>CM056995.1:186492565-187692565 GCA_029891345.1 Dryococelus australis
TAAAGTAGGATGCGCATCATGTTTCAGTTGGCAGCCAATGCAAAAATACATGTTGGGTCAACGTTGCCCTGAGTGACATTTGGACGTGTGACCAACATATGTTTTCCAACATTCGCCCAAAGCCACCGTTGAGCCAACAAACATTTCTGTATGTTTACCTTTTACTTACCAACAATCAGCCAACCATGACAATCAAAATATATTTTATAAACAATTAGTTTATCTATTAAGAACCAAATGTTTAAGCAAACATCGAAATTACGTTTTTCTCTCATCCCAAGCTTTCTATGGAGCCTTGTTAGAATTATGTTAGTTACAGAAAGTTGGCCCAACTAACGAAAAATGAGCAAACACCAGACGTTTGGTTTCCAACATTGTTCCAACATAAAACCAACGAAATATATCTAATTGCAAAAATGGCTATTATCGTGAACAACATTTGTATCTCTTACAATACTATTCCCTAACTTCGACAATAAAGTGTTTGTGGCACAGTGTTGGCCCAACTTAAAATTTAATACCAATTACATACCAACTTATTGCCAAAATTCAGCCAACTTCAACCATTAAATTCAATTTGAAACCAAAACATTTGTGTATTAAAAACATATATTTTAAGCAAACATTTAAAGTAATGGTTTTTTTCATTCTAAAAATATTATTGACAACTGTTTCAAATATATTAGTTTCACGATGTGGGCCCAACTAAAAAAAGTACCAATCGCCAACTGTTCAGTTTTGAACGTTAGCCCAGCATAAAACCAACTACACGTATTTAATTAAAATTGGCAGTATCGTGGAAAATATTTGTATTTCATAATGCGCAGGAAAGGAACATTGTTTTAATTAATAATATATATTCCCTAACTTTGCCATAAAATGTTGGTTTCACAACATCGGCCCAACATAAATATACATACACATTACCATCAGCATGTATACCAACGTGTTGCCATCATTTAGCCAACCATTTTAAAGTTATCGAAATTTGCTCTTGCAACATGATGTGACATTTTTTGATATAGTGGTGTTGATGTACGTTTTCTAAGGTTTCTCATTAAATTTTCGAGTAAAATTTTTTTGTTGGCATATTACGTTGGGCCAACATTTTTTTCATGTATGTTTTCTAACCCAACATATTGCCAATCTTTCCAGCCAAATGCCAACCGTTGGGCCAACGTATGTTGCTATTTGGGGTGTATTATACACACTTTTATAAAAATTTCACATTTTCACTTGACCGACGAATGAATAAAGTTATGGGGCCAAAGGCAATTTTAATTTTGCCTACGGTGGAATAATACAGAATGTGCATACAAGTAGATCTTATGCCGGGCTTTCAAAATTGCTCATTTTGCTGTAAACAGTTTGTACGAAAAACGTTTTCTTGGGCATTACGCCCACAATATTATACACTGGGTCTAAATTGGTTAAGGTAGAAATAAATAAGCTCCCATTGGATCACTGCACCCAACTATACAATATACACAACTCATTAAAAAGTAGGGCACCCACTACCAAACTATCGGAGAAATATGATTTATGATGCGTATAAAAGAAGAATCTTATAATTTTGCATCACTATAAAATATTTTACTGGAATTTATTTATTTAGTTTTTAAAAATTAACCTTTAACTAAAATTCATATTTTAAAATGAAATTTTAAATACTTCAATTCTGGATGCTTTAAAAAACTCATTTTGCAAAAATTGCATACAATTTATTAAGCACGACTTTAAAAATAATTACTCTGTAAGTGTGTAATAAAAATTTTGTAATAATGTTTCCAAATATTTTAAATAATTAATTTTATTCACTTTCATTTCACACAAGAGAGTTAGCATTTTTATCAATTATAACGGCTAGAAAATTTTTTCGCAGGGTAAATTCGCAAAAAAATTTTTTCCCCTGTGCAAAATGAGTAAAGCGGTTATTTTGCAGGAAGTGCGTGTGCGTGTGAGAGTGAGAGAGGGGGAGAGCTTGCCTTGCGAGCAGAAGGCGGCGTAGACGGTAAGCAGAGAGTCGAGGAAGCCGTACCGCGACGGACCGGTGGCCTCCTCGTTGCCGATATGGCGCCCTGCCACATGGCACAGACTGAGGCACAGCGCGATCACGACTATGCTGCTCACCAGGCTCACCCACAGTGTGCAGCTGAACGGCCTCAGGAAGTCGCTCCAGTGCATAGCGTCTCCTGTCGGCCGCCGTATGAAGATCCGGTAGCTGCGGATGTCACAGTTCCACACTGCAGAGGCAGCTCAAGTAAGCGTCCATAAGGAAGCTCAAGAGGAAGTTGGAATAACTGATACTTCACGGGGAAGGTAAGAAGAACAAATATCTCAAGAAAGAAGTTGGAAGAATGACTATCTCAAGGAAGAAATTGGAATAACATCTAACGCACGTATGCAAAAACGTATGGAATAGTTGGACACAGAGAATGAGTAATGAAAAAAGACAGATGGAGAAAGCGGGAGTTTACTATGCTAACCCAGCCGCTGGCTGGAAGTAACAGCAAATTATGTTGTCACTTTTTCATATTCTGTGTACGTTCCTAACATTGGCGCTTGAAGTGACAGCTCAACTTTCAAAATCTCATGACTGAAATTTGATGAGGACGTTTGTTTACAATATCAAACGCACAGCTTTATATATATATATTTTTTTTTTCATAAGCTGAATGTATAGGTATCGGTTGCTTTTAAAATAGTTCAGGAGTATGGTACTGAAATTTAAAAGTTAAATTCGAATGAACAATTTGCTAATCATTAGTCCAATCCATGTGGTTTTGACAGTTATATTGGCAAGAATAGAAATTGGAGATTTTAATTCGGAAATAAATAACTGCAGAGTTCGCATACACTTTACTCTATATTTCAAATGTTGATGAGTTATGGTCTGTTATCCAATGGCACACAAACTGTGCGTACACAATATCAACTGCGCTTATAAAGCATTTCATTATAACTTGAATCAATCCCGCAGCTATATCGGTCAAGTTGGTACACAAACCAAATTATGGATGTTTTCCGAAATGTCCTTCTTCAATGTTCCAAGATGCGGGCGGTTTTCATGCGAAGTGAAGTGCCACGAGGGCGGACATGGTCAAATACCCGAAAAATGGTCAAGGACTTAAGACAGTGTTAACATCTGTTTATGCACTGAGGTTTGAAACAAACTCCATGTGGAATGGCATCAGTTCAAATGGAACCTAGTGTGGAATACCTTTCAGACGCAGTTACGTTTATTATTATCAATTTTTATTACAAAACAACTGCTCACTCATTAACTGTATTGGTAATTCAGTAGTCACCAATACTAACTAAGTTAGATTTCTGGCAGTGTTACAAGGTTTGCCGCGTGTAGGAAACGTGGCGAGCGTTGCCTTCAACCGGAGGGTATTGTTTCCCCCGCCCTTACACCACACAGCTGTTTCATCTTTACCCCCTCTCAACTTTCAACCTAAACAGAATCAATCTGACATTCGCAATAAAAATTAACTTTCTGCTCTCCAACGATAATGTATTCCTAGTGCAGTCACGCAAACATTGCAACAGATGTGAGTGAAATTGAGTAAACGCTATATTATTTCCTCAAATTAGACTTCACAAGTTGTGTGCGTTGCCATTGACGTAAGGTTCACCACACTTCCTGCTTTTCGCAGGACAGTTATTTTTTCAAGAATTTTCCTGCGGGGTGCTGAAAGGCAGATAAAGTCATGAAATATATTTTTTTAGGCAAGTGCCGTGCGAAAAGTTCAGTATTTTACATAAACAACCAACGAAAATTTATATTTTTGACACATGCAGTGAAAAAATTATTTGGATTCGCATCCATATATTTATATGTTGTACTCTTCACAATTCCTTTTAAAGTGAATAAATTTTTATTTACAGCACTGTCACGCCTGGAAGTTAACCACATTCTTTTCTTACAAATCTTATGACCACTCAACCTCCGCCAAGGCGAAACAGGTTGGATTCCCGACGGGGTCGCTCCCGGATATTCAACATGTGGGAATCACGCCGGACGATGCCACTGGTCGGCGGCTTTTCTCAGAGATCTCCCATTTCCACCGCCCTTTCATTCTGGCGCTACTCCATACTCACCTCGCTTCACCCCCATCGGCTCTCAAGACCTGGATGTTAAGAGGCGCCCAAATCTCTTCACTCACTCACTTATACAATAAATGCCCTGCTTCATGAATCAATATATATGGTGTTTGTAGAACGTACCTGGTGATGAGTAGTGGCGTGGCATACTGTATGACTGTAGGGTCGTGTGCACCATACGCGAAGGCTCCTAGTGCCACGTCCACTTGTTTACATCGCAGCAACCCCAGCATGCCGCGGCATGATACGTCGTTCACAGCCTTGCCGGTAGACTTGTCTTCTGGGATTACGTACTTAGAACTGGAACACGCAACCACACACTGAGGTTTAGTATATTCAGATTGGTAAGCTCAAGGCTTTTAGTTTGGCAACTAGATATTTCTCGCGCCAGGATACACTGGTGTCACAAGTATACTGGATGTTTCTGTCTTGTAAATGGGAAAATTGCATTTTTCATTAAATAAACAAAATTACACAAAATCATCCTATATATATCCTGTATATATATATATATATATATATATATATATATATATATATATATATATATATATATATATATATATATATATATATATATATATATATATATATATATATATATATACAGGATATTTAAAGATGGGATTAGGTAGTAGGAGAAGCTAATAAGAAACGTAAGTAATTAAGGAGCGACTGAGGCCTTTAATGAACAATGAACCATTCTGCTCGTATACAGATTACTCAATTTACATATAAAGCGGTCAAAAGGAATAGACTTGTGATATGGAATGTTGAGTTGGAAGTAAAGAGAAGCATGATAGACAGGAACTCGCCAGGTCTCGCACCCTGGACTAGATAGCCCGGCCGCCATTGCTGCGCTCGGACCCTCAGCTGCTCCGCCCGATGATAACTGTATTAGCTCTTCATGTAATGCAGCATTATTTCAATGAGACAATCTAAATGAATAATAAACATTAATAAATTTTAGCAAATATCTAAGTTAAAAAAGGTACTCATTCATTTCATAAATACTACAATAATAAACAAATTAATAATTTCCGAACTTCCGGGTGTCAACTTCGCATTTTTATGATAGCGTATGACTTCATACGCTCAACATTATTGTTGTGTATCAAATACTTACAGTGCCACTACATGACATTATTTTTCGAAGTTCTTTTTATTGTATAATTATTTATGGTGTGGTTCATGCCACAAGTATTAGGTTGCTTATTGTGGCTTGAAGTTATTTTCATTTCGAATATACCTTTTAGTACAATCTTAGTTTTCCATCAATGGATATAAAAGCTTTCTAGCGTATTTTACTCATGTGTCCTTGACTATTTTGATCGCGAGTGATGAATGTATAATTATTAGCGAGGGAAGCGTGACACCATTACACAGGTAATGACGTGCATTATCTACCGAAAACATGTCATATTAATAAAAGTTATTTCGAAATTCGATTTGTGTATAGCGTATAATTGTTCTCCACCGTTGTGCCACATATCTATACTTGATTATTGGGCTGAACAGTTTTTTAAACAACTTTAAGATAGTTTTAATTAGCAACAGAATTGCATAACTATGAAAACACTGTTTATGGTATAATGTGCTGTACAGGAAAATTGTGCTTTCTTGTAATTTCAAGACACGCGACGCATGAATATCAATTGCAGGACTGAACTGTTAGTAGTGTAAAATGGATACGTCTGACACAATGTATTTTAAATGGCAGCCACAGCGGCTTGTGTGGCTGGGCGGCTGACGGTCTTCCGCTTGTTTAGGACGAGCTCGGCAAACTCCGGGTCGACTCAGGGGATGTTCGGAAGCTATCGACTTAGGTTTGCCGAACGTATCCGAAGTTGCTCTGCAGTTATGGCTCTCTTATTCTTCTGGTATATGTATGTTGCTGGTAGCCATAATTTTTTTATAGGCATAGGGTTTGCCGAATCGTAAATTCTTATATATCAGAGGTGATTTTAAAAATTATATTTTGGTTTAAATAGTATTTACTAACTTATTAGATTTTTTTATATTGTGTCGAAAACGTACATCAGGTACCGCGAAACTATGCAAAAGTTTCTCAAATACATTTCCTGCCTCCCCTCTTGAAGTCGCATTATTCACTGCCCCGACTGTTTTGCAGGTATACGTATGCTACTCAGTAATTTTTGAATTTATTTTTAGGTGACTTAACAAGCCCATCCCACTAGTGCACACCACGAGCACAAGAATGTTAAAATTATAGTATGGATCAACATTTTTACTACCATAATTGGCATTAATTTAAATACCACTATTGCCAGGCTCTGGATACTTGGAATGTACGAGGGAAGCTAGAACGATAAACATTCGTGCTCTCCTTAGACACCAATCCTCACGAACACCACCAATCCTCACCAATCATCACCCATCCCAATACTTCGATCAATCTTTAGCAATCCAAGGACTTGTCGCTGCCCCTGTCCATACATATTAAAGAACTATTCATCAAATGTCTTCGAAATTCGTACATGTAGACGAAATTAAAGTTTGTGTATTCAAATATCTATACCTGCTTTATTATACTTAAATATTCTATTTACAGATCTCAACATTAAAAAGTAAGTGCTCATAGCACAACTTAAACAATAATTAATTACAATTTTAGAAGAAAGCAATTCATCACATAATCTGATGTAACACCGATCCTTATGTTCTCTTATAATCGAAACCACATATTTCATGTTCGAGTAATCCCTATGTTGTTTCTTATCGAGTAAATTAGCCTGTCTACAAGTTTGTTGGGATATTCGGTAAATATATAGTCTATAAACTCCGCGTCCTCTGCCTTTTCGCATCACTAGTCGAAGGAAACTCGTTGGGGAAATGTGTGGGTCCGTCGAGTGAATAATCATCGTCTTCAAGACTATCACTGTCGCCATAGTCATTATCAATGCTGTCTTAATGGTCGTCTTCCTTCCTACTTCATTTTAAATATCAAGTTTACTTGTATTTGTAGAAGGAGTTGTATGCTCATCAGTATTTCATGTCGACGGTCGTTCATTTTGAAGTTCGTTGACTTTACACGAACATCTTGCAAGTTTACATTCCGCATAAACAGACTCAATCATTCAGTCTTTAGCATTTAATTGTCTCGTCAAAATCGTCTGCAGAAACAGTACCCAGCGATGTAGCAGAAGATATTGACGACATCACTTGCTGGCTCCCAGTTGACGAACCCTTACAGATCACAGTATTTTGCTTCATTTTATCACTTTGCCCAAACCGCATGGGACCAATGTCGTGATGCTTCATTGTGCGATAAGGACGCCTCGTAAATTTCGTTTTCTCATGCTGACGAGCATTTTGACCATAGGTGAAAACTCGACCGCAGAATCCACACTGACGGTAGCCAGTTAGCGATGGCGCAGGTCGTGGCCCTACGATCGTTGAGGTCACAGGCAAACCATCGTATTCACGATTCATCTTCACTGTATAGATAAAGAATGCTTCCAATAATCGATGTTAACTTCTCAATGTCTAGACATCAACTAAGGTTTCTGTGTACGTGCGCATGAATACTGCAAAAATTATCAAAATTTTTCTAAGCCCGATAGACAATTAATATATTTTACAATTTCTGGGCTCGAACTCGTGGTGTTACACCGGTGTTGCACCATACCTCGCATCTTGTAATGGCTTAATTCCTTATATCAGGTGCGCATGAATACTATACAGTGAACAAATAATTTAAGAACATCGCTAAAAAGGCTTCAAAAACTCTGGTCTTTGTTGGTTGGTGTCCCTATTATCTCACTCTGATTCCTATATCCCATACCTAAAACTTCCGTTTCGCCTTTAATATAAATTCCTATAGGCCTAATATTCACTGAGCATTGGGAAAAACTACCGAATATACAACTCCTGCTATAAATAAAAGTAAACTTTATAGTTATAATGAAACAGGAAGTGAAGATGACCATGAAGACAGCATTAATGATGACTATGACGACAGTGACAGTGTTGAAGACGATGATTATTCACTCGACGGTTCCACATATTTCCCCAGCGAGTTTCGTTTGACAAGTGATGTGAAAAAGGCAGAAGACACCGAGTATATAGAGTAAATTTTTATCGAAGATACCAACAAACTTGTAGACAGACTTCGATCATACCTAGATTAGCAATAACATAGGGATTACTCGAATTTGAAATAATATGTGATTTCCATCACAAGAGAATTTAAGGATCTGGGTTATACCAGATGATTTCATGAACTGCTTTCTTCTGAAATTGTTGGTACAAAATTATAATAAATTATTATTGTAACATTATTGCATTTTATTTTTTACCTTATTTTGTGCCATTTCCTTTTATTCCTCACAACTTTAATGTGGTGTTATGAGCACTCGCTTATAAATGTTAACATCTGTAAATTGAATATTAAAGTATAAAACCGAAGGGATTACTGATTGAATACGCAAACATGAATTATATCTACATGTACACATTTCGGGGACAGTTGATTAATAAACTATCGACCAAAAAGTAATTGGGCACCCGTGAATATAGGTAACTCAGTACGTCAGTGGACGTGTGTGGCCGCCATGCTCTGCAGGCCGGTGTAGAACCAGTAGACAAGGAGACAGTACGAGGTACAGAGCTATCGGACTTCGATAAGGGTGTGATTGTGGGCTGCCATCTCAGTGGGCTGAATAGCCGAGCGATTATACAGAAGGTAAACAGGCCCAAATCAACGGTCGCATTCGTCCTGCGTAAGTGGAAGGTCGATGTGAATTGTGCCAATTCTGCATGTTCTGGGCAACCTCCAATCTTTACCGACAGAAATCACAGAATCCTGAAATGTGAAATTGTCAAAAATAGGGCACAACCCATGGCAACCATCCAACAGGAGTTTCATGCATCAACAGGAGTACCGGTTTCCATTGGAACATTGTATACAGAGGCCCACCGACTTGGATATTTCGGAAGAGCAGATGCACATAAGCCCCATATCACGACAAGCAATAAAGCTCGGCGACTCATGTTATGTTTGGACCATCACAACTGGACACTGGAGCAGTGTAAATGGGTTCTGTGGAGTGATGAATCAAGGTTTACATTATTCCGGTCCGATGGACGTGTATGTGTGTGATGTTTACCTGGGGAATGACTTCTTGCGGAGTGTATAGTGCCAACTAGTAAATTCGGTGGTGGTGAGTGATGGTGTGGGGCTGTTTCACGACCTTCGGCGTAGGACCGCTGGTTTTTGGTCATGGTAGCATGAACACAGAGGCCTATTGTAACATTCTGGATAGTGAAATGCTTCCAACATTGTGTCGTTTTTTTATGGAATGGACCCGTGTTTCTTCCAGGATGACAATACCAGGTTACTATGCTACTATGCAGTGTTATGCCGACAACAATGTTCGTTGATTGGACTGGCACGCCCAGAACCCCGACCTGAACCCCATAGAACATCTTCGGGACGAATTGGATCGCCGGGTGAGGGCTCGTCAGGTACGGCCTAAATCCTTTGCTCAACTCATTGAATGGTTGCAAGATGAATGGCGACGAATCCTCGTGGATGACCTACAAACACTCGTAGAGAGCATGCCAGACAGGGTGGCTGCTGTTATAGCTGCAAGAGGTGGCCCTACGAGATTCTAATGGGGTGATAACCACCGAGCAAACATTGTGAACAGGTGCCCAATTACTTTTTGGTCGGTAGTGTAGATCTTTAATATGTGTGGATATAGGCAACCGACAAGCATATGGATTGCTAACGATTGATTGAAAGATTGGTATTGGTGAGATTGGTGAGGATTGGTAAGAATTGTTGAGGATTAGTGAGGATTGGTGAGGATTGGCAAGGATTTGTGAGGATTGGTGAGTATTGGTGAGGAGGTTTGGTAAGGAGGATTTGAGAGAATTGGTGAGGATTCGTGTCTGAGGAGAGCACGAATGATCATCGTCCTAGCTGCCCTCGTACATTCCCAGTCATCAGTGTCTGGAGATATTGATATTTAAATTAATTCCAACTACGGTAGTAAAAATGCTGATTCATACTATGATTATAACATACTCGTGCTTGTGGTGTACATTAGTGGAATGGGCTTGTTAAGTCACCTAAACATACATTCAAAAATTACCGTGTAGCATACTTATACCTACAAAACAGTCGGACAGTGAATAATGCGACTTAAAGAGGGGAGGCAGGAAATGTATCTGAGAAAATTTTGTATGGTTTCGCAATGCCCGATGTACATTTTTGACACAATATAAAAATACGATAGGTTAATAAATACTCTTAAAATTAAAGTATAATTTTTAAAATCACATTATGTATAATGATTTACGATTTGGCATACCCTATTCCTATAAAATAAATATGGCTATCTGCAACAAACATAAGCTTGAAGAATTAGAGGGGCGTAACTGCAGAGCAACTTCGGATACGTTCGGCAAACCTGAGTGGATAGCTTCTGAACACCCCCTGAATCGAGCCGGAGATTGCCGAGCTCGTCCAAGACGAGCCGAAGACCATCGGTCGTCCAGCCGCACAAGCCGCTGCGGCTGCCATTTAAAATACATTGTGTTAGAGTTCTCCATTTCACACTACTACTGTTTTTAGATAACTGTATGATAGTTACGATTTAGCCAGCGAAATGCCTAACTGTAAAAACGCTCTTTAAGATATGATGTGTTGTACAGGAGAATAATGCTTTCTTGTAACTTCCAGACGCGCCACTCATGGCTATCAAGATTTGAACACCACAAACTAGAAGAAATCTTGTGCCTTTTTTATGTCATTAGTTATACTTCAATAAATAAGTTACTATTAACTATTTAAACAAAAATTATTTTCTGTGTGTTGAGAAGCTATTAATCGTTTCATGTTATATTATTTTAGAGGTTACTGCAAACAATATTTTTGTTAAGATAAACATATTCAATAAATGAAGTCGTGCTTAATTTCAGCGAATTCCTAAAATTAAGTTCTACTCATTTCTTATTTTATTCATTTCAACCGCTGTGTTTCACAACAAAGTCAGGGTGGTATAATACACAACAATTGGTACACATTTCGATAGTGACTGGTGATTGGCTGCTGTGCACAAGAAAATTTTCCCAACTGATTTAATGTGTGCCAACATGGAAAACAAAACTCTTGTACACTCACACGCCACTGCTCTTGTATAAGTTGTTCATGGTAAAGTGAGCACTTTTGAGGCTCCAGTTACTTCTTCCTTCCAGTAATTGTTTGTCCTTTAACCGCCTTTTGAAATAAATACTGCCATGTAAGTAATAAATGCAGTGTGTATATTCCACAGCACTCGGAAGTTAATGTCTAAGGCTACAATAAAACATATTTATTTACTATTATTCCACATGAGAGAGCTTTCAAAAGTGCTCACTTTAGCGTGAATAGCCAATACAAGGAAGATGTATGCGAGCCACGGTCTGGTCGGAGCTTACGACCGCCGTCTCATATAATATAGTGTTGAAGTCCATGCGGGACGTCTTGTATACGAGCTGCACTCACGCAATCTCGAGCTTAATTAAACCTCCTGATCACTGTTACCTAATAATTACTCGTTTTCCTGACCAGCACATCATACTCTCCACTTTAGGCTCAGAACATCGTCTGGCAAATATCCTGCCTAATTACCATGATAATGCTCAGATCAGACTATGAAGCACAGAAAAGAACATTATAAAGTAAATCAAATGTTTGCCTTTTATAGCGACCACGGTGGCTGGGCGGTTAGACTTCTCGCCTACACGACGGCGAACAGGGTTCAATCCCCGGCCGGTTCACTCCGGATTTTCGCAAGTGCCGGGCGATGCCGCTGTTCGGCGGGTATTCTCGCGGATCTCCCGTTGCCCTAATCCCCTCATTCCGGTGCTGCTCTATACTCACCTCACTGCTAAGAGACGTCCTAATATCTTCACTTATTCGCTTACTCGCCTGTTCCTTGACCCATTTACTATGACTAATTTACCGGACAAAGTTTCTAGTAAACTAAACTGACCGCCCCTCAATCGTGTCCATTATCATCAATAATTCCACAAGCGAGTCGACAGTACTCACTGGCGGATCTAGCCCACCAGATCAAGCTATCGATATAAGTGATCGATCAAGGAAGAAACAGAATAATTCGTGAGATACCGACAAACAACAATTTTACTGACATCGATTATCCTACCAACACTATATGTCTTCTATCACAGCGCACTACAGAAAGAACAGATTACCAAACATGTAAAATTTCGCACGTTTCCAGTTACATAACTTTGACTACCAACACAACCAGCGTAACGAAATGCTTTCAAACGTTATTAACGTCCTGTTTTATTTCATTACTTCCCTACCCACCTAACCAGGCCACTCATAATATACACAAATATACAAACTAGTAATTTATCTGTGATATTTTCATATCAAAACACGTACAATGGAAATAATTTTGTTTCATATAATTAATTACAAATATATGTTAACATAAGGAACAGCAATATTTTCATTTATGGTTAATTCTAATTTATAACTTTTAATATTTCAAATACTTAGATTAAAATACATTGATAGAAGTTATTAATGAAAATTGCGATCATTTATAGCAGACAGTTATTATTAATTCAGTTGACAATTAACGATAAGTCATAATTTTTTTGTTCCTTAATATGTTAACATATGTTTATAGTTATTTATACGGCTTTAAAGTCAATGCAGTATGGAATGTTACTCGAAACCTGCTTTTCACTCTTATTTCCTATTGCATGCACGCACATGGCGTATTTCAAGAATTCTGCGTTGCTGTATAATGCATTAAGCTGTATCCGCCATTAGGGCTGGCTTCGTTGCTTAGAAATCTCATTTTTGCTCCCAATTGGACATCATTTCCCGCTTAGACATGTAATATTACTACCAGTAAGGTTGTTTTAATTGGCAATCTTCCCCGACACTCCACACAGTTTCAAATTGACAGTAAAAATAAATAAGAGTTCTGTAACCCACGAATGTTTTTGTAAACAATATTTACACCTTTGCACATTCAAGTAGTTGAAAACAAATAAGCTAAGATAAGATTGTTAATTTCGTTTCCCTGCCTTTAATAAGCTAATGACTGCTGTTACCTGAAATTCAGCCTCTTCTCCAACACGCGCCATACATTGCCGAAGTAGCCACGGACTTCGAAGCTGCCATTCACCGTCTTCAGTTCCGTGACGGGAGGGTTCTGTAAACAGTTGAAAACTAAATATACTGGAATGGAAACGATGCTTCATTATTCATTTCTGTGAGGTTATTAAAACCAGCTTAATTTTTTCGTTTTCTGTTAAAATTGTTACACTGGGACTGTTTGTGTCATTATTAGGCATCAGCATATAGGATAAGGAGAAGCAAGACGATACACTTAATACCAAAATGACCACAACAATGTAAATTCTGCTGCGACATGAATATTATTCGTATACAATAAACATCATATATTTACGCAACTATTACTACCACTAACAGTTTCACAAACTTAACCTGTATGATATTTGGAAATTATTTTCCTAAAGATAGAACACTATCGTCTTGTCCCAGTAGAGGGGCAATTTGAAACTGGGTGTGGGGGAAGATGGTATTCAAACAAAGCCCTTTATAAACTTTCATTTCTGGCCTGATTTACGAGCTCACAACACCGATAAATTTCCATTCACCTCTTTAATCTGTACGGTTTTCATGGTGCCACGTTTTGCAAGCGTAACACTGTATCCAATCTTGAGCTGATGGATCTTTATACGTCCAGAGCATTCTGGACACACTGTGCTGCTGGATTTAGAGACTGGCTTCTTATTTTCTTTTCTTGCTCTGTTTTTTCAATGTTCTCTCTTGTGACTCTATTCTTTTTTCTTTTTTTTTTTAGGAGAGCTTGGCAGTACTTTATAACTCAGGCCACGTCTCTTTTTTATCTCTCTTCGAACGCATGAAGAAAAGGTTGGCACTGTTCCAAGGAGATGGCTTCCTCTGTTTTTGTAGGAGCTCCGGACCATTTCGGTTAGAGATCTCCTGCTGTCGATGTACAAACATTCAGTTCTTCTGTAGATGTGGAATATCTTGGTCGTTATGGAGAGATTGCTACTACTTTGAAAGCTGATCCATACGAAGATATAGAAAGACACATGTTACACAAAGGGGTTCTTAAAGAAGATTCACTTACAGGAACACAAGGAAGTTCTGTCAAGTTCTCATCATTTAGATATCGAGCTGTTACCCCGGGAGGAGAAAAATCAGCCTTTGTAAATACATCATTATTAAAAGTAAAAATTCCTGTTGAGCTGCAACCAGAACTTGCATTCTGCATAGTAGCAGCTTTGCAGTATGAGATGCCAACGAGTTTTGGAATCAGTTTTTCTGTAATAATTTTACGAGTATTCGTTATCATCCAATTCTCACAGGCTGTATTGTAATACGTCTTCAGAAGCCCGAAGAAACTGATGTCCAGTGGTTGCAGCCTATAGCTGCAATGAGGCGGAAGACTGACCATTACAAGTACATTTTCTCTGCAAATGATAACTGCAGCAAGAGAAGTGTGAGAGGAATGGTTGTCGACTATAAACAGAGCTCGGCATCCTTTACATGGCTTTACAAATTTGCGGAAATGCACCAAATATTCGACAAATAACTCTTGTTTATCCTTTCCGTGCCTTCAAAAAATCCTTGGTTCCATGTGAGGCGCCCTCAATCATCTCAGAGAAATGTCGTTTTCAGGCAAAAATTTGCATACTTGGAAGGAAGTATCCAGATGCACTGCATGCACATACAACTATTACTGTTTATCGTCTTTCAGCACTTGTGAGGTCCCCAACAGGTTTTCGGCCTCGGCTAAGTACCTTTTTTCGATGGATGGTGAACTGTTGACAAGCAAGATTCATTTATATTAGAAATTATGTCAGCAGTAAACGAATAGCTAATGTGTGTTTCTTTGAGCAAATCATACAATCTATTGAGACTGACTTTGTTGAAAGCCATTGCTCGACCTATGCTTGTAGCTTCTGGTTTCCTTACTGAGAGTTCAGGATGTTTTTGCATGATCCCTGAATCCAAGCTATTCACGCCAGTCGCTTTGTTCTGCTAAAGAGATGGCCAAGATTATTTCTTTCTGCCATTTCAAAACATAGGTCTTTCAGGTTTTAGATGGTGAGACAAAAAACCTATAACTCATCTCCATGAAGTACTCCACTAATTCTAACTCTATCGCCTCCAGAAATACATTACTAAATCTTCCGCAATGGTCATACCCACACATGCCAACTAAACATGCTGAAATTATGTCATCTTAGGAGTTGCATAATCACTGGCCTCAGCACTGAAGGACAAGGTTTGACCAATCACTGAGGACACAGCAATTTTCATTAATTATCTCAACCACTGGCATAGTAGTATTCCTTTTATACTGCCGTACCATATGGCATGAAATGATAACCAAGCCTAAGTAAGTACAGTTACAATAACTGAGGCATATTACAACAAATATACAGTAAAAATTCACAACGAAACTGCCTACGGTCAACAGATTTTATATTGAATTCTCAAGAAATTTTCAAAATTTATATTTGAGTTATATTCAATACACTTTTTTGCTACTTTGCAGTAAAATATTTAAAATGATTAGTTAGTGACAATTGTAATGACTTTTAGACAATCACGTATGTAATTCGAAAAATATTTAAGTTGCAACGAAATGTAGACTTTTACGAACATTTTTATACACAGAAACACCAACTATTGATTTAGAAAATACTTATCATAAAAGCCCTGTCGTAGGAATTCAGAAATTTGTTCCTTAGGGCCTACACATTGATATATTACGAAATGTTAAAAGTGATTGATGGATGTTTTTCACTTAAATCGGGGTGATTTTCAATTTTTTAACTCCAGTTTCGATCTGCGTAAGCTAATATATAGTTACTTTTTCAGAGTAATATTATGCCACTTAGAGTTAAAAAAAAAACAATTTTTATAATTAAGAATACGCAGAATTTTTATAAATATCTACGGATGACTTTTATGCCTGTAGGTAATTAAGATTTCGTATTATGGGACAAGAACTTACCTGTATCAACTTGCCTCGCACACTACTGTACTGTCTTATCCCGCAATACCTTACGAACAATACTTTATGATTGGCCGACTGTGTGTAGATAACACCCACCAAGTGTTGATGAGAAAGGATATTACTATTTTCGTATTATGTCGTGGTTATCTCAAAAACTTGATAGAAAGTATTTTGTTTATATAAGAAAATATTTCTTATGGTAATAATTTTACATACCAAGTGCCAGATAAACGTTTTCTTCCATTACTCCAATATATATATATATATATATATATATATATATATATATATATATATATATATATAATACACATATATATAAGCAGAAACCATGCCAAGAAACGCTCGCGTTATAGACACGCGATAGAAACACACTAATTCCAGTAGCGCCAATATTCATGCAAAATATATTTTTTTATAGATATATACCATCTTCTCCCGTATATCGTCTTGCCCCTCCTTCCCCTATAATTATAAACTGTTATTATAATAATTGTAACCAAAATTATAAACAAATTCTCGAACTGAATATTCGAAAGATGGCAATCAAATGGCCCAATTTACCTATAGCCAATCAAATAATGTCGGTATTGGGTGAAGCTGAGTTCGTTGGCGCCTCAAATTCTGCAATAACAGACGTAGTATATTGATCCATCTGACCAAAATATTATTCACTACTAATGAAATATTAATCTTACTCTACAATGATTTTTACAAAGTATACGGCAACAAAACCGATTACTTGAAAGAAGTAGGAAAATTTTTATAATCCATTCACGGTTGCTTCACACTTTTCTGTAGTCCTACTTTAAGTTCCGCTTCCAGGATTTTCATCCGCTACTCGCAAACCAATATTACATAAGTTTACAAAAATACCCCAAAGGGCAACGCACCAAATTCGTGCGCACTAAATTATAATAATATTTTGTATCAGAACTATTTTTTACTAGGTGCTACCAACACACATGTTTTCTCACTGTTTTATACATATTTATAAAAAATTAAATATTATAATATATAAATAATATATTGGTAGAAATATCAATTTAACGTAAAATAAGATACTTTTATGTTAGCAGATTTATAGAACACGTGTGATACATGGCATGTTCAGAAAATAACTAAATATGTCATACATGGGGTGATTTTTCGAATGTCTGATTCAAAGAGTGTGAAGAAACTCCGAATAGACTATAATGTACTAAGTACATATAGGTGTCTGAACAACCAAATAAATATTCAGCTCAAAATTATATTTTAAAATTCTTTATTTCAAGGAAACAAATGAAACTTTTAATAGCAAGAGCAGACTGGTTGAGAGAACAAAATATTGTACGTTTGGTATATGACATAAATATTGCTCTCAGTGGATGTGACTCAGCAAATATTGCGGATATATATTTGTATGTTTGAATCACTGTTGTCTATGAGTAAAATGTTCTAGTTTGGGGTAAGTGTACCCGTCAGAGAACGTGGGCTGTAATTAAGCCAACTAGATGGCATGAAACGCAAATGATTCTAAAGTGAAGAACAATTAAATGGATTGAAATACTTAGATAGAAATATTGCTATCGAATGGCAATGCTTATTCTTAATGGTGGCTGCACACTTGCTACTAAAAACCAATCCCACGGTATTTTACTGAACAAAACAATGATTTGATGTACTGCCCACTAATATTAAATAATTTGATAAACGTACCTGCATTCACATTTATTTATACGTTCACTCTTTTATTTCAGCAAAGGTTCTTTAAATATCTAGGCTTATAAAACATAAAATTGATAGCTTGTTTTTCGCTCAAAACATGTCCATTATTATCGTGTTAGAAAAAATTTGTTGTGGCCTATAAAAATTGATGTTTTAAATTAGTTTTATGTTACATAATTATAAACATTAGGGGAAATATGCTATTTAAAAAAATTGTAAAATATGATGGAACCATTAGAATGAACGGAAATTTATTACACACATAATTGATAACATAACATACAAACGATTCCCGTCTCAGAGCAATGCAACACCATTAGTTGCCAAAATCTGTGAGCTTTAAAGCCTCCACGAGCTACAGTAAGAGCTGCTACAAGTAATAGAATCGAATAAACCAGGTATTGGATGTGTTCATGGGGAATAGCCTATCAAGCTGCTTCTATCCGAGTACATGCTTCAATAGTATTGGCTGTTGGATGAGAATGACAGGCTCGTTGCTCAGAGACTATATGATAGACATTTTCAATAAATGAAAAATCGGGCAAACATGCAAAGAAGACGCCCTGGACCTTTATGTCTACATTTGGCCGGACATTGTCTTGTCAGAATATGACTCCAGGAGTGTGCTAAAGTAAGTATGTGACACCAGTCTCCACTACTTCTATGGCAGAGCGGTTGCTGTTGAGTGTGTCCACAGTTCGTAGAAGCCGAGATCGCTTGTGATACCCACTTACTTGCCAAACCACCACGCCCATCGTTTGTGCAGTATTATGTTGGACAACGCATTACGGAAGATGGCGATCGTTGCGATATATTCAAATGCGTTTGCGGCTATCATTGTAATCCAAGTTGTAGCGGGACTCGTCCTAAAACATGACATGTTGCCACTTTGAATGCTTGACTGTATGTTGGTGAGCTCGTTGTAGCTTGATGCATCTATGGTTCAGGGCCCAAGAGAATGTTTCAAAAAGAATGCATGCAAATTATCCTTTACGAGGCAGACGGCGTCGAACCTTAGAAGCTGATAATTTCAGACCTGTTGCAGTGTTCCTACGTTCTGCTAACACTTGAGAGGAAGCTGAACACTCCCTTAGTGCCATGTGTTTGTGATGTCTGTCATCCTACGGTGTCTTCACATTTCGCGATCCAGCTCCGGGTTTCCGACTTGTCCTATTGTCTTCACCCCAATGCTTCCTCACTTGCATCACTGTCGTGTCATTATGCTCTGTATGACATAAAATTTAGTGGTATGAAAATCCTCCTTCACGCAAGCCAGTTATACAGCCCCGAACTCTGTAACGTGCTTAAAAGGTGCCCTTTCACTTCTACAAGGCATGCTGACGCCAGCAGAAACATTTACAGCTGACTCACGAAGAACAACTATACTGATTCATATCTTCAAAAGTCTTCATTTATATGCTTTTAAATGTCAGTACAAAGGACACTGCTGCGTCAAGGCTTGCACAATTATTATGAAATGATAATTATTTACGTATAACATACTGCAAGTTTCATTTTATTTGCATATTTCCTTCATGGTGTTGCCTCTTTTTTACGCACATGAGTGTACAAATGAATTTTAATAGGATTCTGTGAGTATAAGAAGAACTGCTTTGATTCTGACTAGTGCCACAAAAGTTATTTCCTTTTTGTATTTTTTATATATATAAATATGAAATTACCGAACATCATTGTTGAAAATGACGTAAATAAATGGAAACTGACACCGGCGCTACTACAAGAGACAAGGCAAACTTTGTAAAATAATTGTAGCTTATCCAAGTTCAAAATATACTAAACTATTTTACAGGCACTAGTACTCGTTACTCTCCTTAGATAAATGAAACCCTCGAACTATTTAAAAATACATATTTTAGGCTTCATATATCAGCTACATAAGTGCAAAGGAAGAGAATGTAAACACCTAAGTTTCCACAAAATGTGACACATGTTTTAACCCCACAAATATTCATGAATCCATCTTGCAGAAGTTTGCCGATACCACACATCACTTTGACATTTACACACACACACCCAAACAGTAATGTATTTTTTTTAAATAATATCTTTCCTTCGGAGGATAAGCTAAAATTATAATAAATGTCATAATGTTAACTTCCTTTCAACATCAAGGGTGTAACGGAATATTATTTTATGTTACTAAAATATCGAGAGGTCCAAATGTTCTCAGTTCCTCAATCTGGAGCAGAGAAACTGCGCCCAACCAACAATATTTGGGGCTAATCGTTTCGAAACATCATCATAGTAACCAAGAAAAATTAGAGGACCAATATCATGCATTTTTGGATCTGAACGTAGCAATTTTCACTTCAGCTGAAGAAATTACTTTAGGATATGGTATAATTATCCACCCTTACAGATTGACCAGCATACGAGGCCAACTGAATTACACCCCCAGAAGATGTGACCTTGGTCTTACTACACTTGAATCAGAAGCTCTCCGGCGATGCTGTAAACCTCATGTAATAGAAAATCCATTCCAACCTTCACAGTAATTAATTTAAATCAAACATTTGTAACCTTGTTAAAAAATTTATTAACGAAAAAAGGAAATTAATAAACTCAGACCCAAGCATGTGAATAATTGAACAAGGTACAAAACTAAATACTCAAAAATGAAATTATATTGTATGATAATTAACATAAATGACATACCACCATCTAAGTAAAAATAGGAATAAATCAGAATGCAAAATAAAAATAAAATAAAAAACTGAAAAATGCTGTGAAACTTTAGAGCTGCTATATGAAAAGGATTAAATCTGTTACTTGAGATTTCAGTTCAAAAAATTAATCAGGTTCCACCGGAAGTAGCCTCTTCTGTATTTACATTTCCAGAAAGTTTGGCAAGCTCTTACTTAAATTCTCAAATTTCATGGATCTCATTCACTGATAATTCATTAAATGTTAAAAGTCAGTTTATCACGTAATTATCTCAAATCTGATACTTCACCATATAAAAGTACTCTGGATTTATATTGAAAGTTCAGAATAAGTCTTTGACTCCTCATTCAAAATTGCTCCGACTATACTGTCTCATATGCAAAAGTTCGGGACTGCTGGTTTAACATACTTATGGAACTCACAGTCAAATCGGTGCAAAATCAAAATAGTGACATTAGTAAAATAAGTTCAGGTTCCTTAAAGTTCAATACTTGAAAAACAGTGGATGTACTTAAGCTTTCCATACGTTAAATTGCCTTGGCGTCACCTGAACTCCTCTAGCGCTATCTCCTTGCGTGGCGCCAGCGTCGTCCTCTTGGCGTCCTTTTCTCCTCGTCAATTTAACACTGAAAACAATTATCTTCGATTTAGCCTGCAGCATCTTCTTAAATATTGCTGCGGCACCTACCAAAAACTTAACTTCTGGGAGCATAATTTTTAAAATAAATTTATGATGACGTTGGAATTTCAAAAGTAAAATTGCAACGAAAATTTAGACGCCTTACATGTTCAATGTCTTTCCCAGAAGCCACTTCATCTAACTTCCGACCAACCGACATCCAACCAATGCTCGCTTCCAGCTTTACCTTCAATAAATAAAATTATTGTCTAAAATATTATGTCTATAAATCTCAAAACAAATAAATAATTTTGCTTAAAAGATTATGAAACAATTACTGAATACAAAATCAAACATATTAATACAATAATAAAAATAGTGACAACCATATATAGAACTCAGAACAAAGTGCGAAAATTATCATAAAGTAGCGGACTGGTGGTTCACAAATATCGAAAAATTAAGGAAATGATATATTAAGATAAAATTTAATAAACACGTGAAAAGAATTATATAAACATTCTAATAATATGTGAAATCAATTAAATATTACTGTCCAAAACATATGTGTAGTTAAAATGCATATAATAAATATAAACTTGTGGTTCCATGTCCAGTCGATCTGTGACAATGTTCTTACTTTTAGTATAATCTTTGGTGTTTGCGCTGAGTTGCATACATTTCCTACTTTCGTTGGTAATAATAATAATATAGCATGCATCTGTTTGATTCACATTTACTAGACAGTGCAGATAATCCCACCAAACACAGTTATTAATATGGCGAATAAACTAACACTGGTAGTAGAACATAATATATTAACTCTGGTTATACATCAAAGCATTGACTTCGAACAGCCGTTGGTAGTGCTGTCACTCATTATACTTTTGGGAGAAAATTGGCATAAGCACATGCATTAACTAGATAATAGAAACTAATCTTGTTCACAAATTACACCGAATATAGAACTTCAACGCCACACAAAAGATTCTTCTTGCTCAAAATTAAGCAAAACAACTTTCCTATGTTTAGAAACATCTCAAAATCTCGTTTTAATGTTACTACACTTCCAGGGGGGAAAAAACATTGCAATGTTTTTCAATTGTGGGGAAAAAATGTTATATTTTTTACATAACACTTAATAAATATAGTATCATCTGGGCTGGAAATAGATTTTTGTGTGAAGTGTTTTTGGAATTCTGAAAGTACATATTTTTAGTGTATGTTTTGGCTGTTCTGAGAAAATATACATTTCAGAATGGCAGCAAGTATGATGCATAGAAAGACAAATCTATACTCAGTTGAATCGGCCAGCGTGGTTGTGTTTCGCCTTCTCAAGCAGACTAAATAATGCCAACTACTCTGGATTGCATTGACAAGCAAGGTCTTGAACTGGTACTTATGCAAGCATGTCACATACATCAACATGAATGAACAACCAAACCAACATAAACCAACCACAATTTATTTTCATTTAGCCCCTGTACAATAACATGAGTATTCAGAAATTACGATTTTAAAATGAAACATTTTAATGATTAAGGGTTCGGTAGACTAGACTGATAATAATATTGCACATCTGAGCCATACTACACCAATAAAAAGTATTAACTATTTAGGCTTTATGATAGGAAGGAGCCAACACAAGGCAATTAAAAATATAGTTATCAAGCATCAGGTACAAAAGAATTCCTAAAATTACAATGGCACAGTTGAAAATATTCAAAGGCATTTCCCAAGTACCATCTGAACAGCAATCTGAAACATCGCCTAAATTGCCAAAATGCAATATTTAAATTTACTCTTTTAGCAGGTTCGCAAAGCATGCGGTGCGTTTAAAAACTGTTGGACTCCATTGCACTACTATCCATACCGTGCATTATACCGAGACATGACCTAAATTGCCTACATTGCAAATTTACCAAATATCTCTTTCACCTGCTGAGGCCCCGATGAATGCATAACATACACACCTAACTTCACGGCGTGAGCAATCAACATACATAAACCAAATTTACGCTACATAAGATTAACACACAAAAAAATTAGTATTGAAAGTTTACACTTGACTTGGATCGCTGTAGCCAAGAAGTTTCAAAATTGTCACCACCTTAATCTCTCACCAATAAAATTCTATTTAAGAAAAGTTACAATAAAATTATGATTTGACACCAACCTTAATCATTGGACCGTTGCACAATGGTTAATTGTACTCATCAGGTGTTACAGTATTTTCCATATATGACAAGCAAGAACTGCAAATAGTATAACGTACTACTCTAACTTCTTACATGATTGACAATACCAAAAGAACCATGCACTGCCGCAAATATCAAAGTCTATTAAGAGGCAAGTGCATTAAATAAACGTTAAAAAATTACTTTAAAAGGAAAGATAAACACTTCCACGGCGGCGATTTCAATATAAGTCGTGGGCATATCAAAGCGCCGTGTGAAATAAAATAAATTAAAATTTTGCACATCAAAACAAAATGTTAAGATTCTACCCCAAAATTCGGCGCAGCGTTGGACAGGAGCGCGACGAACCTACATATGAAAATCCAAACGGGGCAGCGGCTGACGCGCAGGAAGCTAACGTAACAACAAGAATACTACATAAACCACCAAACTTTATTTAATAAACTCTTCGTAAGTTTGGTCGGGCCAGCCTAAATATGCAATCGAAAACCTAGCGTTAAACCGCGTACCCCACGACTAGGCACTAACAACTGAAAACAAAATCTCCAGAATTCAATGGAAATTTACACTTTCTAAAATTTACCTCTGCCTTCCGTCGTGGTTCACACAAATCTGCCACATAACATTAACAATTCATTACAAGGATTATTGGCAGAACTGCTTGGCAGTAATATTACAATTTCAGCGTTGAAGTATCCCATGATGAATGAAGGAACAGCCTTCAACCAAGCGACATCTTCCAAAGCTGATATCGGAGCAGCAGCCACAGGTAGAATGCCACAATAATGGGTAACCGCATAATCAACATCACCCCGCGGCCCCTCCAATAATTAAAAAACTAGTGACACATCGGGAGTGGAAGTGTAGGCGGGGAAAAGAAAGGAGAAGGGAATTGAGACCAAACCGCCCAAGGAGATCGTTCCTCACACGCCGTCGGCGGCAACGACAGGAACTAAACGACTTTAGCTCCGCTGCAACCTTCGATTAAAGCAAAGATATCATTAAAAGGAGGATTATTGGTTATCACTTAGATTGCACTGTAGGAATGAACACTGAGGATAATTAAGTATTCGTGTAGAGAACTTGTAAACATGCAAAAAAAGTTAAATAAGTGTTTTACATCCCATGGTTATTTATAAAAGTGTTATGTTACATGCATTGGGACCTCGATGATCGCTGTTGAATATGAACCATAAAGAAACCGACTTGGCGATCACAAGTTAAATTATGCTGGAGGTTGGCTGCATACCACCACTGTCTTGGACCTCCAAGTCAGCTTGTAAGGCGACTGACAACCTCTAGCATCATGTAATGTAGGAGAAAATGTTGCAGCATTGTTAGGAAGGGATAGTTTTCTCATCATACATATTGGGCCTGATGCAGAATCGAGTCTCGTTGAGAGTAGAAGTCTGGTGTGGCCTAGTTTGACATGTAGGCTGCAGTACCACCAAGAGAGTAGAGACTATCACAGCTACCTGCCATTATAGGGGAAGGTAGGATGATATTGTATGAAGGTTCTAAAATTACATATCCGGGAAATAAAGTCAGAAGCATGAATTCCACATATGCTGAAAATTTATATCAGAGATAGGTCACTTGCTATACGAACAGAAAATTATATTTAAAATGACAAACACTAATTTGGCTTAGCCGAGTTGAGTTGAGAGATTTGGGTGGCTCTAAACAACGAGGTCTTGAAAGCCGATGATGGCAAGATGAGGTGAGAATGGAGCAGCACGAGAATGCAAGGGCGAAGGAAACAGGAGATCCTCGACTAAACCCGCCGACCACCGGCATCATCCGGCACGATTTCCACTTGGGAATACCTGAGAATGACTCGGTCGGGGATTGAACCTGGTTCACTGGAGTGGGAAGCGAGCAGTCTAACAGCAGTCTTGCAGTCATTGAAGAAGCGCACGACGACTGCTGACAACGGCGACAGGGGCCTGCCGGCCGAGTCAGCAGTGCTGCTGTCCTGCCGGCCTGAAAGCAGTCGTAAGTGGTTGGACGGCCTACGTTCTAACACGAAATAAGGTAGAATACAGAGTAAAACTCATGGTTCAAGGATACAGAAGTGAAAGTGCATGCATGAAAAGTTTTTGTGCCTCGTGCGCAATCTCAAATATGCTGTGTGTTTTTTTTTGTAATTGAGTGACTTTGTAATTGAGTGACTTTGCAATAGAGTGACTTTGTGATTGAGTTGACTTTCTGATCTGAGTAACTTTGTTATTTATGTGTCCTAGTGATTGAGTGACTTTGTGTAGCACTTTGTTGCATTATATTCGAGTGTTTGGGAATGCCCAACCCGCGACAATGACTGAAATGGAGTGGTGGACTCGTTTCATTGAAGAGCCTGCCAAATAGCACGGCAGTAAACCAGACAGACATGCTAAGCTAGTCAAACTAGTCTCAACAATCTCAAAGGCAAGATCAATTTATTCATTCAATATTTTAATGGACAATGAAACTGCCTGGAGACAAGTCAAGAAACCTAGCAAAGTGATCATTGATTGGATGACAACAGCTTACCCATTAATTCATGGACAGCCTGCTGAGGAAATCTGCAAAATAATATATGAGTAGAAGAAAATATGGAACATTCAGCAGGGCCTGGGAATTTGTGGAGCTCTGGGTGACATGGAGGAGTTATCGGCCGAGGTTGATACCCTCTTTGGTAGACTCCTAGATTAGTGTACTTTGAAAAGAAAGAAAGTTAACAAGGAGAATGCCAATTACTTACTTTCAAAAGTTTTCTTGCTAAAGTCTTACTACGACAGGATGACACAAAGGAATGCTTTCTTCTTGGTTATGTGTGAAACAAAGGATAAGGCCAGAGGTGGTAATGGAGAAAACCAAAACACCTAAATCATCCTTCGCTCAAATAACAAAGGTGGTTAAGAAACTTGCACAAGAGGTAAAACCACCTAAGAAAGTTATCCTGGCATATCCAGAAAAGGACGGTCAACCAAGTGAAGAGACAAAGAAGACGATCCAAGAGAGGTTAATCCTGTTGAAGAAAGATGGAAAGTGAAGAACTTAAGAAGAGTACATGGGGGATGTGTTCTAATCGAAGCAGGTGATGAAGCCACAATAAATCAAATCAATACAAGAGACAAGCTGAACAATTTTGGACTTCGACTTGATGAACCAAAGAAAAAAGGACCCAATGTAATAGTCTACGGCATTCCAAGGAAAGAGAATAATGAAGAATTACTGACGAATGTGCGGAAACAAAATCTTGAGGACAAAGGTATAAAGAGGGAGTAATTCCTGAAGGGAGCATCAGTCCGTCTAAGAACTGGAAGAAATAAAGAAACAGTGAATGTGGTGATAGAATTGCACAGCGAGTACAGAAATTTTCTAATGGCACAAGAAACGGTGTATATTGAATATGTGGCCTGTAAAGTTAGAGACTTTCTGGTTCCACTCAGATGCTACAAATGCCAACAATATTGGCATGAAAACAAATACTGTAAAGGACAAGAAAGATGTTCTACCTGTGGTCAGGGAGGACATAAGTATTCTATTACCACAGAGTTGATTCGAAAAAAATGTCCGCATTATAAATGATCATTAACTTTGGAACAGGAAAGGATCGATTATGGCTATGCATGAATCAGCTAATTTCAGAAATCACTATTGGGCAGATAAACCTGCAATGATCTGCAGTGGCTACTACAGAAATAGCGATTGTGACTAAAGAAAGAGACAGTGACATAGTCCTGATGCAAGAGCCATACGTCCTACATGGGAAGATAATTTGGTTACCTGGGACAATTTTCTCAATAAGTGACAGTCCAATGGCAGGTATGTGGATTAAATCTGAAACTCTAAGTACTATGACTATGGATGCTATATCAAACAGCCAACATGTCTGTATTCAAATTAGAATGGGACAACAGAATTTCTTCTTGGCAAGTTCCTTCTTCCAGTACTTGGATGAACTTCGAGTACATCTGGAGAAGTAGGACGAAATCATAAGAGTATTTGGAAGGGAACTACTTGTAATAGGAGCTGATGTTAATGCCAAGTCGGAAATGTGGCACTCGCCTGTGAGAGGTGAAAAAGGCTTGGCACTCGATCTTTATTTATTGGCGAACGATCTCCATGTCGCGAATGTACCAGGGACCCTTTCAATGCATATGTCTCCTGCTCATGGTACTGAATCCTACCTGGCTGTGATGGTTGTAACTAGAAAGGCAGCTAGACTGGTTACAAATTGGATTATCACCGAAAACTCGACCAGTGATCATAGGCTAATTATTTATGAGCTGAATATGACAACAGGACAACATGCTGATGATGGAATTGGTCGAACAAGATTCATTCGCCAAGAAGCAGACTGGAAGAGGTTCGACGACGTGCTTACGAATAAACTTCATCAGTACCTCGAAGAACACTTGAAAGATACAAACCAATGTGAAAATGCATTTACAAAGCTGATTCAGGATGTATGCAAGGAAACATTGAGAATATCAGAACCTGGCATTCCACTAAACCGATGGTGGGATGAGAACTGGAATGCACGAGAAAGCAGGTTCGAATAATTCGCAGGAAATTGAAACTGCAAAGTGATCCTCGACGAAGAGTAGAACTGTTGGATGAATATAGAGTCCAACAAAATAACTATGCAATAATGTTGAAAGAAAAGAAACAGACATCCTGGAGAAGCTATGTAAGAGAAAAAGGAAATGAAGACCCATGGGGCTCGTATACAAGATCCTTGTAAACAAGCTCAAGTATAACCAAGTCATGAAAAGCTATAAAATCCTAAACAGGATCATTATCAATGAGCAGGAGAATGCAGAAGAACTTGTAAATGCACACCTGCCGGAAGATAGCATGAAATATGAAGAAGAAATTCATTAAATGAAGAGAGAGAAGATGCCTGTGTCGGCAGACTCTCCTCCCACCAATGAATTCACTATAAAAGAACTGGATAAAGTTATTAAGGAGTTTGAAAACAAGAAAGTTCCAGGACATGACGGGATCACTGCTGGGATAATGAGGAGAGTTTATCCTCGAATTAGACTCAATCTGTTACACTCAATGAATGACTGCCTACAAAGTGGATGTTTCATTAACATCTGGAAATAAGGAATATTGACAATTCTGTATAAGGGAGGCAATAAATATCCAACATTAGATAAACCATACCGTCCTTTAACCTTGTTGCCAATCATGGGGAAAATGTAAAAAAATTTGTCAATATGATACTGATAAGCTTCCTTCAATCTACACAATTGCTCCATGCAAAACAGTATGGATTTAGAAAAGGACGATGTACCGAGAAGGCAGTCATGGATGTGGTTGAAAAAGTGAACTCAAGCAGACAGACCTATGTATTAGGAATTTTCCAGGACATCAGTGGTGCATTCGACAATGTGTGGTGGCCGGAGGTGCTCTGACAACTCAGAGACAAGGAATGCCCATGAAACATTTACAGCATTATTTATATTTACTTTAAAGAAAGGTACAGTCAGTATGCAGTAAACAATGTGACAGTGAGGAAGAAACTTTCAGAGGGATATCCCCAGGGATTGGTCCTTGGACCGATCCTATGGAACATTATCTTTGACACACTTCTTTGACTGCAGCTGCCAGAAGTCTGTGAGATCTTTGCATGTGCAGACAATGTGTTGCTCTTAATTCCAGCCTGTAGTCGCACTGAAATCGAGACCAAAGCTGATGAAAAATTGAAAAATATTGAGAGCTGGGTGGCAGTGTAAAGTTATAATTATTAGTGGAGAAGACCAACTTAATGTTACTTAAAGGAAGCTTAAAGAGATCGCCTGTGGTTCGCTTCAAGGAAAGACCACTATGTTAACAGAGCAAAGTAAAGTACATAGGTGTGATCTTGGTGGATAGCAAACTTCGCTTCCAGGAACACACAAGATATTTGATGGACAAGGCGGTGAATCTATTCACTAAAATGAGGGCAGTATCAGCATCATCATGGGGGCTTGGGTTCAAGACCATGATGACACTGTACAAGAGTTTATTCCTAAGAATCGCCCTTTGTTGGTGTGAGGTGTAAGAAATTAAGACTGGTACATACTCAGAAATCATTCGTTAAGACACAAAGAGCTAAATTTCTAGCCATAACAAAGGCTTACAAGACAACATGAACTGAAGCACTACAGGTGATCGCTGAAGTAATCCCACTGAATTTGCTTGTAGAAGAACGAGGGCAGCTAAAGCAAGTAACACAAGGAAGATCTGCTACGAATAGCATGAAGAAAGAAGCCAGAAGAGTTACACTATCCCTCTGGTGGGAAAGGTGGGACAATTCGGAGAAGGGTAGAGTCACTTATGGGAATCTTCCCAAACATAATGTAAAGATATATCCAGCACTGGACTGTTACAAATTATCATCTCTCACAGTTACTAATTGGACACGGAAACTATAATGCAAAATTACATGGATTTAATTTAGTTGACTCTTCCTTCTGCGGAAGCTGTCAGGTAGAAGATGCTGCCGAACATGTACTTAGAGAATGTCCAAGAATAGAAGATATAAGAATTGAACTTTGTAGAAAACTTGAAATAGAAGAAAATGTATTAGATCTTAGAAATATTATGGCAAATAGAAAAACTGCCAAGATAATAGTAGAGTTTACAAGAAAGATAAGCAAACGTCTGCAAGAATTCGAAGACTGAATTAGAGAAGGTCCATAATATTTCGTGAGTAATCCTCTATAGATAGATAAAGGTTTCCATTACCTGATTAAAGAAAAAAAATTGTTATACTGGAAGTGACACTGTAAAACCGCTATAAAAACATTGTGGCGGGAGCAGCTCCACCACGCAGCTTGGGTGTTCCCAATACACACTGATTAGACCTTAGAGAGAAAGTAAGCATCAGAAGGTATCTGATGAGTTGGGAGGCCTTGCCTCCCACTCAGAAAAACCTCAAAAGATATAATGACGATCAAAGCAACGAACAAAGGACATGAGAAATAGGAATAGCAATGACTAAGGTAAGTAAACAGGAAACGAATCAGGACGCTGAAGACTTGGGCACTGTATAAGGAGAAAGAGTAATGGTATGACAAGGTTCCATAGTAAAGGACTGGACTACGGGGGAGGGGGATCATAAAGGAGTCCACAGGCAGTTCCAAAACTGATATCTGTAGTAGTTTAGTGCCGCTATATAAGCATAATATAATCATCAATAGAATAGAATATCAAGAAATTTACCCCCAAGCTGCTAGGGGAGTCAGGATGGAATGCAGGAAAACCGCGCCACTCTCACCTTCTAGGCAACTTGGTGTAGATAGTTGTAATATTATATTAAATTGTAATCCATATAGGCTATAATGAGGAAATAAAGTAATCAAATAAAAGAAAACACGAATAAAAAAGGAACATCCCATACTCCTGTATTACCCAGAAAGGGCACAGGTACGGGGGTGATAAGAAAAATGCGTAATCGGACTTAGGCTGGCCACAATAAAAATGTCTAACAGCTAAGCCACCGCGGCCCCTTGGCTTAGCTGAGATTCGAACCTAAAAGATTATATTACGAATACGCCTTAGGTACCTCGGTACAGGTTCCCACAGTATGAGAAGGAAAAGGAGGATAAAAAGGAGAAAGAGGAGGAATATGAGGATGAGGAGGAAAGGAGGATGGGGAGGAGGAAAAGGAGGACAAAGAATGTAAAAGGAGGACAAAGAATGTAGTGGTTGTTTGCGACAACAGAGAATGGTTCGTGCGATGTAACGCAACATGGAGAGAATTACTTAGGGAAGGTGCAGGTACTCACATGCACGACGGCGACGGATAGGCGGGCGCCCTGCAGGTCAGGTAGGTGCCTCCTGGAACTGAACATGACGAGCCCAGCATTGGGCACCCAGGTGGCAAACCTGCGACGGTGCAGTGGCAAGCCTGGGAGCGGCGTCCATAGCTCGTCCAGATCCACACTCCAGCCCAGGCTAGGGCGGGCTTCCAGCAAAAGGCAGTCCAGCGGCAGGGACAGCGACTCCGGCAGCCTGTCGTCGCCACGGCTCAGCACCAGAAATGAAGCCCACCGGCCCTCAACAAGTACAGTTGTATTTCACTCAGCTCTCCTCACTTCATCTTTTGAAATCTAAATGTCCCTGCCTATAGCTGCATTCATATTAACGCGTGTAATGGCTGAAACACTGGTAGGCGGGTTTTCTCGGAGATCTCACGTTTTCCCCACCCTTTCATTCCGGCGCTGCTTCACACTCACTTCGCTTCACACTCATCGGCTCTCATGACCTAATAGTTCAATGTTTTAATGAATTAATATAAATATAATATATGAATTATTATCACCTGACTTTATAGAATTTCGTTTTTCACACACAATAATATCAATTATTTCATAGGTGTGTATTTATTTTTATAACAATTTCAAAACGTTATGCAATTGAAGGTGGTTCATAATAAAACGAGCATTCACTCTAGAAATAAAACTTTGAAAAAAATCACTGCATTGAACTGCGCATGTGTAGACCAAATAATGTGTGTCACTTCAAGACTTCGGAAAACACACTTCCAGTTAAGTTGGCAGTGAAGTAGGAGAAGTAATGAGGCAATACTGTTAAACTTTCTTTTCCAGTAAACTTCGTAAACTTCAAGGGAAATGTTTACCATTTACGTAATACGGAAATTTTTCCATATATCAGGCAACAAATGCAGAAGGAACACTACACCTTATTGCCGTAGTCTATTCGGGGTTTCTTCACGTTGTTAATAGAACCTTGGAAAAAACACCCCAGGTATGACGTGTTTGGTCGCTTCCTTAATATGCTGTGTACCACAAGCGGTTTAATCTTGTGATAACATACAAATAAGTTATTTTTTGTTAAGTTGAAATGTTACTTATCTTTTTATCTATAAATTACAATATTTCGTGTCTAAAAATATGAACAAAGTCAGAGAGAAAATAGGTATGTTGTTAAAGCCTAGAAAGAAATAGTTCTTATGTAAACTATTAATATACTGATTGCGCATGAGTGTGGTGCGATGGCTCTCTGGTGTAGTTTTCTAAGATTTGTTTGTATGAGGCGGGGGGATATTCTGTAAGTAGAACTTTATCAGGGCTTCAAGAAAGTGGGAAGTAACCATAAATGTGCAATATGCAATGTACGATATACTAAATTCAATATAAATTTGACTCCTCCCTTCACAAATTTAGATAGATTGCCAAGACTGTATGGTATTTTTTTTTTACTAATCATGCTTTCTCAATATGCATACACACTGCGGTAAATTTGCAAACAGCGTTTTAAAGTCAATGTAAATTTTCACCAACAATGCAATTATACGCAGTGGCCAGAATATTAACAAACAATTCGTAGCTTACAAAACTGGAAAATTATTATTATTCTCGACCAGCTTATATTTTAAACCAGAATACCAGACACTCTCCTTATTTGTGACGGCAAAGTTTGCGAACTGTTTTCACTAGCACTGCGTTTTATGAGATGTACGTAAATATGCATGGAACTAATTATTTACTATTTATTATCGTAGCTTTGCCTGGTCAATTTGCTAATATTGTTATAATGGGCGCTAGTGTGAACCTGCCTTTAAACATACATACTCGCTGAACGCATCATAGGTATTCAATGCAGTATTCAGGACACTTTGCAAACACCCGTGGCGAAAGAATGCCAATAAGACGCTAGCTACGAGGACACATTAACACAGGCCTACAGGAACAAAGCAAGCTCTCAGCAGTTTCGCCACGAGGCGAAAGGTATACCAGGACATGTTTATTATACATAATCGTTAATAAAAGCATATCGCACGGGGAAAAGTTGTCTGTCTGCAGCCAGCCACCGAGACGACAAGATGCTGCCCTGGATGCAGCGCCATCGTGCACGACCGCCATTTCCATAATGACGACCAGCCTACGGCGACGACTATACAGAAGGTGAGCGAGCATATATGGACATTAAGAATAAATAATAATGTGGTGCTAATCTATTGTAATATCAGTCCGCATGTCACAGTAAAAGTAATTGTATAACATTTTAGTGCTCCAGATATAACTCTAAATATAACCGTTTTATATTTTGTATCTTGCAATTGGTGATTAACTAAACCCCAACCCCCCCCCCCCCTTTAGTGGCTTTTATATTCATCACAAGCTTAATTCTAATAACTTTGCGAATCTTGCAGTTAAACATTATAAATTCACCTCGCCCCAAAATCCCCTCCCGCCCACCTTAAATAAAATAATACATTTCTAGTGCCACTTAGAAAGAATAAATAAAACGTTTTGTTCCGGCCTGTGCAAAATGTGTAAGTTCATTAAAACATCTTTAAATTAAAAAAAAAAACATAGTAATTTAACGGAATAAAACCTCTGTGTGTGACGGATGTGATAGGAAATGTAATTTCTCAAGACATTATTATGTTATTTTGTTAATTTACATAAAATAAACCTCAGGTTCATAACATGAAATGACATATTGATTTTAATAAGGCAATTAATGAGCAGAATGAAGTGATGAATGGATAAACAGAAATAATAATAACAATAATAAAATGCTTAATAAATGGAAAGTTGTAAAGGACGAAGAATGCAAGCAGATATCTATATAAATTTATCAAAAGCTCGAAATAATTCTGAAGGGAATATGGATATAATACATAAAGTGAATTACGAATATGCTTGTTTTCATAAAGAAAGAGAAAGTATCGCATTTTAAATAATAATTTTTGAAAAGACGTCAGTTACCCTGCCTTTTTTACATTTGGTTATTCTATGGTCTCCTCAAAATGAATTGTATATTTTTCACTTCATAAAACACTACAAACTCTAAAATATATTAATATTATTTGAACCTTTACTTGTATAAGGGAAAAAAGAAATAACCATGCATATTGCTTGCTCCTAAACAAATGATGGAAATCCAGGTTAGTGTAAGGTATATAATCTTTAGCATATGTACTTTCTCAATGTGCGTATACATCTAGGCGTTCATCGCAAAGCATTGGTCAATGGTGATCCATTAATCCTCTTAATTTAATATAAAATCAATGGAATAATCTTTACTGACAATGGTTACTAGAGCGATTTCTCTATCTTCGGCATAAATGCATGGAGATTACTTTTCATGTGCTAATGACAAATGTAAATCCTGTAAAAAAAGTTTCTGTTTAGTATTTAAACCTTGTGCTGTAAATCTTGTGCTGTACTTTCAGTTTCTTTTTAAAGTTGATCAACACCACTCGATAAAGGGACTTAATCATCACTCAGATTTATGTTATTCACGCCACCATTACTTACAAAAAAATGCAACAGTTATCGTCATGAATTAAAAAACCGTACCCTATTACGTAATATGTTTTATTAAAGTAAAATATATTGATTTGATGGTAAACTGGTGTGAATTAAATAGCTGAAAGAGGGAGACGGAAAGAGAGAGAGGAAAATAGAGGTAGGGATAGAGAGACACGAGATAGAGAAAAAGTAAAAGAGAGAGGGAATCAGAAAGAGGTGGGAAAAAGAGAGACAGGTAAAGTAAGCGAGAGGGAGAAATAGTTAAGACTTATGGTTTTTATTATATAATTTGTTTAAAATAATCACCTCGCATGTAGATTAAGTATTTTAAGGAAAAAATAATTTAATCAATCCAATAAATATAGTTTGCAAATATCTACACCATACACATTTTATGCGTAGGTGCTCGGCGAGATTAATCATTTTGAAAATACCATAATAAACACCGATTTTCGATTTGATATGCGCCATTTCTATAAAAGTAATATGGCTACCAGAAACAGACATACATGCTTCAAGAGTTAGTGGACGTGACCGCAATCCCAAGTAGGACCAGGGTTCCTCAAGTCCGCCGAAGAAATGAGCTTCACCAAGCGGCCCTCACAAGCCTCGTTGTCGTCGTAGCCATATTTACGGACTACTTACCCAATTTTTATGACTATCAATCAAAAAATGCTTATTTATATAAAGCTATATTTGTGTTATAATGTTAATCTCTTTGGTTTCATTTACGTTGATCATGAGGTCAACAGTATACCTAAGGGTTCTGTATGTTGCAGAATGATGGTAATCCATCCACAGTCAAATTAGAATATATTTCAAATACAGACAAAAGGTCTCACTCCACGACTACCGAGTCTGTTAGTTTTCAAGGAACTTCAACTACACCCACAGAAATAAAAGATGTAACTACGCAGGGAACATGGGCTGATGAAACGTATACAATATTGGAGGAAAGTTTAAAAAAGGGTGAGCATTCTACGTTTGGCGATTATGTAGTAATGAAATGAGAAAACTTTGGCCCGGAGTTGAAACATTTGTAAATCTTAATATAAAAAATATTGTATTTTACTCTGGTATTTTTTTGGGAAACAACATCTTAGGAAAATACGGTCCAGAATTGTTCAGACTGACGCAAACCCTAGAATACCAGTAAATGAGTCAAGTGTTGCTACTGAAGAAACTGATGTTCAGCATATACGATGGCTGAGGAGGATGTTAGTAAGTCACAGAGGTTTTTAAATTGCATTACCCTCTTATTTGGTTTTACCTTGCAATAATATAACGTTGCCATAAATAAATCGACATTGCTGCAAATTTGCTACTGGTTTTAATTACCTCGATGTAATTTTTCAGCATCTCTGTAAGTGCCCTGTACTCCTCAGGTACAATAGTTGAAATTACTGATTTCGAAACCCTTTTTTCAGTTACTAGAAATTTAATTTTTTCAGTTACCAGAAATATCAATGTTAATATTTACTTCAGCTTCACAGAATACAGTCACGATAGCTGGTGTCTTACTTGCCAATAATGGGTTCCAATATTACAAACGATATTTAAGTCACTTTTACTAATTATGGTGAAGTTTTTAAAATAGACGTTATCTTCTTATTCTAACCGATTGATGAGGTCATCTTGAAGCAGGGGTGCGTCGATAATATTTGCCTTCTCCACCAAAGCTTCTTCCTTATTTTCTTACTTTCTTCATTAATACAAATAAAGGAATCTGTAGCGATCGTGTGCTTTGGCATCGTGCGGGGACAGGAACTGAAATAATTATTGATGCATGGCAAACATTTGTGGCTTTTGATGTAATAGGAATGTTACATGTAGCAAGATTTATATAGTAGCACATGCAACAGTATGCTACTTTATGTTGCTTGCCACAAGTCACATACCACAAAATGTTTCCTCGGTGTGATCGCAGCTCTACATTTATGTGCACTAAAGAAGGTTAAAAAATAAATATTCACAAATATTGACGTTACATCTTAAATTCAGGGTTAAAACATGAACTCTTCCCTCACCGTCGTTGCCAACTTAACTGGGTGGCGCTTGCCAGCCAGTTTGCCCTTTCAAATGTGAGCAGGTAGTGGCAGTGATATTTCTCAAATGTTGATTTCAAATGTGTGTAATTTACTGTGACATCCTATACCTGTTCCAGCAGGGAGGCAGTGCCATTGTCTAGAGACAACAGCAGGGCGAGGGGCGGCCTGCCCCAGGGGTGTGCAGCCCAGGACGATGAATCGTTCAGGCAAGCGGAGGCCACAGGCACCTCACGCTTGGCCAGCCCTCGTTGCAGCCACGCTACGACTGTCCCTGCACAACACACGGCAACATCATGAAGGAACTATCAGAGTAGAAGGAAAGTCATTTCATGAAATTCTATAAACAAACGATCACAGTTGAGAGTAATGAAACAACATTATTTGCAAAAAAAAAAAAAAAATCAGTATTTTGTAAAGCCTACACGAGCTGCAATAAGAGTTGCATGCATGCCTGGGAAGAAATGGCATCTGCATTGCTGGCCTGGGCATTTCTTGCATTTAGTTGGGCGTTGTCTTGTTGGAGCACGGCTTCAGTAGTGTGCTGAAAGAAGTGTACTACTTCAGACTACACATCTTCCCTGATATAGTAGTAGCTGGTTGCTGCTGGCTTAGGCCATAATTCGTAGCAGCCAAGATTTCCTCTGATACCCAATTTGTTCGACAAACACACCACCCGTCCTTTGAAGATGAACATGTATAATTTCCTTAATCCTTGACAGCCTTGCATACAGGTTGTGTAAAAAATTCCCATTACACTATGTAAGGGCTTGTAGTGGGGGCCAAACGGTTATGTTTTGCATAAGAACTTATGTACGGAAACGTACTGTTTCCTCACGACAAACAAAACACCACCACATCACATGTTGACCTCTCTCACGTCTGCAACATACTGTACGTTGTTTTTATTCTGGGTCCACTTAAAAGAAGGTCTCGATGTGACAAACCAACGACGTCTACACAAACACGGTACCCACATACCATGTTCTGATACACACGATCACCAATACCTGGGCGTCCAAGATCCGCCACAGCCATATCTCGCAACAGCAGTTCTTCCTCTGATTCCACAGGGGTCTGGTAAATCAAGCCATTAATGTGGCCCCAAAGGATATAGTCTAGCAGAGTCGTTTTGGCTAACAGTGAATAGGTCGAGGTGGCCCGATTGCCCGATTGCTTGGCCTGCACGTTCACCCGATTTGACTCCGCTAGACTCCTGTTTGGCCTCATGAAGGGTGTGATTTACGAAACCTCTGTGAAATCAGAGGAGGGCCTGCTGGCGCGGATTATGGGTGCGGCGGATCTTGGACTCCCAGGTATTGGTGATCGTGTGTACCAGAACATGGTATGTAGGTACCGTGTTTGTGTAGACGTCGCTAGTCGTCACATCGAGCCCTTCTTGTAAGTGGGTCCAAACGATAAACAACGTACAATATTTTGAAGACGTGGGAGAGGTTAACATGTGATGTGGTGTGGTTTTGTTTGTCGCGGGGAACGGTACGTTTCAGCACTTAAGTTCCTATGCAAAACGTAACCATCTCTGTCGCCACTACAAGCTCTTGCAATGTGTAATGGGAATTTAGACACACCCTGTATACACACATTCGTACACATGCTTTCACATGTTAAGTTCAGAGGGCACTGTTGCGCCCAGGCATGCACAGTTATTGTCAAGTATAGGATGTTGCAATATTGCATGTCAATACTTCGGGGAAACATTCCTTACATCTGGAAGATGAAAAAATGTCATATGAACACAGGTTCGCAAACACTTCGTTTCTTTACTACAGCCAGTAATACATAAAGTGCAGTGTATGACCTGCGGGCGGGATCATGTTACTGAGCAATGACTTCGCACTGTTCGTTTACTTGATACACGACACCTCACACTACGACACTACTCCTAGAACAGTAGCAAAAGGACAGGAATCAGGTACACATGTGTGAAACTTATCGTTGGCAATAAAGGAACTGTTCGAAATGCACTCCATCAACACGAACACATGCATCAAGTCACCATTATACTGACACCCGGATGCGTTGATGAGTCCCTGGAAAAGTCATAATTGTTTCGCAACCCGCCACAATACGGTTATGAAGGGTGTCCACATCGCCCAGTGGGGTTGCATACACAAGTGACTTTCAATGTCCCTACAAATAAAAGTCTAGTGGATTCAAATCAGGGCATTTCGGGGGCTGGTATGACGCTGTCAATTAGAACTGCCATGGCATTCCACAATAACATGATCCAGCACGTGGGCAATACACTGTGCGTTATGTGTTACGGACTGCAGTAAGGAAATGAAGCGTTTCGCACCTATGTTCAAATAGTATTTTTCATCCTCCAGATGTGAGGAATGTTTCCCGGAAGTATTGTCATGCAATTTTGCAACAGCCTTTATTAATCATTTGCTTATCACGCTGTTATCCTGCTTATCCTGTTATTTTCGTTTCACATATATGATCGTTTTTGGTTCATAGCTAAGCACTCCTGAAGTAACCATTTGAAAAAAAAATACTCTGCATCTGTCCACTGATATGCTTCTAGTAAATTTGACTGCATTGTGAAAAAAGTTATTCTGACTTGGAAAACACTGAGCGCGCTCAGCTCGGTAACTGTACCGGCAGGTTGTAGTATTTTATTGCAAACAAAATGTGTTTTTAGTATCTGAAAATGTATTTGTGAAAAAATTTACCAATAATTTGTCTTTCAATATTTTGCCAATTTACTTAGTCCTGTAACATATTGTAAACTGTATTTAAATGTAATTGAAACAAATTACAAAAAAAGATCTAAAAGTATGCATATGTTTTTGTTTGTTATTATTTATAATCCCTTGTTTCACAGTACTTTGCGAAGTGTAGTGGTTAGTTGTTGTCACTGAATTCGTCTAGCGTAGTTTTTGATTCTATGTCACTAAAAGTAAAAATTAGCGTATTAGTGACATTTTGGTATGTAACAAGTTCACACATACTTGATCGATTTACGAACAAAGTCATGGGGTCCAAACAAAGTACAGAATACAAACTTAACTGGGAAAGAGTTGTTACTAATAAGGTCTTTCAAAAGTACTCCAGTAACTGTGACCCACTTATACCCCAGTTATACACTCACAGCCCTTCCCCTATTTACTTTTTTCTATGTCTTGGGCGTTCTTTCAAAACATATAAACATTGACATTTTCGTAGACTGAGTAACAAGTCGTACTCTGGTACAAGTGGTACAAACAAGCTACTTTTGCCAGGCTACAGTCTTTCATTTTAATTGTTGAGTTGGTTGTTTTTGATTCTGGGCTTGAGCGTGGTTGTAGGAACCCTACGTTTCTTTAGATTGTTCCAACACAAAACTGATAATGAGGTGTCTGTGGACGCTCTTATTTAAGGCTCAAAAGTAGTTTGCAAGTGATTGGCTGTCAATGTGGTTAATAAGGGTAGAGGACTCTCGCGATCAGCTCCCACGGCAACCAATCAATACCGACTTATTCTGTCTTGCATAAATGATCATCAATGATGTTCTTGGTCACTCTGTTATTAACCTAGCAGTTTTTTGAACTCGATTTTTAAAGTGTGGTGTGTAGATTTGACCAAGCTTGCAGCCATCATATTTAATGACATTCCATGGATGTTTCATGAGTTCTGTTACTCCTCATCTTGTCCCCATTACTATAGTTAAGTCAACGCTATTACAGACTAGAACAAAATCAAAGGTCTTCTTACACTTTCTTCTATCTTTTCACATGTCACCAGTAGAGAATATGATCCTTGTATATATTTCCCCATAAATAATATTAAAGCATTATACAAGAGTTTGTTCTTTCCTGCCGAAAGGTTTGTAACGGTGACTGTGATATTTTCTCCCTCTCTCTTCTCAGTTAAGAATATAGCTATATTTACACTTACAGAGGTATCATCAGGATCATCGCTGTCCAACACCTCTCTGCCACGACGCATGCATTACAGCATAATTTTCTTCTCTAATAGGGGCGTGGAAGGACTTAGCACTGAGATTCACTAAGTTTCTATTCCTTACTTCGGAACACCGCTATAAAATATTTATTTAGATAATGATAAAATAACACTCCTTTTAAACTATCTCTGTAGCATTTTGTCAATTTATTCACAGTAAGAGACGGTAGGATAGTTTAATCAAGAGAAAAGAATTCGCAATGGGAAAGATCTAGCGATGCCTACCACAGTTACAGCAAAACCTTTTGTGGCAACTACCTTGAATTTGGATAGCATTTCATGTTTCATTAACTTTCAAACATTGCAAACCTCGTCTGTAGTTATCTTACAGGATTACCTTTTCATCTCACATCACGATGCCAACGAGTAGGCACTCATTGTGAAAACGAACAACATGTTACTGGAGATGACTAGTCACTGTTGTTTGTGACGCTGCATTAGTTCATGGAATACTAAGTTGTTCATTTCAAAAAAATTTCCTTTCTTTTTGCTATAGATGGTCAGAATGGAAACGTAGAACTTAAAAAAAAAATCCCTGATATTAATGCATGGATTTGCTTCTATATAAACTTTAAAAATATGTTATGTTATCCGCCCTTGACTTGCATTCCCTATCTTTCTCATCTTTAATACTATGGTTAATGGCATAAAATTCTTCATAGCAGCAGCTGAATATCAATTCTCAATTTTCATTAGTGACCCGTGTGCTCACCACAATATGATACATTTTTACCTTCATATGTCACATTCTGAGCTCATGCAACAAAATGCTCTTTTAACATGTTAAAGAGAGTATTGAAACATGCCCAAAGATACAGGTCAGATAAAGCACTCCCAACCATTAATTTCCTTGCGAGAAGTGACGCACCTGAGAAAGGAATTCCGGTCTATATAGGCCGTCCACGGTACTCCGATAAAATTAATTAGGCGGTTTCACAATTAACTTATATGCAGCCAGTTTCTAAAAAAACAACTAAGTTTATTCAATAGTAATTAGCAAACAAGACTCGAAGAGGTTTAGCACCCACCTAGTGGTAATCATCAACAAACAAATCACACGTGCTGAATCACTACATTATTAAAAATTTTATACAACCTGATAAAACAAATCAGTGGTGAGAGTATGCCTGGGTTCTCAGACCAATCCACCAATAAAAATAACACTTTACGGCACACGTAAGATTTAATTTACAGCTAAGTTTAAGTTAAAATTTAATTTATTAAGTTTCCAAAGCTAATAATTATCAAGTAGCAGCCGAAGATGGGTTCGCAGGCATTCTCCCAACTTAACCAACACTGGCGGAATATGGAGTTTGGTCGGACCGAGCACATACTCAACTACACACAACATTTAGCCCGAACCGCACTTAACCTAACTTGAAACACTACGGCGGGCGATTTTTCACTAACACCAGGTACGTATGTGCCAAATCGATACTCCAGGTAATGGCCAAAGTCCCTGCTTGACATGACATTTAACTATCAGACACTCGCGGATCATAGCCTCCGACGCGGGATCTAAGTGAACTCTCTGATCTGATACCTCCCCGTAGGTTTCACCCATCAGTATTTGAAAAATAGAAACAAAATAATTAAATGTAAACATTTATAAAATTTTACCAACATGACAATATTTCTTTACGCAATAGGAATTTATTGTAATTTTTATTCGACAATCCATTTTCTCGCTCTCTTTTATTTAATTATTGTTTTATTGTTTGCACTTTTATTATTTTATTTTTTCTTTTAGAATTTAATCACGTACCAAAACAACTGTATTAAAAAAAATATTCATTGAGATGTATCATGGAATTTATTTCCAAGAAAATATCAAAACAAGTCGCTTAGTGTCTCCCATGCATAGCTATGTATTTGATTCTTTAGGCTGGTTTAGCGTAGGGCAAACATGGTAAACTTAACCTATCATACTAAAAATAACTAACATACTCAATGGAATTCCTTGCAACAGATGTATAAATACTTAGGATTACGACGCCCTCAGACTGGGCAGTTACCATATACTGTTCAAACTAGGCGAGAGAGCTGTCTTGTTAAACACCGATGGCTCGGAAAATCTCAATAGGCATATAGCCGTTTCCACGAAGCCTGATTCCGCACAGGGCTAACGAAATAGTGTTATCAAAGTATCGATATCAGTACAAAGCAAATGAAGTAATCTATACGAGTCTTTGCCACTTCCATATTTCCGTGGTCGAGGTTGTCAAAGGCGTCTTTGGATCGCGGAGTTTCGACGCATGTTTATCGTTATAAGCAGAAGCTATAAGTTAGTCTAGAGTGTAAAAAATTCCACATATTACCTTCCGACATAAGAGTTGATGTTAAGAAAGAACAATGTTATCAACTGTTTAAAAAAAAACTGAGATGGTACTGCGTCGTGTTTTGCAAGTGGCTGTGCACGGGATATCTGAAGACTATAGGAAATCCACATATACAATTGGCTCCGAACCACGTAACATCTCCCAGTGCACATAAACTAATACATGCAGGAGGTTGGGTCTGATCAGTCATCGTACCTATTCTCTTGACTGAATGAATGTGACACCATAAAAGTATGTTTTCCTCTAAGTATCTCTAGCGATTATTCTCTGCGACTGTCGCGGTGTCCAAGGTTTAATATTGTGCTATTTTCTTGCGAGTTTTTATCATTGCAAATGCTAGCGACTGTCGCAGAGCCAGCGATCATGTTTGCTCCTGAATCGGAAATAGATGCCAGTTGCCAGCTTATATTCATGAGTAGGGGCATTTCTTTCATGTTGCACATTGACTTGGTACTGAAATGACAGCAAAGTTTTACTTTCTCTAAGCGACGATGAGAATCTTATGGAAAGTAGTATGCCAATTTTTATTTGGCAAACAAAATAAACCATGGTCAAAAATTAATGGACTCCGCAAGATATTAGAAGATCGAGTTACAGTAACAATTAGTTTTCCAAGTAATCAGAAATTTGTAGATGCATAGTATTTATTAGTGTTTCGCTTCCCAATCTAAAAGAAACGACTGCCATAGATATTGATCTGGGGTAATAGTGTTGTGGTATCGGGCAGGAGGAGGAAATCTTGTGTGTAACAGGGTATATATAGAGTAAAAAAATGCAGAGAGTATATAGAATGTAAAACGTAAATGTGCCTTTTAGAAAACTGCAAATCTAGTATAGCAACCAACTGCAAAGCGCTTCGAACAGTAAATACAACAGCAAATGCTGTCAACACACACGCATGGTTGGAGGAAAACACCGGAGCAACCGTCGCTGGCATGTGATGCCAAGCGATAATAGCTGGCGATCATCACTTTTAACAATCAGAGGAAAACATACCTTTGAGAATTCCTTCCTGAGGCGCATGGCTCGTTGACATATTAGGGGTACAAAGCAGACATCTACATTCGATTCTATGCTTAGGTTCTTTGCAACGATAATTAACTTAAGTAAAATATTTTTAGGTGGATAATTTTAAGTACAGATTATGCGATTCAAAACTAATTGCGAATGACGGTAGTTAAAACTATGCTTAATGGGGGAAAGTTTCTTAGGTGATAGTTGATTCTCTTTATCTTCTTCCAAATGCTCGAAGCAATATAAAATCATATAAATGTGAATAATTAGTTTTACAATATTTTAAAACTTTAGCATGGCTCGACTAACTTGGAGCGAAAATCGGCGAACATCTCACTGTGGAAAACGTGAAGAGTGCTTAGTCTCTGCATGGCTCGACGTTATCTAATGGTTGTTTGTGAATGTGGCACGAGTCAAAGGAAAAGTGGGCTCGCCTGGGCTCGACTTGCCCCGACTTGTCTATGCGTCCCAATGTAGCCATACCTCCGACCCGATCCCTTCCTGTAGCTGCGTAGTGTCGTCTGGTGCCTTCCTACTATGTGTATATAAGGGCTTGCCCCAGCTCATAAATGCAAAAGGCTAGCCTTCAATGTATCATCTATGAGCAGAGCTACGAGCAACAAGCTGTGAACAACTGATATTCTACCAAGCCCAATTGGCACAATCCACAACGCCTGCTTCACCCAAATTTGCAATGTCTAAGTTGGACTGCCTTGAAAAGTGGGCTCCAGCAGATCCTGGGCAATCCCATTGTCTCCTCTGACTCGGGCCACATTTACCGATGCACATGTCCCTTCTTGTGGCAAGAAATTCGGCGAACCATGCGTCGTGGAATGATCATTGAGAACACTTAGAACCCGGCAAGATTTTACATATGCAGCAAGGTTAGAACGACTGATAGAGGAGGCTGGCATTGAGGGGAGCCGCCAGCTCGAAAGATTGCGATGATATGTTGAGAATGTTCCAAGAAATTTATAATGAAGAGAGATATTGACATAGTGCTGCTGGGGGCTGGGTCTATTCCAGTGAGCTCAGAAATAAGACGGATGCATTTAGAAACCAAACTAACATTATTGAAGGTTCTGGTATAACCATTCCCGCTAAAACATCTCTCTTAAGGAAAATGGGCTGGTTATATTTCATGTGCATTCTCCTGCACCAATAAAATTCTAAGCATCAGGTAACAAGTAAGTGGTTCAGAACCAACTGTTAAAATGAAAGTCCCATCGTTTCCTTTTTGTAATTCGAAGTGCTGATCAGGGAAGGCTAAGGGTCTTACAAGCTTAAGTTAACTTTACCTTTTGAGAAAAAATATAATGTCTTATGATGGATTGACATTGTGTATCTCGTGACTATGCCATTCACAGCGAATGGCATGACCTGTCGTCTTTAATCTTTCAATGCGAATCTTGGCAATGAGAGACTCCACAACAATGTAGGCAACACGAAAATTATGGAACATAATAATGTGTGGAAAGAAGCATCACCATCTGAGAGGGGAAGGAGGAGAGTGACATCGACCGAGGGAAGGGCTTCTGATGGTAAACTTGAAGGGCGATGTGGCATGAGATGCTGCGATGGAATTAAATGGTCGTCAAAACCATGGTGTACCCTCATTGGGAGTCGGACTCGGGGTATCGTAGTGAAAGACTGATGCAAGAGGAGGTGGCTGTACGCTACACCGACCTGGGTTGTCGACTCCGCTGTAGAAGATGATGCCACCAGAGTGCAGCCTCTTGCAGAGGGAGTAGAGTGTCTCCAAGAGGGAGGGCACATGGAATTGCCGGATCGTCATCACCTGTGGTAGTGTTAGTGTAAGGATAAGCAGCAGCATGGGCAGCATATCCGACACAGCCGTATGATCCCTCGTGTGCTATGTCCTTGCCACAATCACTTGCTCTTTCATAGCTGCTCCGCAACTAGGACTGCTTACTTTATTCTTCTGCCATTGTGTATTCTTCTACAGCTACATGCAAACACAAACATTGCCCAACATAATATCTAGTGTCAATGCGTCGACCGTATGGCTCAAAATGCATTTAGCAAGCAAAGTGCTGCCATATCTTACTGCATATCATGTTGTTAAGCTACACTGCCCTAAGGCAACACTTCTGCTGTGGTTGAAGTGAACACATACTTGCAGTATATTCAATTTTTAGTGCTAAAATATCTTGGAAAAAAGACAGTAATGGCATTATAAACTGAATAACTCACAACTTTATTGGACACCAAGCATTATACAGTAATTAAGAAGGGTGAACAAGAAATACTTATGGTAAATTTCTTCTTATTATCAAGTTCTGCCATTATTATAGATACAAATTTTTCAATACGTATTGTTTGAGTACTTTAAAACTCCGCTACTAGTAACAAGTATCGCACCTTCGCCAATAGTAGAGCATTCAGCAGAACATACAGTGCTATGACAGTGCTTTGCTTGCTGAATACACCCACTGCAAGACAGTTAGAAGAATAAATGCTATGATTATTTGAATAAATTATCCAATGTGAATAAAACAAGAGCAAGTAAAATTATAATTTTAATATTTTATACTAATTTATAGATGTATAAAATAAGTAGAATGATACAGCTGATTCGGGGACAAGAGGATGGAGTATCGGAGCATCGGAACTGTTCATGATTTGCATTCCGGGTGGCCGGTGGATATATTGTGTTATGTTGGATGTTGGTGACCTTTACCTTAACCTTTGGCCTACATCCATAGATTTTTAAACCTGAAAACCTAAGAAAATTCCGAAAAAAATCTTTAAAAAATAAAACCTTTAAAAAATTTTAAAAAAATTATAAAAAAGGATTTTAAGAAATGTTAAACACATACATGCAGGAGGTCCATGGTACGAGGATCTGCTAAGCTCCTGGCATGACCCACCATCGTACATTTTTTTATTAGTTGGCTCACTTCCAGCCCCCTTCTTCACAATACCACATCTACTGTCCATTGCTTTTTCGGGCATTTACCCACTAGAATGCAATGTTGAACGCTGATATTGCATTACATTAGGTTGCGGGGAAACATAATCTGTAGCCACCAGTAACAGAATAAATCCAGAATAAATCACATATATTTTTAATGTGCAGGAACGTAATTATTTATACAAAAGGCGTATAAAGTATTTTGCTGAGGGAGGTGGGGAGGGGAGAATTTGTAGGAAAAGGCGGCCACAAAATTTATAGAAACTATCGTAAGACATGAGGTGTAGCAGCATAGATGGCTGGGCGAGTGAGAGATGAGATTTATGTGGCTCTTAACAGCGAGGACTTGAGAGCCGACGAGACAGCTGAGGTTAATATTGGTACCTCATGCAGTATTCACGAGTTGGCAGCCTTGCATAAGTTGTACTTTGCTCTTCCTGCATTACAAGCTGACCAGCCGCTCGCTCTTAACTATCTACAACATTCAGTCTGTCCAGCAGGCTTCATGCTAGCTAGCCACAGTTTCAAAATAAAATAATCCTAAATATTAATTTTGTCATGTTTAATGCCTCACACTTAAGTACATTCTGTAACAATTCATAGAAATAACATCAAATGCAAGTCACTGCGGAATAACATCAAATGCAAGTCACTGCGGAAAAATATAGAACTCCATTTCATAAACAAGGTACAATACGATTAGCCTGGTAAGGACACGCCCAGATGAGCTGAAAACTTGTGACCCACTTACTAGGTGGTAACTTCTCATTGCTGGAACATTAACCCACAGCCCTGCCCGGGAACAAACTTTTTTAATGTGAAGATATATTTCGTCCTTGTCTTACTTCGCATGAAAGGTTATCTATATTACATTAAAATGTAGTAGGCAGGCTTTGTATACCCAGGCTTTGCTACCGGCAGGCTTTGCTACCGGAACACGAACCAGTCAACGAGAGAGATTTTGAGGGACATGACTATAAAAAATTTCTGAAATAATGTCGTCTAAAAGGTCTGTGAATTTTTGGGAGGCATGTATTATGTATGAATCCTTAACTTTCTGTTAGCTATTTTCATCCGCTTGATCTATATCATACTTATGATGAGCAGGAAAATTTGGTGCTAATTGCGGTGTGTGTGGTGCTAGCTAGACCAGCCCCTCACAAGACCGACACCTGGAAAAACTGACTCATCATTGTGGAACATGCAGAACTGATTGCGGAGCGTGCAGAGCTTATCGGTGCAGATTCGTGCATATTGGTGTGTATCGGTGCGGATACGTGAGGATTGTGCTACATGTGGTGATAACTGTGGAGGACCGCTGAGGATTGGTGCGGATTGGTAGGATTGTTATGTGTGCGGTGGACTCTTCATACATATGGTTCTCTCGTGTGGCCGTTCATTTCGAGTCTAAGGTGAAAACTCTATCGCAGAATCGGCACTGACGAGATTCAGATGGTGATGATGCAGGTCCCAGATATCTAATCGTTGAGGTCAAAGGCAGGCCATCGTATTTGTAATTCATCTTCGCTGTATAACATGGAAATGCTTCCAAATCAGCGCTACCTTTTTAATTTCAGAACACCAATAAAATATCGGCATGCACCATAGCTCTATACGGCTATATTTTTTTCTCCCTTCACTAGGAAAATCAGTCAGATTTTTCTCATAGTCCACGAGAACATTGATATTTTTTTTACGATTTCGGGCTTTGAACTCACGTCCCTATGGCGTGCCGAGATAAGATCTCTTTCAAATATACTAGGTGTTGGTCGAAAGACTAAGAGTATATTAATAGGTCATCCAAATAGTTGTTCACATACCTGAATTGTTGGTCATTTTGACCAATTCGAAATGTATGCGGGTAAACTGATACAAATTCCAGTGTACACAAAGCATTGTTTTTGGTTGGGATTCTTTAGATAATGGAATATGGTTATATGCCGCACTGAGATCAAAGTGGTAAAGAATTTCGATTTTCGAAACCAATTTAAAGCCGAATGGAGGTTTTTTTTTGTTAACCTTCCGGTAATCTATTACCATTCTGTTTTTGTCGTTAGGTTTTGCGACAAAAATTCAGGGCTGACATACTGGGAATTTGAAGGTTCGATTACACCTTTATCTAATAATTCCTGAACCTGTTTGTGAGTACTTCCATTTTGGGAGAGGCTAACTTGAAAGGATGGCTAGTGACATACTCCTTGTCTACAAGTTTAATTTTATACTCTAACAGATTGGTCAAACCTAAGTCAGGGGTGAGAACTTTGGGAAATAGATCACAAACCTTTTATATGGCAGCTCGTTTTTGGGGCTCGAAATGAGTAAATTGTTCCACGGCCCCCTCAGATTCCAGGCTAACCTTAGATAAGAGGGGTTGACTTTGCTCATAAATAACAAGAGACAATTTTTCCGTAGTGGCAAATTTAAAGAAAAGATTACGTGTCTGAAAATCCAAGACAAGACCAGCAGATTCCATAAAATCTGCTCCTATGTCGAAAGGCAAACCTAACTTTTCAGAAATCTAACACTGATACATCCATGCAAAATAGCCAATTTTTAGCTTAACTATCGCTGAACACAAAATAGGTCATGCTTGGCTAGAAGCGGTATTACACTGCAATTTATTAGAATCAACAAGGTACTTACTAATTTTAATTGCTTGAACAGATTGAAAAGTTCACCGTAAGTATGGTGGAGGCAGAACCTGCGTCTACCAGAGCATGGATAACCAAAGATCCTAAATTAACATCAACATGTGGAGTGACACGGCTCTGTAGAGCAACAACATTAGGAAAGTTGACTTGAAAACTTATGAACTGAGTTTTGGTTTCACAATGGTCATAAGGACCAAAAGTCTTTTAAAATGGTGACCGAGATTACTGGTCCTAATCATGTGAGCATGGAATGGAGAATTGGCAAAATTGCCTCCATAGCGAGGAGAAAAGCTCACTTTTCGTCCCCATGGGACTTGTTTTCTGCAGTTAGAAGAGGGCACTTGCCAATCAGGTGGCACATTTCTTTAGAATAGTAACACGTTTGTGTTTTTTTTAACTGTAACATTTGTGGTATGTTTGTGAGTTATAGGAATGCTATTTGATTTTTCAGTAGCTACAGCATTAATATCTGAATTGACTGGCCTAAGTTTTCCTATCAGAGACATGCCCTGTCTTCGTAGGCTGCCAGCCACGAGCTGAAAAATTCTCCCATTTTTGATCCATGTAGCGAATAGTCTGTGAGTGTATGCATACACTATCAAGTTCAGCAAACAAATGAGGCTTTCTCATTAAAACTAAATGGGAGCGCTCCTGAGGCACTAATCCTTCTAAAATGGTGTTGACAATATCACTCTCCCACAAGGCCAGGTGCAAAACAGCTAATTCTTTGATGCTGCTAATTTATACAAATAGACTCATTATACTCATGTAATCTTTTAAACATTCTTATTTGTAACTGTGTGAATAGCCAGGTTGGGATGAAATAATACAAGATGTCTTCATGGTACTGGTCGAAAATGAAATGTTGTGCAATGGCATGTCTAGTTCCCTCACTTAGGGAGCCTTGGGTGAAGGGATAAATTATCTCTAATAATTGGGCTTCAGAAACAGTGTTACTATGGTCCAACATTATAATAATTTTCAAAAATCTAAAAATTTTTGGGAATTTGTAATCCATCAGTGGCTGGAAATTCACATAACGTATGCTCTAAAGGATGAGTGATTTTACCAAATGGGGGTGATACAAAAGTTTGTGAGGTTGGTACTACTGCTGGCATCATAAAATTGGCAAAATTAGAGTTGGCAATGATGACAGATGGGATAGGCCCGTGAACATGAACTGAGGGGTTGACCGAAAGTGATGTAAACAGGGAAATATGGGTTAGGTTACCTGGGGAAACGAGTAGGTTGGGAAAGTGCAATGGTGTTGGTAGCATTACTACTGGTTGGGGTAGGGGGTTGTTCACTTCCAAAGAGCAACTGAAGCATCTTTAAGATTATTTTGTGACTCAGTTATTTCCAATCTACATACAGCTTCTAGAAGGTCTGGGCCTGAGCAAGGATATTTTGCAAAGAAGGTGTTTGTAATACCGAGAGAGATTCAGGACATAAGTTGAGAAGATTGTTCACCCTATCCTTAAGGTGGCGTAGCCGGGATTTGAACCGGTGGTATTTTAGTGAGCTGGAATCATCATCTAAATGCTCATAGATCTCTTTAAGTGTAATGATTTTTCCTGCAAACACAGAGTGCTCGTTGTCGACACTGATGAGCTCCAGGTACTCAAGGTTAAGGGGAGCCTCAGTGTTAATTGCAGCATGCTGTGTACTGCGAGCTGCCATAACAGTTGTTTCTGGGGGTTAAACCCCCCTAGTAGTATGATTTAGCGAATTCTGGCACAAAGGTGTGGGATGTCGGATATGGATTCGGGGGAACAGCTACCTTGTTATGTCACTACCTTGTTATGTCACCCGACCGCCATCTTGGATGGTATTCACCTTTCACCCCTGACCCGTGTGACCTTTGACCTTGAGCTTGACCCCGAGGACTTTTGACCTCAAAAAACATTTAAAAAACCTTTAAAAAAATTCCAAGAACTCAAAATATTCCAAAAAGTTCTAAAAAAAAGTCCCAAAAAATTATTATTAAAAATTAGTTTAAAGTTATTTAAAACTTATTGAAAGGATACTCAGAAATTACTCCTTTTTTTTCCACAAATACTGACAGGGATCAACAACCCAGGGTCGGACCCAGTTGACCAGGAGACAGGGATCAGTATCTTTGACCTTTGCCTATAGACCTTTGACCTTAAAAATGCCAAAATTCTAATATATATATATATATATATATACCAAAAAATTTAATAATCAATTCGTTAAAAAAAAATTATAAAAAATTTATTATCTAAAAAAATTGTTTTAATTTATTAAAAAATATATATACTTAAAAATCGTTAAAAAAATTTAATTAAAAAATCGTTTCAAAAATTTAATTAAAAAATTGTTTTAAGTATTTAATTTACAAATCGTTTAAGATTAAAAAAAATAGTAAAAAACTAAATTATATAAAGGATGATTTTAAACAAATTCTCACTTTAAAAGTCTTAAACACCGGCGGCCCCATTATCCCCTTTTTTTTCCTCGAAATAACCCCTTTTCCTTTAAAAAAAATGTACCTTAAAAATTTATACAAAATTTAAATTAAAAATTTGCATTTCCTGAGATCTCCATCCCACACCACCAATTACTCACCTCTGTTCGAAACCAGCAGACGACTGCCTCCCTCGCACACACTCCCCTCACGAATACTCATTCCGCCATTATGATTTTTTCATTCTCCATTTGTTTACATGCCACTGAAGGCCGCCGTATTTCTTTTTCGTCCGTCAATTGTTTATACATTACTGCAGGTCGCAATCTTGGTAAGTGACCACCATTATGTTAGGCATCTTATATCTGCCACATTAGAAGCCAATGACAATTACCTTGGACCCATGACCTTGAATGACCTTGAAAAACTAAACTCGAAAAAAATACATAAAAGTCAGCTAGTATAATACATTAAAGTCTACTACCGCCATATTAGATGCTTACTAACTCAATCTTGAACCCATGACATTGAAAATAAAAACTCGATAAAAATACATAAAAGTCAACAAGCAAAATACATTACAGACAACCGCCATATCAGATACAGACTACCTCGACCTTGGACATATGACCTTGAATGATTTTAAAACAAAGAACTCGGTAAATAATACATAAAAGTTAACATGCATAAAACATTACAGACTACCACCACCATATTAGATGCTGACTACGTCGATGTTGAACTGTGACCCTGAAAATAAAAACTAAGAAAAATACATAAAAGTTAAAACGCATAATACATTACAGACTACAATCACCATATTAGACGCAGACTGCCTTGACATTAACAACATTACCTTGAAAGATATAAATCAAAAATTCGAAAAAAATCTATTTGAAGAGGCGGAAGCTAGTCGATACGATCCACCTTCCACTCAGCTGCTGTCAAACTAAACCTCTTCTCTTAGCTCTCTACTTCTTATAATATACAAGTATGAAAACCTTATATCTTTATATTGACTTTGAACCAATCATACCGCACCATTAATACATTGTGCAGACACCGACCAGCCAATCACCAAGTTACCACATGATTGCTGCTAACCAATTACATGCGAGCATTAATACATCACACACAAGAAGGGAGGCAGGCTTTAGATGATTGTTCCTTGATCACATTAGCATGCAGTTATATCTTCAACAGTTTCTTCCAGTCAGGTTCTTCGCTCACCTATAAATCATGGTCGCACTTAAAGTAGACAACTGACTCCTGTTGTCGGACTGACCCCATCGACCCCATCGTCCCCATCGACCCCATCGACCCCATTGATCCCATCGACCTCATTGATCCCATTGACCTATATGACTCATGGCCCTAATGACACCTGATTGCTGTGGCGGCGGTGGGTAGCGGCGGTGACGGAGGCGGCAACGGCGGCGGCGGAGGCGGCAGCGGCGCGGTGATAATTGCTAAAGATTTATTGAAGGAGCGGTATTGACATTGTGATTGTTGTGCGTGTGCTTCTTTTTTTGTGTTGCGAGGTTCATGGAAAAATTGCGATTGCAACTGATGGAAAGACTTGCTCCAGCATACTGAATACACAAAAAGGACTTTTTGTATAAACCAGTCTCTCATGCCAGCATTAATTTCTTGAACATATGTGAAAACACGATCGCAGAATACTAAATAGCAACATCCAGTTAGCGATGATGGAGGTCGAGGTTTCGTGATCTTCGAGGTCAAAAGACGGCACTCCATATTCGCAATTCATCTTCGTGATATTGGTGCACTCTGAGAAAACCCAAATATTCGTTCGCCCCTGATGAAAACATGCAGTTACTATCACATACTATATGTATTATATTGCAGCAATCTTGTGGTAACTTGGTGATTGGCTGGTCGATGTCTGCACTATGTATTAATGGTGCGGTATGATTGGTTCAAAGTCAATATGATGCTATAAGGCTTTCACACGTGTATATTATAAGAAGTAGGGAGGTAAGCCGAGAGGTTTAGTTTGACGGCAGCTGAGTGGAAGGTGGATCATCTTGAGTAGCTTCTGCCTCTTCACATAGATTTTTCTTGAATTTTGGTTTTTAGGTCATTCAAGATCATAGTGTTAAGTTCAAGGCAGTCTGTATCTAATATAGTGGTTGTAGTCTGTAATGTATTATACTTGTTGACTTTTATGTATTACAAATATATTTTTTTATTTTCAAATCAACCAGGTCATGGGTTCAAGGTCGAGGTAGTCTGCATCTGATATGGCGGTAGTCTGTAATGTATTTTGCTTGTTGACTTTTATGTATTTTTTCTCGAGTTTTTATTTTCAATTTCATTCAAGGTCACATGGGGTCAAGATCTAGGTAGCGTAAATCTAATATGGCTGTGCTAACCTGTAATGTATTATTATTGTGGAATTTTATGTATTCTTTCTCAAGTTATTTTATTTTCAAGGTCATTTAAGGACATGGGTTCAAAGTTGAGTTAGTCTGCATCTAATATGGTGGTGGTAGTCTTTAATGTATTATGCTTGCTGACTTTTATGTATTTTATCTCGAGTTTTTGCTTTCTAGGTCATTCAAGGCAATGGGGCCAAGGTTATTGTCGTTGGCTTTCAATATGGCGTATGGGAAATGCCTACCAAGATGGTGGTCACCTATCAAGATTGCGGCCTCCAGTAATGTATAAACAAATGACGAACAAAAAAAAATATGCCGGCCTCCAGTAGCATGTAAACAAATGGCGAACACAAAAATCATGATGGCGGAATGAGTGTAGGTGAGGGGAGTGTGTGCGAGGGAGTCAGTCGTTTGTTGGATTCGAACAGAAGTGAGAAATTGATGAAGGGGAGGGGTGGACTTCAGGAAATGTAAGTATTTTAATTAATTTTTTATAGTATTTAAGGTACATTTTTAAGTGAAAAAGGGAAATTTCAAGAGAAATGACGGGAAATGGCCACCTAGGTTAAAGACTTGTTAATTAAGAATTTTTAAAATAAGACTTTGTAATAATTAATTTTTAACCAATTTTCTTTAGAAATTTTTACGATTTCTTATCAAAATTGTTTAATAATAAATTTTGTATAAATTTTTAACAACTAATGTTACCTAAATTCTATATAAGTTTTTATATTTTTTTATTACTTATTTTTTATACATTTTTAATAGTCAATTTTTTATAAATTTTTTAACGAATTGTAAATTAAAGAGTTTGTTAGAAATTCGTTTATAATTTTTTTAGAAATTTTTCATTTTCAAGGTCAAAGGTCAAGGTCAAATGTCATAATTACTGATTTTGTCTCCTGGTCACCTGGGTCGCTGATCCCTGTCAGTATTTATGGAAATAATGGGTAATTTCTGAGTATCCTTTTAATAATTTTACAATACATTTTTAATCATTTTAGTGATACATTTTCTTGGGAATTTGTTTAGAATTTAAAAAAAATTGGCAATTTTTGAGAAGTTCTTGGAATTTTTAAGGTTTTTTTAGTGATTTTTGAGGTCAAAGTTCCTCGGGGTCAAGTCTAGTTCAAGGTCAAAGGTCTCATGATTTAGGAGTGATAGGAGAATGACATCCAACATGGTAGTCGGGTGACATAACAAGATGGTGGCTTCCCCCGAGTCCGGATCCGACACACCACACCCTTGCACCATACTTTATTAAATCATACTACTCCTCCTAACAGCACATGCATAAAATATTTCGTCACGTAGCAAATGCTCGGGAACAATAGTAGCCATGGTTGCAAGTTCCACAAGTGACACAAAGCAAAACACAAGAAACCCTCAAAAAAGTGTATTATAACCTAAGACTTCAATTACACACGATAACACATCAAACATAAGGTGTGTGTCCAAGTATTCAGAGGATCAGGATCAGAAACCAAGGCTCACACCTTAAGGTAGGGTATACATGCAAAAAAAATGCATATTTATGCATAAGTATGCATAAATATGCACACCAAACCACAACCACTACGTATGCTACCAACTTTGTGGCGGCAATTGGGGCCAATTCACACACAGTCAACAAAAGCTGCAGTGATCCCAGCACCAACCACGCCACAAACAGAAAGCTCCATGGATCTAGTTGCTGTTGGTGTACATTACTTCTTAATAGTTTAAAAAACATGTCCGAACTGCTGCACACCATCTATGCACTAATTATGAAATTATGAAAGTCAAGATAATTGAAATTTAAGACTTTATGTTAACCTAAGGAGCTATAAAATGTAGTGTTGTGTTAATTACCTTTGTTCAATTGAAAATAAAATCTGACTGGTCATTAATAACCAAAGGTTACCCAAAATTAAATTATCCAAACCGTTTCAGATAGGCCACACAACTTTATTGTTATAATGGCAATAACTCTGAATAACAAAATTCAACAACCCCCAAAAAATAATGGTTGCATCAAATACACTAGTGTATTTTGTTCCATTACTTGACTCTAATGCTATTCATGCATGCATGCTTTGGTTTTATAGTAATAGCAATCATAATATGATCATTAATCTTGGAATCCCATTGATGATCATGTCTAACAGCAAAAAACATTTAAGTTAAGTTAAATTACAAAATGAGATAAATGTCGGCGCGCGCGTGACCATAGTACAGGAATTTTTTTTTTTTTTCTCCCAAATGTTGTATAACCAAGTTTATACTTGTGAATGTTTCGTAGTTCCACCTTTTTTCAGTTTACTGAGATATTTTTCCCCCATTTTTTTTTTTTTTTGGATTTACGAAATAAAGTTTATACAATACTGTAGCACTAAATCATTAAAATTAATCGGCCATATTGGCCTCGTTCTTTTGCATGCATATGCTAAATTAAAAAAATATGGCCTGGAAGTAGTTGGGCGAGGCGGAAAACCCATCTTGGGAAAATCCCCTTGGTCACATGAATAAACTGCCGAAGTAGGGCAGGTTTCAGCCAGAGATCTTCATCCTTGGTGCTGCCTGGCTGGTAAAACACTCAGCCAGGCAGGATAAGCAAGTAACGAGTTGGTAGTTATGATGACCGTCGAGTCGGCAAAATTAGTAGACTACATCAAAATTCAAGAGTTGAAACAAGTAGAGAAAATGTGGCTGCTACAGTGCACGAGTAAAAAAAAAGAGCCGGAGGAAATAGGCGCGCTCCGAAATATTCAAGAGTATGGGTGATTTAGAAAAGTCATTTTACAAAGATATGATCTGTGCCGCCTTTCGTGGCGCCACCTCTCTTGTTTTATTTGGACGTGTGCTATTTTAGTGTTCCCTTGTGGGAATACTCCTAGTCTAATAATTTTGCAAAACCCTCATGTTGTTTCCAGCATCTAATTTGGTTATTAATTGTGTTGTCTTGCACTGTTACCTGCATTTTCAGTTATTATGTGCGGTTGCCGTTTAATGCTTGTGTTTATTTTGGAAATTTTTTAGGTTGTATGCTCATATATTTACATATGAAAAGACTTTTGCCCGAGCTAATATTTTGTGCATTCTTAAAGTACTTTTGGAAGTGACAAAGTATAAAATAAACCTTTGGTGTGTAATATTTCACTCTCGAAAATTAAAAGATTGTTTACTATGTCAGAATATTTTAACCAATTATTTTAATCAAATTTTTCTGTTCACTTTTATCGGTTGTACACTTAGGTGTATTGGTTTTAATGTTTGACATTGCCGATGGCAAGTTTAGAGTAAATATTATTTCCCCGATACTAACAAGAAATTATTAACTGACGTATGTGTCATATATTTCCCTGAAATATAATTTTATAAAGGATTATTATTGAGTTTGATAACGTCATTCAACGAAAAAAATTTTGAGGTTCGTAATATCATGTTTATCGATTGTGCGTGACTGTCCAGTATCGATACAGTCTAGCAACTTTCTTGAAAAGTCCGTGATGCTTTCTTCTCAACGTTGGTAATGGCGTGACCACTTGATATTAATTCTCCTTCTGCGAGACTCCTATTCTTTTAATGTTGAAATAACATCTTCACCGTTGTGGGTAAGTGATTCTGTAAGATTATTTCTCCCCGCGTGTTTTGCATTATGTTTTACGACTCGCAACTTATGTTTTGTGTATTTTTTTTTGTGTAGCGGTTCTCGTGGAGTTTGCACGAGTTCGGCGTCTCTTTCGCCACTCCATTAGGAAGAGTGACTAGTCGTCCTGGCATGGAGTTCGCCACTTCCAGACTGATTTCTGATCGAACTCCTGAGATACTTCCAGCTCGTGATGCCTTGACTACTAGCCCCACCTCGTCTACAGGCCAAAGTTTTACTTTTTTTTACATGCGCTTGGAACTATTTGGTGAAAAAGAATCCAGAAATCTAATTATTATTTTGTCAGACAAGCCCGGTTACTGGATAATCATTTCATCTTCGTGAACTGAAAGATATTTTTTTTTTATTCTGTAATGTAATTTCAAGAATGCTGCCCTAATTGAAGTGGCCATGTTGGCCAAGTAAAATTTTTGTCTCGGCTCCTGCCGAGAATCAGGTATTAGCACATGTTGTCATTTTGCAGTTGATCCCCTGTAATTAATTTTTTTATTATTAAAGTTTTGTGAAGTAAAATAAAGTTCGAGAAATTAACATTGTTATTTTGTGTCAAGTATTTTTTTTTTTAACTTTTTTATGTTGGTAATTATTTTTTTTTGTTTTTTCTTTCTTTCTTTCTTTCACTTACCTTGAGATAAATCTTTGATGCGTTATTTGGCTACTCGTAATTTTATCAATAAATTTAAAAACAACCACATTATTTTAGAAATACTATCCTGTCCTCTTGAATTGTAGCAAGAAAGGAATATATATATATATATATATATATATATATATATATATATATATATATATATATATATATATACAAAATATCACAGTGTACAGATGTTGGAAAGCCAATATGTAGGTTCGGCTTGGCTTCCTCACATTTTGGTGAGTATACATACTTGACGCTACTATATCCACGTGTGCTTTTCTTGTGTCGGTATTTTGGGGGCGTGTGGTTCTTGTGAGCCCCTTTATTCTACGCTTGATATCGGCACAGATCACAACTATTATTTTCCTAAATTATTCCAAACATTTACCATAGTAATAGAACACTTTGTGGTAGAAATAATGTTTAAATCGCACATACTTACATCATATCTTATATACTTATAATCTGACAAAATGACATGTCAACTGGAAGAAAAGAAAAATAACGAAACTTTCCTTTACTTAATTAACACAAATCCAGGTCGACCTAATTGTTTTCAGTACCGGCAAGTAAATAAATATTTCATGGGAAAAATCTAACAAAATATGTTATATTATACAAATCAAGTAATAAATGTAATTAAAACTGACACAATGATTGGCGAAATTAAAACCGAAACACAATTAGGCTTTGACAATTCAAAATGTTCAAGAACAACTATATAATTATTTCAGAAATTATTACACAAAATGCGCAAAATTAGAGGAATCGCATCATTATGCAATTAAATTTAAATATAAAATAAATAACTGAAGGTAACAAAAGGAAAAAGTTAATGAAATTCAGAATTGACATAAAAATATACAAAATAAATAAAAGCACTTGATGATGGCAGAGAGTTTTGCCCTAACGGAAAAGAAACAAAATAGTTACCAGAAAGGGAACACAAATTACAAATGACTGAACACAGAAGCGAGTACCACCAAACGGCACAGCGCGTATTATCAAAATGCCGGCAGGTCGTGTACTCGCTCGCCGTCTGTTCTACTTCTCTGAGTAAGTTACATTACCCTCCTCTTCTGATAAGCAAGCTGACCTCTGCTCATGTAATGGAGTGCGGTAAAGTTGTAAACTTCTTGGCAGCGGAAATATGTCAATGTTGAAGATCTCTTCAATAGGGAAGGACTGTGTGAAAGGAAATTTTATGCCAGAAAAATCTGTAGTAAGGTACTTCCTTTCCTTCGCTCTTGCATTAATGTACGTGCAGCTTGTGCGTTTTGCTGAATGCTCATGGCCCTGAACTTGACTTGTAGTAGGCGTGTACAAAGTCTTCCCCTCCGTTGACGCAGCAGACACATTTGACATGCGGTCGCCGAGCATAAGCTTCTTTTGAGGTCCTAGCATACCTACATGTTACCTGGCACCGCAAATATTAATTTGATTTTAAATAGTAAACTTTAAATATTACTTTTATGATCCTTCAAAGGTAATTTCACATTTTGTTTTGACTTGTAAAGAATTGTACAGAAAAATTATTCTCCCATTAAAAAATATATTATGTTTTTACAAAAGACTCTTTATGATCAACTAGTAAATAGAGAAATTTCGCAACAGTGAAAATTTTTTACACTTTATCATTTTATCTCTGAAAAAAAATCAGATTAGCCATTATGTATAATAATTGGCACTTAAACCCTAAGTTAAATACAACAAATAATTTATCCCTGAAGGGAAGCTCATGATTAAACATTTTCTATAATGTACAAGTAGACGCTTTGAAAATTATACAAGTGAAGAGTGCGACAGTATAAGAAACACTTTGGAATATTAGCATATTCGACGTCACTAAAATCGGACGTAGAAGGATGTTTGTATCGAAACGTATTAAATATTAATTGCTTAGCTGTCATTTCAATAAAATTTTATTTGTCAATTTCCCCTTATTACGTTTCGCCATGTAAGGTGAGGTTAAAATGATTTTTACCTTAATTTACACCTACACCAGGTGTTAAAAGGAAGTATTCCATATTTTGTGGGGAGGTAGTATGCACCAATACAAGTAATAAATAATTTATAAACATGGGTCCGAAAACCCAGACCTCACGAGCTATGAACACTTAGGAGATATGCAATTTACTGAACAAGTGTATGGTCCGTTATGTTTTACGGATTGCAGTGAACAAACGAATTATTTGCGGACCGATGTTCAGATAATATTTTTCATCCTCTAGATGTGAGGAATGGTTCCCCGAAGTATTGACATGGAATTTTGTAACATTCTGTATATACCCGTTTTACAATAAACGCATACGTAAGAAAACGAACACGATGAACACGTAAACGCAACGAACGGACGAATTGGGATGAATTTCAGCTGTTTCATAATACACAGAACCATATGTTTCTGTAACTTACGAAATAAAAAATTCTCAGGTGATGCTGCAAATTACTGATACAAGTTTTATAATGTACACCCGTCATTTTTAATATTTTATAGTGTTGTAACACTGCTTAAATACTACTGTCAAATAATTTGCAAGTGTTCCGTGAAACGAAAATGATAATAGCCACGGCAAAGTTACGCACTTGTTGCCGTGTACACCACAACGGCCATGAAAATGAATATCAACATCCAAATACTAGATTGCTAAAGGTATGGACCGGAGAATTTAGCAAATTTATTTTAGGGCAAACAAAACCAGCTATCAAAAATATTTATATTTCTGTTCGGTTTACGATTGGACTACTGTTAAACAGTGACGCCCAGATTAACTTTGAACCAATAACATAGTAAGGGGAAACAAGATCCAGAGGCCATGCCACCTGGCTTGACGGAAAAATGGCTACCCATTGGCAGAACAAGCAATGTACAAACAGTGGAATTTCCAAAAGTACATAGGGATCGCGATAGCGACGTAGGCGAACCAGGTTCGATTCCCAAGCGGCCGCTCCCGGATTTTTGCAAGTGGGAATGGTGCCGGACGATGCCGCTGTTGGGCGATTTTCTCAGGGATCTGCTGTTTCCATAATCACCTCACTTCGCCCTTACCGTATCTCACACCCCGATGTTAAGAGCCGCTCAATTTTACCCACCTCTAACTCTCCATCACCAAAGTGTATGGGACAATGTAATCTGTCTTACAGGTTGTCGAGATAGCTATTGCACACACGGATTCATGAACACGAAAGAGGTGGGAGTTGACCACCTTTCTTACACTATCCGTACGATATCCGCGTACGCTTGCGTCCTATTGTAGACTGAACACGGAGTGTGTCACGTGATCCGCTTCCGTTCTACGTATGCACATTCTGTGTAACGACGTGCCATAAACTGGGCAGACACACACGTCGTACGGTGCGTCGGCGGTCATAGCCGGCTTTCGTGGCAGCTGCGTGATATACATGGCAGGCAGGGGCCCATGCCGCGATATCATCGCCATGAACACGTCAGGGCCTTTGACGTCACTATCGTTACCCCCTCCCCACCCTGACACCGCTGCCCCCACCCAGGGGGGATTAAAACACCGTCTAACGACCGCTTCTGTCAGACTTATCTGCCTTCGCATCGAGGACAACAAACACAGCAGTACCGGCCACGAATATAATTGTTGATGAACTGCGCTCACTGTAGGGACTTGCCGTACCTGGGGATACGAAATGGAAGAAGAATGTTCCGTGAAAATATATAAACACCAGCTGTACTCCAAAACACTATAATTCGTATTCAGTTATACATTTGGATGATTATAAACGTCACATGCATCAAGTGTCTGTCCACGAATCATGGACATTCGGTATCGGATTACTGTATTACTATTGGACCAGTCAAATAAGAACATGTCTTCTCACCTAGACACGCGGCCAATAACCAAAGGAAGTTGTGGTTGTGGGCGTAGGATATTGAAGTCCAGCATGGTCATAAATATTTTAGCGAAAAACACCTGTACATAAATAAGAACAATTAACTTATTCTTTTGGGAACAGACAGGAATTCAAAACCTGGTATGTTCGTTGTAAAGTAAGTAGTTTTACATGGTATGTAGTAAATGGTGATATGTTATTAATTTGGCCTCACGCAAGAGTGCCGCTTATAAAATGTAACTGTATATAAAACAGTTATTTGAATCACTGTAGATTAAATATCTCTGTAGAATATATGAAGGCGAATTGTAAAAAAAAAAATATATGGTAGTTGTTTTAATGTCAGTGTGTGACAAACGCAGTATTGTGTTTACATTTCCCCGGTGCTAACCTGAGCCGAACAGGAAATACTCTGTTTATGTTGAACACCTCTGGCAACAGACACACTTTCCCGTACACACTTTGTGAAACCAAAACCCCTTGTCATCAGCTTCAAAACAATTAGAATCTAACATTGAGACACTGATATGAAATATAGGAAACATACAACAATACTTAAAACAAGGACACCTGGCATAGCTGCTTTTACTACTTATATTTATTCAGAACTTTCATCCAATTGTGGCCATGCCTTGAATGAACTATCGACAAATTAGGGCAATAGGTTGTCAGGGACAAATATAGAGTTCATACGCAAAAACAAAATCAAATAAAAAATTATTGTTTCTCAACTGATAATATTTAAAGGTTTCACTAGATTAAAAGTTTCAAATTATAGTAACTAGCTCTGTGGGCACTGAGAAACTCTCCCTGGTTTACCGTGAGAAAATTATGAAACTGATTTAAACAAGGCGTAAAGAATTCAAGATGGCAGCCGGGCGCATAGTAATGGATAACGATTCTGCTCCACTATTAATGAATATTACTTTTCCACCTGGTTCTACAGGATAATCGGTGCTCTCGAAGCTGGATACACCTTAGTGACGTAGGACGGGCACGGGGGCTGCTCTTAAGGTGTAGTATGGTCGAACATAGTGATATAAGATATTCAAATTACACTGCGAAAAATACGTTACAACGACCTAGACTCCTACCCCCTAATTTACTGTCCTAGTGGAAAGGTAATTAATGGCATTTTTTCAAAGCTGGTCTCCTTAAAAACTCAAACAGGAGTCGAGGGAATCTAAAACATCCTAAAACTAACCCTACCCTCCGATTACTTACAAGCAAGGGTCCTAACCCTATGTCTATGCTTAATGGCTGCGGATGTGTCAGAGAGCGTTAAGCATGATTGACTGAACCTAGTTAAATGGGCCTGACATTCCAGCCAATCATAAGCCAGGGTTTAATCCTGAGGACCAATAATAAGTTAGAAACATGCGAACCCCCTCATGGACCACTTTCAAACTGTAACAGATAAAATCTTAGATCATATTGTCTCAAAATGGATACAACAATATAATAAAAATCAGAAACATTCACAAAAACGAGACCAAAAGAATAATTAAATTAATCACATACAAGAAAAATACAAAACTTATTCTAGCTGATCTAATTAAGTTAAACAATATATTATTGACACCGTACAACTAAAAAAAATCCTAAATTTGAGAATAAAAAGAAAAAAAATGAAATACATAAGAAAATTAATAAATACATAAATTAAAATTCAAATATACAATACAATATTTACATACAATCATACAAATAATATTATGCAAATCGAAAGTGTGTAAAGTAGACAGTAAAATTATGTGTTAATCACATGTCCGAAAACGACATGCATTTTAAAGTAGTGCATAAAGCACCCTTTGATTATTAAACATGTTACGACAAAAAATCTGAAAGAACCAACATACATACTGTAACAGCTGATAAAAATGTTACGTCATGATAAAATAAGAAGTTTAACAATGCAAATTATTATTAGGTGTATTAGTCCACAACTTCAAAACAATATCAACTCAATCCATCATCATATGTGTAGGGAGGTTACATATCTTTTAAGAAAATTAACATTTGTTATGTATCTAAAAAAACCTTATTGTTGAGGTCGGGAACCTGAAAAAAAAAAAAACCAACCTAGGGAAACATGAACTCCGAGCACGTGGCAGGGCTAGGCAGTTTCAGTTTATTTAATTCTGCGCGCCGCTCTCCATTTTTTTATCTTTTGACTCTGTCTGCAAAAAGCATCACGCCACGCTATCACTTAACTTCAATCGCCAACTCAGGCGAAATGTAAGACACAACAGACACACAGCTGGGCAAGTTCGACAATTTTCGTGTCGTTCATTCGGGAATACTCGTAGCTCACTGCGTCCAGACACGAAGCTGGGTGCCGCGCGCTCTGTTACGTGAGCGTGGTCGGGCAACTCTAATACGTGACGGCTCTTTGTAGCTCTGCGGTGACGTACGTCGGTGCAAATGAGTGCAACTTCACTCTGCCACAGACCTCCAGCACTGTATGGGCAAAACAGTCATTGCAGTGAACTCATACCTGCGTATGTGTGGTAAACTGTCGAGGCACACCTGCCTCCAGTTGAGCGTGTTATTGTTGATGGTGAGTGCCCATAACAATGCGAGTGGCAGTACGTGAGTGGTCATCTCTTCTTTCGTCGCGTCCAAAAACTCGTCCAATCGCTGCGAGTTTCATCACCAGGATGTCCCAAGTTTATCACTAGGCACAAACTTAAAATATAGCGTAGCTCAGCTATTACATATAAGTTTCATTTTGTCTACAATTATGGGGATGTAAGGCATTTGATGCGTTCACTTTAGCAGCATTAATATCGCAAACATTTCAGCAAAGGATAGAAAATCAAAGCTATCCCTACGACATTAACACAACATAACCAGTTAAGACAGTATATACAACATTGAGCACTTTGTTGCCTGATGACTAAGGTAGCTCATTTAACATATACAACACATGCGCCAATCCTAAGTACTACCAGTAGCGGCCGGTGATGTCAAATAATGGGTGCTCATACACACACACACACATTCACACACACCTGCTCTTCTTCCCGGGCAAAAAAAAAGGGAAGAGGGGGGCCCGGAGGTCCTCCCCGGAAAATTTGGATTTCAAGGTGCAAAATGGTGCTATCCAAGCAGTTTTCGTATCTAAACATTGAATACACCTCTGGTAAAAAATATTACATTTATTTTAGGACAAAATTTTTTTTCTGATAATTTTTTTGTCTTAACTCCAGGCATATGTTGATGCAATTCTTAAAGAAACCCATTTCAGAATCTCTACCCATCTGAGTAAGATTAAACCGCATGAATAAAAAATTGTATTATTATTTTGAAGTTATGCCATTTTCGTTTATTTTTACATACAAATAAAGTCCATGTTAATTACATGAAAAATTTACGTGTAATTCCTGCTGAGGTAATGACAACAAACAAATGCTATTAACGGCATTTGACATTCACTCCATAATTGTTTTAGCTCGTCAAATATGTAAAAATATATATGTGAACAGCATACGACACGTAAAAGAGTATTTATTGTTAAAACAAATCTGAGAATATGAGAAGAACAGAAATAAAAATAATACATCCTACCTGTTACCGTTTTTGAAGCCCAATCATTATGACAGGCCGTCTGGGTTGGTAGGGTGCTGAAACAGCTGTTAGCAGCTGCAACTCATACTGCAGTTGTGAAGAAGTGTTCGGTTTAATGTACACACTCACGGCAAAGTGACACTGTCAAAGTCTTCTAAACCAAGTAGGCACCATATGATGCACAACAAAACTCAGTGGACACATAAGCCAACTTTCAACTCTAGTAGTTAGAGATGTAACGTACCATTCATGAATGACTAAATTATTCCCATCACCATGTTTTTTAATGTTAGACTAAACAGTATAAATGTAATTAATATTGAATCATTCTCACTGAGTTATAAATTTGAAGCGGTAGATCAAGTTATACATCGTGTGCACCAAACGATATTACATGCAAATTGAGCTTTATTGAATTAAAGGCTGGGCATTAGCCTGAAAAACATATGAACATATAAAAAGCACTATGCTGCTACAAATTTAAATACTATGGGGTAGACGACATGTTCTTATTTCTACACGAAATCCATTCTTCTATTCTTCAGCTGAGCAAACTTGATAACTCAATGGTTGAAATCCTGCATGCTATTTATCAGAGACGTTTCTATTGATAACATTGCTAATGCAGTAAGTCGTTATTCTGGCATACTGTTGCGAAGAAAGGTTTTTATCCTCTTAAGAGTAGAGAAACACCTTTCAGCTTCGCTTGTTATCATTGTAGTTGTTACAATAATCCTAAGTAGAATGCTGAGTTGGAGTAATGCGTACTTATCCAAATTGTTTTTCAGAAGAAACTGTAATCTAGCTAAAGCACCGTCAGCTTGATGGAAGTCCTGCCTGTTGTACACAACTTGAAGCTCTGTCCGTAGTTGCTCTTTTGCTAGAAATGGATATGTTTCAAGAGTAGTTTTAAATTCTTCTTCTGGAAAAGTCTTCAAAAATGCCGGGAAAAAATTTACATGGAGGAGTTTTGAAACTATCAAATTATTGTTAAAGAAAAATCTCTTCTTAATGCCAACAATAACTGCATCGCACACTTCTTTAGAATTTGCAACTACGGCTGTCTCTGAAAGTTTCCTTCTCTTGTTTTTATCAGTTTGTTCCTCTGGAATACTTGTATCCTGCTCACTATCTCTGGCAGTCTGTACGTAACTTACAAACTCCTCAACATATATTTTAATTTTACCATAGTCAATGGCAATGATTTGTAATTTTTTAATAAAGTGTCAGCACTGGGTAAGATACGATGAGAAAACTCCAGCCAAAACAAAAATACTGGATAATGCAAATTAGATAGAAGTCCACTGCTTTCTCGTCGTGTCTTGTCGTCTACTCGTTCAGAATTACGAATATCTTTTAAACACTCAATCAGTTCATTCTTTTATTTGAACACAGTGTGAACTGCCCGAATATTGAAAACCCATCTTGTGGTTGCCAATTTTGGTAGTATCTTTTCCACAACACGATCGAGCAGTTTTGTCCTCTGCGAAAATCGAGCAAAGAATGCAGGAAATCCAGATAAGTTAGAGAAAACTATTCTCACGTAACTATTTATTGTCACGGCTTTTTTGCATAGCTAAGTTAAACTGGTGAGCGTAGCAGTGTATGTAATAAGCGAAACGATATTGCTTTCTGATTTTTGCCTAAACTCCATTAACATGATCACTCATGACAGTAGCACCATCGTAGCACTCAGCAATTAATTCCTCTTTGTTTTCTCCCAATTGCGAGTCTATTTCTGAGTAAATATCGTTGCATAAGGATTCTGCATCTTTCCCGTTTGGATTAATAAATCCCCAAAATCTTTAAAAATAGTACGATTGTTCTCATACCTGTAGACAATGAACATTTGCTGTGTAGTGGACACATCAGTTGTTTCATCTACCATGACAGTTAAGTAATTTGCCTGTTTTATTTCTGCTGATATTTGTTCCCTGCAAACCCAGAACATGCACTCTAACAATTTATTTTGTACTGTCTTCGAAGTACCTTTAAATAAACTGTCATTTTCCAAGTGATCTATCATTGCAATGTCAATAGAACTTACGAAATTAACAAGGCCCTTAAATACACCAGGATTTTCGGAAGTTTCACTTTCGCCATGCCCTCGTAAGCCCTCGCCCCGCAAAATTTCACGCAATCAATTAGTCTGCAATAATGTATCTGTTTCTATCCACTTGTTCATGATGTTTTCTGACTGACTGCCCGTAAGCACTGTTAAGTTGCATGCTGATATTTACACTGCCCAGAAGTGACACTTCAATTGTAAGCATGTGAGTTTTCGTGTTTTTTAATTTTCTCGCTTAAGTGTACGAGGTCCTCAAAAACGGACTTTGTCCAGACACTTACCTCTGCACTAGAAATCTGACACGGAAAACAAAACAAGGCGTTTGTTTGAGCACACCCACATAACCAGTTGTGTTTCGTGTAAATGTCTTTGTTGAATACATATCTGAATACACGTTTTCGTGTCTTAGTTTCTGTGGTAATTTCTAAATGTGGCCAATCAGGACCTAAACATTTAATAGATAATTTTTCCTCAAAAATCAGTTTTCTGTTCTCTAAAATTGATTGAACGAAATTCATTTCGAAGCATGGAAAAACAAGTAACGCCTCTCAGTCGTGCCGACTGAAAGTAGTGCCCTGACACAAACACGTTAGCGTTAGTTTGAAAATAAACTTACAACATACCTCAGTAAAAGCATGTCTTGTTCAGAGTACAGCGTCCAACGAAACAGAAAACCGCACAGGCACGCATACTAATTTATTGAAAATTGTTGCACTTCTCCATGATGAATTACAAAATTAATATTAAAAACTCCTCGTCAGCTCAGCACAATAAACAAGGGTTTGTTTACTTTTGCTACGATAATTTTGTTTAGTGTAAATACCGCACTTTCAACTCTGCTGGCATCTAGCAGTGTGTTGCGGTGGTGAAATCTCGTTTCTACGGTCAGTGCTGCTACCAAGCAGCAATCGTTGGAACCGCCGCCGTATGTTAGAGATACAAAGGAAAGAGCACAGACAGCGCCGTACACTTGTCCCAGGTTAAAACTCTCACAATGGATAATGTCACTTCGACGTACGCATGTGCAGATAGTGTAAAATTGGAGTACAAATTCGCTGTGCACTTCACAGCGTTAAAACATAGCTGATAACAGAATAAAAATGCCAGACATTCTTGACCGATGCAACGAACTCTGATAACTGTGCTAGGGCCACAAAATATCCAGAAATTATGTAAAACACACCTAATATTACTACAATTCGTGGAACACTGAGAAGAATACATTTTAACTATTCAACATACACATAGATAATCGAAAATACCGGCACAAAATTGCAGAAACTAATGTTATTAGTAAACAAAACTGGATTACAAGCAACGCGTAGGATTAATTCTGTGAGGAACATACTCGACAGCTGTTTAAGCTCAGCCATTTCTCTGAGATCACGGTACCTACATCATAATTTTAAATTCAGTATTCACATGCATTACAGAGAAGTTCAGTTACTTTGTGTGTAATTAGGCCTTGTGCCTATGTTTGCTTTTGTTCCAGATCATCAGACCTAGCACATGACATTATATTGGGGGTGAGTGAAACTACATTGAAGTCGCGATAGGCAGTTTAGTTATACACAATAGGTAGCTTTTCTCTCGTTCCTCTCTGTGTAGGCAAACGTAGGCTGTTATTCTGCTCTCCCAGTGCTAGCAATGCGTATTTCCTTAAACACCTCAAGGATACTCTTTACACAGTATCACCCTTATCCATTAGCAATGCATAGGTTCGGCGTCTTCGCGTACTCTGTATCCGGTGAAAACATTAATGGGGAGGCATTTAATTAACTATACTCGTGGGATGTCCAGGGGCTTCTCAGCACTCCAGGAAACTCTCATCCTAATGGCATAACAGAAAAACAAGGGTCCTCTACCCAGGCTTAAAACTATTCAGTCATAATTGGCACTCTCCTAGTTTCCATATCATGTGCTGCTATTATGTGCTTGTGTTTCTGTTGCTTCCGCACTGGTGTGATAAATGCATAACATGGTCAGGTTATATTTTCCTACCAGGTTATCTGTACCAGGAAGAGGCAGTTCATGACAATTTTTGTAAGCCTCACGTCGCACAGCATATGGTCTTTCATACAGGATAAATAACTTTGTGGTTACAAAATCCTAATGGCGACTTATGTGCCTCGCCCATATCAATACCAATTGGTCTGGTTCTAACTTGTAAATTTTAGATTTCTTTGTTCATTTAATTTTCTCATCTGCTTCCATACGCAATCTCTTGTGTACAAGGTTCGTAAATTCTTCACCTAGCTCGTGATTATTTACAGTTGTTTCTACCAGTATTTTCGGTAGGTCGAGTAATGAAGCAGGATCGATGACCGATTGCTTACCTGTAATTAACTCCCAAAGGGTAAGGCCAGTTGTGTCATGAACGGTGTGGTTGAGCACATATTCTATTAGGGACACTTTATCGTGCCAGTCCTGTTGTGCGGTGTGGCAGTAAATTCTCAGTATATTTCCGAGGCTGTGCATTCTCCTTTCGACAGGGCTTCCCTGGGGATGACGTATCTAAGCAGTATTAGGAATGATCGCACGGGATGTGACACCGTCTTGCCAAGTTCGTCCAGTAAACTGGGAGCCCTTATCCGACAATACATATTATGGTTTACCGACTTTCTAGATGAATAAAACTAGCTTGGCGAGGACGGTCTTAGAATTAGCTTGTACAATTTCATAAAGTTTAGTGAACTTTGAAAACTAGTCCATCATTTCAAAAATGTATACAACACCAGATTTGAATGAGATGGGGGACCAAATAAATCCTTGGATACAAGATCCAGGTGGTTCTCTAGCAGAATTGGCTGTAGTTCTTCTACTAGGTTTTCTTGTGGGTGCTTGCATCTTTGGCAGAGTTCTCAAGTTCTTACTGCACCAGTTACTACCGTTAACATCCTCTTCCATAAAAACTGCCTCCATAAAGCCTCGTAAGTTTTCTTAGTTCTGACGTCCCCAATAACTTTGTGAGCGTCGATGATTAATCTGCTCTTTAGGCTTACGGGAACAACTAACTTCCACTCATCCTCAACTTCTGTTTTAAGCAGGCTGGGCTAGAACAGAATGCCATCTGCATTCACACAAAATGAATTGTGCAATGAGTGCTTGCTAGGCGAACTTCTCTGCTTAGCAACGACTCTGCCGAAAAATTTATCCTTTTCTTGGTCAACCATAATATTTGCGAAAATTCTGTGTACTATAGCTGACGATTCCAAATGCCTTCTGGCCGGTGCGATGGTAAATTCCTTAGCGCTCTTGTTCTTGCACCCTGCCTCTTCGTCAGTTACTCGACTCAGGTAACCTGCGGCAATACTATCTCATCCTTTAATATGTTCGAAGCCATGGTCGAACTCTTGGATCAGTAGCAACCACACGGTTAGCCTGCTGCTATAAACCTTAGAAGTCTTATGACTCAATAGTGCTTGATGGTCGGTTTGAAGTACTATTCGTTCACCCAGTAACAAATTACGGAAGTCCTGGAGCGCCCACACGACGCTCAGCATCTCTTTCTCTGTAACTGTGTAATTTCATTCTGCCTTTTTCAATGTCCTACTGGCCATAGCCATTAATTTATCTACGCCTTCGCCACCTAACTGTGCGAGTTTGACACCTAAGGCGTAGCTCGAAGCGTCCGTATACAAATAATACATAGCATTCTTCCTCAGTTGATAAATTACCTGCTCAGATAACAAAACGGCTTTCACCGATTCGAATGCCTTCTGCCTTCTTTCAGTCCACAGCCAGCTAACATACTTACGCAGAAGCTCAAATAAAGATAATCACACCTCGGTTACCGTGTCCTAATAATTGCGGTAAAATCCGACAACACCGAGAAAAGTGCACAGCTGCTTGACGTTCTAGGGCGCTGGGAAATAATTAATTGCCGCTAATTTATCCAGAGAAGTTCGGATGCCGTCCGGCATAAGAATATACCCAAGGAACTGTACTTCTTTTCTGCAGAAAAGTGTTTACTGTAACTTCTGCTTCTGCTAGCTTCTTAAGTACCATGGCCAGGTGCTTCACATGCTCATTAAACGTGCTTGACGCGACTAAAATGTCATCCACGTAGCAGCATGCAAACTCTGTACATTCCTCTCCAGTGGTAATATTCATGCAGTGCGTGATTGCGCTACGCATAACCCATAGGGAAAAACCTTGAAACAGAACTGCTGGTTTCGAAAAAGAAACGCCGTATACTGCTAGGCTTCATTGGTCAGTTTCATCTGACAGTAGCCTCGCATGAGGTCAGTCGTTGACATTAATTTAACGCCTTGGTTCAGCTGGAGTAAATCTTCCATCGGTCGGGGACTTTCACGTGACTTAATAGTAATTTCATTTAATTTCTATGCATCCAAGAAGAACCTCACCGAACCGCCTTTCTTTTTAACAAAGATCATATGATTGCAAAAGGGACTTGATGCATTCTGAATAATGTCCCATACTGGCATATTTTTCAAATATGCTTCCGTTTCTTGTAAATAATTGGCGGATATTGGGTATCTCTTACAGTGAAGTAGAGGGCCTCACTTTTATATTGGCTTTGAAAATTTGTTGCATCCTCGCTTCCCCGAAAACGTACCCTGATGTGAAAATAACAAACGTGCAAACTGGCATTTATCTTCATAGCTGATGGCTGCAATACTTTCTACTGCCTGTAAAATTTCCTCTGACATAGCGATTACATCACTGGACAGCGCATTGCTTATCTGGCAATCTATTAACTGCAGCTGGCATATTGTCTTATCGTAATACGTCCACCGTTCCAGAGTAGTTACACTTCTCACCTTCTCACTCGAGGTCCTCACTAGTCATCCACTAAAACCCAAACAAATTTTGTGGCGGGTTAGGATCTCAATACCCAAGATAACTTGCTTAGTCAATTATTTTATTACCAGTGCTAAAATTTCCTTAGTAGTAACCAGCCCCTCTATTGGTAATCAATTCTGCCTGTTGCCTACAGGGCTTGACTTGGCTGTGGCCCCGGCTATTAATACGTGTGGTACAGGTATTATAGCCAATTTGAAACCTGTGGCTAAAATTACTTCCACAAAATTTCTGATATGCAGGTGACCTCGGCACCGCTATCAAGCAAGCATAAAACTAATAAGCCACAAACAATCAGTCTTAATTCCGGACACAACGATTCCCGAATACTCATGGTATTATCTGCTCGATCGTTTAGGAGAAATTACCTGTCAGTTTTCCCTATAATTACGGTGTTTACCAATGCTTTATTTGGTGCCTCGTGCTCATTACATACTATTTCCGGAATATCAACCACACTAACCCCTTGGTGTAATTACAGGTAATTCAAGCCAGGGACCGGGGTGCTTCGTCGCTGACTCCAACTACTTTAACGTGTTATAAGGGGACGACCCCTAAGCTGATGTGCTCGGTCCTCTCCAGATGTTTTGTAGCTGTGGTGCGGGTGTAAGCACGGGAACACATGGGTCTAGCGGACTTTGCTTTTAGAAATACCCCAGCCTTGGTTATTCAGTGTAGCCTGTTTGTGCTAGATTCATAATCATACCTCTATTGGGCGGCGGATAAGCCATATTTGTAGGACTCGTACACTCATTTTGCTCTACGATTCCCTGTTAACATTGTTGCATGCTAGCCTGAACAGTTGTTTGGTTATTACTTCCGGGCGGCGTCGGGTGTTCCCTTGCCGGCGGTGGTACCTCAGGTGACTGTTCTACCCCTAGGCCCTAGGTGATCATAATGGCACCAGCGGTAGCGACAGTTCCGCCGTACACTGCGTCCGGAGTACTATTTTATGCCGCGAAAATATCGCTGTGCATTCCTCTGATAAAAACCTTGGTGTACTCGATACGGTTCAAAATAGTCCATATGAAATGGTTGCACCCTATGATTATGGTCTTGTCTGTAATTTCCCCTAAACTGTGGCGGCTGGTTGTTTATATAAAAGTGTGGAGCTCTGTCGACCGGCGCAGCTTTTTCTGTCTCTAGAAAAATGTGTGCGCTGTAAGTGGTCAATATTGTCATATGAAAGTTACTAGATCATTATCAGTTCTACCCGTACAATAAAGCTGATAATGGTACGGGAGCTGAATTAGAACCAGTGCCTTAAATTCTTCATTGCTTATTGAAGGGGTTAAATGTCTGTATTTTTCGTATAACTCAGACAAATGAGTTTCCAGGCTCCTGCCTTTCCCTGAGACAAATTTCTCTGCTTGCAGCTTGGCCCTTAAACTGACTTGTATTTTGTTGTTCCAAAAGTGCTCAAGGAATTTGGTTCGGAATCCGGATAATGTGGTGATATGATTACGCACCACGTCCCACCAATAATATGCTGTGGAAGCTAAAGCCAAATTTAGACAGCGTAGCTTATCGCCGTCTGTCAGTCCAAACAAATTAGCATATTCTTCAAATTTGACAAGAAATTGTCTGGGTTTTCCCCCACTCGACTTTCAGATTTTGGAAGTTGTTCCGCCCATAGCTTGGATGGGTGGTGAACGAGGGTTGAAATTGGTGTAGCTGTAGCTGGTGCATACAAGCAGTACTGAATGAACTCGGTAACAGACTGGACACTTCTGGCTGCATTGAGCTGTCAACCGTATATGGCGTTTCTTCCCTGGACTCGTCTGAAGTTATTCACATGTTTTGTACTCCTATCACCTGTGCTAGCTGTTTAATTTTCTCATTTACTGTTGTCAGTCTTTGTGCCGATGCTCGTTCCAATTACGAAAATCGATCGTCTACGTGGTTATAATACGTATCCAACTTGTCCGTAATCATAGACTCCACAAATGTCTGATTTATAGGAGAAACAGCGTTGCGTTCAATCTCCTTCAATTGGAGTTCAACCTCGCTAACTTGCTGTGTGTGGTGTACACTTTTCTGCTTTAATTATTCCCTCGTTATGTCCACTTTGTTCTTTACCATAGCCAGGTCAGCTGTCACCTGATTACTTTTGCTAGCCACCTCCTCCCTCTATGGTGCTACCTGCTGTTACATTAATTCACTGTGGTGTTGTAACTGTGTATGCACTTCCTTTTTAAGCTGAGTGGTTTGTGCGTGCAAATCAGCGTTCAGCTGCTATGAATTTTCTGTCAGTCGCGTTATTTTTGTATGCAGTTGTGTCTAAATATTTTCATTCATCAGCGTGCTATGAGCTTGCAGCTGTGCATGCATATTTATTTTCATTTGCTGTATCTGCATCTGACTGTTTTCATTCATTTGTTGCATATCCCTGCATTGCACTGGCATCATAGCTAAGATCTGTTGCATTAAATGTGGAGGGTTCGTTACATTTTTCACGGCTACTGAACTGGCCGACACCTTTGTGTTTACGACATAATCTGACAGGGGAACATAACTAGGGAATAAAAGTGTCTGTGGCTGGGCTATCAACCACAACTTCCCTTGTGTTCTCTTCAGTTTTCTCAATTTCGAATATGACATGTAGTGACTTTTAATTACCGTGTGAAAGTGCTCGTAGGTTATATGGCGTCCTAATATTCCTGCTCATTTACTAGACACTCTCTACACTTTCCAGCATCTGCTCGGCCCCACGTTGGGCTCCACTTATGTAAAGAAAGTAACTTTACATGGTATGTAGTAAATAGTGATATATTGTTAATAATTTGGCCCCACGCAAGGGTACCACATATGAAATGTAACTGTATGTAAAACAGTTATTCAAATCTCTGTAGAATATGTAGGCCAAATTAAATGAAAATATATTACCGCTGTTTTAATGTGAGTGTGTGACAAACCCAGTATCGCATTTACATTTCCCCGGTGCTAACCTGGACCGAGCAGGAAACACTCTGTTTATGTTGGACACCTCTGGAAACAGACACACTTTCCCGTAAACACTTTGTGTACCCAAATAACTTGTCATCAGCTTCAAAATAAACAAAATCTAACATTGAGACACTGGCATGTGAAATATAGGAAATACTCAACACTACCGAAAACAAGGACATCTGGCATAGCTGCTTTACCAATTATATTTAATCAGAATTCCTTTAACTTTTATGCAACTGTTGTTTAAAATTTCTGACGGAAATCAGTAAAAATAAATGGAATAACAACACACTTCTACTGCAGCTTATAAATTGCCATGCCTTGAATGGACTATCTCCATATTAGGGTAATAGGTTGCCAGGGTACAAAATATAGTTCACACGCAAAAATAAAATAAAATGTTAATGTTTGTGAACTGATTATAATTAAAGATTATACTAGACAAAAATTTCAAATTATAGTAACTAGCTCTGTAGGCACTGAGAAACTCTCCCTGACTTACAGTGAGAAAATTTTGAAACTGGTTTAAACAAGGCGTAAAGAATTCAAGATGGCAGCCGGGCGCATAGTAATGGATAACGATTCTACTCCACTATTAATGAATATTCACTTTTCCACCCGGTTCTAAAGGATAATCGGTGCTCTCGCAGCTGGATACACCTTAATAACGTAGGACGGGCTCGGTGGCTGCTCTTAAGGTGTAGTAGGGTCGAACTTAGTGATATAAGATGTACAAACTACATCGCAAAAATTACGTTGCAACGACCTAGACTCCTACCCCCTAATTTACTGTCCTAGCGGAAAGGTAATTAATGGCATTTTTTCAACGCTGGTCTCCTTAAAAACTCAAACAGGAGTCGAGGGAATCTAAAACATCCTAAAACTAAGTTAAAACCCTACCCTCCGATTACTTACAAGCAAGGGCCCTAACCCTATGTCTATGCTTAATGGCTGCGGATGTGAGAGAGAGCGTTAAGCATGATTGACTGAACCTAGTTAAATGGGCCTGACATTCCAGCCAATCATAGGCCATGGTTAAATCCTGAGGGTCAATAACAGGTTAGAAACACGCGAACGCCCCTCCCTCATGGGCCACATTCAAACTGCCTAACAAATAAAATCTTAGATTATAGGTTATGAAAATTGATAAAACAATATTATAGAAATTATAAACATTCACAAAAACGAGACCAAAGGAAAATTACTTTAATCACATCCAAGAAAATTACAAAACGTAATCTAGCCAACCTTATTAATGTAAACGATATATGATTGCTACCCGTACAACTAAAGAAAAATCCTAAATGTGAGAATAAAAATATTTAATACGTATGAAAATAAATAAACACATTAAATAAATTCCTGGGGTAACATGTGTGACAATATTTACATTCATTCACCCAAAAAGAATATTCTAATCGAAAGTGTGAAAAGTAGACAATAAAATGATATTTTAATCATTTATCTGGAAAAAAAACATACATTTTAAAGCGGTACATCGTGTTCTTTCGCTACTGCCAGTGTTTTTTCGTAAAAAAAATTGGAGCTCATAGTAGACTTTAATACTATGCATCCCCCTCAATTGTTGTCATACGTATATTGGCTGCTGGTGCCGTTTCCGCAATTGATCCAGCTTCTTAGGATAACGTAACTCTGCCAGTGAAGAGTCGTGAGTCGTGCGCAAACACTTAACACGGACCAAAACATTTTTCAACCATTCAGAAAATCTGGAACACCCCACAGTACTTTGAACAGTATCTAGTCACGACATCATTTCGCGAAATATCTCACCTCCCATCATTTACGATTGATGTCCGATTTAATTTAACGTCTCTATGATGTCCCTCAGCCAATGGCAAACACGAACTGAAACGCCGGCTTAATCACGCCCTCCCACTGTGAGCAAGATACGGCCAATCAGCAGTCAACATTTACTTCAGTAATGTTAGTAACAATACGAGGTTTCTTATGATAGAGTCTAGCATAAGGAGCATTCCCGCCGCCAGGTGCGCAGTGTTCCAAATGTATATTTTAATAATAATTTTAAGCTTCTTGAATAATAAAAGAGAAAGAGTGTGCTGTGCGAAAATTTATTTTCAATTCGATTTATGATTACTGCAACTATCCTTTTTTAAAGTAGAATATAGAGAATATCTCATACACATGCGACACTAGCTTTTATCCAACAGCGAAAATGTTTGGTTGCCAAACCTTTTAACATTCATCTTCCCAACCTGAGTGAAGTGACCTTAACTTGACTAAACAAACATGTGTGAAAGGTGCTGAGCATTTGGAAGAGGGATGAGAGAAAGGGAGGCTGTTGCCCATCTAGGTGGCATTCTAAAACGTTACTCCCAGAGTACAGTATAATAACAGAGACTAACAGTTAAAGAAAGCAAGAATAAAAGTGGTTTTGGAACTACTATGATGTAAATAGCATGTCATATTAACAAATGTGAACTGTTCAAGCAACAAATGTAAATTCCAAAAGATATTTATCCCTTTCCCCAAAAAATTATTTCCGTTCCACAAAATTAATTATATATATATATATATATATATATATATATATATATATATATATATATATATATATATATATATATATATATTATACCATAAATTATTCGTTAACATTAGGTTTTAAAATGCAACTTTTAAACAAGTTAAATTCTAAATAGAAATACGAATTTTAGCACTCGTCATTCGTAATAGTGTTAGCCTGGCAAGATATTCAGAGTAATAACTCGGCAGTTTTGGGACAGGTTTTAAGGCTCGAAGGCCGGTACACCCTCCATCCTCCCATACTACAACTGTACTCGGTTGTGTAAGACACGGCGGGACACTTTCACCTCTTCTCTCTTTCGGCCATTGACTTTCTTTGTGCTTAACTCGGTATTCTACCAGTTTTCTCTGTAAAATATTTCCTTCTCACCAATCAAGAGTCCGACTTCTTCCATTGAAGCCTTTTCCCGAATACCCCCTCATGTGTCCTCGGGAATCTCTTCTCGCCATTTATCGTATTCTTCTAGCATTTCCCCAATTTTGGTGGCAAACTTACACCATATTTTATGATGAGCTTGACCTTTTTGTATATTTGCTAGATCTAAGTGGATACCCTTCCGGTCTGTGATTCCTTGCAGCCATTGCCTGATGTGTTCTGTCTTCAGATATTCTCTGATGACATGCTGCATCGTGTTATCCACTCTACAAACATCACATAGCGGTGATTCCACCATCCTTGGGACTATGAAGCTTGCCCTTGAATTTTCCGTGGCTGTGTATAGCTGTGCACTGTAGTGGTTCAAGGAAATCTAATTCCATTTTGGCCTGTCTTTCACATCAAGCAACAGCTCATATGTTGTTTTCCCTTCTCACTTGATGTCCATTCCTCTTGTCACTTTTGTAGAACTTCATCCAAAACTTCTAGTTTCTCGAACTTCGATAGTCTGCCATTCCTTGATCGCTGCGCCGCAATTCCAAGGTATCATACAAGCTTATCGACTGGCAATACCTCGGCCAAAATCGGGAACGACTAATTATACACTGTTCAATATGCTTTGGTAATGATCAGCATTGCTGCTCTTTGAGTGCTTATAAACTTCCTTCTATACCACACAAACTCAGTCCTATTATACCATGTTAAGGTGCCATACGATATTATGGTCTCGAAAAGAGTCTTATGTACTATTCGGAGTGTTCTGAAATTAAGGTTCAAGCTTATATTTCCAATTATTTTAATTTCTGAAACACCACAATACCCTTCCTGGCTACATACTCTGTGTGTTACAATAAGTTCATGTTTTCATCCATGATGATTTCTAGGTCTCCACTGAAGCGTACAGCCGCTAGCCTCTGCAGTTTCCCCTTGAGCAGCATAATCTTCGTCTTCTAAATGTAAATTTCCAGCATAATTTGTTTGAATCATATTCATATATTCTCAATTATAAATGCTGCCTTCCCTTCAAGATGCCTTCTTGCATTACTCGAAATAAAGATAAGGCGCGTGTCTACATAGCCAAAGGCCACTCACTCTGGACGTAGATCCAGCTCCAAAATTCAATTTAAAAGGACATTCCATAAGATCATTCCAAGGACCGACCCCTGGAAACATTCCTTCATGAGCCTATTCTTTACTTGCACTCTCTTGGCAGTGCATGTGGTCTCTGCTTGCAAATAAACCCATTATTGCCTTGTATACATTCACTCGACATCTCTTCTTCATTTGGAACATTACCTCCAGCCACCAAGCATTGTCTAAAGCTACTGCTAAGGCCATTATGAGTATCTGTTGATTAGCATCTCATGGACTTTGTCCAGTACCAGAAGCCGTATAATAGGTTGGTAGGATTTTGGGTCTTCAGTACACTTCTTACCGTCCTTATTGTTGTGGTTATCACCAGCAAGTGTTGCCAGGCTATGCGATAATGCTGGGTGCAGAGTGGCCTCGGCAGCCAGGCCATCGAGTTTTGAAAACAGTAGGAGGATTGGTATTGAACCAAAGTAGGGTTCGGTCGTGTATATGGAAGGGACAATGACGGTCCATGGCCGACCTTGCTCCACCCTCACTGGAGACTCTGCTGTAACACTGCAAGAAGGAGGACCACCATACCTTATGGTCCTGGATCATTGCCAGACTTGGTCGCCGTCAAGAGAGCCTCCACGCTGCCATCGTCGTACTACAGGGTAGTTATACTTCCTATTTGAGGCCAAATAGGTCCCGTGAGGCAAAAGGATACACGGAGGCTGTCAGTCAATCTCCTCTTGAGCAAGAGCACTCTATGGTCGCTTCTTCAGCTTATCATCAAGGCATCTTTGTATAACTGTCGATTACTTGGAAATTGCATTAATCAAACTGCCTCTTAGGCAGCAGTTTTGTATTAAATTAGATTGAATAAAAGTGATATTCCGTAAGTACGAGTGATCTGCTTTCTTTCTACGCATAACCCCTTCTTGAGAGAATGGTTTACCTTCTTAAAAAGGGTGCCACAGCATATGGTGCAGGCACCTCTCGTCTCCCACCTCCCTTATAAATTACAGTTTAACGTTATTCAAACAGTAAAAGTGAATGAACCCATAGTCAACAATAGTGGCAGTGTAAAAGTCTTTCAAAGTTTATAGTGTATCACAAGTCAGCAAATTATGGTCGCTCAGGAGCACGCAAGTGCAGTTACCATGTCGACAAAAATGTGACCGGACAACAGCCCATTGTCCTGTAGTCTGGAATGTGTGAAGTTACTTTTTAAAAAATGAATGTATGCTGTACCACAGCTCCGCTATTCGGGCCATATTGCTTTCTGCAAAATGCAGATTCCACTTAAGGTGTGCGCCAAGTGGAAATTAATTTTAGAAATGCTTCCAAGTGTGTGTATGTTAGATATTAAGACTACACTACACACCATTTCACTGACATGCAAAAATGAGTAAACCAGGGAAGTCTGCATCCACATGAAAAAGGAAACTGATCAAATTCATTACAATTTATATAAGTGACGCCAAGAATTCACTAGAGAACAAAATACACCCCGAGTTACCCACTGAGAGTATAGATTTATAGACCTCGAACATACGTCACCCACCCAACATAACTCATTACTCGACTATTGTTTTCCAGACCGACGCCAACACGTCACATATGGGGATAGTATGAGTGGATATCTCAGACCACGCCCACTCACAACACTTCGGAGAACAGAGCCATTTTCAATTTCCATACCTAGTAAAAATACTGACATCACAGAACATAACACAAGTACACAAACATAAATGACACCACAGTACACCAGTATGTCAATGCCATGGAAACACAGTTCAAATTCCGCAACCACCCAACATTACAAATCAGCACAGGTTATTTTAAAGCATCCAGAACCCATCCCCAAATTCACAGGGGAATGTAACAAAAATGTGGAGGAATTTCTAGACACCTATAATGCTGCTAGTGACATTAACGGATGGACCAAATTAGGTAAATGTAGACATCTCGAATTCAGTCTACAAGGTACCATCAAAAGAGTTTATAAGAATGTCTACTACACGAACGGTGAAGACCTTACATGGCAACACATTGAAATGAAACTACATACAACCCTTACACCTATTAACTACACTGACAAGTACAGACATCTGCTTCGCACCAAAACTCAAAACGAAAATGAAAGCTGCGAGGCACATGTAGAAACCCTCATTTTCTATAAAAACAAATGCGACCCACTCTTGCCAGATCCGAGCTCATGAAAATTATTTGGAAATATTTGTTGTCAACAGTTGCCGATAAATTGATGCCACTACAAAATGACACACTTATGCAACTGACACACGACATAAAAACAATTGAAACAGGAATGTTAAGATGCAAACAAGCACAGGAAACTCACACCAAAGACGTAGAACATGCCAAAGTACAACAGGAAATTACAATGTTGAGAACAGACTTACAAAAAATAAAATGTACGGACACGAACACCGCCATGTCACTGCAAAATGCCGGTAAAACATATATCAAAACATTCCAACACACACACAGATACCTCACCCACAGAATCATGTCAGTTTACATCAGAGCAGAACGTCACAATGTATTTCAATGAACACAGAATAGGGATCACCATAGGAATCCACCTTACCACTGGAATTATTAGTACGTCCAACACAGCCAGGCCCCTTAAGAGTAAAACACAAATGTTATGAATGCCCATGGGGTGAAGCACACGAGTGAGCTTACACACAAAGACATAAACCCCCCCCCCCCCCAAGGAAAATGAGCAGCGCATCATCAACACATGTCGGGCTCTTTTTAGCAAAAATGTGCCAACCAGGTCATATGCTGATACAGCTAAGTTTAACGCCCATAGCAAAGACTTTCAACCAGCAAAATGACCCCAATTACAGTGCATACAAAGACTTCATTCAGGTCCAATCATGGAAAACAACACCTGCCGTATCCACTTTCGGAAATGAAAAGCAGGTCAGGGGAACACCACTCTAAAAGACGGGATGTCCGCCAGGCCACTCACATTATTTAACACAACAGGGAGACTGCAAAAGATGATACTACGTGACACACAAAAGCGACGATTCCCGCCATAGGTCCGCAAGAATGCAAGAGTCAGCAAAATCTTGACATCAGTAACTCACGCACGACCTTCATCGTCCCTTGCTCACAGATGGATATGATGTGTGCCCTGCACCTCTTTACAGGTCACCAGGCGAACATGTGCCTCCTCCTTTTCTCCAATCAAAAACAGGAATTCGACACAGACATTGCGGCACAGTTTAGAAAATTCAAACAAAAGTTAGCCATTGGCCAAACAAAACTCCGCTTACCGAACGTGGGAAAAGACAATATACTGGCAACAAACACACATCATAACATCAACACAGAACCAAGTGGCGATGATGACAAGTGCACGCATAACCTGAGCCACGGGTACAACTTACATGCAACTCATGGACACAACACGCCGGTCACCAAGGACGAATGCCGTGCTAATTACATAAAAACATCAACACCACACATCCTTGTCCGCATAGATGAAAATACCTACAACCTGTTAATCGACGTCAGTTGCTCCTGTCCATGCATGGCATCGACATTGATTACTAAACAAAAGCTCGAGTCGATGAATGAAATATTTACACTAATAGGGGCCACACAATATATTGACATTCCCCGATACAAAACCAATGCCACAATTAACATTATTGGGTATAACTTTCAAGAAGAATTTTCACTAATAGACAACATCAAATTAGATATTATATTATGCTTGGATTTTATGAAAAAATACGAAATGGTACTGTTTCTCAACAAAGCCATGTTTTTTTATGCTTCGAATAACAAAATAATTCTGGAAAACCATATCAAGACAAACACAATAGATTATAATATGAGCGATTGCATAGAATACTGTTACAACAAGATTGAAAGTATCGAAATACATACACCCTGCATAACACTTGGCAATATTAACAATAAGTTACCACCAGAGCAACAGCAGGAGTTACTACACTTACTATAAGAATATAAAGATCGATTTGCCAGTTATATCTCAGAACTTACTGAAACTAAGGATTACGAAATTAAGTTGGAACTGAGTACCTACAAACCAATTCATAGAAGGCCATGTCAAATTAACCTAAAACTATGAGAACAACTGTTAACAAAAATTCAACAGATGCTGGACTCACAAAATCACACCATCAGTATCTCTCTATGCTGCACCGACCCTCGTTATACAGAAATGCAAGGCATTATCAGGTTCCTCATGGACCTCTGACTACTAACTCAGCAATTGAAAAAGGTCCAATACCCCATCCTATGAACCAAGTATATTATCGCGACAATACAAAATTCCAAATACATTGGTTCTATATATATATATATATGTTTAGCAGCTTTTATGCCATTCCCGTACGCAGGAAGATGCAAAAAACTCTCATTTTAGTTGATGGAGTCAGCCGGTGTAAATATACCCACATGCCTATGATACTGATAAGTCCTAACTACTTTCTAAATTTTGCTGACATCATGTTAGGTCCTTTGCGATGGAACATGACTGTAGCCTACATAGATGATATAATTATAATTGGCAACACTTTCAACGGATATCTACAGAATACAAAAAAGTAATGGAGCATTTAAGGAAATGCAACGTAAAAATCAACACTATGAAATGTTCTTTCGCCCAACAATAAATCAAAATATTCAGACACTAAATTACTCGATCTGGGATAGAAACTGACCCTGAAAAAATCGCCACTATGCAATGAATGACACCTCGTAAAACATTAAATATTTGCATAAATTTCTTGGTCGTATGTTTTACTTGTGCAGATACATTCAAGATTACACTCATCCAGCCAGAAAACTTAAGAGAACTCACCAAGGACAATGTATATTTTCAGTGGACACCGCGCGAACAGGAGGCTTTAGACAAATTAAAATCAGTATTACATCATCCCCAAGTATTAGCCAAATTTAACGAAAAATGCCAAACAATCTTAGCCTGCTACGCATTCCAAACAGTGATAGGTAATAATGCAGGAAGTCCCTGGTAGCAAGGATAGCGCTATTATTGCATTAGCGTCAAAGACACTGGCGATTAACGAAACACGTTGGTTGGCCATAGAGAGAGAGAGAGAGAGAGAGAGAGAGAGAGAGAGAGAGAGAGAGAGCTTGTCGTTGTCAAATACTTTGTCATATATTTTAAACAATATTTATAAGGTCATAAATTCATTATCGAAATGGTCCATGCAAGCCTCCACTATCTTAAGATAATGGCTGAACACAATGTCCAGATTCAAAAATTGGCAATCGCACTCACAGAGTATGAGTTCGAGGCACTAATAGTCAAGGTTAAACTAAACATACTGGTGGACATTCGATGAGCAGATTACCGACTTCGGGGAAAGTGGTCACTGCTTCCATATCAGTCAACAACATCACATACACTATTAAAACAGAATTTCTGTCATGCACATCGTTTCACAAAGCTTTGGCAGAAGCTCTACTCCAAAACCCTAACAAGAATGACGAAATAAAATAAATTATCGCCAGACATATAACAAATAATTGGCCAGACATTGAACCACTTGTTATGAAAGATCTTTACACAACTGACAAAGCGTGGGTGGCCAAAATGGTTATAAACTAGAAGTACCTACCCCTACAAGCAATTGCAAAAATTATCACCACTATACATCAAGTAAATGTCGAGATTTCCATGAATATACACAACGACAAGATAAAAATCACATGTATAGACCCACAATTAAACTGCCAAGTAGTAATTACACTGGAAAACAACACTCCATGCTACCTTAGGATACATACATGATGAAGAGTATATCAAAGTCGAGGACGACTCACATTTACTTTAGCTCCCCTTAAACACAAACACACATCTCCCTTTCTCACTGAATATACTAACGAACACCATATCAAGGAACTCAAAATTGCTCTCACAGAACCTCATATAGCAACACCCAAATACCGTCGTTTAGCCAGGAGATACACCAGTGCTGGTAACGGCGAGATCTACATCAAGCTACTCATGCCAGCGGGCGAAAAAAGCTATCAGTTGCTCCACAGTATTAAGTACCTGAGATAATCACCTCCCACAACGATGCCCTTTTATGAGGAGGGTAATTCGGACAACTTAAAAGACTAGAGAAAATTAAGAATGCCTGCTACTGGATACAATTATTAAATACATGAAAGTATATACAAAAAATTGCCGCCTTTGTCAATGAATTAAAACCCCTAACCAGAAAACAATTGGTTATATGATGGCCATCTCCCTCTTTGTGCATTCTTGGTGACATCAGCTACAGGCAACAGGTACATATTAGTCATGGCAGAATTCTTTACTCAGTATGCAGTTGCCCGAGAGGTCAAAGTGATTGATGCCCTCATCTGCGGATATTTCGTCAAAGATGTCATCCTTCAATCTGGATGTCCTAAATCCATCTTGACTAATAGGGGTATTTGTTTTAATAATGAGATGATGACTGAGTTGTTGAAAAAACTTCAAATTAAGAAACTTGAAACAACAGTGTATAACCCCGCTTGCAATGGGCTGATGGAGCAAGTAAACAAAGTCCTTTCTCAGCAGCTCACATCATGCGTAAATGAGGACACTACATATTGGGATTATTATGTACCATATATTACATTTAATTACAACCCCACAGTTAATAGAAGTACGAAATTCAGCCCATTTTAACTTTTACATGGTGTTGGCACTGTTCAGCCATCGCACATTATTACACACACTTACTCCGAATGTGGTAATGATTGGTGCGAAAAGTTGAAGATGGCGCATGAAGAATCTTGCATTAACTTTATAACAATACAACAAAATAAAAGGAACTCTTTGAGGTAAAGTTCTGCCAAAATGACCTCAAAATTGGACAATTATTTTGGGTTAATAACCACGTCATACAAAAGGCACTTACATTTAAGTGTCATTCTCCACACCACATTCATGATTTACTGGTACCGTCTACTATTGCCATTGAAGTACGCAAACATGGGCAAATTAAAATGTATATGGTTGGCACCAGAAATATAAAAATTGCTAATGTCAGATGCTAATCGCAACCCATATGTTACAGGTAGTATGCATCGTGAATGGGATATTCAACTGCCAGCACTGTATTCATTGTGTGGTTCTTATTCCACATCGCCGTAGGTGAGCAGTTATGCCGCAATCAGCATAGCACACCATTCCAGAAGGCACTTGGTGTCAACCCCGAAGCGGAAAAATTATTGCAGCCACAGGAAGAAGAGCATCTGTCTTGTTCGGCTGCACCAGCATGTACAAAACGGCGTGTGTGATAGGCGAAAGAACACGGCACTATCACCTCGGATACCTTACTGTGTAAAGTGAATAAATGTAAAAAAAGTGCAATGTTTACACTTCCCTTTGCAGCTGCAGAGAATGAGCATGTGGAGGGAGCACAAGGCCACGTGCAGCTCAGGTAAATTTGTTATTTCAGTAAAGCCAACAGAATCATTTTCAAGCACTAGCAGTTTCGCATACAGTATTGCCAATCTGTTGGCTAAAGCAAAGTAATTTTGAAGCTAAGCAGCTCAAACTAAGTGAGGGCATATCTTTCTACTCAGTAAACAGTATTTTAAATGATAATTGGAAGATTTTGCATGCAGAACTCCCGACTTATTGCCGGCCTTGTGCTATTGCTCTATATACTAATCAGTATACCTATTCTAATAGATAAAGCAGTACAAACTGCATAAGTTAATGTGTAAGTGCACTTATGTTTTTGCAGGCCTTCGGCTTACAGATATTTTAATAAGGGCACAAAGCCATTTTCCCAGCACAGTAACACACGAGTGAGTTTAGGAGATATTGGAGAGAAGTAAATAGCAACATGGTAACACTGTTTTAAGATGCCACAATCAGATGTATTTCCTGCTATGGCTAATTATATATTCCAGGCTCGTGCTCTATATTAAACTTACTCATGTGCAAAAACAAGAAAATTTAAAATATGACACTTCACATGTAGTTCAAGTTTCTGCATGGTTAGCACTTGCATTTTAACGACAGAAGTTGGTATGCTTAATTTTGCATGCATCAGTCAAGACGGCACACTCTTGCAGCAGACAACAAAATGTGTATACATTACAGATAGTGTGCTCAGTTATAGTGCGTGCTCTTTTCATAGAGGGTAGTAGCGTACAGTTATAAGGTAATAAGTTCATTGTTTTATGTCCAGAGTGCCTTGTAGATGGAATAACTCAGTGAGGAGAGCATGCCATATCTCTTAATCAAAGGCGGCCTCTTGTATGTATCAATCTTATACACGTCATGGTAATTTTAATATATTAATCATATGTAACACAATTATTCATAGAACAGAAATGTTCACTCGACATCTTTTCTTCATCTTCATTTGGAACATTACCTCTAGCCACCAAGCATTGTCAAAAGCTACTGCTATGTCTAGGAACACCACCACTTAAATACCTAATCAAAACATGCAAAGCAAAGTCTATACCCATTCCTTTAGAAAATCCATACTGTCTTTCACAGAGGGTTCCTTCGGCTTCTAAGGCCATTATGAGTCTCTGTTAATTAGCATCTCATAGACTTTGTCCAGTACCAGAAGCAGTATAATAAATTGGTAGGATTTTGGGTCCTCAGTATACTTCTTAGCATCCTTATGAAGGATCCGCAGGCTTATCTTCTTCCATGGGATTAGAAACACACCAGATCGGAGACAGTCATTATAGACCTTTAATAATTCCATTTATATTCTTCAGAAGATTCTGTCTATTATCTGTGCCTCTAAGTCATCATAACCTGGGGCTTTCCTATTCTTAAGCATATACATTATCAAGGTTGGTTTATCCATATCGAACTCTGCTGCACAGGTTCTTCTGGAATTTCGCCCATTTACTGTTGCTTTCTGATGTGCTCCTCTCACCACATTTTCCTGAGAATCATCAGGCAGGAGTATGTAGAGCAGAGTTTCCATTGACTTCCGGAGATCAGTTCAAGTATCACCATTTATCCTTATGCTTGGTGGAGGTATTATCTTCTACATTTTGTCAGATGCAATCTTGTAAAACACACTGAAAGGATCCTTGTTACTGACTTGTTCAAGGAATGCTGCCCATAACTTGATATTTTTAGACATAACTCTGTTAAAGTAAGCCTGCTTCTTTTGCAAGTACGCTTGAGCGATTTGTTCTCTCTTCTCACTCCCGAGCCTGTGAAGTCGTCTCCTGTCTCTTTGTAATTGCTTACTCTAATTTTTAAGCACCAAATCCCACAATTTTATGTTCGGGAGGCCATGACTTGTCTTACAGAGTTTTTCCTCACATGTATCGGTGATGATTCTTGTTATTGCAGCTACTCTTTCTTCCACATCAACTTCCTCTAGTCACAATTCAAGTCATATTCTTAAATTATTCAACATGGCTTTGCCATATGATGTCCAATCTGCTGTTAGATGTAGAATTAGAATATCTTCAGCCAAGTCGGGTATATGTTCATTAAATATTCCTCCATTACAAATTTCATAGACTATGAGCATACGATCACTTGCACTTTCCTCCAGCACTTGCCAGTTGCTGACATGGTCTTCTGCATCCTATTCACCACAATTATATTAAATTTTGTTTCTGAATCATATGCATGCAAGACATACATAGGCGGTTCATCTTCTGTATTTGCTATATATAAGTCATTTGACAAAATGAATCGGCTTATTGTCTCGACTGATTCATCTGTGTCTGGCGAATACCACAGTGCAGCTAAACTTAAAGTTTGAGGACTTAATCCAACATTGAATTGTTCCCTTTTCTTCTTGTACACATTCACTATGTGTATTTGAGATACTGGCCATCACCATTACCACCATGTCCTCAGTACCCCAGCCTAGGGTTTAACCTACTTGGTGTATATGGTGCCTTTATATCCTTTCATTGCATAGAAAGCGATGTATTATTCCTGAAATAAGACCATGTCAAGTTTCTTTTACACCACGAACCTATTCAGCTCAGTAGCTAATGTTGCCGAACTTTGCATATTCAACTGCCCATATTTTATGGTGTAAAAGTCCATAATTAATCCTGGCAAGTTTCACTGACAGAGCCTTCTGATATGCTAGGCAATCTATAGAGTCCACCCTATGCTTATATGCCACTCCCTTATTCTGACAATTCACACATATCCCTTAAAAAGGCATGTCTGATTTTGTCGGGCAATTTTCATACTTATGGCCCTTCTTAGCACACTTGTAGCATGTGATCTCTGTTGTTTCTTTGCACTTCATTGCTATGTTTCCCCTGTTATTAACATTTATAGAAACAGGGCACAGATATGTAGCCCATCACCCGACAACTTTCATATCCTACATAGACCTTCTCCAACGCCAAGATTATATTCCAATTTCTGGGTTGCATTCCAATACAATATTTATTCGGTAAATGTTCCTTCAACCAGTTCGATGACCGACCATCACACTGCTTTTAAATCTCTCTACAGACACCCCATCACTGGACTGGAAATTCTGTGTGTAGATAGTTTCGACAAGACCAACCGTATCTTCAGAACAAGGCACATTGTATACCACTATCTTTGCGCCTCTCTTTCTTAGTGTCTCTAGCTTGAGACCAAATTATCTTATCTTGGTCTCGTTCTTAAGCTTTTCCAGAGTTTCCTCATTGCCAGACTCAATGAATACTCCACCATTTCTTATACCATGAATATTAAGGATTTGAAATCATTCTATCTTATAATTAAGGTTTTTCTTCATATTGTCCTTAGTTTCAATACTGGTAGTCTCTCTTTGTCTGGGTATACCAGCACCACTTTATTCCGGGACTGTGGTTTCATTTGTTCTCCCTTAACAGTTTGGGCAGGACTCTTGACACCAGGTATTCCTCTTACCACAGATTGTCCCTCTCTTTCCTCGAAGGCATCATCACCTCGGGTCTGCATCTGTTGCACTTTGCCAATCAATTTGGCATTTTCAATCAGAACTTTATCCAGCAAACTCTGTAATTGATTGATCTTTGGTACCAACCAATTTGTCTTAATGCTATTAATTTTTGAATTCTTAATAAGAAACCATTACATCAAGGTGGATAACAGTTCCTTAGTTCATTGTGTGACTGGTTGACACTTAATTCAATTTTCTGGACAAAGTCTCCTGTGTACAATGATTCGCCATCAATCTCGATTCCAAGCTAATTAGACTGCAGCCATTTCCTTATCCTGAACATTTTAGGGTCGCTACTAGTCCCAGGTCTTTCTTCAACCTTTTCAGCAGGAAGTCCACTACCAGCTGTTTGCATACTTTCTGTGGAAGTCCTCAGAAACTTTCCTTGTCGTCCTACTCTTACAAGCACTTCAGCCTTCGTCTTTACAGTTCGTAAAACAACATCAGATTCTGTTCATCGTCTAAGCTTTTTGAGAAAAATTTATATTATTCTTTAAGGCATGTTACTGAGATAACGTCCTTATTTTCATGGTAATCCTTTTCTGTCTTCAGATCGTTCTGCATCGTTCATCTCCTTCTCTTCATCGTATATCTTCGACATCCAGGAGTCGACCATGCTCCTTATATCACTTAATATCTTACTAGATCTGTTGGTGCCATTTGACCTCTTTGTGAGGTATCTCAAACTGCCCCCAATTAAATTCTTGATCTATGAGTCAGTTCAATGCAGCTGTGGCCACTGACTTACTGGCATTTCCTTGCTAAAATAGTCTTTTGAGTTCTTTGCGCCTTTCTTTAAAGGGCTTAGGTTTTACATTCAACAATATACAGTCCTTAACAGTCACTTTAAATTGTATAACGGGCTAGTTTGTAACACCATTGTGCACTTATGTCACTGTAGGTCTTGCGCAATTTGACCATATACACTACAACATTTCAAAACACTACAGTTTAATTAATTATTAAGTCCACAACACATACACAGTCCAATCTGTCGACACTACAGATTCAGGGAGGGCTTAACCTTCTGGGCCAGGGGTGGAAGGCCCAAGGCCAGCACTGTTTTTCTTTACTCCCTCTTTTCTATCTGTGAGGAACTTCCGAGAGGATTACGGCCGTGCACAAACCCACTGGCATGAGTTTGGTGGACTAATTACCTCACAGTCCACTTCTCCACCCGGCCACGCAGAGGCATGCTAATCTACCTTATTTTTCATTCGAAGCCCGCATCCAAAGGCAGTTAAAATTTCCAATTCAAATATCAACCCTCATCTCAGTCACCGTACGCTGGGTAGATTACTTTATTGCACTACTTCTTAAGGGGGTTTAGCTTGGGGTGGCACCATCCAGACAGTGACCCAAGAAAATCTACAATTTTGTGACACTGCCAAGAGCTAGTTAAACATTTACCTAAAGTGTTTTGGGAAAGTCAAATTGAAAAGTTTACCCGTAGAGTAACATTTTAGAACGCCGAAATTTTCTGCCAGTAGATGCATCGCAACCCAATCCCCCTCCCTGGGTTGAAAAAAATGGTTTGTAACTATAGTCATTTCACGGTTATTTCTAACTTTTCTGAAGCCCTGCTCAAGTTCTATTCCCTGTTTATTCCTCCGCTTCATACAAACAAAGCTTAACAATGTTTAAAAAATTACACTAATTAGACAACACATTGCATTCGTGCGCACTCGAGCTAGTTAAACATTTACCTAAAGTGTTTTGGGAAAGTCAAATTGAAAAGTTTACCCGTAGAGTAACATTTTAGAACGCCGAAATTTTCTGCCAGTAGATGCATCGCAACCCAATCCCCCTCCCTGGGTTGAAAAAAATGGTTTGTAACTATAGTCATTTCACGGTTATTTCTAACTTTTCTGAAGCCCTGCTCAAGTTCTATTCCCTGTTTATTCCTCCGCTTCATACAAACAAAGCTTAACAATGTTTAAAAAATTACACTAATTAGACAACACATTGCATTCGTGCGCACTCACTTCAATTATATTTTACATAACAAATGTTTTTTACTAGGCATTACCAACGAAGTATTGTTAATTGGTATTGTTAATTTAAAATTTTATATGACAATTTATAAATAAAATACAATTAAAAGTTCAATTTATCCAAAAATTAGCTACTTTTTTGTTAACAGGATTGTAAAACTCGTGTAATATATGTCATATTAAGAAATAACCAAACAAAATGTACATAGTGTGATTTTCAAAGGTTTGATTCAAAGAGTGCGATGGATCCGTGAATAGGCTATTTATAACTTACTGTGGATTGCTTGCCTTATTATTTAAAAATGTATCTTTTTTGCACGTATTTAAACCGAAAACAGCAATATAACGAACACAGAGTACTTAGAATACAAAGTTTAATCTCCAGCTGCACTAGCCAGCAATATGGCGTCACTGGCCAGCAAGATGTCGGGACGCCAATCAGCGCCAGCCTGCGGATCAGCCAATAGGGAATCTTCCGCAGCACGTGCTAGCCAATGAGACACAAGGATCGTTGCCAGAGACTCACGCAGCCAATCAGAGAGAGGACGACCAATTGCACATCAAAGAGACCGCCACATCATCTCACACCATTTGCTAACGTTGTCTCTGGTGCAGCGCAGCGCACGACACTGCACGGCGCGCATAGTAGGCTGACCTCACTTGTGACAAGGGAACCTGCGCTGCTATGTTATGTCTGTGTGCTCTCTGCCTCACAGACAAAACTATCAGTCGGCTGACTGAAATAGCGACGGCTACACCTACATCAAGCTGCCTAACTGAAGGCAGCAAGAGGAAGCGGGCTGAAGGAAAATATCACCCGCCCTCGGGAAACCGCCCGGGGACAAGATTATTTTACAGGTGAATTACGAGCCCCCCCCCTCGTCATCTTACTATCTGCTTCTACACTTCATGTGTAAACACTGCTGAATTCTATATTTTCCTTCCTGGCATAGACAACTTACCCATCATGTCTATCGTCACGAGTTTCCTCCTGCGGCCTCGCCAGTTTACCGCGACTGTTCCACGGACATAGTCCTAGTTTAATTGGATGGGATTGCCAGGTTACAAATGCTGGCTGGGCCCTCCAAAACCTCACTTGGCCGATTGATGCATGTTCCAAAAACGCCCAATTTTTGTTTGTAGAGTGTATAGGCCTGTGGCCCGTCACGCACCTAGAACCTACTCCTCTTATTAACTTCAGTATTTAACCTACTAATATGAGGTTCGTCCCTTTAGGATCACTGAAAAAAAAACACGTATTGCTGTCTCTGTATAGTTATCTATGATGTGATGAGAATTTTCCGTAAAGTATCTTACTCTTGGAACAGAGAGTGTAATCCCACTATAATATCCTAAAACTAAGGGCGGGCCCACTACACAGCCTGGGATAATCTCTAAGAAGACCATAGGAAACTTTCAAGTTATTTATCAGCTGGCTATTGACGAGTTGGAGGGCCTTGACTCACACTCTGATGAATTGACGATAATGTATATGAGAACCCTTCAATGAACAAGGAACTAATGGAATAGAGTAACCAATACCAAGGCGATTTAACAGGAAACAAACCAGGTATTATGCAGACAATAGCAAAGGAATAGGAAAATGATATAGACAAGATACATGACTAAACGGCTGACTACAGGGGAAGAGGAATCGAAAACATGTTCGGAGGACCTCTTCTCTGCTGGATGTCGACACAGAGCGATTGAATCGAAATTAGAGTAGAAGCCATTTAGTAAAATAGTTAGTGCTGCTATCGAATGGTATAGATATAAAGTAGAATAGAGATTGTGTGAGGTGTGGGGAACTGGGTGTATAGCAGGTTAACAGCACCACACCACTATTCCAGACTACTTGTATGTATAGGCTATTAGCGGTTAAGTGAGCACTTTTTAAGGCCCTGATAAATTTTTTATTTCAGACAATTTATAGCTTTCTACTATTGCTCTATGTAAACATTACCATGGACTAGAGTACCAGTGCATACAATTCACAACACTCAAAAGTTAATTTCTAAAGATGGAATAAAATATATTTATTAATGATTAATACCTGTTGGGGGGGCTTAAAAAGTGCACACGTTACCGTGAACAGGCTATAAATGTAATACAATAAAATCAGAGAGTTGGTAAACTGCGGGGTTCCAATCCCAAGCCAAAGGGCAAAAGAAAGAAATTGGAAATGAACAGGAAAAGGAATCTCTTATCACCCGCGCATTACCAGGAAAGTGGGATAGCACGGGAGTGATAAGATATGCGTTGTGCCTTTAGTTGTCTAGGTAAAAGAATATCGGGGGGGGGGGGAAGATAAGTGAGTGAGTGAAAAGAGATTTGTGCGGCTTTCAACATCGGGGTCTGCAGAGCGGATGAAGATGAAGCTAGGTGAGTATGGAGCAGCGTCGTAAAGAAAGTGCAGAGAAATGGAGGAGATTCCCAAGAAAACCCGCCGACCATCGGCATCGTCCGGCACGATTCCTTCATGCGAAAACCTGTGAGTGACCTCCCGCCTTGAGTAGAATCCGGTTCGCCTAGGTGGTCACGAGTAATCTAACCACTACACCACCGTGACCCCGGGGCAAAGGGGGATGGGAGTGATAAGATTCTAATGAAAATGTGCTCTTTAACAGAACATTTAGATATGTTCATTTTATTAAACAATAAGCGTGCGCCCTAATCCGAGTAAATCTGTAGGACATAATCTTATTTTATTAAGACTTCTCAACTTAATTATAATATGTAGACCATTATTAAATATTGGCATTAAAATAGAATATGGTACTAAACATTCAATTTTAATTATATAGTCATCCAATGTTTATTTGTTCGACAGAGATATTAAATAAGTTGCTTAATTTTCTCTTCTGGGTAAAAGTGACAATCATCTATTTTACGAGCTGTGCTAATAACTACGATGCAAGTAGACGTAAGTGACCAATATGGTGGGTCACTTGGTTTGTTTGTTTATACACGTGGCAGGTTCTATTTTATTTAAATGTGTGCAGGGCAGTAGAGGCCGTAGCTGCCCGCCTGTTGCGAGACATAAGAGCGAAGTGAAGGGATACAATTTCGCATCTTAGATAACCTGTCTGAGCCACCTTTCACAACATTGCTTTACAAATAAAATTCTCCCCTTTTCTCGGTCACATTTCTACAAGAAGTACTTCGAATACCCTGAAAACTGCGTTCAAAATAAGGTTCATATAGTTTTTCGCTGTTTTCTTCATACATTTGAATCAAATGTTTGAAAAATCACCCCATGTATGTAGTCTTTGGTTGTATCCTAAACATACCTTCATGTATCGTAAGCGTTTTATATTTCTGGTAACATAAATGTGCTTTAATTTTTTGTAATATTGTAATTTAAACTACATTTCATTTACAGTTAATACGAACAAAATCAGGAAGAAAATAGGTATGTTTTAAACACCTAGTAAACAATAGTTGTTATTTAAAACTATTACACTTAGTGCGCACGAATGCGGTGCGTTGTTCCTTTGGTGGAATTCTCTAGACGCAGTTAAGTTTTGTTTGCATAAGGCGGAGGAATATCCTGGAAGTAGACTTAAACAGGGCTTCAGAAAATTTGTAAGTAACTGTGAATGAACTAGATTTCCCAGAAACACACGTAAACTCAAACTCTTACTAATTTACTAGTACTTTTGCTCTCTTGTAGCATTGTTTTTCTCTTCAAAAGACAAAGTGAAATGAACAAAAATTATATGCCCGGGTTAACAATATCTCGTGAGAGCACTTCGTCCCCACAAAGTTTTCGCGTGTAAGTAGACGTCTATCTGTTCACTCTGGTCAGTCGCCTCCAGGACACGACACCATCAACATTGCACAGAGCTCCTACTACATCCTACCCCCAAAAAAGAAAGAAAGAAAATCAAGAAGAAAAAAAATTATCCGATTAAAAATTTACCCTTTCAATCCATATAACCATTTCAATCAATTTAACCTTTGTAATCCAGTTAACCCTTTTTGATTTTAAACATTTCTATCGGATTAAGATCGGATTAAGGATTAATCCAATCTATCAAACCAATTATCCATCAATTAATCCAAGGTTACCTAGGACCAACCCGCCCCTACTACTTATTCCAAGACGAGTAGAGTACTATAGGGAATATAATCAGTCTATGGTGCCCGTTTAAAGAAATTTGGGAAAGAAATTAAGTATATGTTAGCTGCAAAACGAGAAATGTGAGTTTGGAGATATGGAAATTGAAGAATCACTGCCGTAAAATGTGGAATTTTTTTTATAGTTTTAGTTGGTGTTTGTGATATATATAATATATTATATATATATATAATGTGACTAGAATTATTAGGCGAAGAGGAATACCGCCGTATCATGAGTTTGTATTTGTTCCATTTCAATAGAGACTTTATTGTGTCCTAAATGTGTCCTAAAACGTCGATATTTTGCATTGAGTTGATAATTTTATATGCGAATTTGCAACTGTGTATGATAGCATATTAATGGCTTAATGCATATTATCATGGTAGCCAAATGTACAAACCAGATATTCTGCATATATAGACCGAGATAGCCTGAGAGACACATGACTATGTTCGAGAAAAACAATAAATTCTCATCAAAGGAAATTTTACAGGAAACAATGTGGCAGGACAACCAAAGTATTTTGACTTAAGTGAACCACCAGGTAAGAAAAAAACTCAGAATCCAAGTAGTACAAATCCTGAGGTTTGAAATGATTGTAACATGAAGAGAGATTTGACACTTCTGCCTGACTTGAGGAATTATAAGGTATGAAACACTGATCTTCGTTGAATAGGGTCTTCTGATATTACTTGTTTAGTGGGTTGATAGTCTTTTTGTGTATTATTTGAATTTTTCTTTTAACATTATATTTGTTTTGTTCAATGTTTTGCTTAAACGTGAGAAAATGTTATGGTATGAAATATGATGACTTTACGTAATGAAAACGTAACAATATTCTCCTCATTAAAATAATGACATTGATTGAATAATTATTTCATTTTAATTATATTTATCTTATAACTAAAAAATTAATTGATTACATATTTATTCATCCACTTAATTGTTTGTGGGTGGATTTGGAATAATATTAATGTAATGATTACTTCATTATGTTGCTCGTAATGCATTCTGATAAATGTGTTAGATTGTTGCCATACTGCAGACTATAGTAGGGTCAGAAGAAAGGACACCCAGGAGGAAGATACGCAACAGGATCTAGGGCAAGGCGCCGATAAGAGATGCACGGTGCAACGACACTTCTAGAGGTGGAAAGAGGAATGTTACCCCTATAGCGTCTATCTCAAGTGGGTGACGAATTATTTTGTTTTATTGAGAATTACGAAATTAATAACACAAAGAATTGAGAGACTTGGTTAAATCTGGAACACGGACCATTTATATAAAAGAACATTTGTCTTTTCTTTTATTTTTGTGTGAAATATTTAAAAAAATTTAGTAACAGAATACTTTTTAAGTAGTTTTTGTAATGCTCCTCTATTTTGAAATTCATTTAGGAAATTAGGATGTATGCAGTATAAAAAATACATGTAAGTACTTCATTTAAATGCAGTTGTTAAACAATATGGTTTTTAATATTTTACTTGATCTACAATTAGACCGAAGTGAAATCTTGGGCGGACTGTTAAGTACCAACTGGTATTTCTTTGCTCTGTGTTAAGGTATGATTTAAATTTGATTTGAATATTTTCTTTCTTTTAACACTAAGTTAATATAAAATATTCAGGTAGGTTTTGAAAGTATTATAACATTCCTTGGAGATGATTTAATGTTTTGCTAATGTAATTGTCTATGACTGAACATGCACCTTGCTCGCAGGATAAATAAACACTGGTTGATAGAAGCGAATCACGTGACTGTTTAAAAATAAAGTTTGTTTAGAATAAATATAGAATATAAGAAAAATATTCATGAAAATAAAGTTCTGCGAGAATATTGAGGGAATACTTCATTGAATAAAATCTGAATTACGAAGAAGATAATTATAAATATTTGAAATTTGAAGAAGACTGCGCATAATATTTAACGATATGCAGTATGGTAAAGAAGAGATTCCTGATGGCGGGAAGTCCCATCTTATCGAGGATTCCAGAGTCAACTGGTGAGCTGCTGTACAATCGGGATCATTCTGCGGCGGATCGATGACGAAGCTCGACGCCCGCATATCCGAGAGCAGCGACGACGTGCTTCGCGACGTTCCATCAAGTCGGAGAGAGAGTCTACAAATCGTTTGCCATTCCTGAAGTTGCAGCATCAGATAAGCCCTATGCAACCTTATTGTCACTAAAACTGGATCAGCGACGAAGTTGAGCTAATTTTATTGAAGTAATCCCTATAATAGTGTTGTTCGCTCCAATAATGATAATTTGTGGATGAAAGCTAGAGTTGTTTGATGCAGAATTTTTCATCATTAGCATTGACACTGTATTTTGTTGTAATTTGAAATTTTGATCTATTTTAAATATTCATCAGAGGAGAATTTAATTTATAATCAGTAAATATATTTTGAATTTAATTATAAATAAAGAAATAAACTTTACAATACTTTTAATCTAAAATCATTTGCTAATAATATATTCTGGTCTTTCAGAATTCCAATATTATTATTATTTTCCTTTGAAGGTATATAATCTTACATTAACTCAGAATACTAAAGTGACATATATGTTTAACTGAGATATTTATGAGCAACTGAGTGACAGCTAATAGTAGAAATAAGAAGCTAGCCTGAGCAACAATTCTAATTAGCATTTTTGATTAAGTGAATAGTTTTAATTTTACTTCTTTGATTTCAACTTACTGTTACATATAATTTGGCTATCCCAAAGTCAGGGGCTATAAAATCCCCACACGATGTGTGTGTTAGCCATAATAGAGCAAATGTTCGAAAAGACTGACACCGGTAATGGCACAATGTGATGGCCATGGTGTACCATTTTCCAAGTGGCAGTTATATAAATATTTTGATCAGTTTGTCATATTAATAAAATAACTCAACCGAATTCAACCAAACTTTCTACGCTGCCAGTATATATAAAAGGCATCGCATACATATTTTTCAAGGTAATTTTGTAAAATAGGACTAAATAAGAAAATTACTTTTTATTCCATATGTTAGGGACCAATCAACCGATTCCCACCAAAATCTTCTACACAGTAGTGTTGCGGCAGGCCATGTAAACATACGTACTGTACGGGGCTGAGATACTAATTTTCAAAATGAAGGCCCTCTAAATATGTTAATTTAGTAAACTCTACTACTTTTGCATATTGCTCTAGTTTCATCTCTAATGATATTGCTATGTCACAGAGACGTCAACCCTACCTACAATCTGAGCTTTTAAGAACTTCACAAAAAAATTTGCAGGCATGTAAAGGAAAGTAAGCTCATTATATTAGATATATCAGTAACTTCTTGTATTTAAACGTATAAATTCAACAATCTATACAGTTGTTAAAATATTTACTTTTCAAATTATTACAAATTTCACTTGGTCAAGGCATGAATAAGGTGATCAGGCCCACGCCAATGTTAATTTTATATACAGTGAATACACAAGTAGGTCTCAAACTGAGCTTTCAAAGGTACTTAGTTTACTGTGAACATCCTATAGCATATATTGTCAATAGCCTTAGGTAAATATATTGTATTATATATGTATGTATAATATATATATGACACACACACACGTGCGTACATACGTATGTGGAAGCCATTTTATGGCGTTTAGAGATTCATTCTAACTGTAACAAAAATTGGAGAGTGGCTTCTTGAGAAAACGTAGGGAATTTATAGTCACAATTAATTGTTAAAAATTTTACATAGACTTTGTGTAATTTTATTTACATGTGTTTTATTCTCTCTCCTTGATAATCTGGAAAACGTTCCAGATCAAATGACGGTTTTACCTTATTTTGATTTTGGTAATAATGCTTCCCATATTTACCTTACTCCGATTTATTGGGCAGGATCTGGAGAGGTTGGGTGGTAGATTGAGGTAGATCCTGAGGAAGGGATACTTCACCAAACTTGCTTGGGGGCTAAACGGAAACAACAGTCAAATAACTACTAACCCGATGATCAACTGCACAAAGGGTTGTTGAATCTAACTTACTGCCGAATGAACTATCGAGATTTCGAGGACTCTAGCCGTTGAATCTTGCAGTGTCCAGAACCAACTTACAATTGCCTTCATGTGCGTTGCGTACGTACACAATTGTGTTCACGCGGGTCTGAATGGGTTAAGTTGTTATTGTTGTTGCGAAGCGAAATTATTATTCTGTGTTTTGTTTTCGCAGGCTTTGTGCAAAACATTGTAAACTGTTGCATCAATGACAAAAATATATAAATTCATGTATTGAGTAATTTACCCGTAAAGTTTTAGTAATAAAATATTACATTTATTATAAAAGCGGACATTTTGATTTGTAAAAACATTGAAAATTAAGCTATGCTACCTCTATTTTCTACGTACATACTTACGCTAAGTGTGGATGTGAATGGATGCTTGTACATGTGCAGTGTTCCACTTTCATTGATACGTACGTGCGGTTGTCAACCCATCTTTACTTACGAGCATCTGCCATGTCGACGTGAAGCCGGACAGGAATCCCGTACCAATCAGCAAAGCCGTAACAAGCGGAGTGGTCGCGTGTCGCGACCTCCAAGCGGACTGACACCTCAAGTCTCGGCGTCAAATTGTCCGCTAGACGCGTCGTGCGTCGATCTCCCGCGCATGCGCTGGTAGCGCCCTGCACTTTCTGCCGGCCAATCAAGATAAGCGCGTATCGAACTAGGCGGGCCGCCCTCCAATACACAAAGGTCAAGGCGTCTTCCCCCGACTGTAATCGGCAGAAAAATGGCCTTGTTTGTGGACGGGGGCCTTCCACGTCGGCGATCTAGTCGATGGATCGTCGAATTCGGGTAATTGGCGCCCATCAATTCGGCCTACCCATCACCGAACATCGCATGTTGTCCACTAAGGTCGACAAGTGACGACCTGCAGTTTCGTCTTCCCTCTGCGGAGTCACAGAGCAGACAACTACGCAGAAGCGAAATAGTATGGAGGTTTCTTTCGTGTCTGATTATTTGAACAATTATGAAAGTACGCCACTTCGCTGTAGTCTCAGAAAAACCTATTAGGCGAAATAAAATATTTTAGCTTAAAAATAACTTAGATTTAAAGAAACCGTAACTAAAGTAAATATTAATATAAATTCCTGAGTTTTCTGTTGCCACAAATATGTAACATACATGTAACTCAAAAAAGGTAATAAGAGAGAAAGAAAGAGACAGAACGACAAAACATAACGTAAATGTAACATACATATAATTCCGAGCAGAAATGTATTAAGATGACACCAGAAAACGCCACTACACAATCAGAATTGGTGGCCAAAAAAAAAAAGCAAAAAGTATAGAATATGAAGAATATAACAAAAAACTGTACGAAAAACGAAGACGGAAAAAACGAACAAAAGAGCTAGCTCATGCTCTTTCATTCCAATTAATTTCATTTATGATTTTTTAAATGAAAGTTATTTTATTTCAGATTGTAGGTTTTCTGAGAAAACAGCGAAGTGTTAACAATGATGTATGGACATAATTGTTCAAATAATCTTTTACCGCCATTGTAAGAATTATTCTAACAGCATACTTCGTTGTAAGCGAACCCATTCTCTAAATGGTTGCGCTAGGCTCTGAGAACGAGACTTGCGTCTCATTGGCTTCTGCTTACTTAGAAAGTTCACCTACTACAAGGATCAGAATTGTTATATTTTCGGTTAAACGAGGAATATTTTCCGAACTCGAGGCGCCTTGAGATTCGCATTTTCCAGTGGAAATACATATGTACGGTAAAGTGGCAACATACGGTAGAGTGGCCATCAGCTGCTACTCCGCTCGGATGCCTCTGGTACGGCTGCCGAACTGAGCAACTTACCAGTCTCTGATTGGCGAACTTCCGTTCGTTCCGACATGTTGCTGCCAAGTGACGCCATTTTGCGGGCCAGCGTGTGCGACGCGAGTTTGCGAATCAAGCGGATGTTTCGACTCTGTGCACGTAACTTCTATGTGGTCGAGATGCAGAGGGATTACGGGGTAGAATAGCTTGCCAGATGCAAAGTAAGAATTTTTTTAGTCCTGACTTTTCGTGACACTAGAACTGTTTAACCCTCGTAGCTTGGTCGCTAGGTTTCAGGTTGTACTCTCAGTTTTTAAAATACGTCGTGTTAGCAAGTTTAATTGTAATTCATATGTATTCATTAAAATAAAATAAATTATACTATGAAAAGAAAGGATCTGGTGGAAAAGAAATGTAAATATATATCGACATCATTAATTATACGATTTTGACAGTTCTTCTTCAGGCTCTTAGCTTTTAACTGGATAAAGGACAACCTTTAAAAAAAAAATAACTATCTCCTAATAACATAAGTTTTAACATAACAACTTGCTGATACACGCACACAATTACGTTGGCAACACAGGAATAGTGCGAGCGCAAGCATACTGAGCCAAGTGTGCAAGGGTGGCCTATGTACGACCATTACAAAAATTGCGCTGTCCTCCTCCCCCACCCTCTCCCAGAACCCCGCTCACTCTGAGGTGTGCTGTGATTGGCCCAAGTGGGTTACGCCCCATCCTCCTCCCCTCCTTGGCCGAGTCACCGGATTTTCGCAAGTGGAAATCGTGGCATACGATGTGGTTGGTCGGCGGGTTTTCTCGGGGATCTCCCGTTTCCCCGCGCTTTCAGTCCAGCGCTGATCCATACTCACCTCAATTATCCACATTGGCTCTCAAGACCTCGCTGTTAAGAGCCGCCCGAATCCCTTCACTCACCCTTCCCCTCCCCCACCCACTCCTCACGACTGTGGTGTGTTGTGATTGGCGGCTCCGCTTCCTGCTGTTGGTTGTGGGTGGAGCTACCCCTCCTGCTGGTGGGTGGGGGCAGAGTTACTCTCCTTCGCTGGAACTTTGCTGTGATTGATCGATTTGATCTTGGAGCAAGAAAGGCACAAAAAACATTTCTGGAGAGTATGTGTTATTTCTTCGGAGTCTGATGAGGGAATGAGCTGTGAGGACTTGTGAGGGGAGATAGAGCAGCAGCATAGGTGTTGCCTCTTCGGAGTCTGGCACATTATTTAGCTCTGGAGCAGCATATCTTTTACCTGTTCGGAGGTCGACGAGCGGATGAGGTCGGAATTGGGTAATGTCCATTCGAAATTTGAATAATAATAACAATAATAAATAATTTAATTTTGACAGTTGCAAATCATGCAATGAGTAATTACTAATGAGATCAATGAGCAATGTGCTTTAAACTAATAATAAGTATTGAAACATTAATTAAACATGCACCATGAGAATAATTACATTTATTAAATACAATTACCAATTACACAAGTACGTCTACTGGCAGAATAATTACCACTTGAACAATTACTCTCGGTAATTACAAAAGATAATTGCATGTCCGTACTCTTCCGCTCATCACTGCAGACTGAACTCAGATCATATTAAACAACAATTTATACTCCCCAGCTCAACCGCCACTTAATGACCATCCGTCACCTGCAACCCAACACTTGTTATTTTATTAAATGAACTAGCAGCGCGCCATCGCTTCACTCAGGTTTTATGGAGTTTTGGAAGTACACACACACACACACACACACACACACACAGTTATATATATATATGCGACTACCCGTGACAATCTGTGAGTACACATGACAACCCGTGACTACTTGCAAATACCCGTGACTACCTGCGACTACCCGTGACAACCTGTGACTACCCACAACTACTTGCGACTATCTGCGATTACCTGCGACTACGTGCGAGAACTTGCGCTACGGGAACTACGACACATGCTCGCTAGTCCCTAAGGGCGCTCGCTGGCACATCCCAAATTTGTCTTCGATTTTCAGGATGTGCTCGTTCACGTCAATTGGCGTTCTTTCGCACATCCTGGCCAACTACCCATGATTTCGTCTGGGAACTTCAGCACGTGTTTGCTCGCGCCTTTCTGTGCTCGCTCGCACATCCCGTACTGCAGTTGTATTCGGAACGCAAAGATTTAAAAATTAATATGTAATACATTAGATGTGATATTTAATTCGTAAGACCTAAGACGTAAGATGTTAGACATAAGACTTAAGATGTAAGACTAAATATGCAAAACTTAAGACATATTATATAACACTAAAGACATAAGACTTATCACTTAGGCCCGAAGGGCCTAACTTCCCATTGGGAGAGGGGGGTGGGTCATAAAAAGAAATACCTACCCCAAATCCCAAGAAAATCGGTCTAAACATGCGTTTTCCAGGGCAAAAAGAAGGCGAAAAACACATGCCTCCCGTCTCCACACCTTCTTCCAGTGATGGGTGTGTTGGGGGAGGATTGGGGAAGGGGGGGGGGGGGGGGGGGCAGAATTTCGATAGCCAAATGTACAAGGGTGTCCAAAGTAAATTCCCCATCTTTCTACAATTCCTTCTAACATTATTTCAATTTATCTTTAAAAATGCTTGTGTTAGCACATGCTTGGAAAGCATCCAAGTAGCTCATTTTTCTCCGACTCGATTTACAAATTTTGAAATTTCCCAAGGATTTTTTTCTTTTAGAATTAAACATGGCCTATGCCCATCTGGAAGAAAGGAGCTTGCTAACAGTGAAAGAATTGTGAGAATCGGCCGTGTAGTTTCCGAGATTATCCGAGCCATATGAAAACAAATGCACATTACATTTATATAATATTATCACTGGGCCACTGTGGCCCCACTTGAGCTCGCTCTAGACACTAAGCCACTGCATCTACACTTGATATATTTCTATCCACTGAGTCAGTGCGGTCCCACTTGAAAGCCTCTAGCCACTGAGCCACTGCGTCCTCACTTGGATCGCTCTAGCCACTGGACCACTGTGGCGCCACTTGGGAGAGCTCTAACCAATGAGCCACTGCGGCCCCACTTGAGATCTCTTTATCCACTGAGCCAATTCGACCCCACTTGGAATCGCTCTATCCACTAGGTCACTGCGGCTCCACTTGGCATTACTCTACCCACTGGGCCTTTGTGGCCCTACTTGATATATTTCTATCCACTGAGCCACTGCGGCCCATTTAAGCGTACTATTGCCACTGAGTCACTTAATTCCCACTTGGGATCGCTCTACCCGCTGGGCCACTGCGACTGCACTTGGCATTACTCTACCCACTGGCCCTCTGTGACCCCTCTTGATATATGCCTATGTCCATATGGAAGTATGTAGCTTACTAACAGTGGAAATAGTATAAGAATCGTCCCTGTAGTTTTGATAGACCATTCTTAGAAAGCAGCCAATTAGTTCATTTTTCTCAGACTTGGATTACAAATTTTGAAATTTCTCAAGGACTATTTTTCTTCTTTTTAAATTTAACATGGCCTATAACTATATGGAAGAATGTAGTTTTCTAATAGTGAAAGAGTTATTAGAATCGGTAATGTAGTTTCCTAGATTACCCGAGACATATAAACAGTTTAACAAATGAACAAACTCACATTACCTCTTAATAAAATTAGTATAGATTGTTAGTAAAGTAGACTTTCAATAAAGTCTGTTTAAAGACAATATGTTTGGAATCTCTGATTCATAAGACCTTACATTTGAATAAATAACGTTCCTTTGTGTTAAAATACGTGTAAATGTATATTACAGTAAGCAATGTTAAGCGCCCGTGCACAGCGCAGGACGACCCACGCAGTCAGTAGCCAGGCCGTTTTTCTTCGCGTCGCGGAGCTCCGACGCGTCCAGCGCGGACGCAGCGTAATCTCGCCAAACCACGCCGAACGAATAGCTTTAACATGCTCTCTCCAACACCAAGCTTAAATCAGCGTGTATAGTGGTTACTGGTTTTTTACTTTATTGTCACACTCGGTGCAAAAGGTGCATCCTTATATTTTCAATAGATTTTTAAAGTTAGGATGTATTTAAAAAAATATTTTTTGTTTTTTAGTGGAAAACACTCTGTGGTCTAGTGATTGAAAAATTATCTGTTTTAGCCCTGTTGTATTCCCAGCGTGTTTTACGTGACAAATATATAATATTTTATATCTCTTCACACAGGCTTTGTTTCCATTTTTTAAATATATTTCTGTGTAAACACTCAGCTGTTCAGTCATTGAAAATTATGTATTAAGCCCCGTTATGTCACACCCAAATATTTTACAAAACAACTGTGTTAATATATGAAAAGATCATTTATTTGTGTCTGTTTTTCTCCCATATTCTTTTCACTTCTATTGCAGTTAAGTGAGTCATATTATTATCTGTAGACTGCAATTATTATTCTCCAGTTTTATGTAACATTTTACTTTACATATTAAGTGAATAGTCAAACATACTCGTCATTCTTCTTACCAACAACAAATTAATCTTACTCGTTTTTATCATGAAAAAGTTTTTGTTTACATTCGTGTATCTGGAAGGGTTGTTGTGGGCAAGCCATTGATTTTTTATATATTTATAATCCCGTGTTGAAAGCAATTTCACACAAAAAACACTATTTACAACATTCTTGACAGTAGAAATGTCTTCCTTTTTACACACAAATATTGGACTTCTCTTCACTGTAAAAAATAAACATAATTTTTATACAAAAGTATATATTCGCGCACTTTACGTCTTTGTTAATGTGTGCTACACCAGCATTAATTTAGTAGCATGGAAGATTGGCATAGAATAAACATAACGCAAAGCCAGAAGCCCCCAAACAATGCCACCATAGACACGAAACACATGGACCAGGCTGTGCCCAGTGTGCATACGCCAATAACTTAAAAGTTTTATTTGGTAAAGAAACAATGGCCGAACCTTTCTTTGGTACTAACCATCTACATTAAATTGAGTTAGTTAGGGTTTGGGAGGGTCAACTCCCCTTCAATATTGAATCGAAAGTAAATAATAAAATTAAAGAACCATATGAAGTATTTAGTAAAATATTATTCAATCATGTAAAGTGAAAGAAACTTAATTTAAGGTTTAAAGTTAGTAAAAGTACAAAAGCAATCGGATGGAGAAAAATATATTTTTATTCACTCTTCGCAACTAATAAAAAAGTAATCATGACCTTAATATCAACATGGTTCAACAAAATATAATATAATCAGCATTATGATTGCTCTACAAAATTTTAAAGAATTGTGGATCTCCGCTATAACCTTCAAGTAACAGCATGGACAAATATGTTTTACACAAAATTACATCAACGACCAATGCATATGGCCGTTTATATTAGTTAACCACTTCACATCTTCGTTGATAAAAAAAAGTGTTCAAAATATTTTTAATTTCTTTTCTTTGGCGATTTCCTGAATGGGTTGGGCTACTATAAGAACTAACAGATTATGAAAGGTTTTGAAAGTTCAGGCCATGTTTAAGACTACAGCATGCACAAGCAAAAAGGAGAATAAAATGTTCACTTTGGCCTGTTCTTCAGCTGAGGAAACGATGTCCTTGACGACATTTCCTGGGTACTCTGCTACGCGATAATGCAATGCTGTAATCAGGACCGCATACTTCACTAAAGGCCTGCATCAGGACATCACGACCGGGTGATAAAGAAATGGCCCATGCTTGTTTCGGGGTACACCACACCGCTAAATTAAAAGTTTAATGAAACATGAAAACTCGGACATCGCATATATATATATATATATATATCATCGCGTGCCACAAAAATTAAACAAGAAACACCCGCGGAGAAAAAAAAAACATCAAACGACTGACGATTACAAACAGTAGAGAATTTAGAGCTGTTCACGCCATATTGAGCCCTTGGAGAAGGCGGATAAGACGCCTGGGGAAATCGATGCAACCAACAGTCGATTCCGAGAATAGCCAACCCAAACAATTAATCGTTATTGGCCATTTCACAATTTCATTAAAATAAATAATCATGAGAATTACAAGTTGTCTCACATAAATTAGTATGAACAATACATTAATTAGCAAACATTATGTTGTACATAGATCACATAGTAAATACGCTTAAAACACCAGCTGTATTTCATGAATTTAATAACAAGTAACAAAATGGCAGTTACAAAAATTGACAAATACTTTTGTAACGAACTAATTAAGGAAAACTTTTAAATTTAATTTTACTCGTTCATAAAACGTAAATATAAAAAAATATAGTAAACTGACACTATATCTTGTAAAACACGAATTAATTATGACAGTATCAATATTATTAGACAGTATCTTTACTTGAACATCATAACTAACTAACAGTTTAGTCTTTTTTTAGCAACTACGATGTTTGTGGAAGCACTAAACTAACATGCTTTAATTAGTAAAATCCCAGAATCCAAAATTAATAACACATTTAACATTATTATATTAAATTACTTAAGTTACATAAACAAGTACTAGGAAAGAACTAAGTCACTGGAACAGTGATTCGAAAGCACTTAACAGCGACCCAATATTTACCATACAAAACAAATAAAATAAATAGATGTTGGAAACCCAAAAAATATATGGTTTTGCCGAGATAAAATATTCCCAGAAAGGGAACATGAACCATCCCAAGAACAGAACACAAAAGCATGTGACTCAAGGCAGCACCCCCTCCCCGCCCCCTAAAGCACTGCCAACGGATCTAGACACCACCCGAACCTTGACTCACACAAATGCTACCAAAAATAGAAATGCCTAAAATGCAAAAAATAAATTTAAAAAATTGCTTTGGGAGGAGGTATTTGTAACCGCTAAGGGAATCATAAAACAACCTTCAGGCACCGAGACAGGTTGGCCGAAGGTGGATGGGTGGATTTGCAAGAAATTTTGGTTTTCAACCAAAATGTAGTAACATACAAGCAACAGAACACAGGAGCACTAGAAATGATGATAGCAATGCAACTTGAGTACGTCGAAGGTGGTGAAGGGCGAAGACGCAGGAGGTTTAACACATTGTGGAACTGGAGGCCAGGAGATCATCTAATTATTTTACTTGGGAGTTGTTCATGGTGAGATTGGGAAAATTGAGAAAATTGACATTGGACAATTTCCCTACAAATTATGGGTCATGAAGGATAGACAAAGAAAGGTTGCTGTGGAGAGTGGGGTTCATTGCACCAAAGGTTTTGAAGAAAGGGCTGGTAATGTCACAGTGAGATGCATTAGTAATCAATTCTGAACCTGATAAAGATAAAGTTAATGGAGAAAATTTTACCGAAATAGACCTACAAAGGAAGGTGACATCCACAGTGGAGTTTGAGGCAAATAACCATTGTGTGTTATTTTTGCGCAAAAAGGGAAGTTTCATGTTAATTACTTACTTATCACAGAAGTCAAACAAATTGTCTTCCAACAAATAGATTAAATTCACAACTATCCACATGGGAGTCAAAGAAAGGAAAAACCGCAGGATATAGAGTGATTCCATGGGTTTGCAGTTGTTAAGTGATTGATGGTTAACCGCTGAGAACAGTTTGTGGTCAAGACTTATAATAAGGTACTCTTACACATTGAACAATAAGAACTTGTTTAGTTTTGAAAAAAGTAAGGTGACAGGGAAAACATGATACTTTTCAAAAAGGCTATGTTTGTTGGCAAGGGGGAATTTAATATCCACACTTAGAACAAAATGGTAAACCATGGCCTGGACAGTACTCAGACTCCAAAACATGTACAGATCATCCGAGGTAGAGGCCGTTCACGATAAAGTGAGCACTTTTGAAAGCCCTGCTGAAGTTCTACTTTCTTACCCATTATGTATCCTTCCGCCACATGTAAACATACATTACCATGTGACTGCCATGTGACAGCCATGTGTTTGCCACATGTTAATAAACTCAATGTTTACATTTCAGGACTGCTAAATGTAACATGTATAATATTATATATAAAACATGTAACACATGTTATGTATAGAACACATGATATATATATGTATGTATATAAGTATGCATTTATATACGAATACATATATATCTAAATATACATATATATCATGTAAAATATACAATATACATAAAATATGTAACTTATATAATCGTTTGGGTCGTGTCAAAGCTTCGATAGACAAAAACTTTACACAACAAACAATTGAAAAATGCACGTCGTAGCGATGAAGTCATGGAAACCATGAAATAGCAAACATTAAACTTGGGCGGTGAACAAGGACCAACACGACATGTTAAAAAAGGACACACATTAGTTAAGCAAAAAAATAATTTGGAAGGGCAGCCAAATCCAGATTTTGAAATAGGCTATCACTACTGCACACCCAAGTTACAACACCACTTGTCACACAAATTACCAAACATTTAAAAATTGTACCACAAAATTAACGTTTCCCACGGCTCACCGTTTTCTAAGTGCCCCATCGCTCTGTAGCGTGACTAGTAAAATGTCAGCTTGAAAACATTACAGCTGTGTTTGACCTCAACTGACCGAAGTGAAGTGCAACTAAGTCATCAGGAAAAAATCATACATCCTGCAGGCATAAGGTAGCAGACGTCTGAAGCCTATAACGTAGACAGAGCGAGGCCATACAAGGTCTTAAATAAACAAACATGACAAATAAATAATAACATCGAACGAAGGGGAAAGGGGAATGCTGAGAAGCAGAACAGGGCGGTAAGACGAGGGGATATTAGCAGAGCAAAGAGTACACCATTGCAAAGAAATAGATGGTGCTAATAAACTTAACGTGATGGCGCTAGCGTGGCAGTATATAAAAATATGTAACATATAAAAAAGTAAAATATATAAAATATGTGCATGTGTAGGGCTATGTAAATTTTAAGGATAGTTTTATATGCACCTTTATTTATGGAGATAAATATGTTTCAACATAGGCCTATTACGTATATATAAAATTAAAATAATGTTCACTAAAAATATAAACATAACAAATGCATTTGTGTATACACATTACTTTTGACACCGTTACTCAGTGTTCGTACCCTTCTGAGACCCTCCAAAAAAGAACTGAACATTTATACTGTGAACTGAAGTGGTAACAGAAGTGTATACCTGGCTTGTAACTGGCACCACCTTCATTTATATAAAATAATTCTACAAATTAAGTATATTATTTAAAGCTAAGTGAAATGCCGATCTGGCGATGGCCACATTTCCGGTGTCTCTTGTGGCCCAAATGGGTGCGACATTTCCTTTTTGTCAAACCCACACATACCTCAAGAAAACAATTTTACAGGTAAAGTGTATGGCCTCTCATCATTTTTGTGGTTCCTTCATTGCAATGACTGTATCAAAAGTGAAAACTTAAATGAGAAAAGTATTTAAAGAAAATTACTATACATACAAAAAATTGTACATGCGTGCACACACAAAGCTGAAAGGAATATCATATAAATGTAAAATCAATATATATCCACAAATGACAGCAAAATGATAATATAAAGGACAAATTATAAAAGTAATACTTACAGGCAAACTACTTTTATCTAATGTATGTACACACAAGAAAATTACATATTAATGTTCACCTTAATTTCTAATATGTAAAACTATCATGACACTTATATTAACAAGATTTCAAACATGTTACCATGTAACAATGATATGTATGTTAACAACTAACTCAATATACATGATCTTATCGTACCATGCAACACACATTTGAACATTAAGAATAAATTTTTCTAAACCTGTATATATGATGTAAAAAAATATCTCTTATATTTGTTTTATACTAGACACCAAAAATGAATAACATATTTTAATAAACAATATGACAAATACATAAACACACATGGACTCCAATAACAAATAGTACCCACCCATAACAGATATGTGTATACTACAAACAATCAGCTGCAAAATGCAAATACCTTTACCTGGTCATATAAACCTTACCGCCACTGACCATCCAACACCTACTGTGCAGTAGAACAGCCTGGTACCTCTGTCAGTGGCACTGTCAATACTTCATGGCCAGTGCAAGATCATCTTCGTCAGTGGTGTCCAAATCTGGATCCAGATGATGAATGGAGGTATCTCAGCGGCACCTTGCACTTCCTTCTCCGAGTCCTCTGCAATCAGTTTCTCCATGTGGTCGACACACTTTGCCCATCTGAAGGAAAGTTTGTGCAAGGTACACTTAAAAGCTGTGTGTTTAACATGTGGCACCAGAAACATTCATATTTTCATGCTTAATAAAAACTCCAAGCAATAATACAAATAATTTGAAATAAACTCTACATACGGACCTAAATTTCTTCGGTACAAATATAGCAACCTAAATAAACTAACATTATTATCATTATATCATTTGCAGCAAGGTCACTGTGCTTTGTGCTTTGTATGTGCTTATCGCTATAATTGTGAATGTTGTAGGTATGTCAATTGTAGCCCGGCCCTTATTGAAAGCTAGCTCATACAGCTTCTTTAGAAATACAGTGCTTAATTAAACATATACTGCGTAATGTAATCTAACCTTTCCAAAACGCATTCGCAAGTAAACAGGAGGTCTGGGAGTCTGGGGTGTTGACTATGTAGTGTAATCTACAGTTACATTAAATTTCAATAACTACAATATTTTTGTGGCCAAAGTGGCAGATATAACAAACAATTATGGTTACTCAAGAACACATACTATCTTCGTTGATATTTCTCAAAAGGTAGCAAGTTATCTTGTCGAACATCTATTTGTAAATTTAAACATGGAATTATTCTATAACTGTTGACAATTAATTATAAATACGTTCTAATTCTTATTATGGTAAGCATTACCAAATAAAACAATTACATTTGCATCAAGAAATAATGTTGGGAACAAGCACAGCTAGAGGTATATAGTTAACAAAACGAGCTTCAAGATTTTATAGTTTATAGGATGTTGGAACACCTTTGGTGTAGTATCAAACTGTGACGTTTATATTATGTTAACAATAGTAAAATGTAACACTGTAACTTGGGATGAATAATTATATGAAGCCCAAGTTTGAGGTTAGGCCTACCTTACAAAATAACACATTGCAATAAAAATATGTAAAATTAATGTATAATTATTGATGGCAAAATTTACACTTGTTGTCAAGGCACATTAAAGAAAAGTTACATGGCTAGGCCTAAATAGATACATACAGACATATTTGAGGTTAAGCCTACATTACAAAAAAACACAGTGACATACAAATGTGTAAAATTAACGTATGATTACTTCCAGCAAAATTTGCAGTTGTTTTAAAGGCAGGTTTAAGAAAGATTACATGGCTGGGCATAAATATATATGTATACACGTTTTTGAGGTAAGGCCTACAATACAAAACAACACAGTAATATACAAACATGTAAAATTAACGTATAATTACTGCCTGCAAAATTTACACTTGTTTTAAAGGCAGATTTAAGAACGGTTACATTGCTGGGCATAAATAGAAATGTATAGTTGCAATTGAGGTCAGGCCTACATGGCAAAACAACACAGTAATATAAAAACTTGTGGAATTAACATATAATTATTGATGGCAAAAATTTCACTTACTATCAAGACAAATTTAAAATAAAGGTTAAACAGATAGGCGTAGGCACATAGGTAAACATAACTTTTTATATTATTTGTCAAACTTAGGATATAACATGCACTTTGCAAACTCATATGAATACATTAATATCGTGTTTCTGCTGTCGTTAATTTACTTTCATCATTAATATTTAACTTACAATTTATAATGTCATGTTTCCAACTGTCGATCCCTACTAATTCTTTTTTAACGATTTACGCCAGTAGCGTACTGGGGGTAAGCGGGGAAAACACGTCATAAAACCTGTCTGGGGAAACATGTTGTAAAAACACATTTACACTAACGTCCGGACAGTTGCAGTTGAAATTTTCATCATTTCTGCAACTCGTTCGATGACCTTGCACGGCTTGCCTCTCCTCGACGAATTAAAGAATAAATACTTTCAGCGAGATTTATAATGTCTTCCTGACGCTGACTGTTCGTATGTAGTTTGCTGGAACTCATGACGTTACACATAATCACTACAACACAATTAAACACTATACGACCTATAATAAAACAATGATGATTGCAGATAATCTGAAAAATAAATGAGAAATATTAAAACACGACAACTTCTAGCTTCCAAATTTGTTGCGTGCCTCGCAACCACTCCACACAGGCAAAGCCAAGCAACACGCATGAAGGAACCACAAGAACGGGCTGTTGGTTTTGACCATTGCATCTATCACGTGACAATATAATTATGAGTTGCAGGAAACACATTATCTTTACCCCAATAATTACTTTAAACTGTATAAAATAAACTTCAAACAACTTAGGTAGCCATAAATTTAAACACTACACTTGCATTACGGCCTTATTTCTTAGAACTGCTTTTCAAATTTCATTGTCAACATAACTGGGTGTGTTAATCCCTAGCCTGTGCGGTAACCTTTTAAAGCTAAGAGCGCAACGGTATGTTATCGGGTTAATTGACTATTTAGGAGAACATGAAAACACATTGAATCCCTTTTCTCCCCCTTAGAGGTCAGATTTCTTCTCTGTATTTAGAGAAAACAAACAGATTGTAGTAAAATTTTATGTATGGAATAGAACAAGACAATAGAATATTTTCACCAATTATTTCTACTAAAATAATTGTAATCGATTCATTCGAATTACAAATGTATGCGATTATTCCATCACTACGTTTAGGCCTATGTTGCCAGAACTTTGCACAGTGTGAAACAGTCTGTTTGTACAGGTAATTTTGATTTCCATCACTTAATTATCGTCTTCCATAATTGCATTAAAAAATGTACTGGATTCAACATGCACACAATCAAAATACAAGTAATTAATAATCCTGCAACAAATATTTGTTCACATCATGTGATCGCGAACGCTACTCTGATTGGTTCGAATTTTGCGGCAGTCGGGCAGTCCAAGATAAAGATACACCATCTCCGACTGCTTGACTGTCGACTGCACGTTCTGAATATGTGTACCTAATGTAGTTGAGCAAGTCATCTCTGACTGCCGACTGCGAGCTGCCGACTGTGCATTGTGAATAAGGTCTTACGCAGCCATAGCGTAGTAGTTCATTCTTCTGCCATGTGCTAGAGACACATTAATTAACAAAAGTGATAAAATTTCAAGAGAGTGTTCATAAATCAATATAGTTTATGCTACAGTACTTATAACAGTTCAATAAATTCTAAAATGCGATCAACATTATGGGAAATACATAAACATTTTTCCGTGACAAAAAAAAATCATCTAAGGTTTAGGGAGGGGGGTCATGACACCCATGGTCCCCCCCTTGCAATCGCGCCTGCAATGAATATATTCATGACAACGTGCATTACAATTTTGACTAGATGTATTTCCACGATATCAACATTATTTCTGTAATGCTTCTAAAAAATATTCAGAGGCCATTGCTGAAGGAGTTTACAGATGGTAAATCTTCACCCGTGTTACCATCTTCCTATTACAAAAGATTAAACTATTATTAGATAATTCCAGTTGTAACTATCTACCTTCCATCACAACTATCGAACAATTGGAAACACATTATATGTATACTCCAGAAGTAATCACAACAAAGCTCAGGTAATGGTGAGGGAGGGGATGTTGGTGTAGGTAGGAGGAGGAAGGGAAGGAGAAGGAGAAGGAGGGGTGAGAGGAGGAGAAGGTGAATGTAGAACTATTTGCAGAGCTAACTGCGGTGCTTCCAGCTTTTCCATAAATTGATGTGCTAGGTTAATCTTATGGGACTATGGGCATCCCCCCATCCACATGTCCTTCACCAAGTTGTCCAGAATCCACCCGGCCCTACTACTTACAGGTTACAATCGAATAGCTTATCTATGGAATAGTTATTCACGCATTGATCTAGAGGTCGTAACACATTCTCTTAGATCATCAAGTTACCTCGGCGAGCTGATGGGTCAGAATATTTACCTCACGACACCTGCCTGTGGGTCGAATTGTTGAAAAATAATTGGCGGAGGGTAAGAGGGCGGGAGTAACAAACTCACACACAGATTTGCAAAATTTAACGGTACTGGAATCTAGAACTTTTCAGGGTTTTAAGCTATTAAAAGACCCTAGTGGGGTTTAGCAATAGTTGCAAAAATTAATTCGCAGAATTTAATTGTCAAAAAGAATTAAAAATATAAAAGTATTGATGTTTACTTGGCTTTAACCGTGGTGTCTGGATGATTTCGGCTAGAAGAAAAGGTGAAGGTTACTTAATATTTAAATGTAATTACTTAAAGAGCTGCTGTTATAGCGTTTGTAATTTCATTAAATACGATCTGCGCATTTTAGGCTAAAATATTAGTACTGAAATTAAAAATTACCCGAAATTTAAAGCTGCAATACCTAAAGTTGTACGTTGTTGAAGTGAAGGGGGAGGGGGTGGAGGACCTTTTTGAATTTTTTTTCCTAACTACCTTATTACTAAGTGTTAATTGTATCCTGAAGGTAGGACGGGAGCTAGTTGCTACTCAGGGCGAACCCCTTACGCCTACAAGGAAGGGAAAAGCTGTTGCAATTTCATCACAGTATTTCTTGTTTTGAGAGATTATTTTGTTGCCGATGTAAGGGACTTTTAAAACTTCATGTAAATCTGCAGTGCGGGTAAACCAAAGCGTCTGGTATTTCCCAGTACTCTTAAAAATTAGTTTTTAATTACTTGAATTGAGTTAATTAAATTGTTTGTGGCATTACCCTTGACTTCATGTCCATACATTAAAGCTGATCTGACTAGTGAATTATATGTAATGTGTTTCAGTGGCAGGCGGGAAGACTATGGGATTTAAGAAGTGGGTAGAGTTGTGTTAATTCTGCAAGGGCTATTTTTCGTGGGGTTCCCACTCGCGCAACACCTTATATTAATTTTCTTCCTTTGTAGAGGATGTGTTATAAAGGAGGGGAAGGAGGGGAATGAGGGTAACGAAGAAGAGGGGATGGAAAGCCAGCCAAAGAGCTTGCCAAGCGTGAGAGACTTGCCATTGACAATTTTCGCATTATATTTCAGCACACATTTTCCTTTCACCATACTCATAGAGTAACGCCTACTTGATCAAGTTTACTCTCATAGATATGCAGAAAAAAATATGTAAATTAGTTATGCTTGTAACTTGGGGTTGTGTAACGTGTTCGTCATTGTCCCGACTTCCTCTTGATTTCACATATCACCATGAGAATGACATTTCTTTTCTCCGCTCCCACCTCCCACCCATGTGGGCAAGACATCGAAAAATGCACAGAGAAAAAAAAGTCAATTTCCATATATATTTTTGTAAAGGGCCATATTTTTTTAATATAGTTATTAGCTCAAATATTTAAAACCTCCGCATGGGTTTGTTATGTTATGAGATTTGCAAAAAAAAATTCCGCCGTGAGTTAGGAAGCGATTATATTTAATGAATGATAATGAGGTAAACGCAGTAGATCGAAAAACATTCACGCATAGACGTGAGACTACAAACGAAACAAATTCTCCTGGGCCCAGCATCCAAAAAGACATAAGTTATAAATTTTTTGAACTTACTAATAATGAACGAAACAATATTCGTGAATGAGCTGTGTGTGCCATTTCCGACCGATTACAGAGAGCGTGTTTGGAATAGCACGTGTCGCTATGTCATACTGCTGACGTGTTACGTATAAACACTTAACTACTTACACTTTCAACAAATATTGAATGTCGCACTGTATTGCGTGGCGTAAAATTATTAATACCTTAAATAAATTTTATTATGCACTCGGTATGATTTTACCACAACGTGGTACTGCACTTACATAGCACATTTATATATGCATTGCACTCATGCGGGAGAATGGTGAACTTGCAGCCCTGACAGGAGTGTTGGCGATCGACGGGACGAACGTGCTCAGGGAGATGTCATGTGGGACACGTGAGCGAAGTTTAGGAATGTTTTCGCTTGTACGTCTCTCCCCGATTAGCCCTGCTTAAGATCTACTTGTATACACCTGTATTCTTCCGCCTTACGGAAAATTAACATTGCCATGGGCCTCATCACTATATTTATGAGTCGCCCAAGTGAAACTGTGAAATTATTAGAAAAGTATATATTTTCAAATACGTTAATTTTTACATTTCGATGTATTAAAAAGTACAGAAAGCGAGAGATATAATTTAAGTTACCACAAATGGTTTAACACTTTTTGTTCGACGTTAATATAAGGAAATACTTTCCCCTCCATTGTTACCAACTTTCCAGTACCTACACGTGTCACTCATTGCGCCCGTGTAAATATATTTAGATATAGGCCGTTCACGATAAAGTGAGCACTTTTTGAGACTGTTTCATCAATCAAAACTTCACAAACATGCGAAAACAAATAGGATCGACAATATTGTTAGTAGATGAACGCACTAACGCCATAGGTTTTTTTTATCTTCGTTTGCATAAAACAAAGTAACAAATAACACCAAAATTATTTTTAAAATGTGATTGTAAAGTCTGCAAAATCAGGCCTTAACGAAAATAACTAACTCAATCAATATTTTGTATTTTTGGAACTCACAAACGTATTTCAAAGTCATTTGTAGCCATCCCAGTTTATCTTACGGTGAAAAATAGAAGTTTGTAATGAGTGCTGGAGAGAACTGGTGCTGCCATCTAACAATTTAGTTCAGAACTAAGTTTATAGGTGAATTGTGTTACAGCCTCTAGTAGTATTATGCGCTCCTAATACTTCTGTCGCTTTGTCCAGAGCGGCTCGTGACTGTGGCGATATTTACCTGGTGTACAGAAAGAATATCACCGCTCCTGCATAAGGCAAACAGCGTTACTTGATGGTGTAAGAAACTGATAAACACCCAGCTTTTGTCGGTGACCGCAGGGGCGACAAACGCGCTGTCCGAATTACTCGGCCGACGATTGCCATACCGCTAACTTGCGGTTTGTCATCAGGCGAACATGGAACACATAGAGGTTGTCGCATGGGCTGAGCGCAGCCGTGCTGTCGACAGTGGCGGAGGATCTAGGAACAGTCGATAACGCTCGGTGCTGCTATCTGCCGAGGAATCTCTCAACTAATAAGGAAACAAGTGCTGCCATTCTTATGATCTCCTGATACCATCGTCTGCGTTTACGCTGTTGTTTTGATTGGTTTATGCATGCGTGATCCTCTTAATCAATCAAGTACGTACGTCGTAAAATTTTATTTAATATTAATGGACTCCTGTAAAACAAATTGACGTCCAATTTATTTCCTGTATACAGAAAACGATCAAATGTTTATCTTTTTGATTTCTGTGAGATTCCTCTTAAATGGGAATGGTTATATAATCTCGACATTTATTAAGACAATATTTTTCACCCTCGCTCCTTTTTAAGATAAACCAACTACGCTTCGTTCCGAAAACAACCCGGTGGCGAAAATGTAGAATCGTGAAAGAGATAGTGGTAGAAATCTGTTGAATATCTATTTGCATTTTAGACTATTCACGGTAAAATGAGCACCTTATAAAGCCCTGCCGATGCTTTACTTGTATGCACGTTGTGTATTCTTCCGCCTTATGTAAGATTAACATTGCCATGTGCCTCATCACTATATTCACGATTCGGTCCAGTGAAACTGGAAAATTATTAGGAAAGTAAATATTTAACAATACTGCTCATTTTTACACTTCGGTGCGTTAAAAAACAGAAAAAGAAAGAAATAATTTCAGTTGTGACAAATTGTTAGCTAACACTATTTATTCGACATTAAGATATGGAACTACTTCCCATTCATCGTTACCAACTTTACTGGGCGCATGTCACTCAGGGCGCCCGTTAAAATATATACAGGCAGGGGCAGTAACATTATTCTATAATTGATTTCTAAAGTGTTCACTTTATCGTGAACAGCCTTTAGATACATTTAAGTGTTGATGTCTGCAGGGTTTATAGGGCCTATCATTGCAAGTGTTCCTGAACGAAGTATTACTATATGGTTTTCTTGCGTTTGGAAATATTAAAATGCAGAATTAACGTCATGTTGCATTGAGTTGTTTTTTTCAACACTGACTAAACATATTTTAGTGTCCATGAAGTATGCTTCCGTACGGCCGTTCTATTCAACTATTTCTAGCTGAAGTAATTTGGGAAATTTTAGCAAGTTTTTCTTCATATTTCTACCAACATATTCCTTCACTAAGATTATGTTACGTAAACATAGCATTTCGTACACCTAAAACACCATTAATTCGTAAATATTGTGTACAACACACACAAGTGGCACAGTACTTAGCTTGAGCATGCCTTTGAACTTACCAAAGTTGCTGCTTAGGAACCTTATCGTAGAGCTCGAAAACATGCTTGCAAATTAATGATGCCGTATTGCACTTATAGAGAGAGTTTAGTCGTCTGAGAGCTGGTCGTTATTTTCTTGAAACTGCGATAAAACCAGTTAAAGGATTACTAAGAAAAATAATCACTTTTAAATGAACATTTAAAAAAACGCTATAGACTACTCGCGATAAAATGATCACTTTTTAAGGCCCTCCCAAAAGGCATCAACCACAGATAAATATATTTTGTTGCAACCTCAGACGATAATTTTCGACAGTGGTGAAACCTATGCAATGTGTTTATTAGTCACATGGCAATGTTTATATTAAAAAATTAGCAGGAATATAGAAATACACAGAAAGAAAAAATTGCAGGGCCTTAAATAGTGCTCAACATTACCGTAATGACCTATATAAATGATCACTCAAGCCGGTGTGTGTTATGTTCTGATCATAAGAACCCGAGTTTGCATAGTATATATAATTTTATATTCAAAAAGGAATCTACCTTAGATAGTATGAATCTCTTTCAGAGGTTGCAAAACCATTAAAAATAATTTTGTATGTGATAACTATTAATTCAAACATATTTTGTTTTCTTATAATTTAAATACTGACTATTTACCTTGACTTCGCTATTGAAAGTAAATTTTTGTACCTGTTTTGTTTTACAGCTGTTATTTATTGCTGTGTGAAATTTTATCTTTTGTCATGCTTTCATAGAACACAAATGTTAGTTATTTAAAACACTTTTTATAGAATAAATAATTTTACTTTTCATTTCTTCCTCTCGTGACATAAGGTTAAAATGAATATCAAGTAGGGCATTACATTACTTTCAAACATTTTGTAAATATTAACATAATTTCTCAATGTTAAATACACTACAGACAAATTACACTACGGGAGTGATCGATACTGCACGCGGAACATTCCTCGATTATACTACACACTATTCCATGACACTGTGTAGAGCCGCTTAAATCGACTCACTTATAAGCGAGTTGATAGGAAAATGTGATATATCGAACCAAACAATAACCCAGCTAATGTAGGAAAAGATTACTTCTGGTTGAAATGCGAGAGTACTTCATGGAATACAATGTCATAGTACAAGTGTTGATTACTCTTGTTCTGGCGAAATGGTGTCATTGTTGGTTCAGGCATTCAAATGTAATAAAATAATACTGATTTTCTCAAAACGATATATTTAGCAAGAATTTAGTGTAATAAATTGTAGTGCTGTAAAAACTGTGTGTAAGGACGGATTTTCACGAAACTCGAATGGAGTGATAAACATTACCCTGTAAGTATGCTGTAAAAATGTAGAGCTGTTCACCTTAGTCTTGCGGTGCTGGATGGCCCAGTCAGTAGTTTAGTGTTTGCTCAATGACCGTTAATTAAAACTAATTTTAGGAATCGATTTCTCCTAAGGGTCCATTTTGTAAAGTATAGATTCAACGCAATTGTGATTTAAGAACATATTAAAAACAAAGGAAATAGTTAAAAAAACGAAGTGTCTAATTTCCAAGGATTAATTGATGGATTATCGATTTGATTCATTGGATTAATCCTTAATTCGGTCTTAATTCAACCAAATTTTTTTTCATCTAGAAAGGGTTAAATTGATTGAAAGGGTTAGATTTAATGAAAGTTTAATCAAAAAAGGGTTAATTTTTAATACGATTAATTTTTGTCTTCTTGATATTCTTTCTTTCTTTCTTTTTGGGTGCTGGTAGCAGGAGCTCTGTACGATATTGACAGTGTGGTTTTCTGAAGTGACCAGAGTGGTGGGTTGCAATGCCTTATATAGGCTTTGACTTGAGTGCAAGAGTGGACTAAGTGTTAAATTTATTCATTTTTGATTGATATTCCTCGTAGACGGTGGTGAGAGATACGCGACTTTGAAAGATGGGATTTACATCTTAGTATTGATAAACAATCTGTTTTCCGAATGCAATTAAATGTTAGAGAAATTCAGAGTGTTCTGTGTATGAATAAATTAAACGCATCGAATGGCAAATTTAAAACAACATAAATAATAAGTGCAATTACATGAGTCTTAAACGTAACGTGAGTCTCGAGCTTAGAAATATAATTTACATGAGAGAGAATTCTAACTAGGTGAATAACATCTGATGTCGACAAGTGCAAACTCACTAAATGAAATCCACCTAGTCAGCAAGAAAATAAATAACACATTAACAGATACAAATTACACAATTCAGCCTTGTGAATAATATCTTACTGCAAAAAAACTCTTAATACGATTTAAACCACACACAATAGCGTATGTCTGTTCTGATAAGTAAAATATATAACAATAGAAAATCTTACCCCAAATTATTTGTTTCAAAATAACCAATTTGCATAGAGCTTAATCCCACTTCACTTTATATATGTCACAGAAAAAATGCACAAACATCCTTGAAGAGATTTTTTTTATTAAATAATGGACATTATGCAAATTTCCATAAATAGAGCACACTTGTTAACACGAACTGTGTTTTCGTAGACCGAGCTCAGAAATTGAAAATCTTATCTCAATATTGACTTAACATAGAAAAATTTATATTTTCTCCATAAAATACTTTTATATTTAAATGCGTACATTATAAAATGATAATCGTGGCTATCACTAGATATGGTCGCCGGTCCATAGTTGAGGTAACCCCCGATCGTAAGCTCGTCGGCCGCCAAGTTTCTAGAGATGCGGTGAAGATGAGAGAGAGCTATACACGTCTGTCTCCTCCAAGCAATCGTGAGCAACTGAATATGGCGGTGACTGGGTAGGTGAGGTTACTTCGCCCCAGAGCTCCCTATACCCCCTCCCGCCTCTCCACAAAGTGAGACCCCAGGGTGCCTCCGATTGTCAATTTCTTGGCACTAAGGCAAGATGCCGTCAACTGCCTAGTTGTGTTCCAATAACGAGGACCCTGCCTACCACCTCCTACCTCACTAACATCCCACCCATACCCTGCTCCTCTCACCAGAGCGACGTTTCCTGGGGTCATTCACCCGCCCTGTCCTCGATCGTCATGTTTTGCAACTGAGTCAAGATGGCGACAACTGCCTACTTGCATTCTGATCGGGGAAGCAACAACCCCTCCAACCCCACCCACCACCCCTCAGAATCGGCCCGAGTTCAACGGGACGTGACCCTGTCCACACACCTCTCCCACCCCTACTCCAGAAGCTGCCTTTGTGCGAAAAACGAGTTCTTCTCCATGACCACAGAATACGCACCCTCCCCCCCTTACAGTAATCAGAAAGTTTTTTTCTAGTTTTGGTTTCCCTGCTTTGGTTTGCTGGCCCTTCACTTCCAGAGTGCTGCCTCGACTGTGAAAGAAGCTTGCTTCAAGGCCAAAGCGACTGTTTCCCTAGGGAGGCAGCAGTGGTTTTTGAACTTACCTGGACTATTTCTCCTCTCCCCTACCAACTGTTATTTTCGCTCGGACACTGAATCTTCCTCCTATTTTTTTTCGAGACACAAGAGGTTGGGGCATTCCCACTTAAATAAAATTTCACAAATACCACAGATAAACTTTATTTTCCTCATCACTAAGAAATACGTTCCAAATGTTTTTAACACACAATAAATTCGATTAAAAATATAATCCCTTTTCCACCAAACTTTTTTTACCCATTATACAGCAATCTTTATTCCTGTTTCCAACAATCTTACAAGACATTATAAAGTTTGTGGCCACTATCCAACAACTGTTAACTTATCGCTTATTAATTCTCATACCAACACAGCTATAAGTCATAATTTTTACCCGATAAGGTTTTAAACATTTTTCAAACACATAATTTTATCCCAGTTTTATCTATTACAGTGTAATCAAATACTCTAGTCAAACTTTATTTTCAACCATTGAAAACATATATATAACGAAAATTTTGTAAAAGTTGTAGTTTCAATATAACATATATTTATTCTTCTAGCAGACAAAATACGTATTTCAGGTATAGTTTTTCCCAGCCCAGAAATTCTATATAATATTATTATATAGGAAAATATAATATAATCTAGTTAAAGTTTGTTTGGGAAAGGTAGTTGACTACAGCAAAGTGTTTTAACAAAATGTACGGGGACAAGTCATTCTAAAACCTCATGTACAATACCAGCTAACGGATAGTCGACAATTGAGTGTATGCGGGAAGGGGCGAAATTTAGGTCTCGAGAGCTGAAGAGGGGAAACGAGGTGACTCTGGAGTAGCATCGGGTCGGGCCACATGCATAGTTGGAGCAGTGTAAGACACGGGGGGGATGGAGCGGGTTGCATGTGGGTGGGAGATATGCATAAAAGGAAGCAGGTGAGGGAATGAGAGAATGCTTCACTAAACTGATGCTGTCCACATCGTGTGTCACTATCGATACCCGCCTGCTACAACCTTCCCTTCACGCGCAGAGCCTGATGCTCGCTGCTGGCGCCTATACAATAGGACTAGGAGGGAGAAGTTCCCCCATCCATCCACCACACCCTCAAACTTCACTCCATGATGTGTGTTGCTCATGTCCACTTTACAAAACGATTTTCCTTGACCTGCCTCGCTTGGCTTCATCTACCTTTCACAGACATTTGGAGTGCGCAGACTGTGACTAGCAAAAAGCTATTTGTTTTTCATAGATGGTATTGCATTTTAGATTAAGGCCAGTTTATAAAGTTTAAATTTTAAATACGCATCTTAAAAATACTGTGAGTTGCTAAACACCATCAAAAACAAGTTCAATGTTACACATCATAAATTACGTCCTAGGGCACACCATCTAAAAGTTTTTGGCATGGGGAATAGTATTTTACTCTCTTAAAAATTACCAACTTCCAAGAACTGTGCCTATACAAGCAAAGAAATATAACATACCACAAACAATTACGAAACCCAGTAAAGTATTCCGATAAACTAATGACGAAATATGTCATAATTTTGTAAAAAAAAAAATACTTGAAGTATCATAGAAAACTAATTCGAGAAACGATTTCTGGGAAACAATATCCAAATTCAAAGAAATACATCATGTTATAAATACATTCTAAACAACATTTAAATGGAATAACATCCCTAATGTCTTTAAATTGTGAATTCCACGAAAAATATTTCAATTCGGGGATATTATAACAACGATTTAAAGAGATCACTTCATAAATTTCTTAAAGCTGAAAAATTCCACGAAATTTTATCCCGATTCCAAGAAATGTAATATGAAAAACAATCAAATACATCGCATTTGAAAGGAATCTAATGCAACGGATTAACACTGAAACACAATGAATTACAATATGTTCCAAATACACTCAATTAACACCTAAATGCGAATTTCCAATTAAGCGAACCTATCATAGTTTCAAATTTAATTACATATCAAATGTAACAGATTATCACCTTCACAACGAAAAGGATTCAATCACACTCGATTATCGCTCCAATGTCAATCCAATGAAAAAATAATCCACTAAAAAGGGGATTGATTACACAATCAATTGTACATCTAATCCCCATCCAGATGTTTATTAAATGAAAAACTCATCAAATATAATTAAAAATATTTTATTTTGTATCAGAAATTTCTACGAACATTGTATTACAATTTATTAAGATCTTGATTCTTAACACAGGATTCGTGTGCTTTTGTGAACCCTCTCCATCGAACCAAGGACAAATCTTTCATCCTTTAAAAGATTTTATCAACCAAATACTCATTTGGAGAACCGAATTTTTCCTATTAATGTTCGAAAAATCCTCCTTTTATTAGTGCGGGGGAAACTTAGGTCTCGAGAGTTGATGAGGGTGAAACGTGTGCAGGAGTTGAAACAGCGAACGAACTTCTCACGGCCAGGCCGGAACAGGTCGTGCACCACTATCGATACCCGCCCACTTCCATCAGCCCAACAACTTTCCCTTCATGTAGAGTCTGATGCTCGCTGCTGCCACCTATACAATATGACTAGGAGGGAGAACTTTTACTGTCCCTCCAACCCCCGCTGCTACCCAAAACTTCACTCCATGATGCGCATTGTCCTGGCTGCAGCTCATGGACACTAAACACAGCGCTTTGTGACCTATCTGGCCTTGTCTTTCTTTCCCAGCTACATGTTTGGAGCTCTCCGACTGTGACTAGCAAAAACAATGTGTTTACATAGACGATGTTGCATTTAAATTATAAGCTACGTATTTAATAGAAACTTTAAATTTTAAAATAATATGATTTACTCGAAACTAAAAATTTATGAATTTACTTACTGTAAAAAATTCAATTTTCTAAACCATCAAAAAATTATGTCCTTGGACACACCTCCAAAAAGTTTTTAGCATGGGGAATAGTGTTTTGTTCTCTTAAACCTAATAAATTTCCAAGAACTGTATTGTTACAAGCAAATAAATATAACCTACCACAAACAATTATGAAACCTAGAAAAGTATCCCTAAAAAACTAATGAGGAATGAAGTCACAATTAAAAGGATTTAATCACATTAGATTATCGCTCCAATGTTAATCCAATGAAATGATAATCCAATCAACAAGGGGATTGATTACACAATAAATTTGTATATCCATACCCTATCCAAAAGTTTATTAAATCAAATAACATAGCATAAATAATTAAAAATCTTTTATTTAGTATCATAAATTAATATAAACGTTGTATTACTATCTTTAAAGATCTTGATTCTTAACCCAGGAGTCGTGTGCTTTTGAGAATCCTCTCCGTCGAACCAAGTACACTCTTTCATTCTTTTAATGATTTTATCAACGTAATATTCATTCGAAGAACTGAATTTTTTCAATTCATGTACATAAAATCCACCTTTTATTGGTTCTCCGTCATATGTTTACATGCAATACATTCAGGGATGTGCTTGTCTAATTGAAATAATTAAAAATATTTCAAAAGACCAATTCACTGTAAAAATTTTTCAAAGATCCCTTTCTACATCGAGATACGTATAAATTCGCCAACTTTGAATTTTGGTTTCCTTTTGTCTGTGACTTTAGCATTAAAATAAATAGTTTTCATTTAACTATTATCTGTAGCTTTTTTAGGAACCATCTTGAGAGTTCTTAGATATATAGAATTATAAAGCTTAAGTATTTCAGGCAAAATGTCAACCCTTTTGAATGTCCCCATCGATGTGAAATGTTTATATATTAATTTCTTCATCGTGTTGTTGTAACATTCCACAACACTCGCTTTAAGCTCCGAATATGTTGTGTAGTGATAAATACCATATTCGGTCATTAGTTTCCGGTATGGTGCAAAACAATTCTGATCCTCTGTCGGTTTGGAACGAATTGAGTGCTTTCTCTTCCAAAACTATCTTAATTGCATCGATAACCTGTTTCCAAGTTTGGTTTTTCAAGGGTATACCTTAACCCTATTTCGAATAAACATCTATTATGGTTAAAATATACTTCTACCTATTATTGTATTTTGAAAGAAATGTCATTTCACACAAATTGTCTAGACAAAGATAATTTAAACCATGAGTTATAACTCCTCATCTAGGATATCTTATCCTTGCAGGAGAATGAAGCTCTTGAGCAATCTTACTAAACTTCATTTGTAATATAACCATCTTCTGTTAACTATTCAATAATAGAAAAAATTATAGTTTTTATGTGAATTATCCCTAGACTCTCTCGAAGTGATGAGAAGTTTTAATCTATTAACCAATTTATTAGGATTGTTCCAACAACAGGTGAAAAGCGGTTGGCAATTTCATCTTTATATATTCCACTTCCTTATGTATCTCCTATTAAATGTATTTTTGGGTGGTTTTCATCTCTTGAACGAATATTAACATTCATACCACGAATAAGTTCTTCATATTTCTGCAAATCGATGTGGGAATATCCATTTGGAAAGTTTTTAAACAATAATTCAAATAATCCTTCACTGAGATTAGTTATGTAATCACCTATTTTAATTGTACTCTCAGGTAAAAATCTAATTAATGAATCTCTCAGATATCAGTTGTTTTCATGTCGATAAACACCAAATGTTGTATCGTGCGAAGACAGATAGTTTTAAAGCTTAATAATGCCATGTTAATTGAGAAGGGAATACCTTTCTTTGTTAAAACTTCATCTTTGGTTTCAATTTCCAAAGCCGCTTCTTCAGGTCTATTCATCACAGAATGCAATGCAACCATTCTACTGGATATTATTTTAATATTTCTTCATTTAAAACATCACATTCCATTTGGGCTTGTTTGACTTGTAAATATTTCTCTTTCACAGCGGATATAACATTATGTAATTTCGAAGCAGAGTCAGACATGTTTTTATTATATTACATTAAATTCAATCTATATATATATATTCATTTAGTCATTGCTTTTCGAACTGATGTAGTAGGTCGATTACTTTAGGCTTATCAATCTTATCGATTTTACTTAAAACATCTCATTTTGCTATAGTTTTAGCTTTCAAATCGTTGATAAAATAGTTCTTTGTATGTCCAAAACATTATTTATTTTTCTGAAATCTGTTTGCATAATTAAACCAAATCTTTTATTAATCCATTCATATCTTATAAATTGTGTTATTTGTTCCATTAATGTTTCAAGTTGTATTGTAATATAAGCATTTACCACTTTATAAATTACAACTCATAAATTTTCTAACATTTCTGTAAGTTGTGTTGTAAAAACTATGTTTGCCATATCGTTAAAATCCTCACTAAATCCATTAAATGTTCTTGTATTCTAAATACATTACTCTGTAAATCAGTGCTTATAGAGCTTAAAATGTTTGTAATTACAGTCGTGTTTTTATAAACAATAACATTCAAATCAACTAACATTATTAATTATTCTTGAATATTGTTTGATTGTGATTTAAATACATTTAGCATAATAGTGTTTAAGTCTTCCACATAACATTTATTTACCACATCACTATCTTTCACAGCCATACCTATATTACGTAATATATGTCCGTTCAAATCACAATTCCCATCGTCAATTTTGGTTGAACACCTATTGTAATTATTATATTTTATTCCGCTATGTCCAACCTTTGAAATACTCACTGTTCTTCGCCCAGAAGTAAAAAAGTGTCAAAACCAGACCTATATCTGCCTTTATATAGAGAAAATGTTGGTATGATTACCAAAAAAAAGACATGTTTTTTTCCAACAGTAAAAATTCATATCTTTAAAATTTGTAAATATAATATCGCCTAAAACATGATTATTGAAAATATGTTGCAGATTAATATTATCAATTCTAAATTCAATTACCATATTTGAATTATCTCGTAAATTATGTTTCCGAAAACATGCATAACTTTGTGATAGATAAAAACAATCAACATATTTAATGTCGACCAAAATTGAAAGATTGCTGTATTTCACTCTGTGATTCACACTAAACATCGTCAAAAATAAATACAGAATTGGGTAATGCTTCATTCGGAGGCACTATATCTTCTTTATTTTTTAAAGGGAAATATGGCATTCTTTCAATTAATGACAAAATGGTCCCTAATCTTTGATATTTCTCTTGTATTGTTTTAAAAAACACTTATAAGTTTTTAAATTTAAGTCCATTCTGATGCTCCAACGACATAACAAAAGTTCATAAAATTTTTCTTTTCGTATTTACAATTACCGGCAGATGTACATTTTGTTTTATAACCTTAATTTCTACTTAATTACACAGTATTACATAACGTACTAACGTAAAACTATGACTGTAGGTCTATATATAGGTTCTCATTCAGTTGAATACAATGGTTCATACTAAATGTATCAAAAAGAATGCAGTGTTTTGAATGCATTGATTAATAAATTGCCATTTAGTTACATGTACCGAAATGAAATTATTGTGGACCAGGTAGTAAACTTGCAAAATATTTGGCATGGAATGATCCAGGAATAAACTCTTCGGATAATGCATGTAAAGAACACAATATAGTTTACGATCGAAAAAACAATTTGAAAGAAAGGTATATAGTAGATACGATTCTAGCCTATAAAGCAGCAAATAGAAGGAAGAATCCATCTACATCTTGGACGAACAGCATGGAGCTTGGGTCGTTCATAACGTTACGTGTGTGAAGGTGAAGAGAGGCATTGGCCTAAAATGTAAAACTAAAAGAAAATCAAAGAAAGGAGGAATCATTCTGTTCATATTTCCATCATTAACAGCTCTTGAATCAGTCCTCAGAGGGGTTTCGGCCATTAGTAGAGAAATTAAATGAAAAGGTAAATGAATGTATTTGAAATGCAGAAAGTACTAAATAGTCTTCCAAAATATGCATTAACAAATCAAGATATTAATATATTTGTAAAGAAACTTGGTATTCCCTTTTTCTGAGGTGTGTATATGAGAGACAATTTACCAAAGAAACCAAATCTCCGTGAATATATGATTGTTAATTTAGGTTCGAAACAAAATGAAGGAAAAAATTGGTTGGATTTATTAAAAACGTAAATCAATCATTGTATTATGACAGTTTCGGCAATTTATGTCCTCCAATTGAAATTTGTACTGTAATTATTTTAAAAACACGCAATTAAGATGTGATTACAAAATGGAGCAATTACCAATTGCAATCAATTGCAGACATATATGTTTACGATTTTTGGCTATAAATGGGCTGTATAAGTAATTGTAATTGTAAGATATATTAGTAATATGTAAATTACATTGATATTAAGTGGTAATTCGTCGTAATTGTGTGTTGTATATTTCCCTGCTTTGGAGTTAGATGGAGAATGCAAAAAAGTCTAATATAATTAGTTACTTACAACAGCATACCAAACCGATATCTATAACCAATTATTTACTGCTAATATTGGCTAAAAACATACAATATTGTGATACTGGTAGGATCTTATGAGTTGGATGATCTTGAAACATTAATTAAAGTTGTATTACCTGAAGATGTACATTTCCGATAATGTGGAATTCCAAATATGTTAACTAGTGCAATGTATGGTAACGTTGATATCGATTTCTCAGAAGACAATTGAATTGCAAATATGTTGGGTATGAACAGAGAGTATATCCAGATAATACATTACACAATTCATCAAAACAGACTAATATATTGTCAGTAAACACATTTTGTATAAATGTTAATATGTAGGCTGTACATATTTAAAAGAAAAACCGACAAATGCAAATACATAAATTCACGTATGTTGTAGCTCCAGGATATAAAATAATTGAAAAACCTAATGCATTGATTAATCTTCCAGTAAGTGAATCGCGTTGATGAAATAGTTGTTAGAATTGTCCACCAAGATGGTAAACTTATTAATTTTAAAAACAAAGAAATTACTGTTTGTTTACATTAGACAAAAAGCTATATAAGCAGTTGCATTCTGTTGTGCATTACAATCATAATGGGTATTGTATCCAAAACTAAATTCGGATGTAAAGTAGGTGGTTCATTTAAGAACTATCTCACTCAGGAATATATTTCAAAGAAAGGAAGTATAAAAAGATGTAAACATCAACAAAATATGCGCACTTCAAATAAGATACCTGTATAGTTAACACGATGCAATGAACTAATCAACTATGAAAAAGCAATCACCGATATGGAAATACATGTGTATGAACCATTCCGTGCAGGTCCGTACACTTTTCTATAGGAAATAAGAATTTCAATACAAAAGCATGATACTTACACGTTACCATCGAAATCAAGTTTAAGTTTTAGAGGTACAAATAAAAAGACAGCCGATTCAAGTAATCCAACAACTACAAAAATAGTTAGAAATGTACTACTTCATTTAATCGACAGAATTGCATATCTGCTAAATGGCATGGAAATCGATCAAACACAAGATGTTGGAATTACTTCTACAATAAAGAACTATCTCTTAGGAACTGTAAATTATATTAAATACAGGGCTTATGGCTGGGTGGAAAATGTTAGTTAGTACTCACAACAAATAAACCCAGGTGGATAATACGAAGTTGTTATACTGTTAAGTATGGTTTTGTGTTTTGCTGAAAACCAAACATGAAATATTTAATGCTAAACAAGAATTAATTATTTTATTAGGCAATAGACATTTGGATGATATATGTGATACAGCTAAGAAGGAGGAAGGTGTATCATGTGAATTAAGCAGTGTGGAATGGTTGATGTCGCATATTAAAATTAACAGTCTTAAATGTGTAATTTTTTTTAATATATCGAAAAAGGGAAGAATATAGACATGCCATTCAGATTGTGGGCTTTAGAGGTTTTTTTCCTCACTGCCAACATCACAAAAAGTCATTTCGAATATGAAATCAAGTTTTTCATCGGAAAACCCGAGATATGTTGTCATTTTGTTTTCACACAAATCAACAAAACAATTTAAAATTAGATCGATCAGTATTCTATGTTTTTGAATTGAAAAATATTAAACTGTATCTTAATAGTAAAGCTTACCCCTAAGTGGATTTAAATATGAATTTTGCTAATGAAGAATTCCTTATTTCATATGATATGTACCCAAAGTGTCAGGAAACATATTAAAACAAAATCATTTTACTGATCCTAGAACCCGAATAATTTAAAACCAGAGCAACATTATTTGTATTTGATGTACGCAAACAGGACCATAGAGTTACCAATGGCATAATTGATTCAAGAATTTAAATTATTGCAAATACACCATTCCCAGCAAACACACAAGCTTACTCTCTTATAATTCATGACTGATTAGCAAGTTACACTGTAAGAGATAAGCTGGTGAATATAAATAATTGATTCAGTAGACGCCGAACTACAACTATGACAAGATGTTTTGCAATGTGTAAGGATTTCAGTCTGCAAAAAAAAAGTATCACTAAAGAATTAGCTATTACAGATATGGAAGAGCATACAACTGCATTCAGCTTCAAATCACCATTTGACTGGAAATATCTAACTCCCAAATACAATAAAACCAAAGATGGGTTGCTAACCATCACCACACCTTAAAATGGGAAAGTGGATGTATAGAGTATGAGAATATTAAAGCTATTTGCAAACATTACATAAATAATTGTGCAATATATGCAGGTGGAGTTGAGCAAAAACTTATTTTCTAAAGTCTCTATAACATGAAAGTACTAGATATTCCAAAAGAATACAATTGCCCCTTAATCAAATAATTGTGTAAAACAAATGGATCTAATTCAAAGTTTTTCTCTGCAGAGGAAAACTCGAAATTAATGTTAACTCAGGCAATGATGACTGACTGGGGTGAAACAGACTCTGATGATTCTCCTCCTAAATCACCTGTGGATAGTAGTTGAGTCATATCCTGTTATTTTGAATGAGGGAGGTAGCAAGTGCAATTTATTACAAAAAGTATTTGCTTGTATGTAATCTACTTCTTTGTAAAGATGGATCAACAAGACAATGAAATCACATGCTTGTGTGTACAGAAATCAAAATGTAAATTGAATATCAGCAAGTTATTCGCAAGTTGGAGTAAACCATTACACTTTGTTTCGGAGTTAAATGGTTCCAGAATTTTTTTTAAACCGCTTGTGTGTGTATATATTTTTAAAATAATTATTTAAAATATTTTGAATCATCCTGTAGTGACTTTTGTATGTTTTGGAGCAATCTGCACTTGGTTGTGTTAAAATGTTGTACATTAAGTTTGGGATTATCCTGTGTTATTATGTATTTTCTAAATAAATTTTAAGTAATATGAAATTGTTCCGTTAAAAATTTTTTTACCTATTCCTTATTAAATGTTATATTTTTTTAGTGAGAAAAATATTCTCCCCAGAGAGGGAAAAGTTCTGGAAGCAGCACTCTAACTGCTTTTCCATACTAGCAATATATTATACCATCCCAGATAAGCTTTGGTTGATATAAACTGTGTTCGATTCTGGGTTAGGTCATGTACAAATGTTATCTAGTTTCTGACTTTCAGTGTTGGATACATATGTTTTTAATACATATATCCTGGGTTCGAGTCTTGAGTCAGGTACTAATGTGATCTAGTTTCCCTTCTAAGGGTTCAAATGTAACAGATGATACATAATATACATTACGATAAGTTATGTTAGTATGTTATGATACATTATGTTGATATGTTACGATACATTATGTTGGTATATCATGATATGTTATGTTACTACATTACAATATGTATTACTATAACTTTCTTTCACTGAATAATGAATGTAACACTGTTAATTACACTAAAATAAATTTGTTCGTCCACGTGAAAGAGGTAGATATGTATAATTTTATAGATGTTTAAACTTAAATGAATTTGATGGAATTTTTCCGTTTAAACGTTGTTAACTTTGTAATTTATAATCGCTTCGATATCTTATACTTATAGTGTTTGCCAATTCCTCAAAAAACTGTTAAGTTTAGAGATCCGAGGTATTAGCAGTGTAACCACCCCCTGTTCAGAGTCATAAACCTTCATGGCTAAATTTCAATATTACCAACTAGAGAAACTGAGATTTCAGGGGTTGTCAGCCTGAGTCTAACAAACCCCAGCAGAATACAATTTGGTTTTATTATACCCTGGAGAAAACCCAAGTGTCTAGCTTTTCATGAAGGAAGTAACCAAGGACATTCCTATCCCTGGTAGGGAGGGCAGTTCAGGTCAAAAAGTTGTTCTACTGTCGAAACTATCAAGATCAAAACATCTTACTAGCTGTTTGAAATCTCTCGAGCAAAAATATTTAGTCTTCTACTTGATAAAAATTTATATTCACTTAGCAAACTCCATTATGCAGGAAGATATACAGAAATTTAAAAAAATACACAAGACAAAAATGAACATATATTTACGAAACAAATTTACTTCTCCATATACATGCTAACCTTTACAAAAAAAAACAAATGATGGAAATATCCTATAAAATAGAATTTAAAAAAAAAATGTGAAACATGTTTGGACCCATTCATGGAATATATCCATATATGTTTAATGTTAATTTGATTTCCAATTTGTAGATTAAGAAAACAGTAGCATCTTTACCAAAATTAGATCATATCACATCTCTTCATTTAGATAAGATATATAGTGAATAAGAACAAAAAATATTTCCTTTAAAAGATTAAAGTAAACTAAGATAAGGTTATAAAGGGATTATACAGGAGTTTTTTTTTTTTAGATAGCATTACTTTCTTTTTTTCTATAAATTATAACTCATTTTATTAAATACGTTGATCTCTATTACATTAATATTAATTTTAATGGATTATTAAATAAACTTTATTTATTTGTTATAATGCAGAAGTGGTTTTACTGATAAATAAATGTTATTAATTTCTTTGAGCAAGAAACTTAGCAGAGAGGTTTATCTCCGAGGTTTTGGGGGTTCTGGTTCGAAGATATTTGAAATTTGGGGATGCGGGAAGAGTGGAATGGATGTTTGAACTTCTGACTTCTGGTTGGAGGTGAAAAATCTGGTTTCTCGAACATTTTACCTGGAAATTCGAAATTTTTATAAATAGGGCTTCAACCTCTACGATCCTTCCACTTTTTCAGGTTGTTTATCAGTTCGATTCGCTATGCGATGTCGCAGTCGTATAAAATCTACTTTCTTGGCTTATCTACACGAGATTTTAACAAAGAGTTTGATCATTTTGATTGGGAGTATTTCAATAGACTAATCTACAGTTCGGATGATTTAGTGAGTGGTTTCTTAACTTTTTTTAGAGGAAGGGGAGTTTACCTTCACATTGCAAGCAGTGATGGCATCATTATCCTAATCAAAGAAAGTTTCCACAACACCGTCAGCCACGGTGTCCAAATCTTCTAAATTTGCAGCACCACCCGGCATGATGTCCATGTCTAAGAGTGTCCACAGCATCATTAGCCACTGGGTCCACATTTTCAAAGTTTGCAGCACCATCCGCCACGGTGCTGCCACCTACTGTGTTTGGAGATTTACGATTAAGAATAAGGAAATTGGGTGAGCAATGACTGCCAACACCCAATATTTGCTCCTGTTGTAAACCGTTAGATTTAATGCATCCCCTTCTAAACTTCTCTCCGAAAGCTGAATTTACCAATGATAATTTGTTGCAGGAATTAGCAGAATTTTTTAATTTTAATTTTGTTGTATCACCTGCTCTAAGTCAGACATCTATTGAAATGTTGTCACCTGAAACACCACGAGATAAATTAATTTCTACACCTCCGCCTATATTCAATCTGTCGCTGCAAGAAATAATTTATAGCCCAATCTCCCTCCCTTCTTCACCCTTAGTTGTTATTCCAGTTAAAAAAAACACAAATTAAGCTTAGGTCTTAGCCCTAGATGTAAATTGTATTGAAAATTCATAATTTCAGTGATGAATGATTCCTTCTGCAATATAATATCACAAAAAAATTCACGAATTTTTTCATTATTTAAAAATCGTAATGATATTTTACTTATAATAGGGTGAAAAGTTTTTTAAATATTAATGATTGAAAATAAAATGTTCTAACTATTTTTAAAGAAATATTTTTCAGTGTTAATGATTTCTAAATTAAAATCTTTTAGTTTTAAGGTTTTTTTTTTTATCATTCAGTACTAAAGATTGCTAAATAAATGTAATTTGAGTGTAACGATTTTTAAGGAAAAATCATTCAGTTCTAACAATTTTTAAAAAAATTTCGTTCACTTGTAACAGTTTTTTTAAAGGAAATTCATTCGCGTTGGATAGTTTATTAATAAACTATATTATTATTTCAATCATGTAATGATGTAAATATTTTTTTACTCTAAACACATTTTCACATCATAATGGTGAATAGGGGACTTTTTAATCGTTAAAGAGCAGGTTTGGCTTGTACATGTAAATTATAGAGTATTTGAATATTTTTGAAGTGGTATCAGGATATGTTGCGATTATATGTAACAGTTTTAATGACATAAGATGTAGTTTTTGGTTAAAAAAGCCTGTTTGACTTGTACATGTAAATGTTGACATGATGCACAAAAAAACAAGAAAAAATGATTCTATTTCATTTAATGTTTGTTATGTAATGTACATTAACGATTTCGTTATGTAAAATTTTTCAGAAGTCGGTGGTAAACAGTGTTTGCATTGCATTTAATGGTGTGATGTAACATGAAGTATTGATTTCAAGTTGAGTGGATTTTCAGAAAGGTATTGGCAAAAAAAATGATTGTATTTCATTTAAAGTTTGTGATGTAATACGTTAAATGGTAAGATGTATAATTTATTCTGTCTTGAATGTGATTACGAATGTTTTAATACAACATTTTCTTTCAAGTTAAAAACAAATACTGTAACTTTTTGTTTCTCTCGTCACTAACTTTTTCAGTAATATCTTATGTATAATGAGATGATAGGTTTTAGTAGTAGTGAAGAGAAATGAGTAGGTTTCTATCAGTAATCCTGAGCTGATGACTTGACTTTAAATTCAGGATAAATTTTTGCTTACTTTCACGAAGAAGATGTAATTTTCTTAACTTAAAAAACTTATAATAATTTAAATTAAAACTAACTGCGAAGGGCTGAGAGGAAATTATAAAAAATAAATGTAGAAAATCAAACATAGCTGAATGAATGAATGAAGTTTTGCAAAGGAACGAGGCTGTAGGTTAAAAGTCTTTGTCAAATACGGCTATTCAAATTGAAGGTTGGAGTAGGACACAATGCTCTGCTAAGCAACTTTTGTGACACCCCAGGGTAACATATTTTAAGCGAGTCCCAAATACCTTTACAGGCGCAGGTATCAAAGACCTCAATCCCTCCTTGCCTACAAGAAAGTTTCTCCTGCTAAAACTTTTATGTCATATTTCGCAACTAAGTCCAGATGGTGACAACTAACTACTTGCGCTCAGATCTGGTCCTGCTCAGCTGTAGACATCCCGTACCCACCACCCCTCAGAACTGACCCGAGTATAGAAGAACTTACTCTCTGTCCAAGCACCCCTCCCACCCGTAGTCCGGAAGGTGACTGTTCTGAAGACCTCTGTTTTAGATCCAGCCTGGTGTTCGCAAAAACCTATTTTATGCACCCCAGCATCAGCCCTGAGAAATTTTTTCGTATTTTTTCGTGAGTTGGTACTCCTGCAGTATGTTTCATGGCTACACGCTCCTCCCCTACTAGAGTATTCAGAACACTTTTTTCTAGTGTTGGCTCCCTGCTTCGACACACAGCCCTCTGAATGCGCACCCCGAGAGATTTCTCCTGACTTGCTGATGCTTTGTGTAATTTGTACATGTTAATGTGTTATTTATTTTCTTACTGACTAGCTGGATTTCATTTAGTGAGTTTGCACTTGTCGACATCAGATGTTATTCACCTAGTTAAAATTCTCTCTCGTGTAAATTATATTTCTAAGCTCGAGACTCACGTTATGTTTAAGACTCATGTAATTGCACTTATTATTCACGTTGTCGTTTGAAATTTGCTATTCGATGCATGTATTCATAGTATTAATATGCAGAACACTCTGAATTTCTCGAACATTTAATTGCATTTGAAAAAACAGATTGCTTGATATTGCTAAGACGTAAATACCATCTTTCAAAGTCACCTATCTCCCACCACCGTCTACGAACAATATCAACCAAAAATAAATAAAATTTACACTTAGTCCACTCTTGCACTCAACTCAACACCTATATAAAATATTGCAACCCAACACTCTGGCCAGTCACCTCCAGGTCACCATACCGTCAACATCGTGCAGATCTCCTGCTACCCCCACCCAAAAATAATGAAAGAAAGAAAATCAAGAAAAAAAAATTACCCTTTTCGATTAACACTTTCAAAAAATTAACCATTTTTGGATTAAAAAATTTGATCGTATTAAAGATTAATCCAATGAATCAAATTGCTAATCCATCAATTAATCCCAATTAATCCTAGGTGAAATGAAACATCTACCCCACTACTACTATTAATGAAAGTAGTTACATATGTTCAAATTTGTCAGAATCATTCCAACAGTTCACATGATAGAAATACGTCCAAATTTGGCTAAGTACGATATGATGAGTGTTTTCAAGTCCGATCTATTTAGGTTAGTTCCAACATTTATGTAGCCCTGCTGAAGTTATACTTTCCGGAACCTCATAGTGTATTATTCTCTCCCTTGTAAATTGAGTTTAAACAATTATGGAAGAAAATGCGAAGTAGAAATCAACGCACCATGTTGAGCGCTGAACAAACAATGAAATAAAATATCTCATAATGAAATGCCTTTCCAAAATTGTATTCAGAAAACCTGAAAAGCGCATCATGAATGCAAGTCAACCGCGACTCAAAAAATTTTAGTTCTTGCAATATTATTTCCAGCAAGCTGAAAATACCCACCACTAAACAGTGTAATTTTGTCGCAACATTCCTTTTACTTCGGCTAAATGTTCAGCATGTAAATGGGTGTTGCATTTCATAGTAAAATATATATTTATATGTTGTTATCTGTAAAGTAATCACTTCTGAAGCTCTGGTTTCTTTTTTCCAATCCGCCTTTTTTATCATTCCACCACTTTTTAAACTAAATATTGTCATGTAAGAAATAAACTCAATGTATACATATTCCACAGGCGTCAAAAGTTAACGTCTAAGGCTAAAGTATGCAATATTCATTGACTATTATTCCGAATGACGGGGCTTAAAAAGTCCTCACTTTAGCATGAATAGCCTATAATAGGTAAACATTTACGTTTCCTTTTTACACATACAAGTGTTATAAAAATCCTGAATGGCCAATGCCATATAGTAAGAAAGCTAATTTAATTTTTCACATTTCCTTGCTGACATAGTACTTTGAAAATTTGTTAACAAAGACGCAATATTCTTACGTGCTTTTTTCGTACATAAGATATTTTGAATAATGATAGTCTTGCATTCAAGGCATGAGTCAAAAACATTCTTTTAGCAAAATAACTTATATTTCGAAATAATATATTTTACTTAGGATTAAATCTTATTGGTCTTTGCCAACAACTGCCCCTGTCTGTTTATTTAAATCGCCTTGACTATAAAATAACTATTATAATTCATAAACCAAATATCGAACGTTTAATTTAACCAAAAATGAAGTTACAGTTTTACTAAGTGAGTATAAAACGCTGGTAATACATGATTCATTTACAAAACCATAAATAATATCATAGCCTACATGGGGTGATTTTTCAAAAGTTCTATTCAGAAAGTGTGAAAGTACCGTGAACAGACGATAGTAGTAGGAAATAGGGCATTTACTCGATCGAGGATGGGGGCTGCAGTGCCGCGGTGCCACAGCAGCCATCTTAGATTTCCCTTTTTCCTTTCAAATTACCCTTTTCCCCTCAAAATGCGCAAAATCGACAGAATTTCCCTCAAAACTTCTCGCAAAAATTTGTGTTTTGCACAATGCGACTGGCACTTGCACAATCTGGCGGAATCCGGTGGAATCCGGCGGAACTTGTTGCAAATGCCAGCCAGGTTTTGCGATAATTTACAACTACTTAAAGCTCTGTCATTCCATGCCAGTATCAACTATCATGGGGCCCGCGGTGGCTGAGCGGTTAGCCTGCTCGCCTCCAACCAAGGTGATATGGGTTCAATCCCCAGCCGGGTCACTCCGGGTTTTCGCATGTGGGAATCGTGCCAGACAATGCCGTTGGTCGGAGGGTTTTCTCGCCGATCTCCCGTTTCACCCGCCTTTATATTCCGGCATTGCTCCATACTCACTTCGCTTCACCCTCATCGGTTCTCTAGACCTCGAAGTAAAGAGCCGCCCCAATTTTTTCAGTCATTCACTACCCATATTGTATGAAGAATGTTAGAGTTCATTGACCCGTAATATAACTTCATGCACTACCGTGTTACAAGCATAAATTCTACGACCTCTCTTAAATACGCATATACTAAGGGCATCAATATAAATCACACACACATTTATTATAATTGTACATATACTATTCGTACTCATGCTAATCGCAAACACATCAAGTATGGTTTAAACCCACTTAAGTAGATGTAAAAGGGGAGTTCTAACGCAGCACATTTTCGGGCTTATTCTTCTAAAATTACAACAAAAAATGCAGAACACTAAATAGGGTTATTTTGTCTTAAAGTACAAGAAAAAGGGAAAAGCTCAAAATCTGAAATTCTATGAAAAAATCTTGAAAATCGTGTAAATTAATGTTAAAATCAAGGTATTTTAAGGTTAGATTTAAGCTCTAAAAGCTTTTTAAAAAGGAGCTCTCAAAAATGGGCAATTTTAAGCAAGAAAAGCAAGAAAATGTTAGCAGTTATTTTTTATGTGCACACGAATTCACACAGGTAAAACGAGCAAAATTATGCAAATTTAAGGCTAAAATAAGCAAATTGTATGAAATGATAACTGATAATATTAAAATCTTAAACTCATTATCATGTACAGATTTTCCATTTTTCATTTCTTTTAAACCTTTATACAATAAAACTCGCCCCTCTTTCATCATTTTTAAGCTATTTTCATAAATTATTTTTGCATAACGATCTGGTAAATTGATTTTATAATTACCATCTTAATGCAATTAATTCTTTTTGGCAAACTCAGATTTAAAAATTTTAATCTGTAGCTACATACCATTTATCAATTTCGAGGTCACATAGTTTAGTGAATTCATATGAATTGTTCAACTTCTTGAGCAGAGCCTCCATTTTTTGTTTGTGTTATTTAAAAGGAAACAATTTTAATAATGAAGCAAAAACTTTGAAAAAAAAATTATTTTTACAAAACATTTTTGTTATTAAATAAAATGAAAAATACTAAGCAATGTAAAAATGTAGCAAGGCATTAAACACAGAAAGTTTAGCACCACATAAACATACAAAAGATAAACATTTCAACAACTGTAAAAAATGTTATAGTGAATATGCCAGTAGTCGTTATGAATTAAAAATAGAGAGATTAATGTGCGAATGTGGAAAATATGTATACAATACAACTCTCAAAAAGCATAAAAATAGTATTATTACACAATGCAGCATTAGATAATTTAAACGAATATCATTATAATTATACAAAAAACATGTAAAATGTGTAATGAGAATAAATCTATAAAAATATTTTCTATTTATAAAAATAGTAAGTAGAAATGTTCAATCACATGTAAAAATGTTTTAGTAATTATGTAAAGAATTATCGTCATAACAAGAAGTTAAATACGGTTTCCCAGTAAATTAAGAACTTTTTGTATTTATTCAGTACATCTCTTTTTACATTTTATTTATAAATTTTTCTCTCTTATAAATACAACTATAAAAATATAGGCTTGTATAACAGCTGTGTTTAACAATGAGAGGGTGAGGAACTTGGCATGTATTGCAAAATTTCTTTTAATAAAATATCTAAGGAAAAATGTCTAAGGAAAAACGATTAAATTAGAAGTTTTATACCATTTTTTATGCCACTGATTATAGACAAGTGGAGAAAAAGAAAGCAAATAAAAAGAATAAAGAATAATTTTACAAATTTACCTTTCACTGACACAAATATCAATTCATTATATCCATATCCTAAAGATAAAAAAGAATAAACAAATTTTTTACATTTCATAATAATTATTTTGTAAAAAAAAAAATAGAAGACGAAGCAACAAAAATTGCTTAATTTATAAAGCTTTTAGAAGTAGAATAACAACATATAACATTAAAAATAGTTTTAATTTAGTACAGCCTATTCATTTTTGACTTCAGGAAAAAAATAAGATATTTGAGATAATACACAATAACCTTAAAATACTTAGAGGTGTGAAAACATATATTGACTAGTATGCTAATTTTCATAAGCAAGAAAATAAATCAAGTACAATTGTTCACTTTTTAATCACCCAATTCTACAGTATTGAATACTGTAAATATTAAAAAAATTATAAATTCATAATACAAGACATACTTAAAAATTATCTGAATTATTGATCTACCAGAAGTAATAAAAAATAAAAAAGCACGTATAAATGTTAAAAATGATGCACAAAAATGTTTTCTTTGGACAATAAAATCTGTGTTGTTTCCAGTAGAAAAAGATTGACAAAGAGTATTTAAATATAATAATGCGGGGATTTATATATTGATAAAGTAATAGATAAATATGAATATCCTATAAAAATTGATGACATACCAAAAATAGAAAATCAAGTTGATATATTTATAATATAAAAATACTCTATTGAAGATGAGAAATCTATGGTACTAAAACTCACAAAAATTAAAAAGGAGAAACATATAAATTTACTTTATTATTTTAAAAAATGTTACAAACTCGCTTTATTGTAGGATTAAAGTTTTATCAGGGTTAGTTTCAGCCCAAAAAAATAAGAATAGTAAAACTTACACATGTGATATGTTTCTTCGGTTATTTTATTCCCAAGAGAATTCATATAAACTTGCCGAAGATTGCTCGTAAAATGAAGCTGTAAAAATCACTTTACCCTCAAAAGGAGAGCAAATCAAATTAAAAAATTATAAACATACAATGAAGGTTCCATTCACATATATACCAGTTTTGAATAAATTCTAAAGAAAATATCAACAACTAAACCAAATCCAAGAGAAAAAAAATTGAAATTAATTAAATAATACCCAATTAAAACAGTGGATGATATGGATAATGGTTTTTATAAAGAAACACTTTAAGAACGATATAATCTTACTAAATGAAAAAATAAATAACATTGATTTAAAATTGAATGATGCATCATATACAATGAAATATCAATTACACTAAGGATCTGGTTTTTGTTATTATATTGTATCTAATTATGGTGATTATAAGCCTCCAGTAGTTCATCGAGGTCCAAATGCTCATAATGTTTTTATACGAACGATAAAAAGGGAAGTAGAAGAAATTGGGAAATGTATTCACAAATTGAACCAATGTATCTACTAACAAAAGAAGAAAAAATATTAAATAAGAAATGAAAAAGATGTACTGTGTGCAAATGTGAATATACAGAGGAAAATAAAAAAGAACGTCACCACGGTCATATAAGTGGAAAATTCATTAATCCAGTGTGTAATAATCGTAATCTAAAATTTCTATTACCAAATTTTGTTCTAATTAATTTTCATAAGGTAGTTTAATATCATGCACATTTATTTATTAAAGAACTAGGATATGATGATAATATATAATTAATTGCAAATAACAACGAAAACTTTATTAGTTTCGGGAAACAAACAGAAAATTTAAAAATGAGACTTATATTTATAGACACATTTAAATTAATGACCAGTAGATAAGATAAATGATTATCTAATAAATGTAAAAATCAAATGAAACACACCCAGAAACATGATATTTTGAAAAAATGTGAAGAAACAGAACTTCCACCAAAGAGCGAATTTTACAATAAATCAAATTAATCTGATATAACTGATGCTGATTTTGAGCATGCAAAATGTATATGGAACCAATTTAATAAAAAAAAATCTTGGTAAATGCCATGGTTTATATTTTAAAAACGTTGTATTATTGTTAGCAGATATATTCTATAATTTTTTTAATACATGTATCAATTCTTATGATTTGGATCCTGCATGGTATTTTATAGCACAAGGTTTATAGTGCAATGCAATCTTAATAATGACTAAACAACCACTAGATTTTTTACACAATTATGATATGATTTTCTACTTATTTCGCATATCTTGATGCTAATAATATATATGGTTGGACAATGTAACAATATTTACCATATGGTGGTTTCGATTGGGTTTATTATACATTATCTGATTTAGATTACTCGAGTAAAAATATATTAGATTTGCAGAATGATTCTGAGTATGGTTATATATTAGAAAATGATTTAGACTATCCACAAGAAACTACATAATTTACATAAAGATCTACCTTTTGGTTCTAAAAATAAGGTATTTCCAAAATCAAATAAATCTAAATTATTAACAAATTTACATAAAAAAGAAAAATATATAATTCACTATCGTTATTTAAAACATTGTTTATAAATGGTTTAAAACTTACAAAAATACACAGAATATAAACGTTTGACCAGTACAATTGGTTAAAAAAAAGTACACTTATTTAAACACAATAATGGGAACAATTGCTAAAAATTATTTTGAAAACTATTTTTATAAGCTCATAAATAATTCAGTGTTTGGTAAAACGATGGAAATATTAAAAACATAGTTGATATAAAACTAGCATCAGATGCTGAAAAATGTGAATAATTAGTATCAAAACGAGATTTCAAAATAAGTTATACATTTTATGAAAATCTTGCAGTTATACATATGAATAAAACAAATGTACAACTTAATAAACCGATGTATGTATCGGATAATAAAATCAATTTTAGATATTACAAAAGAATTAATGTATGATTTTCATTATAACATAATAAAACCAAAATTTGGTGATAAAGTTGAATTAAGTAATCTGGTTTAGTCCACTGACTTCAGAGAGAGAAATTGTAACAGTATTTTTCATACTGCTGTATTTTAAACATACAGTACTTCTAAGACACGAGCAAAACTACAATAGCAATCTATTTTGAACTTTGCTACAGGCTGTCCACCAATAACATCGCCACTCCGCTGGAATCCTTATTGATACATTGATACAATTTTTTTTGTGTATATTCAGAGAAGATGAAAATAATTTAAAGCATATTTTTAATGATTTTGTCGAGGGTGATATGACTTCTGAGAAATTTGTTCAAATTGTTCGGATGAAGGTTATGGTCTTATGACAATAGAATTTGATTATAAGAATAAAAGAAGGGAAGAATAGAAATTAAAATAAGGACTTTATTAATTTAAATTTTTTGGAAACATGTTTATATTAAATCAAACAGCAACACAATGACGACACAACGACAATTACACCACAACAATGGTGAAAGAACATTGAAATGGATGTTAAAACGATGGTTAAAACAATGCGAATAATGTTTTTTGTATTTTAATTAGATAATTATAAAACATTATTTAAATTTGCAAAATGTTAGCTAAAGCAGACTCGGCTGCATAAACATATGTTTATTTAATCCACAAGTTGTGTGAATTATCAAAACCTAAGAATTAAAAAATATTAACCGCTTTTAGTTTTTAAAGTTTTTCAACTAAATATTCATTCGGATAGTCAGTAATTCCTAATTTCCCATTCATAAAAATTACCTTTTATTTCTTCTCCATTAATATCGCTTAGTTTGTAAGTTGGTAAATCATAATTTAAAACTTTAATAATAGTAAGTAATTCTGTCGACCAATTAGCAGTATGACATTTTACAAAAAGAATTTCAGTTTGCTCACACAAACATCTGCAACTTTATATTTTGGTTTAATAAACATTAAATTTGTTTGCAATAAATTTTTTTCATTTTTTAAATTAACTTCAATTGGCTTCATACCAATAGTGCTGTGCTTTGTGTTGTTGCATTCTTTAACTAATTCATCCAATTTATTTATCCACTTGTAGTTGCCATTCAAAGAAAATTTTTCCACATTATATTTTTTAAACTTCGATTGATATCTTTCAACAACACTAACTTTAATCCACAAAATGAAGAATAATGGTTGATATTATATTTTTCCATTAGCTATTAAATGTTTCATTATAATACTCTGAACCATTATCAGTTGGTATATTATTGGGTTTTCTTTTAATTAATATAGATTCTGAACTGTTTGATATATTTTTAGCTGTTTTATCTTTAATTGGTACAGCAAATGTAAATTTAAAAAAAATCAATAATTGTCATAATATATTTGTATCCATTGTTTATATCTTATATACCTTTTAAATTACCAGTATTCATTTCTACAAGATGAATTTGCCATAACTCATCAATTCCATATAAAATTATTTTTTGTCTTGGAAATTTTTTTTCGCACAGGATTATATAATTTATTAATTTTTCCTTCTCTCACACTGAGGAAATTATTTTTAAGAATGTTGATTTTTTTATAATTGCACAAAAGCATATGCTTTTATGAACTAATTGTCCATTTTTTGGATTTTCATTTTTATATCATTATTTTTAGTGGCCTTATTACACTTCAAGCACCAAGTGTTATCCATTTAATCGTAAAAAGATAATTTGATATTTATATTTTATGGATATTCCTATTGTAGTCATCAAACCACGTCATAACTAATTTTTCTTTCTGATTTTAAAAGATAAAATATCACTTGTGATAAGACCAAATCGTTTACTGTAATCCATTTTTTTTGAATCCATAATAACTGTCACATTTTCAATCTCAATTATTTTATGAACATCATAATTCATCAAAAAAGTGAAGAAAATTGAATAATTTTCTAAGTGAAAATATTATTGGTTTTATTCCACTTTGCAGGTAAATAAAATGTATAAAATTTTTCTTCCTTACATTTTTCAATTTTTAGGTTAACTAGTGTTTCATAATCCTTTAAAACTGATTGATTTAAATTTTGTAATTTATCACCTATTTCTTTATCAAAAAATATTTTATTGACTGCATCTTTTCCATCAATAGGATACACCATATTATTAATTCTGTGATTTTGAAGATAAACATAATCTGTTGTATAAACCAAAACTTTAGTAAATTGATCTCGTAAAGCAGTAACAATTATATTACATTTTGACATTACGTTTGATTTTAAATCAGAAACACTTGTGTTGTATTTAGATTCGACATCAGTTTTTAATGCATAGTCAGAAAAAAATAGTTTATACTTTCAAACAACATCATTTTTTATGCAAAGTCAGAAAAAATAGTTTTATATATCGAATCTACATGATTTTTAAAACTCATAAGCAAGAGTAGTTTTATATTTTGAATGTGCTTCTCTTTTTAATTTCTGTTTTGAATTATTTATTCGTTTTATATAATAAGCAATCGTGTTATTGAATTCTAAATTTATATCTTCTTTTAGTTCATAATCCTAAACAATAGTTTTATATTTTGAATCATCGTATTTTAATATATATATATATATATATATAAGATTTATTGACCCCATCTTTTTTATCTACAGGTTCACCTATATTAACAATTATTCGTCCAAAAAATGAAACATATTATTTCGTAAATTCAAAACAAGTGCTTAACTCACTTTGTAAAGAATAAACACTCGATTTGCATTGTGAATCAACATATTTTTTTTTAATATTCAGATATATTATCAAAGTTTTTATTTAAAGTTTTGATAAGTGGTTTCCCAAATATATATGTAATTTAATAATACAGAAAAGATATTGTTAAACTTAAATTATCTCGAAAAAAAGATGTAATTAATTAAACATAGATGTCCACATAGAACTGAATTAAAATTCTGTATTCGATTATCATTATAATAAACGTTTCTGATATTGAAAAAATTAATTTAATTAGTGGGAAAATACCTTCCAAAAAAATCAAAATAATAAACATCATTTTCTTAAAAATAGCAAACCCAATGTGAGTGCCAGGATTTTTTTAAATATCAAAATTAACCACAGCACATTCATTGTAGTGCATATTATTTGGTAGTTTATCAATCATATAAACATTTCTGAAATATTAAATATTTTATTTTTTTTTTATTTTTCAATATCGATATTAGATAATGGTGATAAATTAATTTTTTTTTGGCCTTCCTCATTTTAATACACTTCCTGATTTATTTTCCTTTGCCAAGTTATGTCTGTTCTTCTAATTTTTTTTAGTTTTACTGATTTGTTCAGCAGCACTATAAATTGCAGTAGTCCCTCCTAAAGTAATGAGTACAATGGAAATAATTCCTCCATGATGTAAACCATTGCCAGTTTTTTTCTTTAGACATTTTTTTAACTGTTGGTAGTGGTAAACTTAATTTGAAATTTTTCCCTCTTGCAATTTTTTTCTTTTCTATTTTTTTGCAAATTGATCATCTGTTAAAATGTATCCATACCCAAGTTTTTAAAATTCCTTATAAGGAATATTAAAGGTTATATTTGCTGTCTTCATTTATATGTTAAAAAAAATAGTTAATAAATTTTAATGCCCCATCCTAATTTAATTTTATTTTTTTTAAATATAATTGAGACAACAGCAGCAGAAGCTATTTTTTCACCAATCGGAGTATTTTTATCTAGCATAATTTCTTTTGCTATTTTTTGTAAAATTTTATCTGCTTCATGTCTAGGTTCTAAATATTTATGATCTCGCTGAACAATATCATGATATTTGCATGCTTCATTTGATTTATTTACGCCTTTATCACCTCTTTCAAGTCGTCCATTAAATTTTGTAAATGGTCCACAGTATTTATAACTGGGCAAATATAATTCGGGCAAATTATATTGTTTTGTGCCAGTTTATCACAACTTTTCTATGGTGTTCAGAATTCGAAAATGAGTGTGGAATTGCATTCAAAACTGTTATAAGATATGGTATAACTTTTAGATTATTTATAACAAATTCAGACAATTTACTGCATAACATAATATTCATTATGCTCACTTTTTCCATTGTAAAAACTTTATTTCCAGCATTTTCTTCGCCCTGAGTAACTAGTTATCTATCAATTAATTTTATAAAATTATCCATCCAAACGTATTCTTTCGGCAAATTACTACATTTTTCTATACCTTCCCCAGATCTAGGAGTTTCTTGAGAAATAATTCTTTCTGGTGTATTTGTTGCTGATTTTGGCCACGCTTTTATGTGCTGTGCATAAATTCGATCATAAAATGTTTTAATTATATTTTCGTACTTCTAAATTTGATTCGCATTTATTTGATTAATAGGTTTATGTTTTCGGAATGCAACATTTGTGTCTATGATAATATCTTTGTAATTTTCAGTCATTAACGGTGAAATTATCTTTAAGATCTCCTTTTTCTTTTGTTAACAAATTAGAAAAGCCCTCTGTTAATGTATATTCCTTACCATTAACAGATAGTTTATCATTATTTATCTTTTCTTCTGTATTTCCAATAAATAAATTACGATTTTTGATTGTAAACCATATAGTGTTTTGAAAGCAATTTTTCAGAAATTTATTTTACAAGATTTATAGTAGAAATATCTGATATAGGCGGTAAATTTTTTCAATGATAAAATTCCCATTTGCTCTTCAAAATTAGGATATTCGTGTTCTGCAAAAAATTATTTTTCAAATGATGATTCTTTTGGTCTTAGTGAACAATCTAAATTTTTTGCAGCAACAGGTGCTAGTGCTGTTATTAAATTTTTATTTTCTTCCCTTACGTGTTCTACTTTTTTGCTAATATTTTGTAATTCACGAATTATTAGTAGATCTTTTTTCTTGGTTTTTTTAATATTCTACCTCATCATTGTTTTTATCATTTCTGTACTTTCCGATTATCAATTTCACTCGATGAACTCCCTCGGGATCCGTATATATATATATATATATATATATATATATATATATATATATATATATACATATACACACTTATAAATGAGTTATAAAAGAATTTAGATTTTTGAGATACAAACTTTTTCCCTAACAGATTAAACTAGCGAAAATTGAAATGTTTACAATAATATAAAAGAATTGTATATTCCAATAGGAGATGGCTTTTCTTTTCCAATCGATTATTATGTTTTGGGAGAATATCGTCTACCAAAAAAAAATATAAAGTTGGATATGAGGCAAAATACGAGAAATTAGATAATATTGATGTTTGTTGGAATTTTTTCCATTTCAGTTTTCTAGAGTAGAAATTTCAAAACTTGGACAGATAATTGAGGCTGTTGGTAATTCAGGAATAACTTCGACAATGATGAATATTTTGCTAAGATCACCAGGCGAACAAAATTATTTAGAGTCTACTGGTGTAAATAATAAATTTCGAGTAAAATCTGTTCGTAGTGATAAAATTAATGAAATCATGTATACGTTAAGAAATTTGTTTGGTTTTATTCGCGATAGTAATGAAGTTTACTGGAAGGCTGGTTAGAAAATAATTGTTTATTTGTTTATCAAATTTAAAAACCAGATGATTTCGTTGATAAAACTTATGCTGATCCAGGTAAAATTGGTATTGAAAAATTAGAAATTATGTAGCTTTTGTTGAATATGAAGCTAACTCATCAATTGTAATTAAAGAAAAAAATATATAAAACTCCTAAAATCCATATGGTTTTAAGTATTGACAGTATTTAGAAAAAGAAGTTTCTACTGGGACAACTGTTTTTAACTTTGATATAAAACATCGGTTAAATAATTTACAATTAGACATTGCCTGAATTTGTATTTGTGGGTTTCCAATCTAATGGAAAAAATCACGCTGAGCAATATGTGCATGCTTCAATGTTTGATCATTAAAATGTGAGAAATATTTTTGTTAAAAATGGTAGAAATGAAAATTTTCCAAAAGAAAATTTGAATCTAGATGACGTTTGTCTCAAAATGTTTCTGACTTTTAATGACTTTAGAAATTTAAGAACAAAATTAGATACTATACATAGAAACAATACATTTTATTATAAACCAACTATGAATTACCATGGCGATATAAATTGGTATTCGTTTTGGGACGAAGATCTTTATATGTTATTTACTGCCTATATAGTAAAACAGAAGTAGTTAAAGATAAAACCAATATAAAATTAGTGTTGATTTTAAAAAGCTGTTGGAGCTTGTACTATTTGTAACTTAGCCAACGAAATTTAACTTATGATTATTTGAAAGAAAATATCACTGAATATATATAAATTTTTTATTTTATTAAATGGATTTTACAGAAACAAGAAATTGTTTAGCTATTTTAATACAATTTTGAAGACTCATAATTGAGTGGTAGCAGTTAAAAGGTTTACGATTTTTTAGAAATATAGATGAAGTATTTGATTGAATAAAAATGATAATTCGTATTAAAAATTTCTAATAGTATCACTTTTTATAAAATATATATAATTTTTTAATATTATAAAAAGATCAAATTATAGAACTTTTAGAAGTCTGGGGTATTGGATATAAAATAAAAAAAAACATAAACTTTTATTGTTAAAGTTGGACATTGTTGATTTCAAAATTGTTTTAAACATCGATGAAAATAATATCAGATCGGATAAATTTTCTTATTTTAAAGACGATTTTTATGGTTTGGATTATTGTAATGCTTGGGATTATGGAATCTGTAATGGTTATGCTTCAGGTTTTCCTTTAGTTTTAGACTTTAAAAAGTCTTATTGGTGTTTTACTTTGGTTGAGTAAAATTTATAAATTCTATCAATTATCTTTTCATCTGATTTGCTTGTTTTAACCTTAAATTAGCTAAATTTTTGCATAATTTTGCTTGTTTTGCATGTGTCAAATCATATACACAAATTAAAAAAAACTGCTAAAAGTTTCTTGATTTTTTTGCTTAAAATTTCCCGTTTTTGAGAGCTCTTTTTAACAAAGCGTTTAGGGCTTAAATTTAACCCTCAAATGCCTTGATTTTGACTTTAATTTTCATGATTATCACAATTTTTTCATCGAATTTCAGATTTTGAGTTTTTAACTTTTTCCAGTACCTTTAGACAAAATAACCCTATTTAGTGAGCTGCATTTTTGTTGTAATTTAGAAGAAATAACCCTAAAAAATGTGCTGCCCCAGAACTCTCCCTTTACATCTACTCACTTATAAAACAGTTTACTCTAGTTTCCGAACTTTTTAAGATACAACAACGAAATTCGTAACATAGGCAGCACCCTTGATGAAGAATATGATGGTAGAGTCAATTAGGCCTCCAACCCTCGTATAAACATAGTTGGCCACCATTTCCGAACTGTTTCAGAGATAGCCACTAAATTTATAACATAGGCATCACCCCGGCGAGGAAAATGTCCTCTCGATCAAGTATGCCGTAAATCAATTCATAAGCATAGTTGACTGTTAATTCCAAACTATTGAGGCCCAGGGAATACCCACAATGCCTCAAATATACAGCTACAAATACTTAAAAAAGCAAAGCATATTTCAAAAGAAAGGTTAGATAAGGAAAGAGATATAGAGTATGCATAAAATGTAGTTATAAAGCAGAGAAATATATATGTACTATCAGAAAATATTCCCTGTTTTAAGTTGCACAAGGTCTATCTACACTACCAAACAGAAACATGAGCATATTTCATATTTATTTTTAATATATCAATATTCTTTCTTTTAGAAAAACATTACAAACACCCAAATGGCCTCAACAAATTATTAGTTTACAAATTTTTAGAAAGCTGACAATCCTTATAAAATATTTGTTGTAATAATTCATAAAAATAATTATTTATATATATATATATATATATATATATATATATATATATCTTGTCTCACAAGGACAATAAATTATTTTCTTTGGTTATCTCATAAATATTATTCAAAAATTCGCAATATAACCACTATAATATAACCTAGGTGTTGAGCCAAAAGGTACTCAAAACTAGAGTAACATATGCACGCGCCTGTGCACTCCATTTACTACGCCAAAATTCTGGTAAAACTTTCACGAAATTCCTTAAAACGGATAACTTGTGACTTATCCTTTACTTTCATATTTAAAAATTTCACCTGGCCATAACTTTCAAAAGCCACTTATAATTTTAGCTCTTACTTCTTTTACAACAAACACAAGAAGTTATGTCTCCCAACCTGGCCACCTCAGATTTTCATGGCCATTGACAGGCATTTTAAGGTAAATATTTCGTACTTCAGTTGTGATATCGATTATTCAAAAATGTAAATCCTCTACTATTGCAAAGCTAAACTGGTAAAAAATCGCTGTCTTCTAAGTCCCGGCAGAGGCCATTATAATCCTCCCAGACAGCCCGTTTCCAAAACGGTGGGCGAAATGAAACTATGAATGAAGTTATTCCACCAGCCCAAAAACGGCAGAGAACTGACAACATGCAAAGTATCATCTTCAGGAAAATTTTAATTATTTTTAACAAGAAAAATTAAGATTCCACCTCTAACATTTACAAACAAATTTCTCATTAGAAATTAAGAAGTGATTCATTATTAAGTTGTGCAGAAATACTTAAACTGCTTATTTTATCGATCACAGAGAAATCTTAATTGCAACTGAAAACTTAGAGCATCGAAATTACTTTCCCGTATCTACTGAAGTGTTAAAAATTTTTTTACAACCAGTGATCAAACTGAATACCTGACCTGTCATCTACGAAATACTTCACTCGCAACCAAGTATCTGACTCCGATGCCAGGTTTCACCATAGTTATGTATTTATACAGAATATGAGTATTGCCTCGCTATGGGGGTAGCTACAAATCATCCACCAATAGCGAGCCACTGCTGCAATTCAATTTACTCAATTAAGCCCTATAGGAGTTACCATAATTCATAAAAATTTAATAATATACAGAGAATAATCTCTGTGGCATCACCTCTATTACATTCAAACTAGCCATTCACAAGTGTGCACGCCAGGCACGTCTTTCTGCCGAACTTCGGGGAAGGAGCACTGCTGAACTCTGGTGGTGGCGGCTTCAACTCCAGCCAGCTGAGCTGCACCCAGCAGTATGCTAACCGACTCCCGCGGACTATGACGCGCCACGGTACCAGTCAGCCAAGAAAACATAAATTTTGTGCCATAATAATGCTACTGTGGGCCATAAATCTCCAAAAATGGGTTTATACACGTAAGTGTTAATGGGTATTAACATAATTTTTTAGTATTATTTGTCCATATTCTTTAGTTTTGTTCCACAACATGTCTTCCGATCAATACTTTTCACCAGGCAGGCAGGTGAAAACGGTGTTGTGTAGGAAATAGGCCGGGGTGGAGAGACAATAGTATGAGAATTTATAAATGTACTTCTCTCACTGTTTTAGTTACAGTCGTCAAATTCATAAAATAAGCATCACCCTGATATCGAATAGGGCAGTAGGGTCAAGTATGTCCTATGCCATCGTATAAGCATAGTTGGCCACAATTTCCGAACTGTTTATGATATAGCCACTAAATTCATAATATAGGCATCACCCCCGATGAAGAAAATGTCAGCGGAATCAAGTATGCCCTAAGCCCTCTTATAAGCATTGTTGGCTGTAATTTTCAAACCGTTTAAGGTATATTTATCAAATTCATAAATTAAGCATCACCACTGATAGCAAATAATGCGATAGAGTAAGTTACACTGTAAGCCCTCTTATAAGCATAGTTGCTGCTATTTACTAACTGTTTAAGATATTATCTTCAAATTCATAACATAGGCATCACCCTTGATGCTGGATAGGGTGGTAAAGACACCTAGGTCTTAATCCCTCGTATAAGTATATTCGGCTGTAATTTTAGAATTGTTTAAGATATAGTCACCAAATTCCTATCATAGACATCACCCCCCGCGACGAAAAGGACTACAGGACGAGTATGACTAGAGCCATTTTACAAGCATAGTTTAACACCATTTCCAATCCGCCATAGCTATAGCCACCAAATTCATATCATAGACATCGCCTGCGACGAGTAGCACGACGCGATTCATTACACCTTAAGTGCTTCTATAAGCACAGTCGGCCGCCATTTCCCATCTGCCTATGCTAGAGTCACTAAATTCCTATCACACGCATAATTCCCGACATAGAAATGGTGGCAGGGGTCATTAGGCCATAATCTCTCTCCAAGAAAGTTGACTACCATTTACTGCTGAAGTCATAGTCATTAAATTGTAATCATATATAGGGCAGCAAAGTCAATTATGCAGTAATCACGTTTATAAACATAATGCCTTGGCTTTGTCTTCGACGAAGCTGAAGACGGGGCATGTCCTATCTTTATCTGCCAAGGCCTTATAAATTTTCTGCTATTTCCAACTTTAAAAAAAAAGCGATTACTTTTTGTTTTAAGCAGTAGATTTTTTAGATGGTGGCAAAATGTTAAGGTCAAGATCACATGATGTCAACAGAGGTCAAGGTCAAATGATGACATCCAAGGTGAAGGTCAACTAACATCTTGAGAATCTGTCTTCTAAAAGCAGAGTACATACCTACACGGTTGACATGTAGTGTGTGTGTTGCGATGCCTCCTTACTCGTTCTTCCAAAGTTCGTACATTTATTGATATTTCTATATTAATAAAAGTTTGTAGCGAGCGATTCATGGCTAATTCGTTTCATAATGTGCTTATAGTTCTAGCTATATAAATGATATGTATTTAAATAAGTAACTGTATACAATATTTAAAAGGAAATAAATTGTTACCTTGTACTGTATAATTGAATTCTTCTCGTAAAGGGAAATGCCTATGTTACATGGCTGGTCTGCCACCCTGGAGCCTTAGCTTCTTTCTCGGAAAGGGAGAGATGATCCTGAGCACTCTGTGCCATCACAGGCCTACATGTAGTCTACGGGAAGTACCTTTATTTTTAATGGCTGATTAACAATAGTCTATTTTACGGTAAACTGCATGTAATAATGGCATGCTATAATCTATTCGTAGTTGCTTCACACTTTTTTAATCGAATCTTCGAAATATCTGCCCATTTATTACGTGATTAGTTGTCTTCTAAATGTATCACGTATCACAATCATTTTATACTTTTGTTTACATAAATCTACACCATTTATTATTAAAATAAACTTTTAATTACCTTTTGTCTATAAACTATAATATTCCATTTCAATTGATATGAATAAAATACAGGGGTGCAAATTTATATGTTGGTAATATCTTGTAAGAAATAGTTTTTTTCGCATAATATGATTACACTGAGTGCGAACGAGTTTGGTGCGCTGTCCCTCTGGTGTTAGTTTCGAGACTCGGTTAGGTTATGTTTACCTTAGGCGGAGGAATATACTGGTGGTAGAACTCTTAGCAGGCCAGGCTTCAGGGCAGTTGGAAGTAATGGAGAATGGACTATAGCAGCCGCAGAATGTTCGCGAAGGGGGTCTTGGCGAGGGTGTTTTGTCCTCGTCCTTAAGCCAGTGCATCACGATACGGCGCTCCTCCAAGGCCAGCCACTAGAAGACTGTTTTGACGGTAAAGAAAAAAGGGGGGGGGGGGGGGGGCACGCCCAGAGAGTATGTAGGGTGAGCGGTATCCTGCGGGCGACACGGTCTGTTGCGAAACTGTGAACGAAAACGAACCCAGACCGTGCTGGCTGCAGGCAGGTTGCTAACCTTGACGTCAGCGGTGCAGATCTCGCCCTACTCCTATGCATGCTCGAAACATATCGATATATCGAAATAACGATTTTATATAAATGACATATCGATAAAAATCGTTGATATATTTCAACAATATTGTATCCAGATCACTATCTTTTCCAGGTATCGAAAATATATTCTTCTGTAACGCTGTTTTAAAAAGTTCTGTTGCAAATACGCAAATCGAATAAAACATTTCAATTTCTACTTTTGGAACATGTTCCAAAATCAAGCGCCACATCATTCCGCAGCGCTTATCTTTCTCAAAATATAATTTATTCCAAACATTTTACATTTGTCAAATTTTTAATACATAAAATATTATATTTCGATGTACCAAAAATCTACATTTTTTTTTCGATATATATTTCGTAAAACGATAATTTTTGAAATAACTAATATAATTAATATCGACATTTTATCAGCATCCCTAGCTGCTCCAGGAGGACAGGCCATTCACAGTTACTTCCAGCTTTTCCGAACCCCTGCTTCTAGGATATGCTTCTGCCTCATGCAAAGATAGCTTAACCAAGTCTAGAAATGTACACCAAAGAGACAACACATTGCGTTCGTGTGCAGTAACTTCAATTATATTTTGCAAAGGAACGATTTATTACCAGGCGTTGCGAACACACCTATTTTATCCCTGCTTTTTAGTCAACTTTCCGAAGGAAAGAAATGCTTATGAAATGACTTTCCTGTCTGTGTAGGTATGTTCGTGTATGTCCGTGTGTGTCCACTTTCACTCTTTGAAGGCGGCAACAGAATGTTACCAAATTCGGTACATAGAAAGTACTTAGTATGGACACCTGACTTTTACAGTTTTGACCACGCTTGACACTTACTTTCAAAATAGCGGTCATTCTAATATTTAGGGCAATAGCTATAGACTATCCCGAGAACCACTCAAACGATTTAAACAAAATTTTGTATCTTTTCAGAGAATCGTATTATCATAAAATTTTTTATGTATTTTGTTGTAAGTCAGCCATTTTGGAAGGTAGCACTAAATGAAAAACTCAAGTTTTACATTATACCTTGAAACTATCATAGCAATTCTCACCCAATTTGGCACGTAGCTGTATTAAGACAGACCAGGATAACGTAAGTTACTTAACATAATTAGGCATGTCCTTTCAAAATGGTGGCCATACGAATATTTAGGTTTGTTTAGTGTATCCACTGTATCAATAAAACAATTTCGACTACATTTTGTATGCTGAAAGTATATATTACAAGCATTATTTATGCCATCACAAAGCAGTTTTTGTCAGCCACTTTGTAAGACAACACAATACGAATATATAAAGCTTTTAGGTCATATATCTGTAAACAAAGAAACGATAAGTACACAATTCTGCAAACCAGTATTACTATGGAAGATGAAGAAAAATGGTATGTTTTAAATTTTTCAGACACTTACTTTCAAAACGGCAGCAATGTAGGCATCTTAGCTTAGAATGCTTTATTGTCGTAACCATGTAATCTATTCGAACTTAACTTTCTATGCTCGCAATATATATTACAACTTTTAACTATATCTACACAAATCATATTTTGTCCGCCATTTTTTAAGACTGCACCACATGATTTTTTTTTTTAATTTTAATGTAATATTTTGGGGGATAGTTTAACTGATTGCTATCAAATTGGACAAATTATTTGCACTGCAGCAGGTGATTTAAACTTGTATATTTTAAGTCGGTCTGGCACGTATTTAAAAAAAATGGTGACTATATAAATATTTTAGCACCATATCTATTATTAAAGTAACTGTGTTTAACTACCGGCTATTTACATACAAAAAGAACAAAAGATACAAGGCCCAATCCTATATTTTATTTAAAACACATTTCAGGTACACTGGTGACATTAAGTTCGACTTTCAATCATGATCACTGAATTGCGAAACCAGAAAATATTCACTTAACTTCCAAATAATACAATAATCTCCTATTATTAACGCTAAAACTTTATATTTCCACTATATTTTACAGCAACCACATACATTCACCATCATTGAGTTATTAATAATTAATAAATGGGCCTATGTTCCATCTGCCATGTATCGCCAAACTCTATATTTAAAATTGCATATAATAACCATTATATTAAAATACCATACAAATTTATTAAAAGGATAAATGACTGAGGCAACACGAACCCTATTTAACGGGCCTTCAAAGGTGATGCCCTGTATTTGCACACGTTAAAAAGCATAGTCGGACGCGCATGTATTTACTAGACCTATCAAAGGCGTCTGGACGCAGCTAAACCAAATCTACACTGAAACCTCTATATATTACAACTTGAAAGTACCAGGCCTCAAATATACACTACCCATAAAACATATGTACCTTACACAAAATTTTACCCAAAATATACACTTGCGAGAATCATTTCTCACTCTTAACCCTGACGTGAGCAACTTACTTTGATAATGATTCTACATAAGTTACCAGATCAAACATTCATTAAAATCTGAAACATATAAACTCACGAAATATTATCAGAAGTGTTACTGTGGGTTGGGCAGACCAACAACGTACTACCTAGGCAGTGCGGTTAAATGTGCCGTCGATAGCAGATTTGCACTGGCAATGCAAACCAGGAAAAAATAACACTAAAGAAATTTATAAAGGCGATGGAAGCAAGAAAAACATACATTTAACTCAGACATTTATAATTGCGAAGTAATTTAGCCATAAAAATACCGCCACTGCGTCGCATTAGTTGAACTGAAACCTATATTTTCAATGGGCTACCAAACATAATTTTGAAAACTCGACCAGTACAACAATTATTCTCAAACCCACAGTTAAAGCTATCGACTCTGTCAACTGCCAAACCTACCTGTGTCGCGTCACCTCGTGTCGCCACTCAATGCTGAAGGCATTGCTATCCTAGGAAAATTGATGACCTCCAAGGCGATGCTACTCGTACGAAGGTCGGAGGAGAATAGGGCTTCAGAACATTTAAATTAAAACGAGCAGACAATGAAGGTAGGGGAACTCTGTCCAGTGTGTGCTAACTGGGGGGGGGGGGGGGGAGAGAGAAGCAGACGAGGCTGTAGAGAAGGGGTAGTGATAGTACACCGACATCAGACGCGCCAAGTGGTGGAAAAATATTACGGAAACGAAGAGCGCGCTGCCATCAGCGCAAAACAAATCCCAACTTAACTTTGTATGCCAACAGTATTAACCGTCAAACTTGTATATATAGAGCCTCATTTATACCATTTTGTAAGTTACACCCATTATATATATAAAGTTTCTATTTCATCTCGGGAAAGAAATCTGCCCATTCTTACCAATCTTGGGGAAGAAGTTCTGCTGTGTTAGGCCATATAACGGTAAATAATCTTCAAACGTGACAGACACTTACTTTCAGAATGGCAGCTATAAAATATTTTTATCGTGGTGTGCTATATCTACCAAACTATGTAACTGATTTAACTTAACTTTGTATAGGCCTACTGGCAGTATACAACCTTCGAATGGTCTAATACATAACATTTTTGCCATCAATTTATGAACATTGTCACGTTAAATATATGGAGTATTTATGCCATATCGTCGGGATTATTCAACCTACTTTCATCAAATCCTTCACACAAGTAGCGCTATGGTAAGAAATGTAATATTTAATGTTTTTAAGTGACTCAGCTAGTATTTTCAAAATGAGGGCCCAGTAAATATTTTAGGTTATTAAACCCTACAATTCGAAACATTAGACTAATTGAATTCGAAGTTGTTGCACGAATCCGTTCGCCGTAATGCACTTGATGACACACTGCCTTACGGAACGTGGCTTTCTGGTTTCGAGTACTGGGTGTAACGCCTGTTATTTTTAATTGTTATGTATGCACAACAAGACATACTGCTTACCATGCAGAATTTAAGTTACAGATAATATTTAATAATTTACATATAATTTTGAGCACATAAATATTAATTCTCATTTTATTTACAATCAATCTAATTAACTGGCAAGATATTACATTGTGTACTATAATTTATACATATCTGCAAGGTTATAAGTGTTTCAAATTATGTAATGTTGGTGTTATTGTCACGTGACCGTACACCCGAGAAACCTTGTTGACAGTTGCCATAGTAACGTGAAGGCGTGGTCATCCGCGTTGAGGTATCCATACCGTGATTGGCTGACCATTGAAGCTTCACGTTAAGCTTCTAGTTTGGGGTTTAGCTATCTTGTTTTTCTACTGGTGGACGGGCTGCGGCGCATGTTGCAGGCCCGGTAGATTCTTATATTTTTACTAGGGAACCTGCACGAGTTCCGTGGGTTAAGACAGCGCAATGCCTGACGGCGAAGCCGGTATTTTAGGGAAGACAAGAAGAACGCCTGCGCGTGCTTCCTACGCGTTTAATATTACATTTAGTTCGCAACCCGTGAGTGATACGAGTGGTACAGAAGGAATTGTAATATACGTGTACCCAGACTCGCAAGCCTTAATTTAGGGAACACGCCGGAATCTAACCCAGGACCCTACTTATCGCAGAACTTCAAGACGCGCTTCTACCAGATATTATGTGTGAGTCGTACATTACGTTTTCTGACTGATGAAACTATTAATCATGAGGGCCGAAGATTATTTTTATAGGAAATGAAGCCAATCAGTTACGCCATATTGAATGTCAATCAAGCTTGCTTATTAATTACCCCCACCTTTGAGTCTACCCCTGTAGACTCAAAGGTGACTCATGCTCACTAGTGAGATTGGTGTGAACTTTCCAATAATAATTAGTCTTGGAGAATATTATTGAGCTGCATCAGTTACGGACACGTAAATGAAAGCAACTTATGCTCAAAATAGCTAACATTATTTGCAAAATTGTAAAAATTTCGGGGACACTCCATAGTAGAAATTTATGACATATCGCAAATCTTCTACTGAATTTTTTCTTCAAAACAGCTTAAAAGAGTCGCTAATACATTTACTACAACAAGCAGCTGAGCCCGATTTTTAGGTAGTGTCAGAGGAATTGCCCTTCATCAAAATTATGTTCTAATTACAAAATTTCACAACATTAAAATTGAACTTTGGAACATGTAGTTCATTTCTCTGCATCAAATGCGACAAGATACTGTAACTCTCGTTAAATTTGTACATTTTATTATACTGAAAACTTTACATTAAAATTAACATTGCTACTTATGGCTCCCATTTAAGCTACTGCTCACTCTTAAGTTCAGAAAATTTTTGCACCTTATGAAGGGAAAACTTCCATAAAAATGTGCAGGACAAGATATGTGAGACTTAGGCTCATACACCTTAGGATATCACTGTCATTTAGTGTGAACAAATTTGAGTATTCGTCCATTTTGTTTTAAAAAGTATTGGGTTCTCATTTTGTTTGCTGCAATACATCGGCAGCTCCTCCGACCATTGCTTGGCGGAATGATGCTGGAGTGCTGCTGTTGGGTTGGTTACTGAATGGAGCATCGGCAAGGCCGCTGTGTTTGAGCTTCAAAACAGGCAGACCTGGACTGTGAATGGTAGGTGGGTATCTGGAGCCTGACTAGATGTTCTGGTTTCAGGTAACACCTTAATAATTTTACTATCAGTTTGGTTCAGGTGTGCAGCAATAGCTTGTATTTGTCATAATTGGCTTTGGTTGCCTGACTGATTTTGCGGTCTACCTGTATGCGGAAGGATTACAGTTCATTGTGTAGGTGTCCCTCGACTGATTTTAAAAGTCTATCTTGTGGAACTGTGTTGGCATTGTTTGTATGGCACTCAATTTCCCCCACTCTATATTATAGTGCAAAAAACTGTAGTGTGGTATCTTCTGGTGTTATCCACAGATTTGTGTGCCTCCTGAGCGTTACATTTTAGGACCGGAATTGTACAATTTGTTTGAACCAGCTTAGCATCTGTTTCTTCTCCTAACTGAGAAGTCTGTGAAGTGAATATAGTGGCTAGGTACTCGGTGTATCTAGTAATTTCTTCCCTGGCGCTTGCCTGAATCTGCTGTGTGAGACGAGGCCCAAGGTTTTAGCTAACATCTGTACGCTGTGGAGATAACATCTATATAAAGTAAGTGAGCGACAGGTGGGTGTGATAGGGGCTGGATGTAACCTGGCCAACTGATGTTCGTGTCTCTGAACTAAGAATTGTATTTCGCTATAGTTTAGTGGCCCATTCATGTATCAAAACCTTAGCATCTGTGTAGGCATACTTTGTGCCCTATTCATAACAACATCTGTAGGATCCAGTACTTCTTCGGTGTTAGTGTGTATGTGGTCATCGATTACCCTACTCCTCAAAAAATAGCTCTCCCTTTGCTTATCTGCCATTATGGATTAATAAAATGAAGACACAGGTAACAGAGGATAGATCCCTCTCGTGTAGCCACACATAACGGCGACATTTTGTCACAGTATTCCGATTTTGTGATATATTGTGAAATTACGAATTAGTTTGTGTGAGTGAGGAAATAAGTAAGACATGTGTACTAACTGTGTGGCACTGGATCAACAAACATAACAACATTGATGACAAGATAATACAATACTTTAAAACCATACCCTCAAAACTACTCCAAACTACACAAATTAGTAGAAATGGAAAATAATTTTCCTTAAAACGATTTATAATTGCATTATATCTGTATCAAACAGAAAAGAAAATTCCGCTTGAAAATTCTGTGCTGACTCTGGAGTGAAATAATTTTATATTTAAAAGTCAGTTGAAATTCAATTGAATGAAAATTTAATTACTTTCGGATATCCACCATCCTTGCAATAAGTAGGTATTTACTCAAAATCCAATCAAAGGAAAGAAAATTTAGAATATTTTAAAATAAAAAATTAATTAGGTTCTGCTGTAACTTTAATCTTCAGTTCAATCACGTCTTACAATTGATTCTCCTCACGTAGGTTTGATGTACGATTAAGTCCAAATGACAATACTTCAGCAAAAAAATTAACTAATAGTTTAAAATAAATATATTTAAACAAAATGATAACTTTAAAATTCTATTTTACAATAATACTGTCCCCTCAGGGTTTTCTTTGGTTTGTTTGGCATAGCGACAGTCAAAGAGCTGGACCACTGGGGATAACTCGTTAAATATGTAAAAACACTTTAAATCTGCAGGAATTTGAAGTTATGTACATACAATTTTATTTGCAGTTCCCAATAGTACATTAGAATGATTTTACGGGGAACTTCAGCCTAGTTAACTAAACGGCGACACCTAAATGAAGCTGTGTCATTACTATGGCGCCTATAGAGCCTGGCGCCGGCCGAAGCATCTTCTTCAGAAAATTTCTAGAAAAACACTAAAACTAGACTTCCTAGACTCTGAGTTTACTTTAAGGACTCTAATTAGCCAACAATTTTATGACGGCATCAGGGATTATAGATATAGTTAACCGACGTAAAATTTCAGGTCTGAAACCTTTGGAAGTCCCCCCAGAAGCTATTAGTACCGGCAACAACTCAAAAAGCAGCAAAAAAAATATTTCCAAAAAAAGAAACTGAATCCGATGAAACGAAAATATAAGATAATAATTTACAATGAAAAATTTAAGAAAAGTGTTAAACAAAATAAAAAATTATTTAAACATTGCTACAAACACGATGTGTCTTTAAAAACCAATAATTTAAAATTTAGTATAGACATTACTGTAAATCATACAACCAATTAAAATGATTGAGCGGTCCCTAATTACAATTGAAATTAAGTTTATGCTAAAAAATAACTATATGGGACAAGGAATAATATTACGCTAAAAATATAAATACCAAAAGGAATTTTAAAATAAAACAAATATAATGTTATCCATTACTGCAAACGTTATACTTGAGATATTTTCTATACTAAAACCAGTACCTATAAGTGCAGTATGTATTTGGTATGTCTGATCTATTTTCAAAATTCAGCATACTATATCCTATAGTTCACGCAAATCTATGGTACTGCTTAACAAGGTCAAATATTTTGTCGAGGAAGTTGGAAACCTTGCTGGATATTTTCCGAAAAGGTGTTACTCACATAATGACTTACACAGACTAAATGAAGCGGAGTGTGTAAGTACGTAAAAGGTTAAATAAGTGCCAAAAACCAGGAGAACAAAATGGCTGATTTTGCAAATCAATTATTTATTATTAATAGTACCAATACGAACAGAACAAAGAAGCAATTTTGTAGCTATGAATAAATACAATATAATCCCTTTAATTCCTGAATACAAACAAGTTCAGCAAGATCCCCTTAAGTAACAATTACATTAAAATTCCTAGTAATCAATAACTTTCACGTGTCCTGAGAGGAAAAAATGTGAACTGACGGGCAAGAGCAACTTAAATATTAGTGGAAGCCACACCCTCCCCATCCTGGGTGGCCCCCAGCTAAACTGGAAGTAATAAAGAAATAGCGGCAAAACGTACACGGGGGAGCAGTCAAAATTAAACGCATTAAATAAATTACACTTACAATAGTATTCAATGACTTCGGGCTGGATGCGTACCACATAAAAACTCAAATTAAAATCTGTAAAGGAAAGATAGGAAAAGGTTAAGGGAAAAGGCGCTTTTAGAGTAGCGGTGCTTTCCAGCAGGCTGTCTTTCCTACATTAGTAACACTTGTCTGCTCAGACCTAACAAGAATATTACAAAATATCAGCAGACGTAAAATTACAAAACTCCGTAAAAAAAAACACGGTAATTAGATAATTTGTGAACCAACAACCAAAGCCGATAAAATCTCTGCCTCCAAAGGAATATTTGAAAAATACCAGACTGCATACCTTGATCCACGTTGATCCCTATAAACACATATGCCGATCATGGTCCCTTTTTTACTAAGGTACAAGTCTTGAAAGTAACAATTATTGGACAAATCAGACACTTATTGTAGTCGCATGTTGTAAGTAACAGACGTTTCACAAAGATTTCCAAGAGTTCTCATGTACAAGAAAAATATTTACTAGTAGGTGACAAGTGTAGTTGCAACACTTGTAACAAGTCTTGTTGGTAGACTTTTAAGTAACAAGAGGAAACATTACTTTGTTATTGAAGTTGTTTAATTATTGTCGTTCGGTTGTCTAAGATGTCTATGAGTGTGGCATTTGGAAGGAAAGTTTGTATATTGAAAGAAATAACAGAAAATAAGGATATTCTGTTTGGTAGTTTTACAAACTAGTTAACCACGAACGACAAAATTGAATGCGGAAAGAATATATATCTCAAGCGTGCCAGTTTGGGACTTGTGGGGCCTGAAAAAAACTGGACATACAGTAGCGATGCTTTTTTTGCAGAACAAAGAAACAGCAATGGTAAGTACTGCACAAATAAACATTTTGTGTTTTATGCAAAGGAATGGTAATTGAAATAGACATGTGCATTGAAATATGGTGTGTTTGCGCAGCATGCAATACATCAATGAACGGTTGTAAACACAAAAAATTACATAAAAAACTAAATATAGCAAATTAAACACCGTATTTATTTACACATAATAGAATGTTATTTAAATATCATGCAAATATACACTGCTATAATGCATAGGCCTAATAAACATGTTTATGTTTTTTATTGTAAATTAGTTTATTATTACACAACTGTAAAACATGTTATGTGCCCTAAAATCATATCATCATCCTACCTGTCATGTTTAGTTTATTTATATATAATGTCTTTGACACCAGCAGCAATATCAAAAATGCTTAATATATAAATCAGCCAACATGCACATTTTCCTCACGCCTAGAGAGAATAATTTGTTTCGTATGTTACAGAAAAAAGTTGACAACCACAAATAGGCTAATCTGGTTCAGCAATAGGCACTGAAATGAAGTTAACATAAGTCGACAATATAGTTCTGGACATCGTTAGATGTGACAACCCCATCATCCCCAGTTTACGTGATCCAGAGACTTGGAAGAACAAGTCCCAGTGTTTTCCTAAACCCCTCAGTGTTAGTGAAGAAACTATCAACAGCATAATGTTGGACAATAGCTATGATGATCATGACATACATAACCTCACCTAATCTATACAGTGAAGGCATACCAAATAATTCAAATTAAAGAATCAGCAGTGATGCTGCTTTTTCAAGAAGACAGAAAAGAAAAAGAAAAGATTTGTCTTCAGTTAATGATACATATTTGGAACTAAAGAAGGAACAAATCATGCTGCACAACACAATGTTAGAAAAGGAAAGTTATTTTTAATGTTTACAAATTTTAAAACTTCAACAGGAACTGCAAGCACCCGATTCAAAATTCACAGCTTCTCATCCTACTATGACTTAAATATTAAATGTAGAATACTCAACTATTGAAAATTGAATAAACAAATAGACTGATGAAGGTGTTAGCATGCAACAATAAACAGTTAGGTTTTGTTTACATTACATTCTCAAAACAGGAAATGTGAATGTCATTAGCAGACTGTGTATTAAAAAAAATTTGTTTTTTCTTGTAGATATCTATGTTTTTGCTGTACAGAAGATTTCATTTACATGTAAATAATTATTATTTGCATTCACAATATTTTGTTTGCATTAAAATAATAAGAAAATCACAGCTGTTTTACAATTTGATGCACCCAGTACAACTAGTTGTTTCTGAAATAATTAACCAACTGTTGCTGAAGGCCTATATTCCTTGCATTCTGAGGAACATGCTGAGCAATTTCTGGGATGTCATTTTCACCAGGTTCTTCTTCATCTACACGAGTATTTACAATTCCCTCCTCCCGGGAATGGTTATACAGTATTGTACAACGTTCGATTACATTGGATGTGTCGATAGGCGTTAAACGGAGGTGGTTGAGGCATGGAAATGTCTCCTTCAATTTTCCTAGAGTATTCTTAACTAATCTCCTGGTTCTTTTGTGTGCTGTATTGAAAGCAGCAAGTCCGGGAATATCATTAATTGGTGTAATGATCTATTCCAGTAATGGATAACCTAATGGATAACTAGAATCACCTAGGGTGATTGCTATTTGGGATCGGATGCCAACCTCCTTCCATCCCTCTGAAAAGGTTGCTAGTCCTAAACACTATTGCATGATTAACTCTCCCTGGTCAATTAGCTCTAACGTAATGAAGTTTTAAATTTGGGCCACAGACGATCATACAGTTGATGGAATGGTTTCCATTTCGATGGACAAAGGCAGGCTCGTTTTACATTGGTGCCTTTATTTTTACTAATATATCATCTACAAAGCCTCTAACTTGAAGAAGTCATGCTACTGTAAAACAACCGCCACATAAATGTACAATGTTTCTAGGACAGCCCACAACTTCAGGGAATTTAATTCGATTTACTGTGTGCACGAGAGTCTTCACACATCTGCATACACTAGCTTTACTCAGCCCATGTGCAGCTGCAACTACATGATATTGCCCTCCATTGCGAAGCCAATGTAAAGCTATGCTCTGTTGTATGCTTGGTGACAGTACATGAGACTGGTTACTGGGATGAAATGGCCTATGTCCGATGTTAATAAGAAGTTGTTCCATTTTTACAGATGTCATTCTAAAACGTTCATTAAATCCATTCACTGATTCAAAATGTAAACTTATTCGCTGCCTAAAGGTTCTCCTACGACTTTGCAATCGCTCCATTAACACATTTTCATCTTCAGAAGAACTAGACCACATCACTATAAATATTTAATTTCCTGATTCCCTTGTAATTATTTCTATCTACCTTCTGAGACTTGTAAAAGAGATCGGTTATATACATTTGTCAGCTGCAAATAAGAGGCATGAAGTACACTAGTCGGTAACAGGCAATTCACTTGCAAACTTGTCAAAATTCACTTGTACGAACAAGTGTTGACTTATTACTTTGCGAAACACAATTTTTTACGAGTTCATTTAAACATGTAAGAATTTACTTGTTATGAACACACAAGTACATTTTGGAACGGGCTCCAGGAAGTGCCGCCATGTTGAGGCACGTCGTGAGAAGTAAACAGAGATACAATAATGTGTGTGTGTGTGTGTGTGTGTGTGGTTGGTATGCAGCGTTTGGATACAATGTGAACCACAGCCTGGGAAGCAGACTGGCCAACCGTAGCTTCAACGTTGCGTAACCGTTGCGGCTGAGTTATGCCTCGTTCACATATAAGACGATCCCGCCATAGACTAACATGAGGTAGACGGATTTTGGTTCTGTGCTTCACCTGCGCGATCAGGGTTCTGTGCTTCACTTACGCGATCCGGGTTCTGTGTCTCACATACGCGATCCGGGTTCTGTGCCTCACATATGCGCTCCGGATTCTATGCCTCATATACGCTATCCGGGTTCTGTGCCTCACCTACGAGATTCGGGTTCGGTTCCCGGATTTTCGCACATGGGAGTCGTGCGGGCCGGACGATGCCGCTACTCGGCGGGTTTTCTCCGGGATCTCCCATTTCCCATACCCTTGCAATCCGGTGCTACTTCATACTCACTACATTCACCAACATCGGCTCTCAAGACCTCGATGTTAAGAGCCGCCCAAATATCACGACTGCAATCTCCACTATATTCTGCGCATTTACCCAACATAGATATACCCCACACTAATACAGCTATGGTCAACAGAGATAAATGTGTTTGGTAGTATTTTAATTTTCAGAACATAAGCACTTTTATAAGAATAAAATACTTGTATCGAGCTGTTTTTAATCTATCAGTGTTAAACATTCGATAGATAAAGTATAGAAACATTCCGAAGCACTTGTATATGTCAAGTGTTGTAACCTCAAATTCTATCCTCATCGTGGCAGAATAGCAGTTCGATGTTGGAACACGCAGTGCGTCTCCTACTCACCTTGGATGTGCACTTTTCTACACTTCCCTTTACGAATCACGCCAAAGAAAACGGAAAACTGGAGTAGTCAACCAGAAACAGTCTGCGTTTCCCGCACGAACCACGCCGTGAAGTTAAGTCAGTGAAGACATTTGGGCGGCTCTTAACAGCGAGATCTTGATAGCCGATGGCGGTGAAATAAGGTGAGTATGGAGCAACGCCGGAATGAAAAGGTAGGGGAAACGGGAGATCGCCGAGAAAACCCGCCGACTAGTGGCATCGTCTGGCAGAATTCCCACATGCGAAAATCCGGGAGTTGCCCATCTGGGGATTGAACACGTTTTGCCTTGGTGGGAGGCGAGTAAACTTAACCACTCAACCACCGCGGCCCTCTTGAAAATTTGAGTTCACGATGAAAGATTTGCTCGTGGAAAGAACAGACTTCGCGGGTATTTCCTAAAGGCCCACTGTTTCGTATGTTTCAGGCTAACAAATTCATGGATTATCAGTATGTCATTGGTGTAAGGTCGACGATTGTTAAAGGTACTTATTTATAATAAAAGAAGATAAGCTAAATGTTTATTTAGCTCATAAAATTATCAAAGAGAAATAATTCGGAATTAAACAGTTTCGAGTGCAGAGTTAAGATGATACAAAACATTTTCACTGAGTTAATCTGGTGCCCCACTCGCCACCGCGGCTAATGCCGCGTGCTGCATATTCGGCGAACAAAGCCTGAGTTAGGCCTCAATAAATTTATTGCAAAGCTGTTCCAGCAAGTTAATTTCATCCCCTTTACTGCTCATGAACCTTGCCCTGCGTGTTTCGGGGAAGCGTGTTAGAAGAAGGTGAATTTGTTCCAAGTCTGGCACTTGGAGGTCGGTCACTTCTGAGGGCTTAAACTCATATCTACTCCTGAGGTCGGTTTCACAATGGTACAAGTTTTTTTATAACAAGTGAATTCTTACAAGTTCACAAGACGGCCAAGTGTAAAGCCTGTTACAAACAAGTTCGTGCCTCTAACTTGTAGTTGACAATTGTTTATTTGTTTATAACCAATCTGTTTTACACGACTCAGAAGGTAGACAGATATATCTACAGTATGAATCAGTATGATAATGAAGCAAGGTACATTGATCCACAAGTTTCTGAACATGGCTCCCGGTACAATTGAAGAAATTAAAATGCGGTTTCCTATTGTGGGACAGTCTTTCATTCCTTCCGATAGTAGTGGTATATAGTTCCTTCAGGCAAACATGCGTCCGCCATTTTGGATTCAAACATGTTGCTTACCATATAAGTACTGCCATCTTTGTAGATGTACGCCGCAATCTTGGACTGCCATGTTGGTAACTAGCATGTCATTTTTTCATGACCTTGCATTCCGAGGGTTTTTCTCCTAGTGCTCCCACTTTATCCTCTTTTTCATACCTTCTCTCTTTTTCTTTCTTCCTTTCCCTCTACCTTTTATCTTCATCTTTCCTTTCTCCTTGGTTTTTCGTTTGTCATTTGTTTCCCCCATTAGTTCTGGCTTTAGCCAGCTGGTGTCGCTCTTGTTCGATTAGTCGATTTCGCATGCGCCCTGCCGCCATATTGGTTCTGGAATTGGTCGTTAGGGGCACTGCTTTTTTAGAACTCCAAATACCATCTGGAACAGTGAGGGATCGAACTACCTGACCTTGGGTCGCCAGACTTACGCCTCACACCAATCGGCTATCGCGACATGCGCTGGGACAAGAGTTTATAAGTAGTATATAACTTGTAGCCGAATAAATAATATCTTGCCTCTCATTTAAGACACTACATTTTTATTATCTTTATATATATAATTCTTCTGTGCGTGTGTATGTCACTGAACTCCTCCTAAACGGATGGACCGATTTTGATGAAATTTTTTGTGTGTGTTCAAATGGATTCGAGAATGGTTTAGATTCACAATTCGGTCCACTGCAAAATGTTTTTTTAATAAATTTTTTATTTATAAGTTATTGTTGATTTTGGAATGTTTTACATTGTATCCGGCAGACAGCGCTGCGATCGCTGTGTCGAATATCCAAAAATATTTCATTTTACTTCCAGTTTGTCCCGATAGTGGCGCTGCGCTCAGATTCAGGAGAATTTCGTAACTTTGTGTTGTTATTGTGTTAAAATAAATCGCGTGCTAATTGAAATATTACATTCAGATGTAATTAGTGTGTGAAGGGTTTTGAAGTGTAGATAAAAACTATACATTGTGCAAATTTAAGTTTCTATTCAACATAGCTTCTATATTCAACTTAGCTCATAGTATATACATATTCACATGCAATCGATAGGTCGAATTGTGGTAACTGTACATGTGATGACGTCAGGTATTGTAATAACTTTTTTTCATAAAATTTTTTATCAAAACGGTCCAGATTGTTACAACTTATTAAAAAATGTTTGAAATTTTCGGATTTAAGACATATGTACAGGACAACGTCTGTCGGGTCCGCTAGTTTACTATGTAATATTAGTATCCAATTTATATATCAATACTTTTTTTTTAAGTTTGCATAAAAATCGATAATTTTTTTAGTACATATTTTTATTATATAAAGTTTATTTCTTATATAAATTTTTAAGTATCTTAAATTTATTTCAAGCTTGTTTAATCAATAAATCTTTGTTATGTTACTCGTAATTTTTATTTTTATATTATTTTGGTTTAATTTATATTTATTATTAACATTTAACATATACAATTTTATAAGTTTTTCTATTATATCATCTTTAATTTTCTTTTTTGTTATTTTGGTTTAAATTACATATATGTTATTTAAGATTTAACTTATATTCTTTTATTTTTAAGTACTTTTCAAGTATTTTTTATGAGACTTCAAAGTGTATCGAGTAAGGAGTCTACGGATTCGTATTTTTCAGGCAGATAACAATATGTCATCAGGATACTTGATTGCATGACTATGACAAGCGCCATATTGGCTTTTATAAGCATATATAAAAACTGTTTTAGTAAATATATGAGCGTTGATTATTCGCACCTTTTGGAATTTTATTTTCATATAATATATATATATATTTTTTTATATTTCAGTCTTAAGTATGTAGGGACTGCTATGTCAAACTTAGAAAAACCTGTATTTCCTAGTCCTATGAAATGTAATGTAATGATTGCAAATTTCCCACCATCCTATAAACTGTTCAGTATACACTTCGCTTAACCTAAGATAACCTTACCTTACTTCACCTAACCGAACTTTGCCTAATCTAAAATAACCTAACCCTATCATCGCATAAGAACTCTGAATATATATTTTTTCTTTCTCTCGACATTCAACCATCACACTCTAGTCATCGTCAGAACCCTCTTCACCTCCCCTCGTTCCAGTCTTACTTAACAGCCATTTCGAATTGTACTGAATACCAAAATAGATATAGTAATTTTCACCATGCCATGTTGACAACCATTTCAGTCCCATTGAACTTTGCCAGTTACATATATAAACAAGTCATATCAGATGCCGAAACAATCAAATATTCCATCCATGCCATCATAAAATCAATACTGTTAATTTAACCATCTACGGCATCCATATTGTCTTAATTCCCATCAAACCATCCTGCTCATAATAACTACATAAAAAAACCAATCACACTATTAAACCATTCTCCCCACACCATCGAAGCTATGCTTTTTTCATACTGCGAAAATAACCGCTCATGTGATCAGGCCATACCAATCAACCATACAAGCAAACTAACTGTACAACCAAGTCATACTTGTATGCGTTCAACCCCATGTCAGGACTTTGAATATATTTCATTTCTCTCGCCATCCAATTAATCTACCCGCCAGTCCAAGTAAAATTTCAATTTAGTCACTTCAACATTTTGTCATATACACTCCACACATCTGTGTAGGACTTAGAAAATATTTTCATATTGTGTAGAAAATGAAATATTTTTAGCTTAGTTACACCCATTATACCCCATGTCAGGACTTTTGAAAGACATGATAACCTAACCTAACTTGACCTAAGATAATCATCGCACTCTATAGTCATGTACGTTAGAACTTGGAATAATTTTTTATTTAAACATTTTTTTAGTATTTTTTTAATATAATGGAAATGTGTACCTATCCTCCTCCTCCTGTCGATGTTATGAGTACTGTAACTCTCTTACGACATGCACGCTCATAAATGTTGATTTAAACTGAATTAATAAGTGTTTCAGAGAAGGAGTTACACATATTACTATGAATTTATATAACATTTTTATTCACATACATATTGTGCTATTCGATAGATAGATCACCGCATTATTTTGCAGAATATCTGCTCTACCAACCAAAACCAGACTAAGTATACACATGCCTCAAACTATAAGTCAAGTAGACCACAGCCCACAGTTCAGACCTCTTTAACGAACCATTGCTAGATTAAACTCACAACACCCTTTCATTTTATCCGAGCACCAGCTGACCTTGTAAATTTCAAGACAAGGTCTGTACCTGCACGGTAACTGGAGTCTGTATGTACTTCCTGGCCATTTTCGCCCCTGGATGATGTCAGGTAGCCTTAGCCAGCACATAGCATTTCTTCTCCCCCTTGTTGTCTGGTAACTGGAATCTGTAAGTGCTTTCAAGTCGTTTTCGCACATGGATGTTGTCGGATCGCTATGTACGTGGGAATAGCTGTGTGTTAGCAGGTCTGTACCTGCACGATGTCTGGTAAATAAAGAGGATGAGTCAGCAGGCTTCACGAGCAAGTACGAGCCTGCAACTGAATTGAACTTTGGGGTATCATGAAGGAAGTTTTCTACATATCCTAACTATCAGGTAGGACTTTGCAAAATAATAATATATTAATTTTGACATAAATTGTTGTGTTTGTATGTATCATCTCCCTCGTGTATAAAGGACTGTTCCATGTGATGCCATTTTAAGAAAAAGTTTATGACAGGGTTTTTAACTAATAAAATATTCTTTATAAAAGCATTTATTTATTTTACATTTTAGTTACATATATTTTTCTTGTTAAAAAACTTAAGTTTTGTTCACCATACATCACTTGGGTTGGAACTGCTCATCCTTCCTTCGGGGGTTGGAATTATTCATACATTATTTGGGTTGGAACTGGTATACTTCTCGACATCGCCCTCCCACTTTACCACCCGAACGGCTGCTGAAGCAACCGTGCGCGTGATTCTCCGGCTGGGGACGGAGAAATACAGTACGCTCTTACAGTACTACAGAGAGATATGTATTTATTAAATCTCCATGGTGCTGCAGGAATGACCTGTATATGCGGGTTACGACGACGAAAAATAAACCAGCACCGACAAAATCACAATGAACAGAAGAGGCAACAAGAATAAAGGTAACAGCCAAAAGTATAAATAGAAAGAAAGAATCATACATAAAGAGGAAAATAAGAAGTAGATTGATATGGTGGGTAAGAACAATACCACCTCTAGTGGTTACAATGGGTCAAAATGATACAGCTGAAAAATATTACTACGAATTGATAACACCAAAATATATACACTATGTTCCAGTACAACTGTTAGAATCTGTTAAAATTATATGTAAATTGTCTACATGATGTGCGTTCTCTTCCTTTCTGTACAGCTGGCGAGTCAAATTTAACTGTTATATGTCTTTTTTTTTTGTTTCCTCTCTTCTCTCACCACCCAGCAAGCTACCGAAGTAGACTTCTCTGGAATGGTCCCTTGGATCATTGGGTCCTACCACAACAAAGTAAAAAAAAAACTCTCTCATGATAACGTCTATAGCTGTGTGTCAGGACCTCATCCATGCGTGCGTGGTGTCAGTAGTAGCTACAACATTTTACATACATTCATACATACATAAAACACCATATGTTTATATTGGATAGAAATATACTTCTCTTCTTTTCTTCTCCTCTTTTCTTCTTCTCTCCCTAATTTCTACCCAATATGACCATATGATACTGTATGAAACTTTGTTTATTAATTATTGTATTCATATGGCTCTGTCAGTGTACCGCCATTCAGTATCTGTCTCGTGTCGTCCTGCCATGTGAGCGTGACTTTGTTCATGCACTGAGTCTAAACTTCGTGGTGGTATGACCTTATATTATTCATGGGTACACGCACGATTTACTGCTGCTCCAAAACTCTCTTGTAATCTTGAAAGGTAATTTTTTCTTCACACCTGCCTTCTGTACACCCTTGGCTTTCTTGGTAATTTTGTCTCCATATATATAACTGTATATTTTAGAACGCAGCACTACAAACACGCTCATCAGTTCCCCTCTACAATCGTCTTCAAATTTCCCCACCACTTTCCTGTTGGCAGGGGAGTAGCAGTGATTAGAGGGGGTAGGTGCTGGTATCCATCTCTTCCATTAGTGTGAGATCTGCTGCTAGGTCTGCATAGTAGTGTTCTGTTTCAATTTTGTATATTAACGAGTCGGTATCTGTATATATTAAATTAATGCGGTCTTCATACTTTTGTATCACGATGTCGTAATGGAACCTGTATATGAAAGTTTTGGAGTTGTCGAGAACTGAAAAGCCAGCGTAAATAGGTTTGCAAATAATATGGTTTCCTTTTCCATTTTCATCAAGGATAATTTTTCTGTGTATGGATGGAATGATGGTTTTGCTACCAGTTTTTTCAGTCTTCTCTCGTTGCACACCAATTCCATGACTTGTCTCTTCCTTTTATTTTCCATTAATTTACCAAATATTGCATTGTTCATAAGCTTAAAAAAGTCTTTTTCAAAATCATTGCCAGCTGCCTGACTTTTTTCAGTGTTCAGGTCAATGTACAGTTTGAGCCATGCGTCTTGTTCAAATTGCAGCACACTATGAATATTCGTCACCTGGAGGCCATGGGATAATGCTTGCTTTAAGTTTATATAATGCACAATATAATTCTTCTTAACTTGCAATGTCGTCAATAATTTTTTGGTCTTGTCACCTGGAGGATGTTCATTGATGGGCAATAATGACAGGTCTTTGTGCATGTCGTGGAGTTCTGCAGGATATTCTACATTTACCTCCAGCACGTACCTGAATAGTCCATCATCTGGCACCGCCGTGATGTCGATGGCGGTGTTCACAAACTGGAAGTCACGCACAGGAAGGGGCAGAGACATTGCCCACCCGTACATGTTGTTGCCGTCTAGGTACTGGATGTAGATGGGTGACTTGCTAGCATCATATGTGGATGGAATGCACTTATTATTAACTTTCACATGACGCTTTACATACTGGACGACTCCGTCCCTTATGTCTTCTTCAATGAATAAATGTTTGTTGTAATCGACCAATAGTTCCAGCTCGACCTTATTGTGTTTCAACATTGCGTCCAAAGAGAAGCTCGGCGCACTCACGTAACGGACACAGTCCAGGTTATATGTTACCAGGCACAGTTTCCTAAAATTTTCAAATGCATCTGACAACAACAAAACATCTGTTTTCAAATAAATGTTTGAATAATCTTCCATTTTCTGACAGGTGAATTTTTCCCAGACATTAATTGCGTGAGTATAGTCTTCTTCACTGATGGCAGCGTCCATCAACCTGTTGTAAAGTTTGTAGCTGGTGCGCAGCTGCGTCTCTTCCAATTTCTGCAGGTAGTCTATATTATCGTACGGTAACACGCCCTTTTTCCCTACTAGTTCTAACTCATCTGGGTTGAAGAGTTTTACAGTATTTATAAGCTGGTCTCTTGGCAGGTTTCGGTGAGGGTGGCGAGCCTGGTCGACATGAAGCGGAAGGTGTCGATAAACTGCATAGAACATTTTTCCCCCGGTGTTTTTGTGAACATGATTAATTTTTCCTCTGTCTGCGGGATGATGAAGATTTCCTTGTCTAGGTAGTCTAGCTGCTTGATTATAAAGTTCTAGTCATATATTATGTTTTGGAATAACACAGGCAATTTTTTTGGATGGTGGCGAAGTTGGTTGCAGTTATTGCAGGAGGCCCCAATGCAGTTTCCGGCGAAGTGGTCGTGGTCCATTACCTTCCAGTTGTCTTGTGTAAATATTTTTTCACAGTAGCAGCAGTTATCTGACATGGCATGATTAAGTAATTTCAGGTAGTTGAGTGGCTTCATGGGTTCGCTTGTTGCATAAATTTCCATCACCTTTTGCCCAATGTCTACGATCTCTTCAATAAATTTCTTGGCGGCATCTTCCCCAGTATAAATCTTTAGCTCCGTTCGCAGACTTGTTGTTTTGGTAGCAGGTATTATCGAACAAAGTAACAAAAACTTTATGCCTCGTGTTTTTGATATGACTATGTACTAGATATCTGGGGGCTGGCCTGGCAAGTCTGTACGGGCAGGAGCATTTCTTCGAATCTCTACAAATGACGACTGGCATCTTGTCTGCTTTGCTATGGTTTGTAAATTTGAGGGTTGGTCTTCTTCCCATCTTGTCGTGGCTTGGCATCTCGATTCTCGCTGGAGCATGAGGACTGCAATACTTCTTGTGCTCTACCAACATCTTTTCGCTTGTCTTTCCTCTCACTCGGAACTGGTCATCGTACTGCATGAAAAATATTTTACAAATATAGATTCCACTATGATGGGACCTCATCAGTTGAGAAAAAAATTTTATATATGTGAAGTGAGCATTGTCTTCGGTGGTGAGGAGGAGATCAAAATGCACGGAATTCTTTGCATTACAGACTCACCTTGGAACTACCTTCATGTCATCATTAAGAATAAATACATTTACCATCACTCCAGGATTTTGTTTTTCAAATTTAGTTATCTGGTCCAGAGTTGTGGGGAACTCGATGTCATTGAAGTTGAACTTGGTCTTCAGTTATCTGTAGTGGTGGTTGACTCGCTGCGGGTTCTCGCTTTCCACATATCTGGCGAGTATGGCATACTTGAAGCACTGGTGATCCTCGTTTTTCGGGTTGATGATAGCTTCTTTACTCTTGATGGGTGCTGGCAAATCTATGTAGCTGGATACATGCAATGGGTTCGATTTATTTATTCGGAGCTGCATTCTCTTCACTGTAGTAAGTGTCCATCCAGATCCTTTACCCTGGTACTCGTCCTCCTCTTGACAGATCTTGATCATGCTGGCCGCCACACCTTTTTCCACGTCATCTTCATTATATAATGGAACATTCTTTGTCTTGAAGGCGCGCTGGTCTACTTCGTCTTTGCGGGGCTCAGGTTTTACATAGTCGAACTCCAAGAACAAATTGATTTTAATTGATCAATTTTTCAATATTTCTTCCTGCAGCTGGTCAATGATATTTTGCTTCAGTCCTTCAATATATGCGCACATATCTTTAGCCTCTTCGCTCGTATTTTTGGCCACATAAGTCTTCAAATTGCCTCTAAATGCAGCCTCCGCCAATACAAATCTGTGGGCCGTCGGTTGTCCGGACCCTGCGACGATTCTTGGTCGAGGTGTTGGTGTAGGTCCTGGCAGTTGTTAGGTGGAAACATCTCGCTTGGCCTTCTTCGCAGGTGGAGGTGTTGGGCCGGTTCATTTCTTAGAGTGGGTCTTTAATGTGTCTACTCGTGTGAAATCTTAGCCGCAGTTTTCACATGTGTACGTTTTCTTTTCCTGGTTGTATTTACAGCTTGCCTCATACCTTCGGGCATCTGCTGTGTTGGCAAATTTAGCACTACAAAATCTGCAGTTACCAGCTGCTCTCTTCCGCACGTCTCCATTAGAGCTTCTCAAGTGGCATCCCATGTTGTCCTTCCGCCCAATCTTCATCCCATATTTGTCGCATGCTTCTTCCCTGAGTGGATTGTGAACCCAGGTCCTCTCGTGCTTCAGTCCATTATTGCGTGGCATAAATATTTCGAACAAAAGCCACAAAATAACCCTGGTGGTAGTATTGCACTTACCCCAGAGACAGTAGAAAGTGAAGGAGATTGGAACCCCCCGAAGTTCCCAAGTCAACACAGCTGCCCTACATGCTGAAGACTTTAGCAAAAAATCCTGCAACATATGGTCATAAATTATACTAATAATGTAGTCATAGCATTAGTTCAAGCTGGAAAAAAGTGTAATTAATGCATAAATGTATATACTGCATATCAAAACATGTGTAACTATTCAAGTAAAATTTAATACTGAACTGGGTGGGAAAACTTCTTTTACAATTTTTGTTCACTCAGTTAATCATACTATAGGCAAGCTATTTAGGATTGAGAATAATAGTTTTTTTATTTTTTTATTTTATGCACAGCACTTTGATAAACTATTTTATCAACAAGTGTAGTTACTTTTTTAATTAAAAACCAGCAACATATGATCACAAATAATATCAATAACCTGAAAATAGCATTAATACCAGCTGAAGAAATAACATGTTTTAATTAATACACAAATACATCTGACAAGAAAGGCTGTGAACACTGTAATTTTTACTAGGAAATAGTTTGTAATTTTACAAATGATTGTAACAGTAGAAAGATTTCTCTAGTAAAACACTAAAAGGTCCGTATTATCACTCAAGAAATGTTTATACTATACTGACCTCTATCCAATAGCTTGAGCGAACTGGTGGACGCTCAACAAAGTAAAATGGTAAATAGCCGTTTTGTGCAAAAACTAGAGGCAATGTAAAGTGTGGTTGCGTGCAACAGTAATTCATTGCAAGTTTCAGAACACTTCAAACAACTCAAATAATAATAAAAAAACATGTTACTGTTAACTAGCTACACAGAACTCTTAAAATCAAATAAACTTTCATAATCATTAATATTTTTGTAGATCCTTGTAGCTATATCTACTATAAAAATAAGTTGTAAGACAAGATAGTCTTATCGTTGACGGCTAGCAATAAAAGGTGTGCTGGTTATAATCCGCGTGCTGATAAAGTGTATTTATTTTCGTAAATTATATTTTGATATATTGGCCTGGTTATTAGACAAATTTTATGTATACTTCTCAATGATGTAAGTTGTAATACAAGAAAAACCTTTGTTAAACTTTAAAGAATTTTTTTACAGTGTAACTTCTCTGCTTCCATGTATATTTATACACTGCGTAGCAAAAACATCTCTTTAATTTTATTTTTCATCAATGGGATATAAGCTGTAAAACAGAATAATATAGTTATTTCACTGACTCTTTTTTTTTTGCAACACTAAATTTTTTGACGAGTTTAGTTAAAATCCTCACAAACAGTTTAGCATGTATACAGCAGATGCATTTACCAGAAGAAGAAACGGAAGACTGCAGTCACTCTCTCCTAACGATAGGCTGCATTGCTTGGCACTCTCGTGAAACCGGCGATTTGATTGAAGGAGACTCTCTGACGCCCGATCACAGAAGTCACTTCACCTGGTCAAATGTTTATCATATAATGCAAAACAAATATATTTTAAAAAATTGTACACAAAAAATATTCGTCTCGTAGTGGTAAATACTCACTGCTTGTATTAGCGCGAAGAGGCTGTGGTTACTTTACGGACGTATATGCTTGACCGTAAGTCGACAAATCAGCAACTCCAGGAATTGGCGGGACCTGTGATTGCTATTTGCGATGACCTACAAAGAATCAATGAACGTTAAAAAAATAAAACACAAATATGTACATAATTTTTACTATCAGTACTAGTACTTACTTTTAAAAGAATTAACGACATGCGAAAATTGACAGTCGGTGATGACTTGCTCCGATGTGTGCTGGCAGACCAAGCACGAACCTTTGGTTGAGCGCTCTGGCAGACAATAATTCAGTTACTTTTAAAATTTAAGAGCTCATTTTAAAAGTCGATTGCATAAAATCTTTTTATGTAAAAAAACTTAAGAGCTCATTAAAAAAATCGTTCACTTACTTTCCAAAATTAAGAGCTTATTCTTTAACAAGGTTAATTTAACCAATTATAAAAAGTTTACTTGAAAACTATAACATACATTAGCGAGCAAATACTCCAAGTTAAACTGGAAGACGATCGTGAAACCTTGCAGTAACTCACTAGATGAAAAATGGCGACTAAGCAGAAGAGTACTCGGATATGCAGAAGGCAAGTGCTGATATCAGCGTGAGAGATTTGGCGATGTTTCGGCCTTTATATAGCCTAGAAAAATGGTAGGATACACAGAGTAATTTAAGGAAAATAGTACCTCTATTTACCATAGCATTTTTCATTGGCCGACTTCCATTACCTCCCAGCTTTCACCCACACATTATGTCAGCAGCTATATGCCAATTAAGGTAATGATTATTGACCAACTATTTTCATTGGTTGACTTCCCTCCCAGCTTACACCTAAACATTTTCTCAGCAACTATGTGCCATATAAGGTAATTATTTTTTGGCCAACCATTTTCATTGGGTTGAATTACCCTCCCTCCCAGTGCAGCTCCCCCACCACAAACCTCTGGGCCACGCATTCTCACGAGCCAGGTGCCTTCCCCTCCCCTCTCTACTCATAAACAACATAGGATAAAATACATGGTGAATTTGTGACAACTAAAATCGGTTAACTGTGTACTAAAATAAACACTATTCGAGTGTTTTTCAATATTCAATTCTACTTGTTTTATACAATACATTAGAGGAAGAGGAGGAGGAGCGAAATCGTTGCAGAGATCTCCAAATTTTTGAAAAATGTATTTTACAATTAATTATTGTTGTTCAAAGAATTACAGCTACAGATGCATTACCGTAACAAGGTATATTGATGTGTGCGCACACACACACAAATACATACAAATTTATAAATACTGACCACTGGCAGCAAAATTTATTCACTTATAAGGTGAACTGTAGGGACAATACACCCTTGCGGTGTGTTGTCATTGTAATTTAATTATTTGTTTTAAAAAAAAAAAGCAAAGAGGTGTTTGTTACTCAATGACTCAAAGAGAACTAGTAAACTAACTCCTCCACCACCATTTGCAAATTACTGTATCGAGGCGAGGGGTTGCTGACGTAGAAGAAAAATGGTACTCATTTTCGTATAATTACATCTGTCTTGTTTAAGTATTTATAGCCACAGTACAGGCTTTTTGCCTGTATTATGGATCTTAAATCAACTGTTCAGTTACACCCCGCATGCCACTGCAAGGGTGATGTGCCCCTAGTGAGTTCCCTGCAGGATCTTGTATCACTGCCGATTGTCATAGGAGTGTCAGTTATTCAGTGGGGGTGTATGTATGTATGGTTAATCAGTGTGGTATATGTATGTCTGTGGAATTACCTATGTTATAAAATATATGATAATAATCATAAATATTTTAACAATAATTATTTTAAAAAATATTATTTTAAATATCACGACCGATATAGATTTATTACTTACGAATTAAAACATAATTTCGGTATGGATTTTTTTCCAGTGTTACCAACTTCTCTTATAACCATATTTCTGAACCCCAATCCCTTACCTTAATATTATTCCGAGAGAACAGCTTGGGAGTAGAGTACATACTAATTATACGAGGGGCGTCCTCCAACTTAGCTGTTGAGAATGCTGAAGAGATGCATGCACCATAAGGTAATTTTCCCATCCATTTATGGGATTTTCCACTACCATGAACGTGAATTTTATTCCAGAATGTGGTAAATTTACCTTACCTGTAAGGAACACTAAATATCTCCCCCATAAGTTTGCAAATGTTACCATACACTTGTCCAGTTTTTCCCCATTATTTTTGACCGTGTATCATTCGAAAAGAAATGGATTTATAAAGTGCTCAATTTAATGTGAATAGACTATAGTTGTGTGCTCAGTACGGCTGTTTACTTGGGCGGTAAGATCTTCCTCAGATATTACTGGAGTCCCAAATACCATATTATTTCTAGCACCACAAACAAAATTGTCGAGGAGTGTAAGATCTGGTAAGGGTGGCCACCACGGAACAGGCTCACATCTGCCAGTTCATGGATGTGGACGCATGAAGTCCAGGTGCCCCGCACAATTCTGTCGAAATACAAACTTTGAAGTTAAGCACGTTGTCCGAGAACTTTCTTACACAGTTAACATGATAAGTTTGAATTTTACACAAGATAATATGACGACTACGAACCAATATTTTTCTGGCATTATTACACTTCCACTTAAAATTATCTTCCATTACTACTCCGAGAATAATAAATCCACCGAATATCTAAACATGCAAGAAGGCATCAGCTATTCTTTGTATCTTGTGCAAAAAATGAGCTGGGTCTCCATCCTGTCGATGCCAATTCACACCACGTAATTCCACTTCTGCATGCTCAACAGTTCTGTGCTCGAACCGGGCATATATGAACAATTAATTTTCTTGACATAAAGACACACGAATTTTGCTAGTCTTATTCCGATATTACTAGTTTGTGTAGTATTTTGGTGTGGCCCAACAGCATTGGCGGTTCCGTAGTGAATCTTTGTAAATATACAGATATTAACGTACCAACACATGCCTTAATGGTATTTCGATCAGCCTCTGTGCGTAAAATGGGCCCACGGTAATAAAGTGGTCAAACTACTCACCTTCCATCTAGGTGAACCATGTTCGATTCCCGACGCAGTCGCTCCTCGGATTTTCACATCTGTGAATCGTGCCTGACGGTGTTACTGGTCGGCGGGTATTCTTGTTTCCCCCATCCTTTCATTCTGCTGCTGCTCCATTATTACCTCACTTCACCCTAATCGGCTCTCAAGACTTCGTTAACTTACACATTATACAGCTTTCTCTAGTATAAATCATTATTATTCTCCAACACGTCAAACGAGAATGAATTTACCCGAGATAATATTTTAAGACATGCACAACTTCTTCATACATATTTTCTAATTATTAATGGTTAATCCCAAAAGGAACTGAAATACTAGGGAGAAGTGGGTTGTAGTGTCTTATGCAGGGGATTTTTCAGGCAAAATTTTATGGTTTGAAAGTGTAAAGCGCATACTTTATTTTTATTATTTAACACACAAATCTTACTCGTCTGCGAATATTATGTGCACATTCATTGTTACTTCAATCTTTTTCCGAAGCCCTGCTAAAGTTATACTTCAAGGATATTCCTCCACCTAGTGCAAACAAAAGCTTACAATATTACTTGAAGTTTTATTTCATGCTAGCTCAGAACGTCTTCAGACACTGTCATGACTTGATTGCTGGATTTAGCAATGATGTTACCTCTTCTGTCACATAAGCTACGCCTCTCCCATGAATGCAGATAAATTTCACACGTGTACCTCCCTGCTGGCATGCTCGCATTATATGCCAGCTGTGTCAGCAAAAGGAGACTCCAACGTATGGTGTGTGTCGCCTTGCCTGCCCGCGGGGCTGGCAGTGATGTCACTGCCGCATGCATCATCATGTCACCTGAGCTCTCACAGCTTGACGATAGCCGACTTGGAATTATTAATTCCTCGTGCCTGTAGCCGAGCGAGGTGGCGCATTGCTTACTAACTGGACTCGCATTCTGGAGGACCTCGGTTTGATTTCCGGTCTGGCCATCCTGGTTTCGGTTTTCCATGGTTTCCCAAAATCACTCCAGGCGAATGCTGGGATGGGACCCAAACAATGACCATGGCCAATTCCTTTCAAGTTCCTGCTCCTATGAACAACTTGCACTATCTAATGACCTCGCTGTCGACCAGACGTTAAGCCCACTTACCTACCTCGTGCCTATATGTAATAATTTATTTAAAAATATGTTTTCTAGAAAAATTTTATTAGTTGGATAATAATTGAGAAAGACTTTACAGTATAGCCTAACTGATACTTTATATAAAAACCGCTGGAATACAATTTTGAATAATTGTGTGGTGAATGAAACAGGCTGTTAAACTAATTATTGACATGATTTAAAGACCGCAGTTCGAATACCGAGCCGAATTTAAGATCAATTTTAATGATATTTTGTATGTGATTTTCAGACTAATTATGTTCTTACATGCACCAAATATAGGATTTAAGCAATATCCATTGGTTAGGAGTAGCATAGGGTCTTCAGTTCGAAGCCCTAAACCATAGAAATATAAATTTTCTCTCTGTTGGACTTAAAATTTCGTAATTTTCGCTCAGTGTTTCGGAGACCGCTTTAAGTATATATAATAAATGGGAAATAAAAGTTTTGGTCACCGGATATAGGAATAATGGTAAGATAAGAGGTTCACAATTCGACTAGCGACCTGAGATTTGAAAAACCTTTTTAGCAATGTTTGTACATGAATTTTTTCAAATTGTGATATTCATGTGCACCTGATATAATGATTCAAGCCCTCTCCAAAGGCGTGGTATGGCGTAATGACCTGTGTTCGAGATCCGAAACTATTAAAACAGTAATAATTTTCTCTTTCGAACTTAGAAAATATCGGACGGCGTTTTTCCGAGCGATGGGAGATTATACATATAGAGTTGTGATTCATGCTGATTCCTTAGTATCAGGGGAAATTAAAATCGATATGGAAACATTATCTCTCGCTATACTGTGAATATGAATGCCTACCTTTGACCTCAACGACCATGGAGCCATGACCTGCATTATCGCTAACTGGTTGTCTCTAGTGTCGATTATGCGATCGGGTTATCGCCTATGTTCAAAATGTCTGTCAGCTTGAGAGAACGCTCTGTACAAACAATCCTTTTATCAAAATCATGTAATATTTTCATTTGTATACCAGCAATCCAAAGTTTGTTTTTATTTTTGTTATTCTATGAAATACTGATATGAACTTTGAGATAAAAAGCTATAATCTAAATATATTAATTTCAATCTATTATTGTTTATTGACTATGATTGAATGATTATTTTATTTTCCTTTTAAACATAATTATTTCTTTTATTTGTTATATCGAAAGAGATTTAATGTTTTAACTATATTCCTGTATCATTTTACCAGAAATATTTTCTCGCCAATAAGATAAGGTTTTTGGGAAGTTGCCGGAAGTCGTTGCTTCTGGGGAAGGTCTTTGAAGGGACAATTCAGTTGCAGGCTTGTAATTGCTCTGGCATACCAGGTATCCAGAAATGAACATGACGAAAGCCTATGCTATCATCACTGTATGTAGCAACATCTTCAGGACGGGACTGCACAGACATAATGGGATGAAACTAATACTATCAGCCTTCTCCTCCAATTTTATATATCATCTTCCCCCTCTGCTGATTTTTCCCACTCCACTATCATTCTAAATGGTCTAGTGTTAAATTCAGTTGCAAGTTTGTACTTGCTCGTGAAGCCTATTGACCCATTCTCGTTATTTACCAGACACTGTGCAGGTACAGACCTGCTAACACAGCTATTCCCACGCACATGGCCATTCGACAATATCCATGTGTGAAAACGACTTGTAAGCACGTACAGGCTCCAGTTACCAGACAACAAGCGGGAGCAGAAATGCTATATGCTGACTATCTGACATCATCGAGGTGTGAAAACGGCCAGGAAGCATGCACACGTGCAGACTTGCTGTTGACATTTACATGGTCAACTGGTCCTTGGTTAAAAATGAAGGGGGCTTGATGAGTTTAAATCTAGAAATGGTTTGTTCAAGATGTCTGGGCTGTGGTCTACATGACTTATAGCTTGAGGTATGAGTAAATTTAGTCTGGTTTTGGTTAGTAGAGCAGATATTCTGCAAAAAATGTGGTGATCTATCTATTGAATATATGTATATGTGAATAATTTTTTTTTAATTCATAGAAATACGTGTATCTGCTTCTCTAAAACACTTATTAAGTCATTTTAAATTAGCATTTATAAGAGTCCATGCTGTAAGAGGGTTATAGTACTCATTTCAAAATGCTACTCACTAATCAATATTGCCCTACCAGTGAATTAGTTCTTATTAATGTGAAAATATATTTCTCTCATCTTGAACACATAAAGAATACTACTGTCAAACTGGCCACTCAAAAAACTGATTATTTAACCCTTAACCCCTAACCTTTGACTCTTAACACTTTGACCCTTCGACTCTTCGATTGAAAATTACCCCAACATGACTCCAACACGACTCCAATATGAGTCCAAATAACTCCAAAATGACTCCATAACTGCATAGCTCCATAATTTCTCCTAGCTCCATAATCGCTCCATAGCTCCATAATCGCTCCATAGCTCCATCATCACTCCATAGCTCCATCATCACTCCATAGCTCCATAAACGCCCCATACCTTCATAGCTCCATAATCTCTCCATAGCATCATAATTGCTCCATATCTCCAAAGCTTCTTAGTTCCATAGGTACAAATTTCCATAATAATTAACAAATATACTTAAAAAAAATTCTAAGTTCTAATGTACATGACTAGATAGTGGTAGTTAGGTTAGGGTAACACGTCTTTCAAAGTCCTGGCATAAGGTAGAATGGGCATGACTAAGTTAAAAATATTCAGTGTCCTACACAATATGAAAATACATTCTAAGTTCTTACATGCATGACTAAATGTGCTGATGGGTAGGTTAAGCGGATGTCGACAGAAATAAAATATATTCAAAGTCCTGACATGAGGTTCAACACATACTAGTATGACTTGGTTGCATAGTTAGTATGCTTGTATGGTTGGTTGGTATGACCTGAAATCATGTTCGGTTATTTTGGCAGAATGAGAGGGGCAGAATGCTTACCTGGTATGGTCGGTTAGTAAGAGCGGAATGGTTTGATGGGAATTAAGATTATATGGGTGTCTTAGATGGTTGAATTAATATTATTAATGTTATGATAGCATGGTTGGAATATTTGATTGGTTCGGCACCTGGTATGGCTTGATTATATGTGTAACTGGCAAAGTTTGATCGGGATGACATGGTAGTCAATATAGTTGACATTTATTTTTGATCAGTAAGTCTGGAGTGTGGTGGTTGATATGAACTCTAATGTTAATATCATAAATGAGGCAAGCTTATGTCATGGTGAAAGGTACTATATTGTTTTGGTTTACAGTACAATTCGATATGGTTGTTAAGCAAAGCTGCAAGGAGGGGAGGAAAAGAGGTGTCTTGGCGATAACTAGAGTGTGATGGTTAAATGTCGCAAGAAATAAAAGTAAATATATTTAGAGTTCTTACATGATGATTGGGTTAGGTTATTTTTGGTTAGGTAAAGTTAGATTAGGTGAAGTAAGGTAAGGTTATCTTAGGTTAGGTTGAGTGTTACTGAACAGTTTGATTATGGAATGGTGTGAAATTTACAAGCATTACATAACATAGAAGTAGGAAATATAGGTGTCTCTAAGTTCAACATAGAAGTCCGTACAGACTTAAGTTTGTAATATAAAAATATATTATTAGTAAATAAAAATTGGAAAAGCGTAAATAATCAACTTTCATAATAAACACTTGGCATATATCTACTAAAACAATTTTTATGTATGGTTTTTAAATAATCTAATATGGTGCTCGTCATAGTCACATAATATATTCTGATGACATATTCTTATATGTCTGAAAAATACAAGTCCATAGACTCCTCACTCGAAACCCTTTAAAGATGAATAAAAAATAAAAGTTTACAAAAGAAATCTTTAATAATATATATGTAAGTTAAACCAAAATAATATAATAAATGATATTATAAAGATTATTTATTAATAACAGTTAAAATACATTATAAACTCTTGTCCCAGTGCATGTCGCGATAGCCGAGTGGTCTGAGGCGTAAGTCTCGCGAGCCAAGGTCCGGCAGTTCGATCCCTCTATATTCTAGATGGTATTTTGAGTTATAAAAAAAATCAGTGCCCTTAGTGACCAGTTCCAGAACATGAATGTTTGCCCGGGGGGGGGGGGGGAACTTATGGGGGGAAACAAATAAGAAACAAAAACCAAGACGGCGGCTTCCATGGAAATGTAAACAAAGATGTGGCCACCAGCAACAAAGATGGTGGCCTCCAGTAAAAGCGGATGTAAACAAAGTAGAGAGAAGGAAAGGAGAATGAGGGGGAAGGAAAGAAGAAGGGAGAAGGAGAGGAAGGAAGATAAATAAGAAAGAAATAATGCAATAGAGAAAAAAGGGGGAGCACTCGGAGAAAACCATCGGATTTGCAAGAGCATTACAAAATTACTCACTGACAGTCCAAGATGGCGGCATACTAGCTACAAAGATGTCCGTCCAATATGGCGGTGTACTGACGTCAAAAATGGCGGCGTATTGGCTAGCAACATGGCGGAACATAAGATGGTGACATCCTTTTGCCTCGTACTGCAGCCTGAAGGAACCATATCCTACTACTAGTATTCGGAAATTTAGAGCGAGAGTTCCGGAAAATTGATGTGATTGGGAAACCAGAAATCTACATGGACATCAAGAAAAAGCACACGACCATCATCCTCCTGTGATGAGATCATTGCCCTGTTTGAGAATGGAAGACGTATTGAGATGGACAGATTAAAGAACCAGGGAACTAGCATAAAAAAAAAAAAAAAAAAAAAAAAAAAAAAAAAAAAAAAAAAAAAAAAAAAAAAAAAAAGGTATCATTACCAAAACCAGGAAAACAAATGTGTGCCTTGTACAAAGCCAACCTTTCTATAACATCGAATTTCTTGAGCTCAAATCTGTAAACAAAAGAGGAAAGAGTTTCAAGAGCCAGAACCAACCAACTCTTGTCCCAAAATGTGTGCTGAAATAGAAGAAGGCAGAAGACGACGAAACACTGTTGAAGAAACACTACGGAAATCAATGGGAAGACTCTGAAAACATGATATTTTTCTCTGATATCTTCAGAGAACAAGAACGCCTGGGAGTGGGAGACGACACCAACGATGCGGATGCTTGTTTTGAGTTTTTAGACGAACAGGATACCGAAATTTCGTAAATTACTGGTAGCGACAATGTGTAAACTTCTTAACATTTGCATCTGAGAAGATAGTATTTGTATTTGGTTTAGAAAGCTACATTTCAGATGCCAACATGTAGCTGATAGTAATAAAAATTATTGGGATCACTATTGTGTTCGTGAGTCGCTCACGTGATGTTTTTTAAATGTTTTAGTTCTAAGCACAATTTCGCTAATACAGTAAAACCAAGTGCACAAAGACTTTTTTTACTAATTGCTTTTTTTGCATAGTTATTGAGTTTTACTAGAAATGCCCCTGTGTGAAGATTCGAATTTAAAGTTGTAACTTTTACGAACATATTAATTTAGCATGTTTTGCAAGTGTAGGATTTATTTGACAAATTTTGCAAATGGGTAGGTTCGCAAGATGGCAGAACATCAACTAAACCTGTCTAAGTTGCGTTACACTTGCAAAACCTGGTAAGTATAAAGTAAAATCTTAAAAATAAGAAAAATATTTAAGTCCAATTATATAGATTTTAAAAGTCAACTGAGGCATTTTCGTAACTTTTTAAAATAAAAATCATTGATGTGCATTGTGGGACTCAGCCGTTATATGTTTTTGCCAAATTACCTTGAACAGGCAATACGTCAGTCATCGGGCCGACACCTAGGGAGCAGTAGCTGTATGTGCAATTCCCTCTACACCCTCCTTAGCTATCTCACTTATGTCATTCAATGCATTTCCCGGAACTCATTTTAATTATTATGGTCCTCACTCTGGAATTGAACCCGTTAGTCCTAAAATTACATATTAATTACACTTATCAAAAACCTAAGATATGAATGAATTTTTATTAAAGTCAAAATTTAAATAATATTAAGTACTCTGACTGATAATCGAACCTGGTAATCGAAAATAAGATTAAATTATTTGCTGTAAGCAGGAAAAGATATCAGAAGCAAATCCTCATTAAATACAAAAATAAAATAATATTAAGTCCCCTGTTTGAGATTCGAACCCAGTAGTCCTAAAACAACATTTAATTAAGTACCCCACCAGGAATATAACTCAGAAACAATTTTTTACTAAAATCATTAATTAAGTTATATAAGGCTCTGACCGAGATTCGAACCCAGTAATTATACATGTATTTATTGCTAATTACACAATTATGTAAGGGCATAAATTCATTACATCACTATCCAATTATGTTATAGTAAATGCAACTGCGATAAAGTATTACAAGTGTATTACCCCTCCACACCGACGAGGTGAGACCATCGAGTGCATCAGTCATTAAGCGTCATCCGAGCGAAGGACATCCAGCAGGTAACATCTATGAAACATCTCTCATCAATGCATTGCCTGTTTTTCCAAGAAAATAACTATCCTTTTGATTGCGTAATTCATGCATTTTCCAGAAGTTTTAAAAAAAATTAAGTTTCCGTCCGAGATTCAAACCTTGGTCTCCAAAAATATGACATTAAGAAGCCTTGTCAGTAGTAGGATTTGGGGAAGTCTTTGACAAGGGGATCGGGGATTGGAGTCAGAGCTGGGGGAGCCACCATCTTCTGACGTCATCCGACCGCCATCTTGGATGTCATTGCCCTATCATCCCCGACCCATGTGATCTTTGACCTGCACTTTGACCCCGAGGATCGTTTACCCCAAAAACCACAAAAAAACTTTTAAAAATACCAAAAAATCCTTTACAAATTAAAAAAAAAATTCCAAAAAAATTCTAAAAAATCTGAAAAAAATAAATTATTTAAAATTATTAAAAGTTTCCACAGAAATGACCCGTTTTTTTTTCTCACAAATGCTGACAGGGATCAGCTACCCAGGATCAAACCCAGGTGACCAGGAGACAGGGATCAGTACCTATAAACTTTTACCTTGAAAAAGTGAGAAATTAAAAAAATTATATAAAAAATTACAAAAAATTGAATTTGATAAAAAATTTTATAAGAAATTTGTAGTTAAAATATTTAATTTAAAAATCGTCTTAAAATTAAGACAACAGATAAAAAGTTTATTTTCATAAAATGGTTTTTTAAAAAATCCTTAATCAAAAAGTTTTTTTTACACCGGCGGCCATTTTTTCCTATTTCCCCCTCGAAATTTTCCTTTTCCCTTAAAAAATTTTGCTCACAAAATTTATAAAAAATTTAATTAAAAAACTTACAATTCCTAGCACCGCAATTAGTCACGTTCGTTCCATCCCCAGCAGAGGACTGACTCCCTCATACCCACTCCCGTCGCCTATACTCATTCTGCCATCTTCATTTTTTCGTTCATTTGTTTACATGCTACTGGAGATTGACTCTCACCTTCTCTCGCTAATTAGTTACCGTCTTTCCGTCGCCATATTTGTTTATATGTTTCTGTCTCTCTCACTTTGATCGACTAACATAATTTTTAATACATAATTTGTTTATATATGATACTGGAGGCTGCGATGTTGGGAGGCAGCCATCTTGCTATGTGCAGTCATCCATGTTTTTATTGTCATTTGTTTTATAGTTTGCATCTCAGCTTCATGCGACAGCCGTATTAGATTTCATATGTTTACATCACCTATTTATGACCAGGTGACAGCCATATTTGTGCATGTGTATAAATTATAGGTTGTGCTGTTGACACCTGCCAATATTTTTCATTGGGTAATTAGTGGTTAGTCGACAAGCCTCCACCAACTTCGTTCCATCAATTACTCGCTTTAGTTCAACTACGTCCATATTAGATTATATTCCCAACTCATATGTAGTATCGATTATGACATCTGCTATCGACCTGTACCGAATGGTGACATTGGCCATTTCTGCAAAGCACGTAAACTACCATATTTAATTGTTTATTAGTTTTATTCTTAAATGAGAGTGTTTTTAAAATCATTTTTATATAAAGCAGAAGGGTTTTTTTTATATAAGATAAAATACGACATATTTAATAAATATATTTTTATTTGCAAAACTTTACATTAAAATATTTCTTTACGACGATTTCTTCAAAAGCAAGAGGAGGTAATCGCATTATTTCGTAAGAGGTTGGGACGCACTCGTTCTTAGCTCCAGATGATTTACCGAATCGAGTGTCCAGCCCGAACCCTTCATAATCATTTCTTCTTCCTCGCAACATACCTTTTGTATGTTTTCTTCTACACTATTTTCTATATCGTATACATTATAGAGAGGTACATTAGAAGTCCTGAATGCCCTCTTGTTGATACCTTCGTCCAATGGTTCCGGTTTTGTATATTGCATTCTAGCCATATATTATATTTTAGAGGCCATGTTTTCCAATCTGTTCTGTGAGTTGGTTTATGAAATTTTGTTTCAAATTTGTCAGGAACGTACAAACATATTTTGTTGAAACTGTCAGATTCGGGGCAATGTAATCTTACAACATGGCCCTGAATGCAGATTTATTCAGAAGAAAGTCATTAGCATTAGGTTTGCCTAGAACATGAACAGGATCCTGGACACGAATTTTACACTGTTTGGCATGATTGATATACGATTCAGAATATTCTTTTCTCTTATGCTCATGTATTTATAGTCGCACATTGTCTGCAACATCTTTTACTCCATAACATACGAAATTACGCCTACATGTGTAACAGCTAGCAGTTAAAAATAGGCCATCGTATCTTCTTCGTACATTTGCCACTCTTCTCGTGCCTACTAGCATAGCAGTTTTTTCTGTACGTTTTACGTCAATAGCGGTATGATCGACCCGATATTGACAGCGAATTGTCCGTGCCATCCACATTCTCATCCTCACTTATTGCACAGGGCAGCGATGACATGTTTACATCGTCATTGCACAAAGCAGTACTTGTAAGTTTATTACAGGTTTGTGGCCACGACAATACATCTATTTGTTGTGCTGGTGGAGGAACAAGTACTTTACGTATTTTAAAATGTTGGTTTAGTTTGTCAACATGAGCAAACAGACGAATGCACTTCTCACACTTATATGCCATGAGGAGCGAGTTCATCTTACAAATGCTAATACTACCAGGCCCTGGATACTTGGAATGTACCAGTGTGGTAAGGTTTTAAGTTCCTCCTCTTCTTTACCATAAATCTGTCAGTTGTCGAATATATCCATGGATATTTAGATAAATCTATTAATCTTAAAATCTTTTCATCAATCCGTAGCAATCCATTCATCAATCATTCCTGCTCACCAACCTTTACATCAATATTTAAAAATATTTCCATCAATATTTCGCAATCTTCCTGACCAATATATCCATCAATATTTCACGATCATTCCATTTATTGTTCGCAATTAGTCTATCAATATTTCAATCTTTCGAAATTCGCTCCAAAATGTTTTAGTTTTTCTATCAATTTTGCAATCTTCCCATCAATCAGTACCGCAATCATCACCGTAATGAGCATCGCAATCAGTAACACAAAAAGCACCATAGTTTTTCAAGCTTTCTCATTCTTTGAATCAATCTTTCTATCTTTCACAATCTTTCTCAATCTTTAAATCATTATTCAGCAATATTTCCAACAATTTTCCGAAACTCTCCTCCTCCTCATCAATATTTCCATCAATCTTTCAATTTTTTCATCAACCTTTTCAATTCTCTTCCTCACTAGTCACTCCAACAAACTTTCAATCGTTCAAATAATCTTTAGTAATTTTTGCCATCAATTTTCGCAATCGTCCTCACCAATCTTTCCATCAATCTTTCAATCGTTCAATTAATCTATATCATTCATTCCATCAATATTTCGCAAACCTCATTCTCACCATTCTTTCCATCAATTTCACAATATTTCCCTCAATGTTCCAATATTCTCATCAATCTTTTATCCAATCTTTCCACTAATCAGTAATCCATATACACTTTATGTGTTTGTCGTCTGTCTCTATCACACATATAAAAAAAATCGCCATTTGTATCCTAAATGTATGCATGTAGACAGAATAAATATTTTTTATGCAATCAACTATTCATACATTTTTGTACATGAAGTCTTCGTTATCATTCTACATGCAGATCTTTCAATTAATAGTCGAGTGCTCATAGTACAACATTAAAATTGTTGAGGTATGATAAGGTACGGCACACAAAAATTAAAGAAAAGTTATTACATAAAGATAATTTATTACTATTTTGTAATTACAATTTCAGAAGAAAACAGTTCATCACATCATCATGTGATATATCCCCAATCCTTCAGTTTACTAATGATTGAAGATATAGCAAAAATGCACTAGAAATGCCCACGTTTTTGAACGTCAATCAAATATCTGAGTCAATTAACCTGTTCAATCGCATTTTCGATAAACATGTTGTCGGTATTCCCAGCGTCATCTGTCGTTTCCATTTCACTGGTTCCAGCAGAAGTGTTTGAAGGGTGTGTCAGAACATCGAGAAAAACGTCACCATCATCTTCAACATTATCACTCTTTCTAAGATTATTTTCATATATGCTGTATTCATTATCATATTCCCTTCCTGTTTCATTATCAATATTATGTATTTTTTCTTTGTAGTGGGAGTTGTATGTTCCTGATGGTCATTTATTTTTAAGTTCCTCGACTTCATGCGAAAGTCTTGCATGCGTATATTCCACAGATACTCACCCTACTGCACTCATTCTGTCTTTAGCTTTAACTATCTCATCATAATCACCTCTCGAATAGGTACCCAGCAATGAACAAGAGGTATTGCCGGCAACCCTTTCTGACTCCAGGTGTCGGTATTTTCTTTGAATGTATCGCCTTCCATAAACTGCATGCGACCAATGTCTTAATGTTTCATCTCGCAAAGAGGACGGACTCTTGTATAGGTGGTTATCTCATGCCGACGAGCATTTCTACCGAAGGTAAAAACTCGATCTCAGAATCGACACTGACAACAACCAGTTAGCAATGATGCAGGTTTTGACTCCATTGTCGTTGAGACCAAAGGCAAGCCTTCGTATTAGCAATTCATCTTTGTGATATGACGAGAAAGCGTTTCGAAATCGATGTTCACCTCACACTGTCAGAATGTTAAATAAGGTATCAGCGTGTGTCAGCGCTCTATATATACATTCTCCCATCACTCGGAAAAATCGTGATATTTTTTCGAAGTACATTAGAAAATTTATCCTTTTTACGATTTCAGGCTAAAATCTCAAGGCCCTAAGTCATGCATCGCCTTTTTATGTTGCTTAAAACAACTTTGTGTCAGTTGCACATGAACATGAAACAGTAAAAAATTAATGTACTTCCATCGCTAAAAAACCTTCAAAGGCTCTGATCATCAATCGGTTTGAAATCCTGTTATCGTACTCTGAGTCCTATATCTGATAGCTAGAACTTCGGTTTCCCATTTAGTATTAATTCCTATAATATTCGCCGAACACTGGGAAAAATTACATTTTTTTCTACGTCCGATGGAAAGTTAATATTGTTATGGGTTCGGATCTCGAACTCAGGGCTCCAGTCATGCCTAACCGATTAAAATGGAATACGTATTTATATCAGTTACATATATGCATGTAACAGGCAGAAAATTACGTTCAAATTTCTTCAAAAATGATCGCAATCTCGGGTCAGTATTCGAACTGTAGACTATATATCACAGTATATCATTTTTATTCATCATCCAAAATTTGCTTTAAAACAATTCATTATAAGTTTCATACAAATTGTACTCTACGGTAGTTATTCCAGCATTTTTTTACTAAAGTGTCACTTATTTTGTTCTTGTATGTCAACTTGTAGTATAATATAGAAGAGTTTGGGGAAATGGAGTATGATGGGGAAGTATTGACCAGTGCATGTTCTGTCATTCCGGTTATCCAGCGGCCATATTGGATGTACGTAACCTTTGACCCTGGTGACCTCTGAACAAAGAATAAAAAAAAATTCAAAATCTAAATATCATAGAAAAAAAATCAAAGTAGTATTTAAAAATTATTAAACACTTTAAAATATAATAAAGAATGAAAAGAATTACAAAACAAATATTTAAAAATTACTAAACAATTATTTAAAAATTTATTTAAAAAACTTTAATTTCGGGAGATTCCCGAAACCCTATACCCAGCAGACTGCTGACCATCTCGCCCCCACTCCCTTCACAATACTCATTACATCATCTTGGTTTTTAACATCTTCATTTGTTTATACATTGCTGGAGGCCACTGTCTTACTTTTTATGTTTATCATTTTTATACAGTGCTGAATGATGCTATCTTGGTTTTTTTCCTGCTTATCATCTTTAAATCGTATCCCACCTGCCCCTCTGCCAATGTAAACCAACAAATATCAGCATAATTATTATATTTTGAATTTATTTAGATATTTATAAAAAAGATCCCCCTTAATTTTTCGGAAGTCTTCAGCACAAAAGACAGCCCAAAATAGTCAAGAATAAGTTGAATGCTTCACATCAAACTTCAAACATAGGTCGTATTCCAGCACCCTTTCCCCAAACTACAGGAATTTATATTAAAGGCGAAATGGGAAATTTAACCATTACATATAGGAATAAGAATGAGATGATAGGGTAGCAAATCTATAATCTATTGACGACCCGAGCATTTAAACCCTTTTTAACAAGGCTCATGAATTAATTTTTTACTTTTTAATATTCATATGCAACTGATACAAAATGTTTTAAGCAATTTACACACGTGATGCATGGCTCAGGGCCCTGAGTTCTAAGCCTTAAATCGTACCAAGTATAAATTTTCTCATGAACATAGAAACAATCTAAATTATTTTTTCGAGTGATGGGAGAAAGTATATATAGCACTGATGTGCTCTGATACCTTAGTTGACGTTCTGACACAGTGAGGTGAACATCGATTTGGGAGCGCTCTCTCGTCATACTTCAAAGATGAATTGCGAATACGTAGGCCTGACTTTAATGTCAACGACCATGGAGCCGCGACCTGTTTAATAGCTGCCTGATTGTTGTTGATGCCGTTTCTGCGAACATGCCGATATCTTCAAGGATTTGTCCACCTGGAGTCAGAAAGTGTTGCCGGCAATACCTCTTGCTGCTTCGATGGGTACCGATTCGTTAGATGATTATGGTGAGATAGTTAAAGCTAAAGACAGAATGAGTGTAGTAGAGTGAGTATGTGTGGAATGGACACATGCCACATGCAAGACTTTCGCGTGAAGTCGAGGAACTTATAAATAAATGACCATCAGGAACATACAACTCCCGCTACAAAGAAAATTAATATAATATCGAGAGCGAAACAGGAAAGTAAGACGATCATGAAGACAGCATAGATGAAAATGAACATGAAGTCAGTGATAATGTTGAAGATGATGACGATTTTCTCAATGTACTGACACGCCTCTTAAACACTTTTGCTGGTACGAGCGAAATGGAAAAGATAAAGGACACTGAGAATAATAACTACATGTTAACCGAAGATGTGAATGAACATGTTAATTGACTCAGATATGTAATTGACGTTCAAAAAGGTGGGCATTTCTTGCGCATTTTTGAGATATCTTCAATCATTAATAAACTGAAGGATCGGTGATATATCGTATGATGTGAAGAACTATTTTATTCTGAAATTGTAGTTACCAAAAAATAATAAATTATTAATATAAATTAAAGTTTTCCTTTATTTTATGTTGTACCATACCATCCCTCACAAATTTAGAGTGGTGATATGGGTACTTGACTCTCAATGGAAATATCTGCGTATAGAATTACAATAAATACTTTAGTATAAAAAAGTACGAATAATTGACAGCATAAAAAAACATTAATTCTGCCGGCATGTGTAAATTTTTGGAAACAGTTGGTTAACACTTATTCGTATGTATGGATAGAGTTAGTGAAGAGATTTTGGCGGCTCTTAACAGCGAGGTCTTCAAAGCCGATGTATGGATAGAGATAGACGACCAACCCATGGATTGTATATGGACTGATGATTGATGGAACAAGAGGACGAAAGATTGATGAGAAAATGGAACATTGAGGGAAAGACTGTTAGATAGATGGAAAGATTGGTGAGTACGAGGATGATTGAGAAGATAAATGAAAAAATTGATAAAATTTTATGGAAAAATGGATAAAGACTGATGGAAACATTGGTGAGGAGGTCAATAAGTGTTGCGAATGATTTATGCAATGATCGCTAAAGATTTATGGAAATATTGCTAAAGAATGTTGGAATGATTGGAAAATTCATGGATTTATGGTTAAGAAGAGCCCGAAAGTTATGACTGTTTATCACTCTCGTACATTCCAAGTCTCTAGGGCCCAGCACTATTGGTTCGTAAACCATAGACAAGTACACCTATAAAAGTGTTGGTAGATTCTGATCCTTAACATGATTATAAAATACTTGTGCAGAGAGACGTTACTCATATGAAGGGCTTGCATTAGTCAGATAAGGTAAGGTACCCAAATAAGAGAATGTAACTAATAAGAGACATAGGTTTATCCAGCCCAGTAGGTGCTGCAATCTCTCGGCTAGGGCAGTAACTTGTTGAGCGAGATCACCTGACATAATCTTCCTACGCCGTAAAGCAGTTGGCATTACACGACGTAATGGACACGTAATGTTATGTTTCATTTTCAATCACAAAAGTTTAGATATGAAAGGCTTGAGGTCCTGAACGACTTTGAAGGTATGTTACTTCGTTATTCATGTTTATTTTATGAGGTAACATATATAGTGTGCTATTTTAGAGACCACATTCAAAATCATAATGACTTAGTCTGAACTGAGGCTACCATTTTTGTTTTATGTATGCATGCCCTTAATAAAGATATACACGCGTTCATATGAAGAGATAGTGTCTCCTATTAGGACAGTGTCTCTTATTAGGGTACCCAAATATGTTTAGCAGAAAATGTAATGCCATAAATATGATTTGAACATGCAATAGTGTACGAAAGTCATTACAAAATTAGAAGAATACTATATTATTTTTATAAAATATATTTATCATACACACATAGGCCTAAGCTGAAGTAAAATTGTATAAATAAAAGTATGTTTCTTATAAATTCTAATGATGCTGCATTACTGGATACAATTTTATACCACATTAATAATCATTCCATGAAATATAACGTACATTGTAAGTATATTTGAAAACAACTTATACTGTCTTTTATCAGTAATTTCCCTACCCTTTATTGATTTAGATGGCTCGTGGTAAAGTAAAGCATAAAACTTGGGACCCAGAGAATATGAGAGATGCTCTTGGAGCAGTTCGAGCAGGCTAAATGAGGTACTTGCGAGCTGCAAACGCATGGGGTTCCAAAACGAATACTAAAGACGTGCATCGAAAACAAATGTAAGACACCAGAACAGTTCATGAAATTACATCTCGCCGGAAACCTGAACTCGAGATGTGATCAGTTAGATACTGTATGGAAATGAAGGAGAGATACTTCGGTTTGATGGTGGCGAATATCAAGCGAATTGCTTTCGTATTAGCAATTCGAAATTGTTTAAAGCCACATTTTCAATCCCAAAAAGATATCTGATGGTAATAAATTGTTAAGATAATATATAAATAGGCATCTGGTACTGCCTTTGCTCACAGCCCATGGTGTCTCATCTGCTAGAGCTAGGTAATTTTGTCGTGACAATGTGAATGCATTTTTTTTATATTTAAGAAATGTAATTAGGTAAAATTCATTACAATGCACACAGAGTTTACAACATCGATGATTCTGACCTGAATGTTGTTCAACACAATCTTCAGAAAGTGGTTGCTGTCAAAGGTAAAAAACACGTTTCTAACATGACATCTGCAGAAAGAGGGGCCTTAATAACTACTTTGACATGCATGAATGCTGCTGGTAATTAGTTACCACTGCTATTCGTTTTTCCTTGGAAAAAAAAATGTAGGCCGAACTGATGGATGGTGCTCCCCAGGCTCAATATTTGCATGCGGCATATCGGGATGGATACAACCTACAGAGTCAGATCCAATAATTCGTGTTTCAGATGGCCATCATTGCCACACAAAACATTGAAGTAATAGAGAAGGCTAGTCTCAATAATATAGCCATCATTTGCCTACCACTCCAATCTACAGCTAAAATGCAGACATTAGATGTAAGATTTATGAAACCATTGAAGACCTACTACTCTCAGGAGGATCCTAAATGGCTTCGCCATAACAAAAGACATGTAGTGACTCACTTTCAAATCGCTGAACTGTATGGGCTTGCCTATCAGAAAGCTGCTACTATGCAAAATTCAATAAATTATTTTATAAAGACTGGGCTACTCCCTCTCAATAGTGATGTGTTTTCTGATGAAGATTTTACGAACCATGTAGCTCGTGTATGTGTGGACGTTGTTATTCCTAATTCAGAAACGTTTATTGGGCCTGTTGAAGTTTCACCACTTCCCACATTAAGGTTAACACAAGAAAGAACTCCAAGGAGTGAAGAGCCGCAACCTTCAACATCTAATCTCGAGCTGTCATGACCAACATCTGTGAAACCTGAACCAAAAAATCCCACAGCAGAAAAAGCTGCATTGATAACATCTAACCCCTACCGACATCAGTTGCCAGTAAGTTTGACCTGACAAATGAAGTGACAAAACGTAACTAATGAGAAGTTATTTGCAGAACCTTTAAAGAAGAAGACGAGAAAATCTTAACCTATAAAACAGAGTCCCAGTTCATTTAGTGATGATGAATCTGTAGGGGATATGCATATGATTGATTCCAGTTAGTCGGATGTTGGTGCAGATGAATACGCTGAGTGCCTATTTTACATCGGAATTTTCTCTGAGGACCGTAGAGGAGAATAATAGGCACAGTGTTGCAAGTGTCATCGCTGAGCAGACGAAGAGTGCAATGGAGAAGAAGAACCGTTTATTTGTCCTTTGTGCTACAAGCATTGTAAATAAAATGAGACACATATCAGAGTGAGTGCATTAATTTTGTTTGTGTATTGAAGATAGGCATTTGTTATTTCTAAAAAATATTGATTTTTAAACTAGAAGTATTACACAATAATGTTGGACCTTTATACATGTTTTATTCCAATGTAACAAACTTTTTCGCTAGTTTTGTGTTCCATTAATTGAGAACAATCACTATGTCTCTTATTAGGAGGCCTACAGGAAAAATTAAAATTTTTACAGTATTTTGCTGTTCGGACTCAAACATAGGTAAAACTTGAGTTTGCTGCAATTCTATTTACTATTCTTTAAAATAAAGAAATTTTCCCATATAACCTGATTTTTAGGAAATAAAAATACATCGCAGTATTACATTTTATATATGCATTTTATAAAATGTGTCTCTTATTTGGGTACTATCCTTTACAAACATAAAATATGCTGAGTAGAAACATTAAAAAATGCTGAGAAGCATAAATATGCCTACAGAACTATCGAGGCAGGTAACAATTTGCAAATTCTGGCATTGTGTATTAATCAGTCTTCAAGAGGGAATACTGGAACTGAAGTAATTAGGCCAGAGACTTTTGCATGTTTCCACAATACCCTATGTATGTACAATTTAGGGACAATATATAAATTAATAATTTATAATTAAAAATATTTTTTTAATGTGGAATAATAACTACAGATTTACGATTTGACATATTATATGTATATAAAACAAATATGGCTACCAGAAACAATCATATGCCTAAAGAAGTCGTGGGCGTAACTGCCGAGTATTTTCGGGTACGTTTGCCAAACCCTAGCCGAAGACTGCCGAGCGCCGCCTTAGTTGAGCCGAAGATTGCCGACCCCGTCCAAGTGGATCCGAGAAACCGTCAGCAGCACAAGCCGCACAGCCACCCTCGTAATTACATTGTGCCAGACTCTCCATAATCTTACTACTTATATAAACAAAAATATTTACACATCAATATATATGTATATATATATATACACACATTTAAAAACAATTTCAAAATTCTAAATAGTTAAACCATTCAAAGAGTGAAATTTATTACGCATCGTCGTGCTAATATCGTGATATACTGCTATACACTGTTGTACTATATAGTAGTTGCGATATTTTAAAAATATTGTTTTGTAATCGATATATCGCCATATTGCACATTCCTAGTGATCACTCAGAACGTTCACGGTAAAGTGAACACTTTTGAATTGAACTTTTGAGAAGTGTTACTGTCCCTACCTTGCATGTATTTCAACAGGAACATTGCATGGCATGTTTCTAGTAAAGAAAATAGTCTCTTGTTTTCAAATTGAACTACAAGTGTTAGGTTAACATTCGTGAAGACTTGAAATTATATGTTTGATTTTCTGTATTTGTTAATGCACTTGATGTAAGATTATAATTTTTTTTCCTATATCTACTTTTATAAATTGTTCTCAATTTTACTTGTTCGGCGCATGCATAATATGATCAGACTCATAGAAATGTTAATTTTACACCTGGCAGAGTGATACAAGATGTGCATACCATTATATCTTAAGCAGGGCTTTCAAAAGTTCTCTCAGTTTACCATGAACAGCCTAAACAACTATATTACTGGAAATGTGGGTTTTTTTTTTGCGGGCCTGGCCAGACATCGCCCTTGCAGTGGAGAGTGGAGACATTGGGTCTGTTATTAACATGGGAGATGTCGAGGGTGAAGCGACGTGAGTATGAAGCAGTACCAGAATGCAAAGGCGAAGTAAACAGGAGATCTCCGAGAAAACCCGCCGACCAGAGACGTCGTCCGGCACGATTCCCACTTACGAGAATACAGGAGTGATCCCGTCGGGAATAGAACCCAGTTCACCTTGGTGAGAGGCGAGTGGCCTATAGTCGCTGAGCCACCGAGGCCCCACGTCGCCGTTAAGGAAGGACCGCGCGAAACAGTTACAGAAATCACTGCACAGCCATTATTGAAGGCGATGAAGGCTACCAACCGATCGTCCAGCCAGTTTACTTTGATACGTCTTACGTCACCGCGAGACACTTTCATAATCCCGCTCGAGACCACGATGGATGCGGTGAACGGAGCCGTGCGATCGATAAACTTGGTCCAGTACTTTCTCTAGCTCGTGTGAACGGCAGACCAGAAGGCAGGGAAGAGATTGTCTCTAATCAAGCAACGGTACTTTTAGCCAAACTCTTATACGCCATTTTGACGTATTCGTTATCAAAGCGGCCTCGGTGGCCGCGCTGCTCGTACCACAGTTTCACATTTGCGACAAATCGCTTTCGATTCCCAGCCGATCCAAGCTAGGTATATATGGCTCTAGGCCTCTATGTACCTGAAGTGGTTCTGCTCGCTCAAGACCAAGAAGCGAGGGGGCGGTAAGGGCGACACAAAATGCGCGCCTAACGCCCCAACGCCCTTACACGATTGCCTCTCAGCTTATTGCTTGCAATGTTTTCATCGTTGCGCTTAACTGTGCAAATTACCTATGTTACATGCAGTAGGACTCTATTACACGCGATTAAATTTCTTAGTAAAGTTGTAATTTCCTGCTGCTTCTGAAATAAACTGCACAGAAAGTCCCTAAAAATGCATTATTTTTAAAGAAGTTAATTATTTATTTCTCTTAATTACAATTAATATAATATCAAAACTACACGTGGTTGAATAAGTTAATTTGCTCTTTTTCTTTTTTCTTTTTTTTGCTCAAAGTCGTGTTCGCAAAACATTTATTTGCTTAGATACGACAATTCACGCAAACAACGGTTACACAGAAAATATTTCAGTGCTCAGTCCTGGGGTCACGGTGGCTGAGCGGTTAGACTGCTCGCCTCCCTCCAAAGCGTACCGGGTTCAATTCCCTGCCGGGTCACTCGCAGATTTTCGCAAGTGGGAATCGTGCCGGACGATGCTGTTGGTCGGCGGGTTTTCTCAGGAATCTCTCGTTTACCTCGCCCTTGTATTCCGGCTCTTCTCCATCCTCATCTCGCTCGCTTCACACCTATGTTAAAAGCTGCACACATCTCTTCACTCCACTCCTCTGACTTCATTTTTACCGACTGAGCTGCAAATACGGAATCATTCGACGCCATCACGCGAGTGGTATAAACGTGTTTCACGTAAATTCGTTTAGCATTCGTATTTCATCACTTTTGCGGACGTGTACACTTGTATAAACGAATGTAAACAAAAGAACATATCATTTTCAAAAACATGCTTCCCTAATTATTCATAATCCTTTTAAAATTGGTAAACGTTGACAATTTTATTTATTTTGATATAGCTTACGTCATATTTAATTGTTACAGTTAAAAAATATTTCTTTCTGGCATTATGTTTTATTTATTTCAATAAATTAAAGAATCCGCCGTCGATGTCAGCTATCTTAACAAATCTCCTTAGTTTCGCATGTGTCTCATTGTAAACATCTGTGTCTTTTCAAATTAAAAAAAGAAACTGTGAAATATTTTAATGCAATTATTTCTTTAGTACAGAAATTAATGTCAATATTTGGTTGCCAATTTATAAATTTGGTTATTGAAATATAAATGGAGTCGTTGAAAACCGTCAATGTCAGCAAAATACGCTGTAAGTGGTCCTCTGTTTATGATATATAATATTTTGTAGAACAGTGATTCAGACAATAGTGACATCGCTGAAACTGTCAGGAACCCACAGTTCCCTGTTCAGAGCTGAAGTGAAGTACTTGTGCGTCTCGTTTCACCGCCATCTAAAAATAATGTAGACCTATTTACCTCTTACAGGCTGTTCAGGGTAAATTGAGCAATTTTGGAGGCCCTGCTTAAGATCGACTTGTATGCACATTGTGTATTCTTCCACCATATGTGAACTGAACATCACCTTGGGCCTGATCAATATATTCATGCACCGGTCAAGTGAAAATGTGGAAACTATTGGCAAAGTAAATATTTAACTTATTTTCCATTTCTTAAACTTACATGTATTCGAAAAACAGAAAGAAAAATGATTAATTTTATTATAAATGAAACATTTTAACCATAACACTTTTAACGTTACTGTATGGAACTACTTTATTTTCGTCGCTACCAACTTTAGAGGGCGCACGCCACTCAAATGGATACACGTGTAGCGGCAGGAGCATTTATCAAATGTTCGATTTTACAAGAGCTCACTTTACCGTAAACAACCTATACGTACATGCACTCACCACTGACTCATCCATTACCAGAATATCTGTCAAAGTCACAAGGTCAACACTGATCAGTGTATTTGTTTGTTACATTTGAATTTTTTTCCACTCTTGACATCAAAACTTTGACGAATCACCCCATGTATGACGTGTCTTGTTTCCTAATAGCGTCATGTATCACAAGCGTTTTATACTTCTGTTTGCATTAAAGTATCAACTGAGCTTTTGGTTATATTTTATTTTTGAATTAAATATTTCATACACAATTAATGGGAATAAATGAAAGAGAAATAAGGAGTGTTGGTAATGCCTGGTAAGAAATAGTTCTTATGTAAAATATTGAGCGCTCACGAATGCGGTACGTAGTCACTCTGGTGTAATTCGCAAGACTGGGCTAAGCTTTGTTAACACGAGAAGGAGAAATAGACTCAAAGGAGAACTCTAACAGTGCTTCAGAAAAGTTGTAAGTGACGGGTAATGGAGGATAAATATAATACTTTTAAAATTCATTGAAATTAGGTTGGTGTAGGTACACAAGCATCTCAAAGCTCTAACTTGCATTAATAGTGTTCTACTGACAAGTCTTATTACCTGCATTGTTTGTTATATGGACATTGGCATAAAGTCAGACCAATGTTGTAACACGGAGAGATGCATGCGCACTCTCCCCCTATAAGTAACTAACGAATATAGCACACGTACTTAGTCACAACCAGAGCACCCGCTATGTAAGTCACAACTTGACTGTTCGTTTTCCGTAAGAGAGTAGTGCTTTATATGTAGGAAGTGGAAAATGTCGCGAATTTATCGTAGGACAAGCTATGCTTCAACACATGTATATTTCGGCTACGTTTGCACTGGGATCGCAGGTTATTAGACACGCCCAGGTGAACTCTGGGCCAGTAACAGACCTGCAAGGAAACAGTCACCGAAACCCATGACACCTGGTCTGTGGTAGACTGGGCTGAGCACTGGAACAGCAGTCAATGTGAAGCTCCACAATACATAGGGCAGTAGAGTCTAGCCACAGGTTGTCTAAAACGCGAAACTTTCCTGTCCAAATTTATGTGTTTTGTCGTCAAACTTAAAAATCATTTTATGACGTTATGAGCGTCGTCTGGAGGGAGGTATTTTGCCTGTCCGAGGCCTAAGAGCGTTGAACTGCTAAGGATGAGCTAGGTGCGCGCATCGAATGTCTGATAGTCTTTACGCACAAGGGACTGTATTGGCATGTATAAATTATTTAATCAATTCGCCTAATTGGACTTCGTATGGTAACACTGACCTTATATGGTGTTATAACAAAGACAAAGATGTTCCTCCAAGTCCCTACAATACGGTATTCCAAGTAACCAATATCGGGAGTTTTGTGCCTAAATACTGTTACGGTAAAATAAGCACTTTAAAAACCCCTGCTTAAGATCTACTTTTATGCACATTGTGTACTATTCCGCATTATATAAAATTAACAGTGCCATGGGTCTCATGCATCAGTGAGGTGAAATTGTGCAGTTATTTGAAAAGTAAATATTTAACAAATTTTTACTAATACTGCTAATTTTTACACATCGGGGATTTAAAAAACAGAAAGCGAAGGAAATAATTTCTGTTGACACAAATGGTTACCTAACACACTTAATTCAATGTAAAGACATGAAACTACTTTCTGAACATCGTTACCAACTTTCTAGGCACATATTACTCAGTGCGCCCGATTAAAATATATGCATGTAGGAGCAGTGACATTTTTCTTAGATTAATTTCAAAAGTTCTCACTTTATCGTGAACAGCTTTTATAAGTTATTGTGATTCACTCGTATTAGTACTTTTTCATTATAAAAATATACAATATAGATCCAAATAGGAAATTGGAAAACTGTATTTGGACATGAAAAATGTCTGAAATGTAATTCGTAAGCCAAAACCCCATAAAAATTTGACCCATATAGGAATAGAGCTCTACGCTCAGTTTGAGCGGCTATTCTGACAACGCCCTTGACGTGGTTACAGAGTACTACAGAATACAGAGGTGCAGCGGCAGCTTATACAGCGAACTCCGAACTCAGGTTGCTTGCAGGCGGAACTCTTACAGCTGCAACGTGTGCCGGATAGATGACGGCCTGAGGGCTGTTGCATGGTTCGGCATTTGCTATAGGGGAACACAACTTATTGAAATTTAGTTTTGTAATAGGAATGTATAACCTGTTTCTGTTTGTTTCAAGTTTGTATCATCGAAATTGGCTTCCTGGCTATTGAACTCCATTACAGAGTGTTTGAAACACTCGTTTTTCCACGAAACTATTTGACGGGTGTCCCATGAGCTGATCTACGTCAAGAACACGCACTTCATACGAAGGCTGAGTACTTTCAAGACGACATAAACATTACAATCATCTTTTAAAATTTCGCTTTCTAACAAAAATCACTGTTTCCATCTTTTCCCGGACCACATTTCCACAATTTTTTTTTGCCAAATTTTTAACTCATTAAATGTCGCAGGTAAATCAAGATATTCACGGAACATACAAAAACCCAAACTCTGTTTTGTTCTTCTCTCATGTATTAAGTCTCTTGTCTTCAAAGAACACAAAGGGTTATATATTTGAGAGAAGTGTTGTGAAAGGGAGCTGAGACACTACTATTCTCATTAACTTGTAAACTTCTATGTTTTCGCTTGACTGGTTCCGTACTAGGCAACATCGGTAACAGCACCGCCTACCAGCTGGCAGATGCGACATTTTAATAGGACATCCCATGTTAGGAAGTATTGTCTCATTGCGTTAATAGAAAAAAATAAGCGTTTCAAGACAAATTTATTCTTCACGAATTTTATACGAGAAGATACCTAAGCGTGAATATTTTCAGTATAGATAATAGTATGTAATTTTTTGTAAAACTTAACATTTAAAAATGCCTCGCAAAGTGGCTGAAAAGAATCGTCCAGAATAGATTTTGTTGAATAGCCTGTCTTTAAAACTTACGCCCTGAGGCTGTATTTCATTAACGTGGGATCTCATATGTAAATGTCGCAGCTGTAGGCAGCCGGCAGGTAGGCAGTGCCCTCAAGGCTCCACTCCACTTACTGTACAGAAAATCTTCATCGTTGTGTTATAATTTCAGTTTCAGAGGTATTATTAAAAAAAAATTAAATATAAAAATATACAACATACTAGTTATTTAATGATTTTTGGTTCTGATTTTCACTGTTTGTTAATTCCTACTTGTAAAAAGGTAGGGTATTATTGTTCAAATATATATATATATATATTCGTGAATTTAATTCAAGCTGATAACACGCAATTAAATAAACGCACAAAAATATTTACAATTCGTAAAATAAAAATTGTCGATAATCTTACATTGTCAGGAATTACTATGAATCCGAAATTATGACGCGAATAAGAGGAATCTCAACTGGAGAAGTGAACCAAGCCTACAGGAAGTCGCATCTCCGGCACTTTGCGTTGTACCGAGTTCGAAAAATGCGTTTTTTGACGAAACTATTAAATGTACCCCCAATACGTTTACCTATGAAGTAGTAGGCAAATGGGGAAACGAGCGCAAAAGGGACTCGGAAGTAGATCGAGGATCGAAGAATCATCTTGGAGTTTCCCGTTTCTGTCTCAGAAACGCTTTTTTTACTCTAATAAACGCATGTTTTAATTCAAAAAATCTTCAACATTTGCCCTTTCCCCCCAAAATTTTCCGTTTTCACTAAAAATTGACTGTTTTTCACTCAATAAGCACTGTACAACGCTTGAACCCCTTTTTTGCAAAAACCAACCAATTCAGTTGATTTGTGGTGTTCGCTATTCCTTTCAGATCACAAAATGAGATATCTGAGAAGCCGATAAAATAAATAATTTTAATAACTATTTATTTGTTTCAATAAATTTTTACAATTAAGTGATTTAAAGGCATAAGCATTAAGTGTCATATGTCACCGGACTCATCTTTTAAAGGTGCATACGATCGTGATGTCATACCGTCATTTTTCTTTTAGAGTTCACGCTCTATCATTCTGTGTTGTCTCTCTGTACTTCTATCTCTCTTTCTCTTTCTCCATTGTACTCTCACTCATTCTATATCTTTCTCTATATGAAAAAAGTACGCGTTAGAAGATGACGGAATGGCACTTTTCAAGATATCACTCACAATGCGAACATCACTTTCATTCCCTGCAACATACCTAAAAACGGCTTTTTAGACTACTGTATCTCATAAGCTACGTACCTAATGCCTGCGAATATACGATAGCGGTATACAATGGATTTTTTCTAGAGTCATAACCAATAAAATTATAGGGTAACCAGTTAAAGGTACTGTACGCCAATAGAGTGACTTGCGCGTTGAGATGATGAAGCAAGTGATGAGTGATCTAGAGCCGGCCTTAGAGATCACGGGTTCCGAGACCTTGAAAGAGCAAAATAGCCCCAGGCAGGCGGAACACTTAAAGATCTCTACCAGTTTTTATTTGAGCAACACTCTAAAAAAATACAAATTTATGAAGTCTAAAAGCGTTTGTTCTTTACAAGGTCGCGGAACAGGTGCAAGTGAATTGATGCCTGATAGTGACCTCGCTTGTCTAGCACGGTAAGACATGTATTTGCGGTTTCTTCCCACATCTTGAATCAAACATTTGTAAAATCTCCTTATGTATGACGTGTTTCGTATTTCCTAAGTATGTGATGTGTCACATGCGATTTACTTTTGTGTTCATAAAAGTTCACTTCCAGGGTCCTGCTACAGAGCCCCTCACCCCCAACCGAAACAGCTGGAGTGTTGGTATGAGGGGAGCCTGGACACCTGATAGCACTGCCCACAAGAGCAGCAACAGCAGCAGCAGAAGCAGCAGTGGGACGATATGCAGTGAGAAGCAGGTGAAAATACAGCATACCCAGAAAACTTGTACACGCCGATTTTGCGGGGTGAAGGTTGGTGACTGCTGAAAGAAAGGACACAATGTTCTTACACGTACGATAGGTAAAACGGGATTGAGATGCCATATTGCTTGAGAAGAGTAATAAAGATGTTCCTTTCCAGATGGTCGTCGACAATGGAGCGACCATAACAGTAGTAAGACACTCCTCAGGTCTTCCCCCCCCCCCCACAATCGCCCGATGACAGTATAGAAAGATGATTTTTGAGTACAATAACAGGTGATTCCATACCAGTTAGAGGTCAGATAAAAGAGGCCCTGATGCTGGGCAACCATAGCAAAGAGCATTGTGTTTCCATAGCAGAAATAGAGGACGAATAGCTTTTGGGTTTGATATACTATGTATGCTGAAGTGCTGTATCGATATTCGACTTGGTGTGCTATGGGTAGGCGGTACAGAGTTGGCCGTGTCAGCATATAATGATTTGTCTTCCCTAACTAACTGCTCAATAGAATGTGGTCAAACCACTGTGCTGCCCGCTTCTTGTGAAATTTTCATTACAGACAGATGTTGAAGAAAACTTGTCAGACATTTGGTTGAGCCAGCAGACAAGGTTGGCATCCTGCCAGGTAAAGTTGTTGTATCAAGGACTTTGATCTCTTCTTATTCTGGCAGTTTTACAGTTAGAATGATACATTTCTCCGATAGTGACATTCGTCTTGAGGAGGGAGGTCATTACAGGTTTTGCGAGCAGGTCACAGAGATACATCCAATTGTTCTAAAATATTCTAGAGTAAAAATATAGAATTATATATACCAGAAATACAGGGGTAACTTCCAGAAAGAACGAAAGTAAATCTCAACTGGTGACAGGAGAAGGCTGTCTCTGAACTACTGCAGGGAAATCGAGAGGCTTGCTTGTTTGGACCAGATGACATTGGAAGGACTAATGTGACCGGCCATCACATAAATATAGACGATGCCAGTCCCATTAGACAGACACCTGAAAGACTGCCACTAGCTTCGCATGAGGCAGTTCAGGGAATTCTTAAGGAAATTAATGATATAGAGTTGATAAAACCATCAGTTAGTCCATGGTCATCCACCATAGTTCTTGTTAAAAATATTGATGCCTCTCAGGTTTTGTGTATTTTATCTCCAGCTTAATAATGTGACAAAGAAAAACTCTTATCGACTTCCAAGGATATATGATGCATTAAACCACCTAGTAGGTTCGCAATGGTTTTCTACTTTAAACATGAAGAGTGAGTACTGGCAGAGCAAGGTGGCCCCAGAGGACCAAGAGAAGACTGCATTTTGTGTCTAAGGGAAAGAAACCTGGCAGTTCAACATTATGCCGTTTGGGCTATGTAATGACCCTGCACCTTTTAAATTCTGATGGAAAAGTTCTGCCTTTATATATCTGTCAGCTTTACCTAGAGGATATTGTTGTGACAGGAAGGGCATTTCAAGAGCACCTATAATGCTTAGACTCTGTATTCCCGAAAACAGCCACAGCCAAATTGAAACTAAATCCTAAGAAGTGCCACCTGTTCCAAAATAAAATAAATTTATTAGCACATATAGTGTAAGCCCATGGAATCGAAACAGACCCCAAGAAAATCAAAGAAATTATAAATTAACCGACACCAACTGACAAAACTGAAGTGCAGAGTTTTCTGGGATTATGTGCTTACTACCATAGAGTTGTACCTGGATTCGCCACGATTTCCAAGCCCCTACATGAACTGTCTCAGGCGAATAGGAGATTTCACTGAACCACTTAGTGGAAAGATGATTCTAGTAAACTAAATAAAATTCTGATATCTCCACCAGTCTTGGGTTTCCCGAAAAGAAGAGGGTGTTTTTGTTTGGGACACTGATGCTAGTGATGTAGGCATTGGAGCTGTGGTACCTCAGGTTCAAGGTGGGAAGGAAAGACCTCTAAATTACTTCAGTAAAGTATTTCCATCAGCCTGAGAGCAATTGCTGTGTTACATGCAAAAAGCTTCTGACCATGGTGTAGGCAATTACACACCTCCACCCCTGCCTTAATGGGAGACATTTTATTCTTAGAACCGACCAAGCTTCATTACACTGGCTACCATATTTAAAGAACCCTGGTGGTCAAATAGCCCATTGGATAGAGCATCTTCAAGAATACGACTTTTAAATTCAGCACAGACCTTGATGCCTTCACAGCAATGCAGATGCACTGTATATGAGTCCATGCGAGCAATTTTGTCGTCATTGCGAATGCCAGGACGAAAAGAGTGTTGAATCGCTTAAGATATGGAGGTCAAGAATCCAAGAATCTTTATCTTGTGATAGGAACTGGTGTTAGTAGATTATTAAGAAAGATCAGATGAATGATAACACTTTGCCACCATTATTAAAGTGGAAAGACGTTAGCTGTCGGTCACAATGTAAGATACATCCAGCCTGAGTGCAGCAGTCGAAGCATACTGGGCAGAATGGAATTAGTACTGAAGAATGGCATACATTACAGTAAATGAGGAATTTTTTTATGAAAAACCTACACGGTTGCAGTTGGTCCTCCCAGAATGCAGGTTTCCTGAAGTATTCAAGGAACTGCATAATGCAGCAGCCAGTGTGCCCTTTGGTGTTAATAAGACCCGTGACAGAATTATACTGAGATTCTTCTGGTGGAGGATATTTAGGGGAGGTGCGAATGTAAGACAGCTGCACTGCGAGGAAGAACCCAAGGACCAGGGAATAAGGTCACCTCTAGAAGTACGATGTCGGAACCCTATTTGAGAGGATTGCAGGAGAATTTTCTGGTCCCTTTTCCAGTCACGGCTAATATCTGGAATCCACTGGTGGCCCAAGATTACTTTATAAGAGGCCGGAAGTCATTCCGCTCCCAAACCAAGAAGCACGTACTGCGGCCGAGGCATTCATTGAGCATGTCTTTTCGAAGTTTGAGGTGCCACTAGAACATAAATCCAAACATGGAAGAGACTTTGAGGCAACTGGGTTCCAGGAGGTAACAAAGATTACGTGGATGAAAAATACTACGACTACAGCCTTACAAACTCAATCCGATGGAATGGTCGAGAGGCTTAACCACACTCTTGAGCAGTACATGTCGTTCTTTGTGGTAGGCAATCAAAGGATTAGGAATCAAATGTGCCATTGTTTTTCTCGTTTACCTCGTTTACGAGTCCACAAGGGTTACGCCAACAAGAGTGCTGTTTGGAAGAGAGCTGCGCCTTCCTTGTGACCTGCCGTTTGGCCGACCGACAGAAGAGGATTCTGTGGTGCCTGATTATGCCAGCGAAATGCATAACGGTCTAGTTCGCATTCATTATTTTGATCGACAGCACCTCAGAATAAATAGTGACAGGATGAAAACGTGGTATGATAGGAGAATGTCGGGAGAGGTATTACAAGGACAACTGGTGTGGCTGTACAACCCACAGGGGAGAAAAGGGTACTGTCCGAAGCTACATAAATATTAGGAGGTCCCTACAGGATTGTTAATAAGATCAGTGATGTGGTCTTTCGGATTTGTCATCAAGGTACTCGAATGAAGCCGATGGTTGTTCACATCGACCGGCTGGCACTCTACTATGATCCGTATGTTGCAGCGTCTGTGCGGATCGATCAGATTTGGGGAAGGGGCAGTGTTACGTACTCGCTGCTTCGCAACTCTCGCGAGCGAGTGGAAGTAATAGACAGCAGTTATATGGTAGATGCGGTGACACTTCAATGGAATGTTTTGAATTACAGGCGCGCTCTTAACCAAGAACCACATATCTATTACCAAAAAGCGAGTCGACACATTAATACTTTTGTGACGCCCTGATGACCTAGAATGTATTAAGTTTCTGCGTCTATCTAAGGGAATATTTTAGTTGTGTACTATATTATCTTCGCATTACTCAGGGCGTATCAAATTTCCAGGTCAAGGCCAGCAGAGTATAAATAGTGCGACGAGCCTCCGGGTCAGGAGTTGTTTTTGAATAGATAAGTGGCTGAGTTTCAATGACAGAAGACGAGCAGCAGGAGAAGTGACCAGCGGAAGGGAAATCTGCCACTGCAAGTATCAAGCAGTGAAGAGTGCGGCTGGCAGGCTGACCTATTAGACTAGATGCATGAGTGAAAGACATTATATATATATTGTCTACAGCAGTCTGAACGGGTGTTAATTATGAGAATTAGTTTATTGACTATGACGAAACTGAAGTACGTTAATTAAAGTTGAAATAGTCATTAAGTGTTGCCATTACTAAGAAGTTCAGATATAAAGAAGGGAGACAGATAATTGACTGCTGCAATTAATAGCTGTATGAATAAATTACACTTTAAATTTGAATCAGTGGGAAACCACTGATTCGCAGTGAAATTCAACTACTCTTATCAGTGAAAATGGCCCCGCTTAGAATCAGTGATATACCACTGAGTTTTTCAGTGACAAAATTTCACTGATTGAATAAGTGACGCTCGACTGCAGTGGCGAATTAAGTATTGCTTTTATTGAATGTAGGCATATAATCCAGTTGAATAAACATATTTACGATAGTTTACTATTCATATTGTGCAACTTAACGTAATTTTAAAAAAAGTGAAAACATTTTGGCGGCTGGCCGGGATTAAACTCGTGCACTCTTCGACTTTAGGCCGTTGCCTTGCAAATTGTAAATATGAGAAGAAAATATCTGTCTTAAACTACCGCTGAGAAATCGTGTAGTTTGATGTTGTATGCTCATAGTTTCCGTGTTTGGTTTGATTGGTACCGTTAGGATTGTTAAGACGAATAGAATATATGAGTACACTCTCTTCACCACATTAAATGCAATTAAACCTTCCAACAGAGCGCTGTGACTATACATGGAATCGAAATGAAGGGCTGTGTGTTCATATTACCTCGTAAAATAGCGTTTTGAAATACTGAAAAAAAATACTTTTCTGAAAGTATTTTGCATTAGTTTTATTCGTTTATTTGTTGTTACTTCACTTGATACACGTTGTATAACGGCCATTTTTAAACGATGTTTGACGGCCATTTTTACGTACAGTTTCACTGATACATTAGTCAACATAATTAGAGACGGAGCAAGTTGTTCAGATGTTTCACTGGTCCATCTCGCAAAAAATAAATCACTTAGAAAACAGTGGAAAAATGACTGACGAATCAATTGGAAATGTCACTGAATCAATCATTGAGGGAAATATGGAATTTTTTCCACTGGTTCATCAGTTCAATTCACTTAAGTGACTGTTGTATCAGTCAGATACGTTTGAATGATTGAAACAGTGAAATTCTCACTGATTCAAATTTAGAGTACAGAAATCTAATTTAGTTCTTTTTTTAATAAGTCATTTGCCCCTCGCGTCGCACGCAGTGAGCTGTCAGTAAATCAATCAGTGAAACTATTTCACTGAAACAACTGCACAGTAAAAATTCATATCTTGCTGCAAAAAAAAAATCAATATCGAGTTTGTTGTGTAGTAACATAGTAATGTTTGGAATAAAGTTACCTAATAATAAACGTAAAAAAAAAATCCCTTATTGCTGTAATGCAAACATACTGTTGAAGTGCTAATGTTTAAAAAAGCCTCTAAGTAATTTTGCCGCAACCAAAATTTGTAATAAGCAAAAATTTACCAGAAGAACAAAATAAGTTGCGTTACTGCGACCCAAGAAATATCCAAACAACACAATATAACACTGACTTGGCTTTGTGAAAATGGCAGATAGTAGTACACTGCGGTAACCTCGTAAAATGAAACCACTGCATTTAAATTTTAAAGCACAGTTTGAAAACTAAACGATGCTTAGACCATCTCTCAAGCTTTCAAAGCAGTTTATTTGTGCCAAATATGTATATATTTCTAGAGCATAAAGTATTTCCCCATAACGAAAGAGAACTGCAGTTTTTGGTTTTATTTTCATCAATAGCCACAATATAAAACAGAAACAGATATAATAAGATAGAGCGGTTAGTAGGGCGCAGGATTCCGTGAAGAGAAGTGCGTCAAACACTCAGGGAATGTGTGCGATACCCATGCCTGACGTCATGTTTTTTTTTCTTAGCAATGTTTATATTTGTGACTAAATAATTTTACTTCATTGAATTTATAGTAAAATGATTATTTAAAGCAAAAGAACATTACAAAAATTCTTTAACACAAATGTTAACATGAATGAAACACAAAATTTGTTTTGCCGCAACATCAAAAACACCATCTTAAAGTTGGCCGTACAGTATGGAGAGTTAATGTTACAGTAGCATCAATAACTTAACAGTAGAATTATTATATTAACAGCATCATTAGTTACTGGTGGCTCACAGATAACAAACAAAATAATGCTGTAATAACATTAATACTGTTAGCACAACATAATACTTTTTTTTTGTACAGTGGTGTTCAACCGACTCTAAGTGGAATCATTTTCTCTGATTCAAGTAGTTGAATTTCACTGCGAATCAGTAGTTTCCCGCTGATTCTAATTTAAAGTGCTGGTTGTCGCTGTCCATATCCGCGGTAAGGGCACATATTCAACCTAGAATGACCCCTTCAGCTAACGGCACAAGCGACGTATCTCCCACATGTCCTAGCCCATAGACTAAAGATGATGTGGACTGATCTCGCTGGCTGCGTACAACCAGTCTCCGTGTTACAACATTCAAATGCTTTTCTGACAATACGTCTAGCAAAACGGAATATGTTAACTTAGATTTAAAGTTAGAAAACTGATAGTAAACAAGGACTTAAATATGTATTTATAATTCCTCTGACGAATTTGTAATGCAGTTTCATAAGATTCAAATTGATCAAAATAATTTATTCACATAAAAGTGCTTGTGCTTTGAAAATTGAGATATAAATAAACGCGTTCAGAACTGTTGACCATGTGAATTCGACAGTTGTGTTCATTTGGGTTAGGTCAATGTTGGGTAGATGCACAGAAGACGAATAATCACTGCACCTCGTCTTTAGTCTATGCCCTTCAACGGAAATTTCGTTCGTCAATTGTTTACCGCACTTTCGAGCTGTTGTTAGTACAAAAACGGAGGCAACATAAAAAAAGGGTTTAATTAACTAATTCATTTTCGTGTCTGCGTTGCAAATTACGAAACGAAGACGGGTGTTCGAAATTATAACCACATCGTCACGAAGGGATCGAGAGTGCGCGAGCGAGTAAAGGGATTTGATTAACTCTTAATACCCAAGTCTTGAGAGTCGATGAGTGTGAAGCGAGGTGAATATGAAGCAGCGCCAGAATGCGAGAGCAGGAGAAATGGGAGATCCCGAGGAAACCCACCAACTAGCGGCATCGTCCGGCACGATTCCCACACGCGGCAGCGACCCTGCGGAGAATTGAACTCGGTTCGCCTATGTACGAGGTTAGTATTCTAACCACTATACCACCGTGGCTCCTAAGAGACCAAGGTAATTCGGGAGAATTGTGGGTACTGAAGGGATCAGGGACAAGCTTCCGAGTGGTATGGTTCAGGGAATGCGATAATAACCATTATTCCCCACCTGCCTCCATTGCTTTTCTCCTTTTGGCCGAGAAGCGCGGGAGCTACAAGGTTACACTGGTACGCGCTACAAGAGCGCCGTCGCCTCTACGCGCAAGGCTCTGAACTAACGTTCAGTGTCCTCGTAATGCTGCGTGTACCTATGGAACTTTCAGCAGTGACGCTGTCATTTTATCGATTAAAAGTCTGTAACAAATTTCAATAGAGGCTCCTATCGTAGTTTGACTCGTGTAGGGCTAGTATGTTTTATGATACGACAGTCAGAAATAGTCCTTTCTAACTATATTGGAGGGCTCCAAAATAATCTATACAGCGTGCGTGGTACCTTTAAAGAACACAATTCCTTCCTCATCTGGGGTATGATGTCTTCTCGTAGGCGACCACACTGGGGGCACGTCCAATAGTTTCGTCAAGAATCCAAGATTTCAAATTCTCTGCGACGTAGTTAACGAGCACGCCAGGCAGGCGGAACTCTTGAAGCTTACCGTCGTCTTCAGTTAGGTGGCTAGTAATAAAAATAATATTGAGACAAAGGGCAAGGAGTCGCAGCAGTTCCGGAAGCAGCAAGCTACTCTCCTTGGGCTGTGTTTCCCTTTCAACACATCTCGTTTGCTGAAGGACTGGGCGGCCCGTTCTGCCCCTAGGGGCTGCGGCTGTCTCCCCAAGGCGAGGGAGCGCTACTCACGTCAAGGTCACTACTTTACATCGGAACACCTGCTCCATTAAGCTTGATTCACAATTACACAGTGCGGACAGAACCTATGGTAGCTCACATAGTTCACAGAAGTCTTTCTTTGCTGGAAAACGCAGTGGTTAGCATGCTTGCCCCCAGCCATCCAACAAGACGAACAGGTCTCAATCCCCGGCCGGGTCACTCCCGGATTTTCGCAAGTCGGAATCGTGCCGGACGATGCCATTCGTCGGCTGGTTTTCTCAGGGACATCCCGTTACCCCAGCCCTTGCATTCCGGCATTGCTCCATTCTCACCTCATTTCATCATCATCCGTTTTCAAGAAATCCTTGTTAAGAGCCGTCCTAATTCCTTAGCCCAACCCGACACTTCCTTTGATGTAACACGATTTATCATTAAATATGAACAAAATTATTGTTATATATATATATATGAATATATATTATATAATCCTATATAAGTAGACGATCTCTGTCTGTCCGGCTATAATACATCTAAATCCCTTGAAACTAAACAGAAGATCTTCAAATTTTGGAGAGCGAACTCAGGGTGAAATACATGTCAAGTACGAATTTCAGCAATATCTGATTACGCAATCATTACCTTATACACTAAAAACTTATTTTTTAATTACCTTCCCCCTATGAAAAGTTTTGTATTAATGTATTGAGCATATTGCGTAGAGATATGAAGGTAATAGAATATCATTTTTGTTTAGTTTAAATGTCTCGCTTCAATGTTGAGTTAATTAAGTGAGGCCGCAGTGGCTCAGTGGATTGAACAATATAAAGTGGGGCCTTAGTGGCTCAGTGTGTACAGGTCATGCATAATTTTGTACAGGTTTGCACAATTGATAAAAGGTGAAATTACTTTAAAGCATTTATTTGGCAAAGAGAGCATGTAAACGTTCGTAAGTCAGGTAAAAAGTGAGTTCACAATGTAATAATATTTTACTTTAACCTGCTGGGCTAGCGGCATAAATGAATATAAGTCACAATAGGGGCTTAATTCAAAACAACATCAAATCATTTTCACATGCCACAACCAGCATTTAACCATTTTGTTTCCTATAACTGCGCCACAGCATTCAAAATTTCAGAATTGGAGCACAATGATAATTCATAATATAGCACCAAAGAAGTACAGTATGAATAGAAAATACCATAATTAAGAGTTAATAACAATCTGAGTAGTAGTAGGGGCGGGCGTGGCCTACTCCACTTTTGACTGATTGAAAGGGTTAAATTGATACCAAAGAGTTAATGAAATTGATTGAAAAGATTGATAAAAATCGAAACGGTAAATCAAAAGGTTTAAGTTATTCAAAGTGTTAAATGGATTTAATTATTAAGTATGTTTTAAGGGTTGAATTTATTGAAAGGGTTAATTTTTAATCGGAGAATATATATTTATTTTTGATTTTGTACTTATTTCTTTCCTCCCATTTGTGGGGAGCAGCTGCTCTGTACGATGTTGATGCTGTGGTGTCCTGGAGGCAATGGCCAGAGTGGTGGGTTGCAATGTGTTATATAGTTGTTTAGTTGAGTGCAAGAGTGTGCTAAGTGTCATTTTTCTTAATTTTTCTTATTTTAATGTGCTTATAGGGATGTTGGTGGTAGATAGCCGATTTTTACGAATACATTTTTAACACACAAAGAGAAATTTAGAGTCTTTAAAGGAGTACAACATATGAATAAATTACACAGATCGTATCGCAAATCTCAAACAACTGCGTGAATAATAAGTGCAATTACTCCAGTATGGAATTTAATGTAACGTGAGTTTCCAGCTTAGAAATATAATTTACACAAGAGAGAATTTTAGCTACGTGAATAACATCTGGTGTTGACAAGTGATAAATGATCAAAATTAGGTGACTTTCATAATTGAATTAATTAATAATCTACAACAAAATGTCCATAGCAATTCAACAAACAAGATATATATATATGATATATGATATGATACGATATGATATATATGATATATACATGTGATACCCCTCGCACATATATTACACGTCTGTCTGCCTGTGAGACTGGTGAGGAGGAACATAATCCACATGTAAAAAGAAATTAATTGATTAACATGCGTAATTAAATCGCACTCTTCGCAAAATGTATCTGTCCAGCTGCAAGCTCATTGAACCACTCAGTAGATCTTACATCAAGAGCCTGACAATATATACGTGGAGCGCTTTTGGAGGCTGACAAATGACTAAGGTTATAGCTACTGGAAAAAACTCTGAATACGATTTAAATCAGACACAATGATGTACCTTAAATTATTTCTAAATAAGTCCATTTGATATATGAATGAGTAGCACTTATGTCGAGCTGTGAGTAGATACATGTGGCATGTCTGATAGGCGACTGTGTTTGAACTACGCTGAAAACCTGTAAATGAAGCAAACATTTTAAAAAATGTTTATGAAATTAACTGCACTTGTTAACACAAACAGTAATTTTTAACTGCTAGGAATTTTCGTAAACCGAGCTCAGAAACTTAATTTGAAAATCTTTTCACAGTATTGACTTAACACACTTAACAAAGTTTACAATAAAAGACATTTATATTAAAATGTTAATCATAGCCTGCATTATAGATCAAGGCAGGTGTGATGATCGCTGGTCCGTAGTTGTGGTAACCCGCGATCGTAACCTCGTCAGCCGACAACTGTCTACCCGCCCCGTGAAGATGAGAGAGAGCTTGTGTGGTATACATCCATCTAGTCCAAACATTGATGACCAACTGATTATGGCACAGAGTGTCCATTTCTTACCTACAAAACCTTTATTTACTAAATAGAAAATAAAACATACATAATCACGGATTCAAAAAAAATTCCACATTACCAAGAATATGAATGTCGCCAGTAGTACCAACTAATTTTCGATACAACTAAATCTGATCACCAAGTTCCATCTTCATGTTTTTACATGAATACATAGACACATTTCCAGAAACACTAATTACAGCAGTATTATCTGTCTTGCTCTCATGAACTGGAAAAGTTTTGCAGCAGATTATTGTATTTGGATCAATCTCACTAATATCTTTTGGTGCTGGCTCCATCTCGACATGAGACCTTCTTTAGCAGTTATTCATTGAAGACCAAAATGATACAGAAAAGACAACAAAATAATACTCTTTTCTATATCAATGATCTTAACTGTCCAAGATATTTATTGACCTCCTTAGTAAAAGACACAATATTACGATAAACGTTCCTCAGGTAATAACCAGAAGAATGAAATCGCCTCCGATTCATGTCAGGATGAAATTTGCAAAAACACATCAATAATGTTAATATTCATAATAATTAATATGATATGCATAAAGGAATCTAACTATTAATACAACACAGATACATACCTCAAAACAAGGTAAGGAAACAAAAAAACAGAAAACCGAAAAGTCCGCCCCTAATACTTTAACCTACTCACTCGGCATTTAACATGCGAATGGAAAACTGTGCAGCAGCACTATGTATCTCTAACGCTGCTGCTATGTGCTGGGACCTTATAACAGGATGTACTTCCGGGCCCTACCAAGCTGCCACTTCTGGGCGATAAAAAACTTCCGGTTACAACCAAACGCAAAGTACTATCGCTATAACATACCCAAAGAAAGAATTATAATTGTTAACTTTGTGGATCAAATGTTTCTGTTGGCCAACATGTTTGCACTTGTGTGTGTGTTGCATGTAACACACACACAGCCCGGGTGTAAGAAACACTCACTCCTTGAAAGCAGAGCTCAAGAAGGGGAATCTGGATCTAATTTTAAGAAAATGCAGGAAAACTGTGTTGACGGAAGTTGCTAACGGTTTATAAAAAAATATATTTTTTAATGTTGTATATACTTTGAATTAATGCTTTCTGTTAACCTGTAGTTGTTTTGGAGCACGGTGTAATTGTTGTACACAAAGTTGTGGCTATATCTGTATTTTTTAAATAATTAGTGTACTATCATGTATTTGCTAGTGTTAAAAGATGTTGTAAATATATTGTGAATTCACCTGTGTTTGTTTTGCATTGAAATGTTTGGAGCAAGTTCTACTTGGTAGTGTTAAAATGTTTTGTGTCATCCTATACTTTATAGTGTTGAAATGATTGAAACCAGTGTGTAATTTGTATATGATTTGGAGTAAAATTTTCTACGTGCTTAAATCAGTTTTTGAAGATAGAATGCTGCTTCAGGGTTAAAACGATTTTTTTTTTTAAATTTGTGTTTGTATATATTTGGTAAATAATTATTATGTAAAATTAATCCCTTTTGTATGTTTATTTAACCCTTTTCCTTATTAAAAAGCTAAACTATTTTGGTAAGCATTTTTTTCCTCCCCAGAGAGAGGGAAAAGTAATTAATTTGTCTCCAACCCAGAGAGAGAGAGAGAGAGAGAGAAGGGGGGGGGAGCGAGAGAGAGAAAGATATATATATATATATTCTTAAAATTTGTACTTAAAAAAATTTTGCTGCATTAACAAGATAGTCTTGTAAGACAAAAATTAATCAGACTATTAGTTCACCACAAATACTAATCAGCTAAACATATAATTGAATCTGACAAAAGATGTCTGCTGGAAAAATTGTAAATACACCTAAAAGAGTGTATTTTTTCGCCAGCCTCCGTAGAGTAATTATATTAGGCATTAGTTGGAGGCTCTGGGTTCGAATCCCGGATAAGGCATAGCAAATTGTAATATATAATGTGCGTGTTCGATCCCCTGCTAAGACATGGTTGATATAAGCTGGGTTTATATCCCACTGAGAGTATGTACAATTGTAATCTAGTTTCCATTCTAAGTGTTCAAACATAACCGACGATATGTAATAGACATTACTATACGTCACTATGCATTACAAAATGTTACGTAGGTATGTTACGATACATTACTATACGTTACATTGCTACATTACGATATGTTACTATATGTTACAATACATTATGTTTGTATGTCATGATGTGTTTCAATGTGTTACATTGGAAAATTACGATAAGTTAAAATACATTACATTGGTATGTTCCGATGTTACATTGGTACATTACGATATGTTACATATGTTATGTTGGTGCATTTTGATACGTTACAATACATTATGTTGGTACATTTTGATACGTTACAATACATTATGTTGGTACATTATGATGCGTTATGTTAATATATTATGACATGTTACGATATGTTACTTTGGTATGTTATATGTTCTGTTAGTACATTACGAAACGTTATGATACATATTATTATAACATTCTTTCACAGAACAATGAATATAACACTGTTAATTAAACTAAAATAAATTCGTTCGTGCACGTGATAATGCTAGTTTAAATGTATAACACTCCGGTTGCAAACACCTCGTATTGTCAAAACTTTGTATTGGAATAATAATAGTTAGTATACAAAATCGTAAAATAAGAACTTATTTCAAACCTATTGGCTTAAAACCGAACAAATACACGTTAAATGCAAATATAAACGTTAAAATTCAGTATATCCATGCTAAATTTCCTAAAACACATTAAATAATTTTAATTTGCATTGAAATAGGTTAAAATTTACTTTAAATGTCTTAAAATATTTAAATAGTCTATTTGATATCCATTTCAGGTGAATAGCGTTATTTTAATTTTTGCGACAAGAGCAAGTGATGGGCTATAAATAGGGGCAACGCATCCACTTGACCTCATTTGCTCCTGTTACTTCATGGAGGTAACATCTCCTACCATCTCGTGTTTGGACAGCCAGTGAACCGGTCCACGGTGCTAGGATGCCTAGGGCAAGGGCATGAGCCGCCCTTTTGCCACTTACTTCTGCCTATCTGTTCTGCCATCGGGTTGTGTGGTGAATGAACATCTCGCTTACAGTTCTACTGCCCGCTGGGGAATTCACCTGCTTTCTCGGAAGACCGCACATTTGCTGGAGTAAACCCCTAGGACTTTCGCCTGCATAGATGGGCTAGCACTCATACAGCTTGGCCTGGATTCGGGTCTCGTTCAACAACCACCATCTTCACTACAAGAGTTTAAGTAAGTAAAAAAAATTAAATTAAAAAGCTAGAGTTTTCGGTATTTCGTCTAAAATATTTCGCATTTTTCAGAAACTTTCTTATCAAAGTGTTATGTGAAATATCGTTGAATGTTTATATGATTTCATCAAACTTTTGAAATTAAATCTTTACAACTTTTAACAAAATTGTTACAATTGAAAGAATTATATTTAAAAATCGTTACAAATAAATCGAATTTCGTTAAAAATTGTTACAAGTGAATGAATTTTTAAAAAAATCATTACAACTGGATGAAATTCGTTCAGATCGTTAAAACTCGAATGATATTATTATTAAATCGCAAAATATGTCTTTGAAATCAAATGAAGTTGTTTCGCATTTGAGAATATTTGTTAAATGAAGTATTTTTAAAATTTTAAGGGTTTTAACGATGTTTAAAGGTTTTTTACAATGTTTAAGGGTGGGTTTTGGTTTCATTTTGTGCGAATAAGAGTCTATGACTGTGTGTGAGTATGATTGAAGGAGAAATTTGAGAAAAGAATTTAATTCCAGATTAAATTGTTTATATATATATTTAAGTTTGTTTAGCAGAGTTTAGAGGGAGTCATAGGTGAACTGCCAGTAGTAGCATGTACTATATGGACAATGGGCCATGTCAATAACACGTAGCCTATCCCTCTTTTCACTGATTAAATATTTGCAAAGTATGTGAAAAACATCTAGAATATATCGCCAAGAACTCTGAGAAAAAAATTCGTTTAGGTAGGTGGATGACTATGTGTGATTGCAGGGGAAAGGCGATAAAAAAATTTAATTCCAGATGAAATTATTTATGTACATTTGAGTTTATTTAGCAAAGTTGAGACGGCAGGTGAACTTCCAGGAGTAGCACGTTACACTATATGGAATACGGTCGTGTCAATAACACGTACCTACCCAGTGTTTAAATATTTGCATTTTAAGTTTCAGTAAATTTTACGTCTAAAATGCAAGTATTCTGGTTTGTATAGTTGTAAAAGTTTCACAAGTTTGAATTGAAGTAAATTGACTGGAATGTGTACGTAGGTTTTTATAGTTGCAAAAGTATTCCATGTTTAGTTTCATAGTGTAAAATGGTTGAATTTTAGACAAGTCTTTCAAATGCTTTGAGTGTAACAGAGTAATTTCCCTTGCTAAGACTTTCATTATTAAACTTATATTCAAAAAATTTATAAAAAAATTTGACAGTGTAAATTCATATCTTTTTTTAATGGTGTAAAATTACTTTAATTTTAACAGTGTTAAATTAGTAAATTTTATGTAGTATATCACTACTTAAGAATTTTTGATGATGTACAAATATAAATTTTTTGACAGTGTAGAAATTTGAATTTTTTAAGGTGTAACCTTGAACATATTTTCATGGTGTAAATGACTTTGCTGTACAATATTTCATAAATTTTTTAATGGTGTGTATGATTTAATAAATGTTTTTGATGGGGTAAGATTCAAAAATTAAAAAAAAAAAAAAAAAATATATATTTTAACATTTAAAGTTTTTCTCTAACCAAAAAAAAAACATTTAAACTGTCTTAAACTGAAATGCAACAGTGTGAGTTTAAATTTCACCATCATATTCAAAATGATAACCACGCGCCTGGGCTGAAAAGTAAAATCTTGTGAAAGACGAGGGTGAGACAGGTCGCAAAGCGTGGTCAATTCTATATTGGAGACAGGCTGCTTGAGGAGAAATGTTGTGTCGGAGAGGTATGGTGGAGGGACGAAGCTGCTTTTCCCTTCCCTCGGCACAACCCAGAGACGCCTGCAGGGTCTACACGATGAATCGTTGGAGGGGAAGAGAGAACATCGAGCGAGTGGGGGTAGTCGGGCCGGCACAGGATGGTGAGAGCGACCATACAGAGGTGCACTCGGGCACTAGCGGCAGGTTTTTGAACTTCGTTTCTTTCTCTCGTCTGGCCAGCTTCGCGCGCTACCCGGCCTGGCTTGTTCCAAGCTTGCATCTTACACTGTACTCTCACTGTACAGATGGCTCGTTGGGCACACCAGACCTTGTCCCTTCTATTCCCTATTCTGTTTCGTTTCTCCTAGCCTGCTAGTTACCTGCCTCTCACCCACAATTAAAGTATTTTGAACTCGCCAACTTTTTAGTTACTGCTCTCACTCCTGTATTTCCCCAACAAACATAACATTTAAAATTAAGGACAACATTTCGCCCTTTTGTCTAGGATTCTAATAATAAAATTATATTTTCAGTTATATTGTGTGTATGTGTAAGTTGTTAAGAGTGTTTACATTTTTTTTAATAAGGGGGTTACTTCAGTGTAATTTATTGTGGTGTTGCAATTTTTATATTGAGGAAACTACATAAAGTTTTTAGTTAGGTGAAATGTGTGAGCATAAGCAATCCAGTATTGACATCGTGCTTGAAGGTCTTTATGTAATCGATTCATATTCAGAATCGCAGATGGAAAAACAAACAAATCGAGTCAGTGTCCTTTCGCCTAAGCATACATGAGTTAATATTTTGGAGGAAGATCTGTACTTAAGCGATTCGAGCACATATTCGCTTATGGACATATTTCAAAACCAAAAGGTGAAGACATCTCCGCTTCCCTAAACATGAGAAGCTTGATATTTTGAATAACGACTTATTTCTATCAGACTCAGAAGATTCTTATGATTCGGAAAGTGCTCCAACTGTTTCACAACCGACTTTCGAGTCGATTAGAAATATTTCGCCAAGGAAGCCGGAAAATAATTCCTTCTCCGATTCCCGAGCCTAAGTGGAAGCTTTGCAAGACCTGTTGTACCAGCTATTTGATACAGTGTTCGCGGGAAGACAAAATGACATGCGGATACTTAACGATAGACTTGTCAGTGACACAAACTTTTCTAGTCTTTTCCAGAGGTGAAAAGACCCTTTATTAAGTTTTTTAATGGCATCGATCTGGCCAGTAAGATTATCCATTCCTGTAGCGGGTAAGTACTTGAAATCCCTCATGATGGGGGAAGGTGATACTGATACTTTTTATTTTCAAAGCAAAGCACTGCCTGTCCTCCATTCATCTGATGTGGGTATAATCTATGATGATGATATCGTTCCTTATTTCACTAACAGATTTGAGGATGCCCATGTGAGTCAATATCAGAAGTTCACTATCAGTGCTGTGCACACTAATCTGCCCAAGTTTACTGCTGATAGGAAAGCTTGTGTCGCTGTAGACGGCCTGGAGGGAATGAGTTTCCGCTACGCCGTTGAAGCATCTCTGTTTCCTGTCACACAACATGCTGAGAGAATTACTTCATATCCTAAACCTCGCCAGGTTTTGAATATTGAAGGTCTGTCGACACCTGTAGTCATAGAGGATATTCGCAAGTTTGAGGAAAACAATTATATTTATATCAATGTGTACTGTGTGGTAGATAAAGATAGCAATGAATTCACGAAAGTTGTAAAAAGGGTGTGGTTGTAGTACCCATGCATATTTCTCATGTAGGCCATGACAAACATGTAAATATTTTGGCGATTTGGGCGAGTGGAAATGCCACTGATTTGCATTTTGTCTGTATTAGAAATTTGTCAAAGCTGGTCGGTAGTCAGTAGAATAGGAAGAAAAACAAAAAATTAGTTTGCGAGCATTGTCATCTGTATTTCCAAACTGAGGAGAAACTCGCAAGTCAAACTATTCTTTGCCAACAACAGGCTGTTCGCAGTACTTTCCCCACTGGGAACAAGTACTTGGAATTTAAAGATTATAGCAAACAGCAGAGATTGAGTTTCATTGCCTATTGTGTTGTAGAAAGTTGCCTGAAACCCATGTCCACTTGCTTGCCTAGTGATGGAACAATTAATACAACTACCATCAACCAACATATTCCATATACTTGTAGAATTTTGTTGGTGTGCTCATACAATTCGGCTTTACTTCAGTAATTAAAGTTTGTGGGTGCTGATTGTATGTATCAATTAGTTGATAAATTAGTTGAACTTACAAAGTGGGTGCAGGAATTTACAGCATAGTTGTTCCGATGGAGCCAAAAACACATGATGAAGCTAGCTTGGTGGCTCAGAAAAGTTGTCATATTTGTAAAGCACTGCTCGACACAGATGATATTGGGGTCAACCGTGACCATCTCATGGGTGAAATAAGAGACAGCGCACATAATAAGTGCAATTTCAATTTCAGACTGCCCAAAGACAACTTGTCGCTATATTCCATAATCTAAAAAATTACGATGCTCACTTTCTTATAAAGCCCTTGACTGAATGCCACATTATGTTGCACAATAGAACAGTGGTAATTGAAAATCCTGGAAAATTTCAAGTAATTGGAATGACCCTTGAAAAATACAAATGTATTACAAAAACGTATTCCCTCTGGGATTGATTGCAATGTAAAGGCGCAACACTTCAATTTAAAATTTATTGATTCATCCCAATTCATGAGCTCCTCTCTGGAAACTTTGGCAGACAATTTACTACCCGCGCAATTAAGTATCACCTGCTCAATGTTTCCAAACAACACTCAGTTTGAATTGGCAAAACAGAAGGGACTTTTTCCTTATCACATTGTTAAGTCGCCAGACAGTCTGATGTGCAAGTCACTCCCACCATAAGACACATTTGTGATGAGAGGCGAAGGCATTAGCAATGAGGATTATGCTCACGCCCAAGCTGCATGGGATGTGTTCAACTTTATAAACTTGATGCAGTATGACATTCATTACTTATGTGTGGACTTTGTTCAATGTTCGCCGGGAAAGGGACATCAGAGTCGTTTCGAGGTATGATAAAATCTATGTTGGCACAGAGCTAAAAACATGTCCGACATTCCAGGCATGGCAGATTATCGATGAAAACTTGGTCATTATCGAGATGTCAAAGAGTTCTGTATTGTTCAACAAACCTTTGTACACTGGTGTTGCCATTCTCGACCTTTCAAAATAAACTCTATACTAATTTCACTATCAGAACATGTGTACAAAATTTCCTCTGCTGGCTTTGCTCCTCCTTTGTTGTGACACCGATTCCCTAATCTATTATGTTGCTTGTGATGACATCTATAAAGTAATTACCCCAGATTTAAAGGTGCATTTTGATACAACCAACTATGTGCTCGATAAATTACAAGGATTCCTTCACGTACCAGGGTGATGAAAGATGAATGTGTTGGGTACATAATCACACACTTTGTGGGTTTACATTATAAGCATTATGCATATGTTGTTGCGAATGAGCAATGTACTCATAAGGCGAAGGGTGTAAAACCCAATGTGTTGCAATCACTCAGGAATGAGGATTATCGAAATTGCTTCGAAAATTGCACAAGGGTAATGATGACCCAATATCAGTTCCATTAACGTGCTCATCAAATCTATACCTAATGCATAACAAAGGTAGTGTTGTCAGGTATGGATGATAAGCATTACATTGAGGCAGATGGAATATCAACCTTACCTTGGAGGCACTATTGAATACATGAGTATTTTTTTCCTCCATATATTTATTTCAGCACAGCAATAAATTTATAGATCTCCCAGCAGCACACACCCCCAAGGACATCCATCTGCCGCCACCACACGCACCTCCTATTCCACACTCATGGCAGCTGACTACAGCTGTCTCCAATCATCATTGCAGCTGAGTATACCAATTACAAACATGATCGCAGCTAACTACAGATGTCTTCAATCATCATCACAGCAGACTACACCAACTACAATTTGTGTCACCATTCAATGCTGTTGCTCCCTGTTTGCCTAAGCATAGTATAAAGAATAAATCTATCTTCGATATCTTCATCCTTGTCAAAGAAGAAAATAAGATTCACAGTGTGAGTGTGTTGTAAGCAGTCATTTGGCATGTGTGAGTATCTGATAAATGTATTGTAAGTATTGCATACTTAGGAAAGAGACATTCACCGATATTCTCTGAAAATAGTTTTCCGTTTTGATAATTTAGAATATTGTTTGTTGTACATAAATCTCTTTATTAATGTTTGAGTTTGAATAAATATTAACTTGATTTCATGGGAAATAATGTCGTTTTTGAAAAGAGAAAAATGTTAAATGTGTAAACTAATGTTTGTTGTAAATAGTTATAGTTATTTTTTTGTACATAAATTTGTTAAGTTGTGTTTCAGTGTATTTACATATTAATTTTATTTCTTGGAAAATAATGTCTTTTTCAGAGAAGAAAAATGTTAAATACGTAAACTCAATGTTTGTCGTAAAGTAAAATGAATAGTGTGTGTCTTTTTATTTAATACGTCATATCAATAACTTTTTTCAATAATAACTAAATATTGATTGTAACAGACTAAGTATATGTCATGAAAAAAACCTGCTCTGGAATGAATAAGTTTTTATGCAAAGAAACTACGCAGCAGGTCCTTTGTCCACTCCGGTTGCTTAAATTGAAGGTTGGTGTAGGAGACACAACACCCTGCTGGCCGACATTTGTGACATCTTAAGAGGACATACTGAAAGCGAGCCCCGAATTCCTTTACAGAGGCAGGTACAAAAAGACCTCTGCCCTCCTTGCCTACAAGAAAATTTCTCCAGCTAAAACATTTATGCCTGCACCGAACAGAATCCAGCAAACATTTTAAGTATTTAATTTTACTTATAAGCAAACAAATTACAGCTCTTCAAGTTCCAACACATTGCTGTCTGTAGAAGAAGACCAACACAATACAATTTATTTAAACTAATGTTTTAATAAAAAAATTATAAAATTCATGTCAAGTTATGTAAAAATAAACATATATTTCCCTTCAATTTGCAAGAATCTGAACTACCTTCATCTCTAGTGCTAGACGCAATTAATGTTTTAATATAAATGTATTTTAATGGGAAACTTTTTTCGTGTGTTAAGTCACTATTACAATAAGATTTTCCAATTATGTTTATCATCATGATCTATGAAAATTCCTAGGAAGTTCAAAGATACAGTTTATGTTAACAAGTGTAGTGAATTTCATAAAAATAAAAAAAAATTCCTTAATTTACGAGTTTTTACCATAATTTAAACACAGTTGCCATTCAGATGCGCTACATGTATCTACTTACAGCTCAACATAAGTGCAACTCATTCATGCAATGAATGGACTCATTTCAGTATCATTTCAGGTAGGTGATTGTGTCTGGTTTAAATCGTATTGAGAGTTTTTTCCGAGTAGCTATAACATTAGTCATTTGTCAGCCTATGAAAGCGCTCCATGTATATATTGTCAGGCTCTCGACGTAAGGTCGATTCAGTGGTTCACTGAGCTTGCAGCTGGACAGACATGTTTTGCAAGAGGTGTGATTTCATTAAGCATGTTAATCAATTTATTTATTTTTACTTGTGGATTGTATTCCTCCTCGCCAGCCTCACAGGCAGACATACATGTAAAGTATATGCGACACGCATAACACACACAAACACAGCCCCATTTGTGGTTCTGCACACCTCCAAACAATATGCAATCTCCTTTCATGTTCGTGCCAGAATGTCAGGTGGTATGGCTTCGACTGCTGCGATAATATATTGATGCAGGTGTCAAACATCACGTATCTTCTCTGTATACATTATGTTCTTAACATGTCCCAAGAAAAAAATTAAGGAGTCATGTCTGAACTTCGCGGCAGCCACGTAATCGATCCACCTCTACCCACCCACCTGTTCACAAAACCGTGTGTCTAATGCATGGCGAACATGACTGCTGTAATGGGGTGATGCTCCATCTTGTTGGAAAATAACCAAACCCTTTTCTGCTTCAATGTCACTCAATTGCAGTAATACAAAGAGTTCTAACATCTCACAGTAGACACCATTAGTAATTTTTTTTTCGGCATAGATAAACAGCCCCATAACATGGTCGTACATCAGATAGCACCAAACTGTAACCTTCGACGAGATGTTCTGACGTTCAAAATTGTGCATGGTTGCTTCTTCCCCCAAATGTGGCAGTTATGACGAGTCACAGCCCCACTTGTAAATAATGAAGCTTCATCAGTAAAAATTAAATGTTTCATGAAGTCCTCGTCTTTCTCGATCTTGTTCAGCATGCAGACAGCGAACTCGACTCTTGCTTGTTTGTCTGTAGGTTTCACTTCATGCAAGATTAGTAACTTATAGGCTTACAAGCAAAGCCTTTTACGTGCCACTTTTTGCACAGTCGACTTCGAAATCCCTTTCTGCAATCTGCACCATGCTAATGACACTTTTGTGCTATGTGTATAGAATGGTCGAATTCTTTCCACTTTTATGTCTGACGTAGATGGCCTTCTGGGAGACTTCCCTTTAACGCACTGCCAGTTTCCTTTAATTGCTATTACCACTGGTGAATTCTATTGTCTGTTAGCACGTTACCTTCATACTCGGGTTGATAATTGTGTTACACTTTAACCATGGATTTTGTTTCAATTAAGTAAATCACGTACTTTGCCTTCTGCTGCGATGTAGCCATTGTACCTACCATCACTCGACTGAAGCGCGACCTTCGGCAAGGTCAGGCCATGCAAGCATGCCAACCTCTGATGCACATATTCCACTACACACTAAACAGAACTGGAAACTATCCTGTGTATGCTGTATGTGACAGAACTCATCTATCTCACTTATTACATTTACTATAAGCATTTCAAGAGCCGGAGTTCTTTTACAAATACTATACATATAAATATATATATAAATTGTTTGATTCATTTATAGGGATATTTTGTTATTGTAGATCCATGATTACTCAATTTATGAATGTCCCCTGATTTTGAACATTTAGTACTTGTCGACACCAAATGTTATTCACATAGTTAAAAATTATATGTCATGTAAATTATTATTTCTAAGTTTGAGACTCACATTACATTAAATTTCATGCTGGAGTAATTGCGCTTATTATTCACTTAGTCACTTGAAATATGCGATTCGATGCATGTAATTTATTAAAATGTGGAATTTGTTTAAAGTCTCTGAATTTTTCTTGTGTGTTAAATATACTTATAAAAATTGCCTATCTACTGCCAAAATACCTATAAACACATTAAAATAAGAAAAAGTAGGAAAAATGATTCTTAGCACTCTCTAGCACTCAAACCCTATATAAACATATTGCAACCCACCACTCTGGTCAGTCGCCTGTATGGCACCACAGCATCAACATCGTACAGAGCTCCTGCTCACCATAAAAGGAAAGAATGAAGTACAAAATCAAGAAAAATGACGTATTCTCCAATTTAAAAATTTACCCTTTCAATAAATTTAACCCTTTCAATTCTTTCAACCATTTCAATAAATTTAACCCTTATTATTGACCCTTTAATTTTTTATTAATCCTTTAATCAATTTTATTAACACTTTGGTATTAATTTCATCTTTTCAATAATCAGAAGTCGCATAGGACCCGCACTACTACTAATGTGAAAATATTAATTCAATATTCTATGTTATTTAGCCCAACGAAATGACTGAAGATGTCTCTAATACATTGGATACAAGGGCTTCTGAGAAATATAACCCTTCCTTTCAGTGTGAACCAATATCACAGCCTCAATCAATATTCCAGCTAAACATAACGACTCACTTACTGGAAAAAAAACATAACCTTGAATATTTAATTTAATATAAAATACCTATTGAATTAGAATAATCAAACTCTGCTATTAAAGGGGAATACGTGACTAGATTAATTAGTACAAACATAAGGCACCCAATAATTCACTAGTTTAATGCATGTCAATAAAATAGTGAGCTGCAAGAACATTCACTGCAACACATTGGCTAAATTACTGACATTCCCACAACTACCTTTATCAAACTATTTAATATTTCTCGCCAATAATATATTCGTAAACAAAGGAATTCAACATGGTGTGATTCAAATATCGAGTAGTACTGGAACTCTTTAACGAGTAACAGCCTCAAGGAATCTCGCTACAGGGCTGATTATTAAAAGCTATCTTTAAAATCATAATAAAATTTTACATTAAAAAGATAAACACTGATTAGGAGGCAACTAACATTTTATTCCTAAAGCCCATTAAAGCCTCTAATCATCAAATATTTCACACTCCATCATAAACACGTTCGCTAAAAGAGGTGGACACTCACAGCAACAAAATCAGCAGGGCCTATACAGAACAAACTGGGGTGTCAGCGCCATTGAACTATAAAATGAAAAAAACAACACCCGAACAAGATGGTTGAAGTCAGACAAGTAAAACAAAAATAATTTTGATCATGAGGCCTAAATTAAACTCAATAATATTAACATAATTGCGCCCCTGCATTCACCATTGGAACTGAAAAACAATACTCAATTACATGTATCGCATGTCAGTCCAATACTGTGGTAAAAAAAAAAGTACTATAAAGCACCATTTACCCTCAAAGTCCTTTTCGTCGACTACCAAAAAAAAAAAACATAAATTATCCTTTACATTACTGCTGCAGATGCCGACGTGATATACGCGCAAAAAATTGCGCGGTGCTTATGGGTTGCAAATAAAGTCGATGTTCATGTCTACCTTAAGTACAACGTTGACGGTGCAGGCAGCCTGTAGCTAGATGGTAACTGTAGGAAGGCCGGGCAGCGAGTGACAAGTAAGACCGTTAGAAAAACGGACTGGACACCATTAGGAAGAAAGAGGAGGGGTGGAATGTTAGAGTGGAGAGGAGTGATGAGAAGGGAGGAGGAAGCCCTAGCGGCCAGAGATTACACAAAGGCGGCCCTTCGCACGGCAGTCGATATCGTAATTTGCACGCACCGTTGCTGCTGCACCATCCAAGATATAGAGATTCCAAATGGCCCTTAGTGACTCAGTGGATACAGATATTTGAAGTGGGTCTTAGTGGCTCAGTGGATAGAGAGATTCCAAGTGGGGCCTTAGTGGATAAGTGGATAGACATATACCAAGTGGGGCCTTAGTGGCTCTGTGGATAGAGAGATTCCAAGCGAGTCCTTAGTGGCTCAGTGTGGATATAGAGATTCCAAGGTGTACCTAAGTGGCTCAGTGTGAATAGAGAGATTCCAAGTGGGGCCTTAGTGGCTCAGTGTGAATAGAGAAGGTCCAAGCAAGGCCTTAGTGGCTCCGTGTGGATAGAGAGATGCCAAGCACAGCATTAGTGGCTCAGTGTAGGTAGAGAGATTCCAAGTGGTGCCTTAGTGCCTCAGTGGATAGAGTGATTCCAAGCGGGGCCTTAGTGGCTCAGTGTGGATAGAGAGATTCTAAGCGGGGCCTTAGTGGCTCAGTGTGGATAGAGAGATTTCAAGCGGGGTCTTATTAGCTCAGTGTGGATAGAGAGATTCCAAGCGGGGCCTTAGTGACTCGGAGTGGATAGAGAGATTCCAAGGGGGGCCTTAGTGGCTCAGTGGATAGAACTATATTAAGTGGGGCCGCAGTGGCTTAGTCGATATAACTATATCAAGAGGGGCTGCGGTGGCCAAGTTAATAGAACTATATTAAGTGGGGCCGCAGTGGCCATGTGGCTAGATAAATATTAAATGGGACTGCAGTCGCTTCAATGTGAGGTATTCTTACTTAATAAAAATTTTACCTTTATATATACATATATATACAATTTTTTCAGCCTTTGTATGACACCCAATTTTTTTAACATGGCAACTGTTCTAGCCATGTGACAATACAAAAAAAAAGGTCACAGGCTGGGTCCTCTAGTGTTCATATAACTTTACATTGTGGTTTCAGTAGTTCAACAGTGTTAACTCTGGTATGTCAGATCTGTATTTCTGCTGATTAAAACATTACTTTAAAGATATGAGAAACTTATTACTTGGCTTCGTATAGGCTGTTCACAGTCAAATGATTACTTTTGTAAGCACTGCTTAGTATGTACTTGTATGCACGTTGTGTATTCTTCCGCCTTATGTAAAATTAACATTGATAGTGGCCTCACGACTTTATTCATGCATCGATCAAGTGAAACTGCAATATAATTAGAAAAATTAATATATTACAAATCTGTATATATTTTTGCACTTCGATGCATTAAAAAGCAGAAAGCGTAAGAAATATTTAAGTTATCGCCAATAGTTTCCTAACACTTTTTATTCGACCTTAAGATATGGAATTAGTTTCCATCCATCATTACCAACTTTACTGGGCGCATGTCACTCTGTCGTCCCGTAAAATATATGCCGGCAGGGAAAGTGAATTTTTTTTAAGGTAGATTTAAAAAATGCTTACTTTATTGTGAAACGCCTTTTGCAGCATTTAGTCATTTTCGTTACGTACTCAATCTATACATTACTGAATGTATTTTAACGAATTTCTTTATTCATTTCTGCAAATAAGAATTTTCTTTGCTTAAACATATGTAATATTCCAGTAATACGAACATGTATAAAAAACTCAATACCATCAATCTGAATTTTCTTTAAACTATTCTTCGAATTAAAGCAACTTTTTTTACTTTTAATGAAATAGCTTTAAAGAAACACTTTCCTGCTCTATGCACAAATATTTGAACGAAAATTTTTACGCTGTGTAAGCAGATACGTTTACTTTTTCATTTCGCTTTTTAGATACACTGCCATGACTCTACTATGCTATTAACGGCAATGTGGTACGAATTTTTCTCAATGATTTTCAAGATACTATTATTTTCTTCATACTTACAAAAGTACTTAATACGTTAGTGCTGCCTATCGGTTCACTCTCAAACTACACATATATAATATAAGTGTTGAATACAATTAAAGTTTATAGATTGGTTATTTGTTATAAATAATACATTGACCTGTTTCATAATATTACTAAATACACGTCAACTGGCCAAGAAATTGGTAGTATAAAATACGTGGACCAACTGACTTTTTGGAAATATCGGCGAAGTATGCTCTTTCGCCTAGCAGAAATTTTGGCGCGATCTCATATCTCTCAAGTGACTCGCGCGGGAAATGTGGAAGATAGTTCTCCACTCTGTCTGTTCTGCGTAATCGGTGTACATATAAACCACGCGTAAGAATGCGTTGACGAGATGTTTGCTTCCCGATACCGATTAAATGCGTATCTATAATGCTGCAAAACATCTTTAGAGAATAGAAAATTTCGCCTGTTCGTTCAGCATCAAGCTAGACCCTACAGTACTTTATGTGCTCAAACATCAGTTTATTCTTCACTGATTGTTGTTACAGTTAAATACCAGACCAGGTAGCATGGAATGTGGTTTTTTAACAGTTTCGTGAGTATATGAATGTGGACGGCTCTTAATATCTCCTCGCCGATGAGGGTGACGAGAGATGAGTATGGAGCGGCGTAGGAATTAAAGGGTGGGAGAAACGGGAGATCCCCGAGTAAACCCACCGACTAGAGGCAAAAATTCGGTAGTAATTCCCGCCAAGAATCGAACCCGGTTCTCCTAGATGGAAAGCGAATAGTCAAACCACTACACCACCGCAGTCAGTGCAGTTTCGTTATTAGTCAAAGAGTGTCATATTAAAATGTATAATAAAACGCATAATCAAGTGTGGTCCAATAGAAGCAGATTCTGAAATGTACATAAGGTTGAAATGTTTAAGTCGTCCACAAATGTATGAGCAAAATTTCCGACTATACAATAATCTTCAGTCAATATTCATATGTCCAAATGGCGGCTAGTAATGGACGCATTCACCTCACTGCTTTACCTAAATTTATAAGTAAATTTATATACTTAATTTGTAATTTACCTGCGCATACAAATTGTTGCTTGTTTTACATATTGCATGTGTGAGTTATTAAAAAACTAGAGTATGTGTAATTTTACACAAACGTTCTTAATAATACGGACAGTGCCACATGTTTTGGTGAAATTCATGAATATATGGTTTAAAAAAACCCAATATTGGTGGTAATTTATACATTTTGAGGTGTGTGATAAAATACACTCACTCCCTGTATTAAAACCTTATGTAATGTATTTGTACTGCTACATTGTTGTATGAACACTAAAAGTTTTGCATTTTTACTGCTACATAGATGGTCGTTGTATGAACACTCAATGTTGTGTAATTTTACTGCTACATTGTCTTTGTATGAACACAGAATGTCAATATAGACGTACATCTTAAATTACTTAATTTTGCAATGGCCGCTTGTGTGTGTAAACTTGCATTACATTCTGAAGTATCTGTGAGCGTGTATTTACACATACAAATTTTCAGTAATTTTACATTTTTATGTGTAAGTAGTAGATGAAAGTAGGTTCTGGCATAAGTGGCTGTGTGGCTGTGGCTGTAGCTGGACGGCTGCGGCTTGTGAGCACAGTGACGTCATGTTTTTATGTCACCCATCCGTCATCGTTTTCCCCTTTTTTCCCCGAAAAAATTCCTTTTCCCTTAATTATTTCCCTTTCTTCCATTAAAATTTCCCAAAAGAATTTTTTTTTCCCCATTTGCAAAATGGACCTCCATAAAATTTCCTTTTTTTTTCCGGAGCAAGTGACCAGGATTAGCGACTCAGGTGACACGGATCAGCAATCCAGTATCATGAGAGCTGGGCTCAGGACTGCTGAAATTTTCTGGGTGGCTGGCAGTCTTCAGCTCGAATCGGACGAGCTCGGTAAGCTTCGGCTCAACTCAGACGGTGCTCGGAAGCCACTGGCTCAGGTTTACCGAATCTACCCGAAGGTGATCGGCAATTATGTCCCGCTAATTCTTCACGCTTATGTGTTTATCTGGTAGCCATATTTATTTCATAGCCTTGTATTTTTTAAGTATAAATAATTAAATTTTTAATTGTACTGAAATTTTACATCGGGTATTGCAGAAACATGGAAAAGTATCATACATTTCCAGTCGCTCTCTTTAAGTCTCATTATTCACTGATTAGATTGTTTTGTAGGTATGAGTATGAAAGTTATGCATTTTTAAATTAATGTTTATGTGACTTAACCAAACCCATCATACTAATAGTGACCATATGCACGAGTACGTTATAATCATGGTATGGTTAAGCATTTTTATAGCTTTAATATGTGATAATTTAAATATCAATACTGCCAGGTCCTGTAGACATGGAATATACGAGGGCAGCTAGAGTGATAATCATTAATAATTTTCTCAGACACCAATATTTTCATCAATCTTCACCAATCCTTCTCATCAATCCTCCTCGCCAATCCTCCTCAATCTTTAGCAATCCATGGGTTGGTCATCTGCCTCTTGCCATACATGTAAGAAAAACGATTAACTAACTGTCTCCGAAATATGTGCATGTCGTCAATGTTATGTATGCTCTTAACTATAAATGCGTTTTTATACTTAAATCTTTATAATTCTATATGCAGATCTTTACGTTAATAGTCAAGTTCTCGTACGACCACTTTACAGCTGTGAGTGATAAAAGGATACGACTCACAAAAAATATATAAAACAATTACTTTATAATAATAATTTGTGACAGAGTGATCTCCATCACTAAAATGGCAAATGTATTTTTCCCTTAAGGTATCTTCTATTTTCAGTGAGTCTGTGCTTATTTGCGCTCGACCCCTTGTGTCGCTACTTTTCTGCAGTGCGAAGGTGTTTGCGTTTGGTTTCGAGGAGAAACAAGGGGCTTGCTTCATCGACTTTGTACTTATTTGCTAGCTATTATCGTAAAATTTAAAAAAAAATACTGTAGAAAAGAGTGCGTTACTGTCGACGGCAGGTGGTCTCAGGAGAAAGTGTTTGCCATGTGGGAATAATTGCTGGTGCTAGGCGCGGGATCTAGGAGAGTGTCGCCAGCTAGAGCCGTGAATCAGCAAGGAGGAATTCACTGTGGTCGGTAGCCAAACGAGGAGATACTGCGTAGACGTCTGCTGAAACGAGAAGAGAAGTATTACTTCTATGGTATTTGCCAAATTTGTAATGGGAAAAATTCAATGGAGTCGGGCGTAGGAATCAGAAAATTTGCGAGCGGAAAGTAAAGTTTGTTTATTTCGATGGTGATAGCGGGACTTAAAAAATATTTGAGCTTAAAGTAAAATTTGAAAATTTTCATTGGTGACAGTGGGATTTAAAATAATTGCGAGAAGAAATAGAACTTTGAACTAATGTTTTCTGCTGATATTGGGACTAAGAATATTTCTGGATGATAATGGAGTTTTGCACCCTGGAAATGGGAATTAGTTTTTTTACCGCTTGTACAAGGACTTGGGAAAGTATGTGCTTGAGTCGCACCTGGAGTATTGATGTGAATAGATTATGAGCAGACTCTGGCTAATTATGAACTGCATGCTGAATTGAAATTTAATTGGTTTATTGAGATTGTGGACTTAGGCTCTGGAGCTAGCTGTTCAAGTGTTTTACTAAGTGTTGGTTGAGACAAGGGAGAGGTCACCGATATGGAAAACGGATCTCAGATAAGTCCCCACCAAAGATGTGAAGTGAAAGAAAAGCTATGTCAGAGTATAGTGAGTGGGGATTTTCTGGAACTTATGATGGGACGAACCATATTTTCTTCTACTTTGAACAGTTTTGGAAGAAGTCGCCGAGAGTGTGTGTTCGGGACGTGGATAGTTATCAAAGTGGGGAAGAAGAAGTATTGGTCGGGTTGCAAGTGAGGACCTGGGAAGGTATGGTGTCATCGTGGAGTAGGACAAATGTGCGAGCAGATTTGAACAAGGAAAAGACGGTGGAGTGTGTATAAAATGTGGTCTGTGTGTGGATGTGGCATATCATAAATAGGCAAGAGTACAACAGACATTTTCGAATGTCCTGGTGGGGAGAATATCCTCAGGTTGATGTCTATGTGTATATATCATCTGGACATGGTTTATTGTCATTGCCAAACCACTACTGGCATTTTCGACTGTACTAGTGGGCACAATATCCCTGGCCTCTGTGCATTGAATGGAAGTGTGTTTGCAGTTTTGAGCAATACTTATGCTTTCGAGTGCCCTGGTGGGGAGAGGCTCAAAACTTGTCTGGCTGGAGTGTTGCTGAAATTGTCTGGTGATGTGGTGTGAGTTGGTTGGAGCGCAAATGAGCTTTTATGGGCGTACAAACATTCGCTCCTGGGACCACTTTAAAGTCGATGCTTTATATATGTAAAGAGGGTTGGAATGTTATTCTGGTGCAAAAATGTAATTGTAATAGTTTGTTTGTGAATAGCGTCTCTGGGAAATAACAAAGGATATTACCTAATTAAGGCTTAGAGGAAATGTGGTGAATATTTGGTACTGTTTTATTAAGGTTGTTTTAATGGAATCCAAAATTGCCTTGATAAAATTGACCATTGATTCGTAAATCTTTCAATGGAATTTTCTCAGTGTTCTAAAGTATGGTAATGTTTTAATTCCTGTTTTGGTTGTTTTAGTGCGCCATTGATATTTTTGGATTGTTTTAAAGTCAGACATCGGTGTTTCTAAATTCTTTTAAAGTTAGCCATTGGCATTTTGGATTTATTTAAAGGGAGGCCTAGGTATATTTTTAAGGTTTAAAAAGAAAAATTGGTATTTTGGAATATGTATCTGATTATGAGGTGAGGTGAGGTAAAGTAAAGTACAAAGAAAACGAATGTTCCGTTGTATGTGTAGAATGTTGACACACATCAATTTTGGACAGAAATGCAAACGACTTAACATACCTACTCTACGGTTGCTGATGTTGATATATTTTGGGTGTTGAAGGTTATATCTTCCCTTCGTACCTTTTCCTTATAGTGATAGGTTTAGGCGGAGGGTTGGCAAGGAGGTTGTGTCGGTGTTGAGATACAGGGCACAAATTTATTATTATTTTATAACTACAGTTACAGAAAAAAGCAGTTCATCACATCACATTATATAACACCGATCCTAAAGTTCTCAAATGACTGAACATAACTCATTGATGTCCGAGTAATCCCCACATCTTTGCTTAACGATCAAAATATCAAGTCTGTCTACAAGTTCATTCAGGTATTTCGTAAACATGAAGCCGGTGTTCTCGGCGTCTTCTGCCTTCTTCACGCCATTTGTTAAAGGAAACTTGTTGGTTAAATATGTGGAAAAGTCGAGGGAATCATCATCATCTTCACTGCCAACACTGTCGTCACAGTCATCATCGATGCAATATTCATAGTCGTCTTCACTTTCTACTTCATCCTGAATATCAAGTTTGCTTTCCTTTGAAGCAGAAGTTGTATGTTCTTTAGTATTTAGAGCTGACGGTCGTTAATTTTGAAGTTAGTCGACTTCACCGAATGTCTTGCAAGTGTATGTTCCGTACCAACCGACTCAATCGTTCCGTCTTTAACATTAACTGTCTCGCCATAATCGTCTGCGGAAACCGTACCCATCGATGTAGCAGGAGCTGTTGATGACATCACTTTCTGGCTCCTACAAGACGAACCCTTGCAGATCTCGATGTGTTCCTTCATTGTATCACCTAGCACAAACTGCATGGGACCAATGTCGTACTGCTTCATCGTACGAAAACGACTCTTTGTACAGGCCGTTCTCTCATACCGACGAGCATTTTGACCATAGGTGTAAACTCGATCGCAGAATTGACACAGACTGTAGTCAGTTAGTGATGACGCAGGTCGCAGCTCCATTATAGTTAATATCAAAGCAGGCATTCGTATTCGCAATTAATTTTTGTAGTATGACTAGAGAGCGTTTCCAAATCGATGTTCACCTCACGGTGTTAGAACATCAACAATGATATATGCGTGCATCAGCTCTATATATGAACATTCTTCCATCACTGAGCTAAATTAAAAACAAAAAAACTGTCTAAGTCTGAAAGTTAATTAATAATTTCCTTTAAATTTAATATCTCAACCTGAGTACCCGTACACCATACCTCGCCTTTGGAGCTTAATTAGATCCTTATATATGAGTTACGGACGTAAACAAACATAAAAACATTTGCAAAGTTTCTTAAAAATGATCCAAAACTCAGGTCATCATTCGATTTGCGTAACTATTATCTTGCCCGTATTCCTATATCCGATGCCTAAAACCATAATTTTACCTTCAATATAAATGCTTACAATATTCATCAAACACTGGGAATGATTACCGACTTTTATGTTAGTCCGATAACAAATTGATATTGTTTCCTATATCTGCATGTATCGAACTCAGCGCTGTACACCATACCTTGCATTGGGTTATTCTTAATTCTTTATATCAGGCATGCATGAATACTGCGAAATATTACTGTATTTTTTCTAAGTCCGATAGAAAATCAATATATTTATAATTTCAGGACTCGAACTCAGCGTCCCAAGAAATGCCTAACCTATGAATATGTCTTAAAATTGTATATCAGTTATGTATAAACATGTAAACAGGCAAAAAATCCCGTAAATATTTTATTAAAAATGAACCAAACTCGGGTCGGTATTCGATTTGTGGACCATTTATCTCTTTATACAATATCTTTCCTTCGTCCAAAATGTGTCTAACAACTTGCATTATAAGTTCTATACACCATGAATTTACATGGGTTTTATCCTAGCATTTTTTTACTGAAGTGTCACTTAGGTGGTTCTTCAATGTAGACCTGTAGAATGATTATGGCGGTTCTGGGGCAAGAAGACTGGATTGTGACCTTGACATTTAGTTTGTCTTTCACATGTAATTTGATCTTGACCATCTTGGGAAGTGTTCTGAAATGAAGACTTGTGAAAAAATCAGGGAGATTTATTTACAAGTCCAAATTAATTCAGAATATAATAATTATCGTTTGGTTCTTTTAGGTTGGTAGGTTGAGTACGGCTTAAAGTTGATAAGCAGAAGAAAAAATCCAAAATTTTGGTCCCTAGCACTGTAAAGTCAAATGACCGATGAAAAAAAGGAACCAAGATTGAAGACATAACATTTTTAAAATAAATATTTAAAATGACTTAAATAATTTTTAAATAATTTTTTTTTATAATAATTACTTTATAATTAGAAAATTATAATTTTAATAACACGTTTCCTTTATAATTTTTTGGATTTTTTTTTTGTGTTTTGGGTAAAATGTCAACGGCCAAAGGTCACTGGAGTCCAAGATGGAGGGCGGTGACGTAACAACACGGGGGCTGGCCGTCTCCAGCGCTCCGAGCCCCCAGCCTCTTGCATTACTGTCTATCTCATATAAGATGATAAGATTTTGACAGTCAGTGAGTGACAACTTGTCGAATGCGAAACAAACATAGTGCCGTTTACAAAATCGTGTATTACCTGATGCACGAACGAACACAAGTTAATATTAAGTTGGCTATTCTGAGTGCACTGGCGGTACACATCAGACAAGTGCAAAATACGCGATAACAAGGAGTTCTTAGATTAATTAATATATTTGATTTTACGTGGTCACAAAACATCAACAGTAAATGTTACAAACTAATTTTCGTGCTAAAGTAGTAATGTATAGGTGTTCAAAATGAACTGCACAATAAGGCGATTCTTAGCCGAGTGAAACGCGACTTCAAACCTTAGATATTTTCGTGTTATATTGCCACTGTCCAACCATGCTTTCCATATGTGCTTGATATTAATTCCAAAAGCCTACAGATATATTGCATGATAATACTGAATTTTTTTTTCTAATATTTTGATGAAATATATTTCAAATTCGTGTCGTTTAGAGACAGTAATAAGAGAAAAGTCAAATTTAGAAAAGCAGGATCTAAAGGCAGTGAACCTGCTGCTATCTGTTGGTACCACGCGCGGTTCACTCGCTTTACCATGTCGTGCGCGCCATGTGTGTATTCTTTCTCGAACCTAACCAGCTATAAAGCTGAAATTAATATTTTTCGTATGTAAAATAACACATTTACGAACAGATACCAATATTTTTAGTTTTCCGCGAGCTCTGCATTATTTTTAAAGTAACATGAATTTCATGTACAGTGAATATGATTATTAGTAATTCCTATTGGGCCAGTAATTGTCCGTCTATGTCCTAAACAAGCCATGTTTTATTTTTTTTCGGAAACCCATTTTCTTGTTTTTGTGTAGCCTCGTAACTGATGCACCAGCTGATGGTGAAAGGATACATAAACTAAAAGCAAACCTTTGTTGAACTCTCAAAATCTTGCCACCTTATATGAGACAGACAGTAAAGCCATCATAATCCTACTAGTATACATGCAAGAACCACGTGAGTTACACCATTGAAAAATGCTGAAAAAAATCCCTTTTAATACATGGTCCATTAAACTTATGATGAAATCTATTAGACACATTTTGAGCATAAAATAGATATCTTATAGTGAGATAAATGGTCCGCATTTCGTATACTGACCTGAGTTTTGATCATTTTTAACGAACACTTTTACGTTATTTTCTGTCTGTTAACGTGCGCTTATGTAACTGATATAAATGTTTAAGCTATATTCATTAGTTAGGTATATCTAGGGACCCTGGGTTTGAGTCCCAGAATTTTAAAATATATAAATTTCTATTAAACTTAGAAATGATACGGTCATTTTTCGCAGTATTCATGCATGCCTGGTATAAAGTTTTAAGCAAATACCATTGGTGGGGTATGGTCTAGGGATTCTGAGTTTGAGACCTGAAAATAAAAATATATATATATATTATTTACTTTCGAACTTAGAAAAAATGTGATAATTTTACTCAGTTATGGGAGAATGTACATATAGAGTAACGACACACGCAGATACCAAAGTTGACATTCTGACACCGCGAGGTGTACATCGATTTAGAAGCACTCTCTCGTAATACCACAAACATAAATTACGAATTCGAAGCCCTGCAGTTGACATCAATGATCATGAAGCTGCGACCTGCATCACCAGGGCCTGGCAGTATTGACACTGAAATCAACGCTAGTTAAGACTATAAAAATACTTATCAATACCACGATTATATCGTGCTCGTGCAAGTATTCGCTATTAGTATGATGGGCTTGGTTTAGTCACATTAACATACACTTAAAAATGCCTAGTTGCATACTTGTACCTACAAAACAGTTGAGGCAATGAATAATGAGACTTAAAGAGACTGGAAACATAGTTGAGAAACTTTTGCATGTTTCTACAATACTTGATTTACAAATTCAGTACAACTTAAAAAAGAATGTTTATAATTAAATAATAAATTTTAAAATCGAAAAATAAAAGCAAATTTCCTGTTTGACATGCCATATGCCTATAAAACCAATATGGTTACAGGATAAAACATATGCATAAAGTATCAGTGAGGCGTAACTGCCAAGCACCTTCGGGTACGTTTGGTAAACCCGAGCCTATGGCTTCCGAACACCCCCCTGAATCGAGCTGATTATTGCCGAGTTTGGCCGTGTCGAACCAAAGACTGCCAGCTGCCCAGTAAATTTCAGCATTCCTAATTCCATCTCTCATGATCTTGGGTCGCTGATCACTTTCACCTGAGTCACTTACCCCGGTCACATGCTCCGGGAAAAATGGGAATTTTCTAGGGGTAATTTTTTTTTGCAAATGAGTTAAAAGAAGATATATTTTTAAGCTAATTTTTTTGGGAGCAAATGGGCATTTTTTTAGGTAAAAAGGGGAAACTTTAGGGAAATCTTGCCCATTTTGAAGGAAAAAGTAAAGTTTTTAGGGAAAAAGTGAAAAAAAATGGTAGAAGTGTGACGTCACAACATGACGTCTCCCGGCACCCAAGCTGCAGCCGCCCAGTCACAGCCAGACAGCCATTTGTACCAGAACCTACTTTCCTCTACTACTTGTGTAACTTGCAAAAACGAGTACAGTATTTGTAACTTTACACTAATATTCCTCTGAATTCAAATATATCTACAAGCATTTGTTTATAACATACGATCTAGCAGTAGGGAGCATAACTACTTCGAACTCCTTTTGTGTGTTGAAAAGGATAGCTGAACTAACGCTAATGGAATATGTTGGCTTTTATAAATAACTATGTATTCTTTATCCAAAGTCATTATTTAAGTGAGTGATCTGTTACCAACATTTTGGAGATAACTATTTATAACTCTGTTGAATTAGCAAATTACAAAAGGGAGTAAAATAACGTTACAATTGTAAAAATACACTTAGAAAGTATGCGAATTAACACGACGAAGGTGTGAAAGAACATATGGTGATTGTTAAATTTATTAGTAAAACTCTGAAAAATATACACAAATGGTATAATTATCATGAGAGTGAACCTGCGATTTAACTTTTTGCATATTTAGGTGCAATATCGCACCGATGTCAGAGGAGACACCGCTGCCAGATACATTTAGTGTAAAGTTACACAATTATTTTTACAGTGTAGTGACGTCTCTACAACAGTAGAATGCCTATATTCAAACCTGGAAATCATTTTCGTTATAACTATAGTCTATTCGTTGTATCTCCTCGTTTCTTAGATAAACCTGTTGAAAAATCACCCCGCGTATCACGTACTTATTTGAGGGCTTCCTAGATATGCACCATTTACGTAACATTCAATCCAACAGACTTTCATATGTAAGGAGATGTGAATATTGGCTACCGGAAAGTACAATATGCAAAGCTCTCTTTCCTGCATATGTCAATCATGATTTGCTGAGATTAAAGTGTTCTTTTGATGGGGAGATAGCTGTGAAAGCTAACTCTGATTCGCAAACATTACTGAAGACTTAATATTCACATCTCCCAAACATCCATGCAACTATTGCAACATGACATTTGCATATACATGCAATGCGAAGATAAATATAAAGCAAAAATGTAAGATGCATCCGTATCGCATAGGATACCAATATAATAAGTTTCACCGTTTGTACACTCGTACAGACAGTTTAAACATACATTTAAAAAGTGCAGAGACCTTGTTCCTGTACCTGCTAAGCAGCAAAGTGTATTGGTATTATTTCAAACTTGTGGTGCTCAGGTCATTGTTGTATCGAGTATTGGCACCTACATCATCTTCAACTTCTGACCTTCACGTGAACAATGTACATAACCCTTCACCAATGTATAGGAAACAATGTCGGTATTGTAGTAATACATTTAGTAAAAGTAGCAATGTGCGATGGCATGAGAGATGTAAACATTGTGTAATAGAGGAAGGCCGGGTTTATTGGCTCTTGGTTGATTTTTTTTAGAAAGTGTTTGATGTGAATTAAAGCTATATATCTTTGCGTGAAATGTAAAACTTGAAGTTTCATGGTGTTATAGTTAAACTAAATTAAATACCTACTCGAATAAATGTTTACAGAATGCATAAAAGAGATTAAATCCCACTGACGAAATATGAAGACATATGCGTATATACAGTACATTAAATCAGTGTAACTGTCTTTGTCGTTATTTGAACTTCGAAGAGTGAACATTATATCGAGCGAAGATGGAAACTACTATGGAAAGATATTTTTTCAGTTTCTGCAAGAAGTCATTTCCTGAAAGTTGCAATTATCGGCGGCATGAAGTCGGTTGTTCACTAAATATAAAGTAATCAACCTTAAGATATGAACAGTGCCAAATTCAATTTGGATGACGTGATAACTTAAAAAGAGATCATGCAACATGTAATTACAACATTAAAACCAGCAAAATTACAATGTGATTCCGAAGCCAGGATTGAGTAGGGTTAGATATTCCTACTGGAATGGTGGATAATTATGGCCGTACACAGAAGTATGTTACGGTCTCTGCCACAATAGTTTGACTTACGAACCAGCAATGTTTGAGTTAAGTCAACAATTTAGTGATCCTAACATGTATAATCAGTATTTTTTTCTACTTGTGTGAAGAAACTCCATTACCATGCTCACTGGAAGAAGTTGTAGCTCCTTCTTTGAGATGGTACAAGCTGCCTCTACATTCATTGGACTGTATCACAATGGTCATACAGCATTCGATGTTGACACACTTGTCACCAAGTGTGTCAACATCAGTATGTAACTGTACATGTGGCAACTGTAAGGAAACAATTACTGAACTGAACTTTCCAAATGTTTCGAAAAGTATATGTAAACAGCTGCCTCCTGATATTACAGATGACTCAATGAGAATGGATCCCGACCTAACAAAACATATTCCAGCTGAAATTAGAGTATTTTTGAAGCCATAAGTTAATCGGCTAATAAAAGTGTTGTACACTATTGTAAAATAAAACAGTATCATCCTAAATTTGTTTTTTTATATGTGTGTAATTAATGATTACATGTCACATTAGCCTGGAAAATTTTGTAATTCCTTGTCTTGGTCTTTACACACAGTGACTTCGGTGATTGAATATTGAAGTACTTCTTACCAATATTCTCATTTTCTAGTGGCTGGTTAGTGTCATCACATGATTAGCTATACAATGGTTTTTATTACCTTACATGCTAGGACCGAACAAAGTAGCTTAGTGTTTTACAAACAGGTCTCGCATTAGGGAGACTACAGTTCGATTCCATGTGTGACCACATTGATTTCGATTTTATGTGCTTTTCTCGAAGTCATTTCATGCAAATGTTGGGATGCATACTTAATACAGACCATGTGCGATTCCTACCATGTTCCTACTACTCTAAACAACTTGCTTCATATCTAATGTTCACTCACATGTCGGCAAAACATAGAATTCTACCTATGTTCTTCATGGCGGGGTATGTCAGTGTACATCATTAGAAAAATCGAGCTTTGAATGTGAAAAATACATGTTTAATACTTATGGTTAGTTGTTATTCAGTCAACAAACAGCCTAGAATGTGAAGGTTCGATCTTGTGAATGGTCAGACTTGGGAGAGGTCAGTCTTGTGATGGGTCAGGCATGGGGGGGGGGTCTGTCTTGTGAAGGGTCAGGAATGTGAGAAGTCAGTCTTGTGAGGGGTCAGTCATTTGAGGGGTAGACCTTGGGAGATATAAGGCTTGTAAGGGGTCTGTCTTGTGAGGGGTCAGGCTAGTGAGGGGTTGGTGTTGTGAAGGTCAGTCTTATGAGGGGTCAGGCATGGGAGAAGTCAGTCTAGTGAGGCGTCAGTCTAGTGAGCAGTGAGGATTGTGAGGGGTCAGTCTTGTGAGGGATCAGGCTTGTGAGGGGTCAGGCATGTGATAAGTTAGTCTTGTGAGGGGTCAGTCTTGTGAGGGGTCGGTCTTGTGAGGGGTCGGTCTTTTGTGGGGTGGTTGGCCTGACGTACTCTTATGCTTTAAATATGACCATGAGTTCAAACTCAGAAAAGAACTTATGTGGAAGAAACTGTCGAAGAAGTTACTGAGTAGTTATATAACTTAAGTTCTAGTTAAAATATCTGGCTGAATAAGTGCATAAGATGCTTAAATACCGCTGATGAAATATGGGAGTAAGTATAATATATAGAGCAAACGCTACAGCGAATAGATACACGTTACTACTGTGGAAATATTTTCAGTCAAATCTGTCATGCTCGTAGACATGAAAAAAAGTAAAATATCAAAATAACCAACGTCCAAATCACTATCATGTATCATCTACGGAACACTATTAAGTAGAAGTGATAATTTAAAGAGAGATATAGGCTGTTCACATTAAAATAAACTTTTTGAAAGCCCTGCTTAAGATCTCCTTGTATACACGTAGTGTATTCGTCCGCCTTATATAAAATTAACATTTTCATGGGCCTTATTGCTTTATTCATGCGTCGGTCTAATGAAACTGTGAAATTATTACGAAAGTAAATATTTTACAAATTTTCTCACTTTTCCATTTAGACACATTAAAAAAAAAACACAACAAAAAAAAGAACTATTTTAAGTTATCACAAGAGGTTACCTAACAATTCCACTCCATCGTTAGCAACTTTACTGGGCGCGTGTCACTCAGTGCTCCCGTTACAATATATGGAGGTATGAGCTGTGACTTTTTTGTAAGGTTGATTTCAAAAGTGCTCACTTTATCATGCGCGTCTTTTACTAGTATGTATAATGGTAATGCACCTTTGCTTGACTCGAGACAGCCTGAAAGAACTTATTGTAACAAGACAAGTCTATAGACAGCTTTCCCGCTGATTCGTCGTGTAAAATAACTCTGATTCGAGCTCCCGTACAATTAACAAAGCCTGCATCATGTTTCAAAACAGTAGGCAATGAAGGAAATACCAGTGTTAGTGACATGTACTGTGAAAAGGGCGAGCAATACGGACCCTCAGGAGTTGTAAACAACAAAAATGCACCGCTAACATGTAAAGTGAAAAAGGAAGATGCTACAACTATCCAGAATGGTGCGAAAGAAAAAGTATCATCCAAGATTGCTGGTGATTTTGTGAAAACTAATTTTCTACTGATGATGAAGTTATGTCGTCTGCTAAGCAAATGCGTAAGTGTGTTGCTGAAGATAAGGGCTGCTTGAATTTAGGGCAGAAACAACGCGGATTCGAACTCAATAATCACAGAGGAAAATATTTGCAGACATGAATCGTGAACCTTCTGCAAAGAAAGTCATTAAGTCTAGCTACTTATTTTCTTAAGACCCCAATGACTTGGTTGATAGACTGCGGATGTTGGTTCCATACAAAGAAGAGGATTTATTTAATTCAGCGAAGATATAAATGTGATTATGGATGAACTCAGAGCTAGAGGCTTTAATAAATAAAATATTATGTTTGTGCGCGATTTTGTTAAGAATAGGAATACATACATTAAAAAATACAAATGTGTTATGTTTGTTATTTTTTAATACCTGTCGCCTAAGAATGTACCTAATGCTACGTATTTATAAGTGTATGTTAGGCTGCAAGTGTTTGCAATGATAATACATGTAGTACTGCTATGAACAAACATTCGTTGGAGAAATGAATTTACAAAGTGATTCGTCTGTACGAGGTGACATGGTCCTAACATACCGATCTCTTTTAGCAAATTTCCTGTAAAAAATAGATAACCTTTGCTGTGCATAGGTATGGTAAGAATATTGGGGAAAAATTGTTTAAATTTTTTATCGGTTGTATACAGAGTTTAGTTCGTTTACAGGAGTGTCGAATAAGAATTTTTCAAAGGATTATACAAATTCCGTGTCTCCCCTGGATATGTACATTACATACAACACTGGGAAACATGTATGACAAGTATCGTTAAGTAGTTAAAAAAAATATCGTTAAGTTATTTTTTAACGATACTATTATCAGTTAAAGATGCCAACTATGGAATTTTGTTAATTTGATGCGATGTGTACATTTAAAACATCTGTTAACCAGTAAAATATATGCAGTAAGAATGATAACTCAAAACTCTAATGCATTTGTATTAGTTAATGGAAAGCAGATCTCAACAACGAATAGAGTACTGTATATAACGAACTCTAGCTGTACACATCAGAACAATGTAATTACTTTTTAATTACCTACCGGAATGATGTTAGCCAATCAGCTTTTTCAATGTGTAAATTTAGCAATGCAATGAAACTAACAAGTACGTCTATACTTTGTAATTTTTTTTTGTGTTTTTAGTAAGTAATAAGGAAATGAATTGCCAACAGATTTTATGCGATATGTCTTGTAATGAATTTTGTTATGTTTGCACGAGGATAACATTTTAAAAGTAAATGTAGTAAAATATGAATAATATATATTTGCATGGTTAAGACTATAATATTTAATATGTTGTAAAACGTATTTTGTGATGATATAAATGAATCAGCGCTGAAAACTTGTGCCACTTACATAAATGCTTCGAGAATGACTGCCAATCATGATTATTAAATGTTTAAGGTAAAGCTTAAGAATAGTGTTTTAGTTCGTTATTGTTGGCTATAGTGAGAATTCGATGGCACTATTTCAATAAGAGCCTAAATTACGAGTAACTATGATTATAAAAGAGCGTAAAACATGATGCACCATACTACATTGGTTGGGGTTTGTATTGATCTGACTTTGTATAGGCCTACATTAAAACTTTATCTGACTTTAACAATTGCTGAAAGACGACAAACTGTGTCAAGTTGGTGGGGTTGACATGGGCATACTTTACTTATAACATGACTTGAGGAATGGTGACAAATGTCCTGTATTCTCGAAAAGAGCTGATTACATATGTTTGCAATAATTACTTTAAAAAAATAAAAGCACACATGTGCCCTTAGAAAATTCAAAATAGTGGCGAACATGGTCGAATAATGAGTGTTGATATAGCCGCATTAGTTTTAGTGAAGCTGTCTTACGTCGCTGGATGGTAGATAAGAACACCACTGGCTCTGGTCATACATGCGACAATTAAACGGGCCTCCCTCCTGATGGTATCTTGAGATCGAACAGAACTGGTCAGCAGAATACAGCTTCCTGCATTTGCCCATTGCTCGTAACAAAATCTGACTGATATATTAAGATCTTAAATTATGTCATGTCATTCACCCTCTCTCTCAGCCCTATTATCTGGCTTGCCCTAAACTTTAGGCACGTAACCGCATATTATGATTTCATTTTTGCACCACCCTTCAATATACGCTTTTGTACATGCGTAACAAAATATTTTTACATTTCAAAGTTTTTAAAACAAATTATATTAAATACTTTAGATTTGAATAAAAAAATATGCAATATCAGCTGTTGTGACATCACATTCGTATTTGCCTCAAAAATAAGCATTTGTGCGTATATCGTACTATATAGTTACATATTCAAATTTTCTAAACAGTGAACAAAAAATCATTAATATAAAATGCATTACTTTTATTTGTAAATGCATGCATCATGCATAACCAGGGATAGTGGCCGTATGCTCAAATAATTCGTGAGGAGTAAAATCTGTAAATATAGTAGTCTTTAAAATTCCTTCTTTACAAAAACCACTTAATGCATTATGTATGTCAATAAAATCGATAGTGTAAACTGTATGGTTGTAACACAGGGTATTAGAATTAGTGGTTATAATTTTTATACCATATTCGCATTATTCTCAAAGATATTACATGTTGTGTGCTGCATGTGACATATCAAATCTGGATATGTGTTGTGGAAAATAAATTAAGTAATTGAGACATGAATGAAATAATATTTAGAAATATTTTGAATAAAATAAATAAAATCGTTCTTGTATATTGAAAAGCTAAATTTCTCTTATAAAGTGATTAAACTTCGTTGTTTGAAATATATGAATAATGGATACTATTATGACCCTTATGCCATGGTGCACGTGGTTGATATTCTTACTTTAGTAATAGCGAGAAAACTATGTTTCCTACGACGAAATGGATGAAATGTGTGCCCCTCGTCCACAAAAGTACTACTCTCATTATTAATATTTCGGTCAAAATATTTTATAATTTTTTCATTGAATTTAAACTTTTATATTTGTGTATATAATGTCAGGGTTCTTCTATGACTATGGAACCACGTATCCTACTTCAAAAATGCTTGTAAAATATTTTTAAATTTGATTTTCAACCCATATGTCCGGGTACATCTTGAAATTTTACTCTTCATTCTGTATAATAACCACCTAGACTAATCTCATTATGCACTTATCGATAAACACATTTATTGATTGAATTTGGTACTTATTTCGCCATGTGTGTGTACATGTGCATATAAGGTCGGCCAAAATTATAGCTGCCAGAATCCAAACAGTTTTGCATTCACCTGTAACAAAAATTGACCCCATCTGCCTATCTCTTCGTCGGACGCACTGCCTGTGATATGAACTTGCTGGCCATAGCTTCAGCAGATGGGAAATGGCGGCCAACTATGCTTATAAGAGGACTTACTGCAATTGTAATCCCACCACTCTGTTCGTCATCGGGGGTGGTGCTAATGTCATAAATTTGATGTTTGTAGCATCACTGAATGTAAAATGATGACCAACTAAGCTTATAAGAACTCTTAAGGCATAATGTACCATAGGCCCTTATATACTTGTTGGAAATCAAGAGCGATTCCAATGATACGAATTTGATGACTACAGCTTCAATAAATTGTAAATAATAGCTTACTATGCTCATAAGACGGATTCAGGCATGCTTAACCCTACCACTCTGTTCGTTGTCGGGGGTGATGGCTATGTAATGAATTTGGTGGCTATATCCTGTAATTGTTCTACCACCATTATCGACATCAGGGGCGAATTATATAATATTAATGTAGTGGCAACATTTTAAACAGTTCCTAAATCAAAGAAAACTATGCTTATAAGAGGGTTAAGGCATAATTGACCCTACCACCCTCATCGTTGTCAAGGGCGATGCGTATGATATAGATTTGGGGGTTTTATCTTATACAGTTAGTATATTATGTTTAACTATGCCAATACGTTCGTGGAGGTCAAATAAAGACATACTATACTTGTAATAATTAGCATGGTTGAAATTAGCATATGCATAGGTCGTTGAATATGCTTGTAACAAGGTGGAGTGACAGCATAAAGTAGCATGAGAGGGCGATGAACTAGAAGATTTGTGGAAGAAGATGTTTGGTGTTCAAATTGAATGACAGAGCATGAACTGGAACATTCTTGAAACAAAATGGCCTACTCAAAACAAGATGGTCGATGTAGACATGGAATGACAGAGCATGATGTAATGCCTGTACATTTCTAGAAACCAGGTAACAGCATAGAATGGCAGAGAATGAAGTATAATGGTAGAATGACAAAACAAAAACCAGAACATTATGGAAATAAGGTCTTGCTATTTTTAGATTGAGTGACACTGCGATTTGGGAAAGGAAACTTTTTTCAGGAAATTTTGCAGATTTGGAGTGAGCATCGGAACAATTTGAGGAAAATTCAAGGTATTTATGAATGTGTATCAAGGAAAAAGGGAAATATTTACGTCAAGGTCAGAGGTCAAGATGAATGTCATCCAAGATGGCTGTGATGCAATCCAATATGGCGGACGACTCCGGGACTCGGCCTTCGTCCTCCTGTTCACCACATCCACCATTATCTATTTACTAATACAAAATACTGAATTTCTCCTTATTCGCTGCAGCTTCGGGTTTCGGGAACGAACAGTGTGAGACTAGACGAAGTTTTCTTCACCCTGGTGACCGGATAACTATCGTTTCTGCGGCAGTTACGGTATCCACACTTGTTATACCTAATTCTCCAAGCATTAAAAAGAACCACCGGACGTCTGTAACAGTAAGCAATACGTGGGATATACTGAGAGTATTAGAGACTTTAAAAAAATATATTGATAGAACTAATATAAGTAGCCAAGTTCTATAGCAAGTTGTATAAGCAAGTCATGGGCAAGTGTTTAGAGCAGTAGACTCTTAAATTTGAACTCCTGTTGAAATCTTTGCTCAGGTGTGAAATACTTTACATTGTTAAAAAAAAAATTAATTTAATTTGTGCAGTAGAAATCCCGCACAACGGATTTGAAGAATTTTTTTTCGTTATCCCACTTTTTAAAATTGTAATAATATGAAAGTAACAATTAAATGTACAGAGAGTCTGTGTGACTTTGCGGAAGGCTTGTGAAATGCACAGGAAATGCATGTTTGAAAACCAACGCGTCAGTAATTTTACTCGCAAGTTTACGGGTACTTTTAGATACATTTTTAACGGCAGTATTCCGAAAGATTAAGGAAAATATTTTTAATGGTGTATTTGACAAAACAATATTCCAGTAAACTTTGAAATTGTAGTGGAAATTTGAGAATAATAAAGAATTTGGTAGTAATCTTTTCAGGATCATTGAAAAACTTCGGGTTCCGAGGAATGTAGTAGCTTACATTTGAAAAATAGCCACAAAATCAATTACATTAAAAGTAAAAGAAAAAATTGTTAATTCTCTGCTTTGTCAGGAACAACAGTGTCCTTGATGGCAAATGTTGCATAAATGAAGGGGGTGGGGAAAACGATGGTAACCCATATAGTCTAAATATTTGAGTTAAATGCAGAAACGCAATGCTAATCCCCTACTGTACAACATGATACAAAAGATTAAGCCGTATGACCACAAATAACAGCAAAGTGCAGAGTTGATTCTATGTAATCCAGTTGATGGCAAAACATATCGGGAAGCAACAAATTAAATGGACGCCACATTCGCTTGTAGCTGTAGTAGTTGAAATGTTTCAATAGTTTTACGGGAAGTATTATGTGAAGACTGTGATGGAGAATCGTTTGACGATGATGATATTGATCCAGATTATCGTTTTCCTCCAAAGGAAAGGGGAATCTGCTTGAACGATGCAACGCCTTAAATAACTGCTACTTTTACCTGTCACTATCTCAATTCATTTCTGCAATGTAGGTATTAACGTAATAAACCTTTTTTTTTTTGTTGTTTGTTTGTGGCAGATATATTTCATTTTCGTCTGATATAATTAATGTTATTAATTGCTAAATGTTCTAAATCTATCTGAAGCCAATTATTTTTATAAGTCTTTCTAAGGACTATCACAAAGCTTATGAATTTCGATGCAGATACTGCATCAGTAAATTATTAATAACTTTTCAATATAATTAGAGCTTACGATTACGCAACGTTGGACCTCCAGTTAGTTAAAGTTACTCTGCCCATTTGCTTACGAAGCCCTGACAAGATATCAATTGTTCTCCCAACTGAGTTTATTTGAGAAAACCTATTAATTATTGTAATTAATATTTTTGCAGTAATATAAAGAGTTTTGAAGGACATAGCCATTATTGACTATTTAATAAGACATAGGTACGAGAAGGCTACACTCATAGTTAGGCCACACAAAGTTAAACTAGTTTGGAAATTAGTAATGAATATCCACATAGCATTTATGCAGATATTAATTTATTTCACGTTGTTCAGGTCAAAAATATTTATTTTAAATTAAATTAAATCGTATTTCCACTCAAGTCTCTGTGTGTATCTATTAATAAATATCTAGTGACATTTCTTAATACTATATTATGTTTAGCCAACGGAGACTGGCTGCTACAAGTGTGCCTGAGTGTAAAATCTGTGGTAAGATTTATCTGGTGTGTGTTACGTTGCTGCGAAGTCATTACTGTCCTGTGAAGCTGGACAATGTCAACTCCAGATCATCATTCACTCTAAGTTGTGACAAAATCTTTGGTGAGATCAATCTATTACGTTTATGATATTCCTTGCAACGAATTGAGTGATAGTGAGGTTAGTGTTGTTTCACGTTCCATGTTATCATTTGTGTTACCATTAACTTTTTACTTACATAAATTGCAAAATACATTGCTATTTGTTGCACTGTTTGAAGTTTTAGAGACACTACCTATGAACAATTTTACTTAACATATATATTCGAAAATGTTTCTAGGCTGCAAAATGTTTGAAGAGATTTCATAAAAAAAAAACCTTTAACGTGCAAATTTAGGGTAACTATTAAATTTATTCATTGGGTAAGATGGTTACCATGTTATTCCTGCTTCGAGTAAAATTGTTACCATTTTATTCTTACATTGCGTGAGTGTTGCCATTTTAATCGTTCTAAAAGAGAAGACTATTTTTTTACCATTATTAATAACATTTATATAATATTTTCATGTACTTTAAAGAACACTTATTTGGATGTCTGCACTGTTATGTGCGTATATAGATGTAAACATTACGTTAATAAACTCCTTGTAAAACTATGTAACATATCTATCTTCATGAATGTATTATGCCCTATGTATGAATGCATTCGTGTATCAAGGGCTCGGCCTGACTGGCACATGAAATGTGTTGCAGAAGTTTGGTAGAAAACCGTATTATTAAAGCATGGCTGTATATTATGTAGTGGTGTCTAAACATTAAAATCATATTTTTAAGGAATGTTTATCTGCCAATGACGTATTTCAAGTTCTCGAAGGATTAATTTTATGGTCGTAAAAATAGCTACGAAGTGTCACGTTCAGTTGAGGCGATGGCGGTGAGACAGCATGTCAGTTGAGTTCCAAGTATCTAGAAGTGCAGCGTATTCGGGGTGATACATCAGTTGTTATATCGGATAACTGCTCTTGCCAGAAAAAAACACTGGAACATGATAACCTTTTGGATGTATGTAATTGCAAAAGGCCGTTTTCGTATCATTTAACATCACTTTCCTCTCTCTGGACTTTCTATATTGCCAAGTGATCGTGGTTTAAGTGTCGTGAGAAAGTATGTGCGTCGACATGTGTAGTATTTGTACACACTTGAAGACTGGGTAGATATCTTAAAAAAGTGTGGTCGAAAGAAACCAAACTGTGTCCATGAAACGGATTCAGGTGATTTCTTACAGTTTAGCGACACCCAAAATATGTTCTCCCAGAGGAATGTCACAGAGGAAAGATATAAAGTATTTCGCCATGATAATACGTGCCTCACTCTTACAGCAGATACTCTGGGTTCTTATCAATATCACGGACGTTTACTGGTGAAGACTGGGATAAGATAAACTTGGACAGGTGGGGTCGCCCTACTCCCTTAAACAGCGTTCGAATTGGAAAAATATACTCAAGGCCACTTGCACTAGCCCTCTCAAACAGAAATGACGTCATGTTGGAACTCAAGTCCATTCCACCTGTTTACCACTGTTTTTTGTTCTTATAACAGATGTCAGCAAGTTGAGTTGTTTTGACTGATCAATAATAGCGCTTGGTGGAAGGAATATAATTTTTCTGTGAAAAATAAATATTTTTTTTTAAAATAACACTATTGTTGTATAGTATGTTTGTAAATTAACTTAACACATTATTTTGTGTCTCAACGAAGTTCTTCTCTTGAAGTCAAACATAATATAATAATGGATTTCGATGAGTGAGACAATGGATAACAACAATTTTATTTTTGTCAGACTTTATTCTTTAAATACGCGTGTTTTGTATTTTATAAGGTAGTACTATTATAGTTTATATTTTACATATTAAATTAATTGATTCCATACATAACAGACGATACATCACCATTCTTCATTATAGTTCATATCTATAAAATATACAGTAAGTAATTAATTTTGTGTTTACTTTTAGTCTTTAAATGTTGACGTTTCAACATGTATATTAAACTACTTTATAGCTTTTTATTTCCAGTCTTGTGGGTATCTTCTATGCCTACAAGATCTAACTGCAGTTTTAACCATTGTATACATGTTCAATAGTATAAACTAACACAATAAACTATAACCATTAATGACATTAATTTAATATCAGTATCACATTTCATCAAACATTTACATTTGAATAACTCAGTTGTGATATGTCGTTGGTTACCCTTGCTTCTCCCCATACTTTTCTAATCGGAACAACAGTTACAACACTTTTTCAGGTTTGCTAAGCGTGAATATACCGAAAGCGGTCACGTTTGCTGGAAATGATAGACACTCGCGTTATTAAAGATAAAAGCTGACACGATAACGTAGCAACAAGTTTCTGTTGCAAAACCAAACATTGATAAGACCTTATACAGAATTACAGTGCGCATTCTAACGAATCTTAACGCCTATTTTCACCAGTTTAAAAAAACACTTGTGCTAGAAAATTTTGGGAAAATGTAAATTATGTTACGAGTATTGGTGTCCCCCTTTTGGTCACATCTATCTTATTTACTTCCAATAAAATCCTCTGAAACTTATTACAGGAAATAACAAAAATCGTGGAGTGTTTGTATTCAGAAAGAAATTTTAGGAGGGCTATATAAACAAGTAATTGCGTATCAGATAGAATTGTAATCGCTATGTAAATTTTAAATAATAAAAGTTGCTTTTGTCATGTTATCTGAATAACATTACGTGTTCCAAAATAATCCGACTGAATGCCTATTTCACAATTATAACAAATATATTCAATCCATTTAATTCGAAAAATAAAAAATATTCTGATCTTAATTATATTTAATACGGTTATTTTTCTATACTTCCCACATGTCTTAATTCACGAAGGTAATTATTGTATTTCTACAGGTATTCTTTAGGTTTGAGTGCACTTTGAGGGCGGTTTAGGTGACTGCTTTTTCCCAGTAACAGGTGATGTATTTACTCCAAGGTAAGCGCAGCTATGAACAACTATTATAATCTCGCTTGTAGTGAAAAGTGGGAGTAAGTAAAACATAAACCACCTGTTAAATGTTCGCCGTCAAATTATAGCTTTTTCTTGCACTGTTACAAAAAATTCTTGCCAAATATTTGCCAATATTTATTTTACGTTCAAATATCTGCCATATATGTCCCGTAGGTAGAACGAAATATTTTTTACTGTATGACATTTTTCAGCAAACGGATGTATTGGGTAACATAAATATTATATTTGCGTGGCAAATATTTAAATATATTATATGATCACGGAAAGTATTTTTAAGATAGTTATAATTAGTATTTTGCGTGTGTCGAAACAGGGCACGTGAAATATCTTTACGACCCACTATCCAAAAAGCATAATTGTTTTATGTCATATTTGGTTTATTTTATAATATACTGACAGATTATAAATACATTAATTAATTCTATAGTTACACTTTTGATACTGATATTTATTCTAGGATTATATCTTCTCAGATACAAAAATTAAGTATTCTAGACATTGCTACGTTAAATTGGCGCGTGAAAAGGTTAACAAATCGTTCTGTCGACGCACTCCAGTTGCGCAACACTCGCTGCATTGCGCACCACCAGTTACGTCAGCGCGGGCGGGGTGTCACAGTCGCTGCTCAGCCGTCGTTCGCCGACTCACACCTCGTTTTAACTTAGCGCCCAGCGGAAAGTAAATGACAAGATACGATGGACAGAATGAGGCCAAAGTCACATTGCCACCTATAGTTTACATAAAACCGCTGATCTTTGAAAGGGGCCTGGGTGGTATAGTGGCCAGACTACTCGCCTCCCACCTCGGCGAACCAGGCTCGATTCCTGGCAGGGTCAGTCCCAGATATTCGCATGTGGGAATCGTTCCGGATGATGCCGTTTACCGGCGGGTTTTCTCAGGGGTCTATCGTTTACCCCACCCTTTCATTCCGGCGCTATTCCATACTCACCTCACTTCATACTCATCGGCTCTCAAGACCGCAAGTTTAGGAGCTTGACCAAATTTCACCACCCCAGTCTCGACTGCTCTTTAAGAAATAGAGGACCCACCGCATTTGTGGGGGGTGGTGATGAAGATGATGATGATGATGATGACAATGATGTGGTGATGGTGATTATGATGCGATGACGGCGATGATGATAAAGATGATGTGGGCTCTAATTTCTGAAACATTTGTCTGATTAATGTTTCTCTCAATATGCTAATTACGTGATTATATGATAGGCAAAATGCGCTAAATAATTGAAGCTGTCAAAGTTATGATGCACTTGCATCTGATTCAGATACTGACTAGGTGGATTCTAAAATTACAATAGATATTGTGTAATTTATTTTTAAAAGACATTTGTGAGAAAAAAAATTAGGTGTATTATACTTGGTTGCAATACATTTAAAGTAATAGTCAAGTATGCTTGCGTGAAAGGGTTTCAAAACCATTTCAATTAGACATGTATCATTGAAGACATGGCAATTTCTTATTCTTGCGTTGACGAGATCAGCAAAGTGAGGTGTTTCAGTCATCCCTATCCGTGGAGTGATTTACCTCCAGATAACTAATTTATGTATCGACATCAGATATATGAGGAGCATAGGCTTATATGTGATTCTGGCTCTGTTCTTTATTCTGAGAGATTCAAACACGTTGACCTTAATTGTCGAAGGTTATCTCATTTATATGCAAGGGAACTCGGAAAAGCCAGTTATGAAATCTCCAACAAATTGAGAAGTAATTAGTATTACAAAATATTATAATGTTCTCAATTTGAAATCATAAGTTAAAGAGTTTAACATACATGGGTGCTCAATGCCCTTATTTTGCTGTCAATGCAAAGTCAACTCATTAAGAGCTTTTATTACCACCAACCCAGCATATGCTGAAGTTCAATGTTGTATTTTAATAAGAGGAAAATAATTTGCTAAATAAAAAAATCACCTTTGGTGTTAAATTTACTCTTAAGCAAAAGCACTTATGTTGTGTCGTAAAAAATGTTGTTTCTAAGAGAAAAATATATGTTATTAGAAACTCATTCTTTATAATGAGATGATCTCTGTCTGTCTAATACTTCTAAGTCACTTGAAACTCAACAGAAGTTCTTAAAATTTTGCAGAACGAATCCTCATGGTCAAATACAGGTCAAGTTCAAATTTCGGCAATATCAGATTAAGCAATCATTACCTTTTACCCTAAAAACTCATTTTTATATTACTTTTATACTATATTAAATTTTTGTATTAATGCATAGAGATTATTGCATAGCGATATGAAGGTAATGGAATATCATTTTGATAACTCTAAAAGTCTCGCTTCAATGTTGAGTTAATTTCCAAGCGGGGCCTTATGTTGAGTAGGTAAATTAAAATTAACATGTGATTACTTTCTCCTTGTATGAAAACAAAATGGTTTGTTGTCGTCTCTGTTGTTTATGTTCTATGAATGAGAAGTAAAATGAAAACTTTCTAACATATGTTTGCTCGTTTTTGACCGTGTAATCTTAAATCTTAAATCAAATATATAACAGGTTATGGGCCCAGAGACTTGTGGTGTAATACATACTGCAAGAAGATAAGTTTAGTATATCGCATTCGCGTGAACATAAACGAAGGAATAAAACGGCTATGGACTCCGGAAGATTTCGCCCATGTGGAAAAACCTAAGGATCATTATAATTTCAGAATTTGGAAGTTTCAAATAGTTGTGCTGTTGAAAGTGGCGGATTTGTATAATGTTGTTAGCACCGAGTTTAGGGAAGGTGAACAAGATACGAATTGGGGAAAGAAAGACGCCAAAGCCCAGAGATACATCGTAACAGCAATAGACAAAGGTAATATTCAATTTATTACGTCTTGTGACTCTGCAAAGGTTATGTTTAACAAATTTCCATTTATGAGAGAGATAGCAGTCACAGCAAAAGTTCTTTTCTGCAGAATTTCTTCAATTACAAAATTGACAAGGTTGTGTCTGGTCTTTCTGATTTACAAAACCTTTCCATGAAACTAAAAAGTGTAGGCCACACAGCTGATGATGAAACGATGATGGGTAAAATTTTGTCATATTTGCCAGACGGATTTAGACATTTTTTTAACTGCCTGGGAATCGACCCCTAAGAGTGACAGGAAACTGACTAATCTAACTGCCAGATTGTTAGCAGAAGACGTGAGAGGTCATACTAGTAGCACGCATAATAATGTAGCATTCCAAAATATAAACAAAAGTACTGTTTGTTTTAAGTGTAACAAAAGGGGCAACATTACCCGGAACTGCATTAAAAAAACAGTTTGGTTGCAAAATCTGCAAAAAGGATAACCATACCGAACATAATTGCTACTTTATGGATAGAAACAACAAGTTTATTACTAGTAATGAGGATAAGGTTGCGTTTCTTACAGAATCAATGGGTGGAAATCCTGAGGGATTCTGGGTATTAGATTCAGGTTATACTTCCCACATGATCGAGAAAGGGGAATAAAGATAGACTATGCCCCTGCAGCAATTTCTCAGCTAAAAAGACGAGCAGAGAGACTGAACAGGATGCTAATGGAGATAACGAGAGTACTTCTTTTCGAATCTGGCCTAGAGAAAGAGTTGTGGGGAGAGGCTTTACGCACTGCAATGTTCCTGCTGAACAGAAGCCCGTATGATACAGTCGACACAACTCCTGCCGAACTGTGGTATGGTAAACGACCGGATCTGTCCAATCTAAAATTATTCAGGTTTCTAGCATATGCAAAAAATGGAAGAGACTACGAATACTAGACGAGAGATAAACAAACTTATCATGGTTGGTTACGTGACAAATGGCTACAAAATTTGGAACTAAGAAAAGAGGGAAATTAAATTCTCAAGAGATGTAACATTTGTGGAGGTTCCTGCAACAAACAATTCATCACAAGAAATAATTGCAGACACAGTTTCATTTGTGGATTCTAAAGAAACATCACTAAAACTAGGGGACAATATGGAAGTGAGAAGAAACACAACTATGCTTCAAGATGATGTAATTGAGGAACACTTTGATATTTTTCCCTCAGACCAAGACACAGCAAAAACATCAGGACTGCTAGCCTCTCTACCTGAAACACCTACTGGAATTGAAAACTGCAACCACCATGCCAGAAAAGAATGAATAAAAGAATCCCCAATATTTGCATGATTATGTAATACTGTCCTGCAAAGAAGCTATTTATGGTGAAGATAAGGATAAATGGTTGAAAGCCATAGAGGAAGACAAGACCTCACTCAAGAAGAATGGTGTTTTCAGTTTGTTGATGGCAAAGGAATCCCAAGAAATCAGAAGTTACTATTTAGAAGATGGGTATTTAAGATAAAAGATGACAACAGATATAAAGCTAGACTCGTCGCACGTGGTTGTGAACAGGAAGCAGGACTTGATTATAGTGAAACATTCAGCTCTGTGGTGTACTTGAATACCCTAAGACTCTTCAGCGCCTAGGCTAAAAAGGAAACCATGTCCCTCAAGCAATTTGACATAAAAACTGCATTTCTATACGGTAATTTGGAACAAGATATTTTCATGCTCGTATCTGAAAGTTTTGAAGATGAACAGAGCTCTGACATTAAACTGAAAAAAGCTCTCTATGGTCTGAAACAAGCCCCTCATGTTTGGAATAAAATATTTGTTGACTTTCTCAAAGGCACATGGCTTGCATTAACTCATAACAGACAAGTCGATCTTTGTGAATGATAAACGCAATTAAATTCTAGCCGTCTGGGTAGATGACGGTCTTGTGATTTCAAATGAGAACGACAAGATTGAAGAGTTCATGATGAAACTTCAAACTTAATCTGATGTTAAAATTACTGACAAGCCTGAAATCTTTGTGGGACTTGAAATTGAAAATGCAAGTGGGTTCATCAACATTCATCAAGAATTATAGGTGGACCAGTTATTGAAAAAATACAATATGGACTGCACAAAACCCGCAACAATTCCTGCAGTTTCAGGTACTGACAACTTTGAAGACTGTAATGGAATGGAAGGAGTAAATTTTCCATATAGGGAGGCTGTTGGTAACCTGTTATACCTGTCAAATAGGTCTAGACCAGATATAACATATGCAGTCAACATGGCATCAAGAAAAGTGGAAAACCCTACTGTACATCATGTAAAAAAATTAAAATGGATATTCAGGTATCTTCGGGGAACGAGAAACCTAGGACATAGATATTAGACAGATCTCAATACTTCGCTGATTGACGCGTACAGTGATGTAGATTATGCTAGTGATGAGACATTACGTAGAAGTACTTCAGGTTATGTCATTCTATACATTGGGAGTCCTGTTGCCTGGTCTACAAGAAAACAGCCAATCATATCACGCAATACTGCAGAAAGCGAATTCATTACCAACAGTGAGTATGTTAAGGAAGTGCTGTTCTTGAAATCTCTATATAAGGAACTCGCAGGTGAATTTATTCCAGTAAACCTCAACATTGACAACCAGAGTACAATTCATGTGATAAAAAATGACCATATGACCAAAAGGCCTAAACACATAGACATAAAGTTCAAGTCACTGTGTGAAAAGTAAATCAGGAAAATTTCAGTTTTAAATATTGTCCTACTGACAGCCAGTTGGCTGATATATTCACTAAAGCTGTGAGCCCCGGCGATTTTTGTAATCAAGTAAAAAAGATTGTCTCTTGCAAATTAGTAATATTGAGCAGTAAAATAGTGTTATAGGCTATTCCCGGTAACGTGAGCACTTTTTAAAGGCCCCTCACTGTGAATAAGAGTCTATAATATATTATATTTTAGTATTAGACTATAAATCCAGAGTGCTGTGGAATATACACATTGTGTTTATTACTTACATGGCAATATGTATTTAAAAATATGGTTAAATGATTAGACATGGCTGAAAGGAAAAAATTTATAGGGCTTTAAAAGTGCTCACTTTACCGTGAACAGCATATATATATATATATATATATATATATATGTGTGTGTGTGTGTGTGTGTGTGTGTGTGCGTGTGTGTATTTATTTATTTAGTAAACATAATTGTGTTAAGAATTTGTGAAATTGGCACTAAGTCAATGATAATTTTGATTTATGGGAAGAGTGTTGAGTAGGTAAATTAAAATTAACATGAGATTACTTTCACATTGTAAAAAAAAAAAAAAAAAACAGAATGGTCTCTGTTGTTTACGCATTATGAATGAGAAGTAAAATAAAAACTTATTAATATATGTTTGCTCATTTTTTACAGTGTAAACTTAAAACTAAAATCAATTTTATAACTTCTTGGTGCCTCAGTAGATACAGCCATTCAAGCGAGGCCACAGTGGCCTAGTGGATAGAGCGATTCCAAGTGAGGCCACAATGGCTCGGTGGATAGAAATTTATCAAGTGGGGCCGCAATCACTTCAATGTTGAGTTAATTACACATAATTTCATTCTTACCTATATATATATATATATATATATATATATATATATATATCTTTTTTTTTTTTCAGTCTTTGTATGATAATCAAAATGTGTAACATGGTAACTATTCTAGGCACGTAACAATACTTAAAAAAAAGGTCACGGGCTGGGCCCATAGTCCTACTATATAAGTAGACGATCTCTGTCTGTCTGTCTGTCTGTCCATCTTTAATACTTCTAAGTCCCTTGAAACTCAACAGAAGTTCTTCAAATTTTTCAGAGCAAATCTTCGGGGTAAAATACTGGCCAGGTTCAAATTTCAGCAAGATATGATTACGCAATCATTGCCTTCTGCCCTAAAAACTAATTTTTTATTACTTTTTTCTTATGGCAGTTTTGTATTAATGCATAGAGAATATTGCATAGAGATATGAAGGTAATGGAATATCATTTTTGTTTACTTTAAACGTATCGCTTCAAATTTGAGTGAATTAAGTGGGTCCACAGTGGCACAGAGGATAGAGCGATTTCAAGTGGGGCCTTAGTGGCTCATTGGTTATAACTATGTTAAGTGGGGCCGCAGTGGCTTAGTGGACAGAAATATATCAAGTGTGGCCACAGTGGCCAAGTGGATAGAGATATATCAAATGGGGCCTTAGTGGCTCAGTGGATATAAATATTTTAAGTGGGGCCGCAGTGGTCGTGGATAGATATATATTTAACTTATTATTTAACTTAGTAACTCATTGGATAGAGAAATTCCAAGTGGAGCCGCAGTGGCTCAGTGTATATATAAATGATGTAAAACATTGTTTGAATGGAAGTGTATTCAGACTATGTAAATAAAACATATTAAATTTACCAAAACCATTGTATTGTAAAATATTGTAAGTAAAACTTTATAAAAAAATTCATGTAAAATTCTAGCACTGTGCCAAATATACGTGAAAATATGTGTCCAGTAAGTTGCAACATTCAGGATTTAATAAAAATTAATACACAAATAACAGAATTTTAATTTAATAAAGTCTTACCTTAGAAAATACGAACTTATTTATTAAACAAAATTACACAGTACGCTGGAACTTTAATTATTCTTTGAAAAAAAAGACCAGTCTTCTTTCCTCAATGCACACGACACTATTTCGTCTAACTGTTGCTGAATATTACGTTGAAAAACGTATTGAATGTCACCTTAAATATATTTGCAAGAAAAGATTGTTCAAACAAAAAAAATACTTAATGCAGTTTGAATAAAAACTAACTCATAATAAACTCTTAGTAATTTGGGGAAAATATATTTGAAAATAACTAAGTAATAATGGCATTACATTTCGAAAATGTACTCTAAAAAAATAAAAAATAATCTGATAGTAAAGACTGATGGGAATAACAATTATTTAAAACTTCGCGTGCTGACTAACATTTCCAACACCGTTTTAATTAATAGCTATATATGTGTGCATCATATATCACTCCCCCTGGAAACGGTATCTTAGACACATTCTCAGTGGAGAGAAGTTGACAGAAGACTGCATTATTCATGGACGGCGAAGCCTGGATGACGGGGGATGGGGCGGCGAGTTCATAAAGACGTGGAAGTGCCGTCAACATGTCCCATGGTGAGCTGCGCTATCTCCGAGGAGTCAGGTAGATTGCTCACCCCTGCTATACACCACCGCTGCAGAGTACCTTTGGAAGGGTCAGTTTAGGGGAAAAAAATACCCAAACATATGACAAATTCCAACTAACGGTCTGTGAGCGGCATTTGGAAGTAAATGGTGTACTGATCAACAGGAAGAAAGTTTACCATAATCTCACTACCGGAAGTTGGTTATTTTCAAGATGGCCACCACCAACATTTAAAATCGGTGAAACTCCCGTAACTTTGTTATTTTTAAGCATAGAACAATTATTTCTATTTAAAAATTATGATTATTATGGTAAGGGAATTCTTCTCTATCTTTACATTTGGTCCACGGAATCAAAAATGGTAACTGAATATGAACAATGTATAGGTACAGTACCAGTTATTATGTAATAAAACACGAATATTAAGTTGCTTCTATCAGTGCAAGAAAAAATGCAGAACAATGTGGGGTAAAGAAAAGTCACTCCTACCTTGTCTATAAGTCCTCATCACTGTCATCTAGTTCATCTGACACCTGATTATCACAATGCGTAACTTGACATGATCCACGTACATAACTGCATGGAAGTTCATATGCTCGACAACTGCAACGGTTACTTCTGCAGACAGTTTTACAATTGCAATGTATAATTTTCATTAGAGTGTCTGGTGCAGCATTCATATCACACATGACTGGTACAAGTTCTTCGCAATCGAGTTTCAAACCACAGTTCACAGAATTCATTTCCCTAGCCATACTCATCCATATCATGGTCTGATAGTACACTCTGAGACAATGGAATTTGGTGGAACACTCAGTTGGAGGCAGACGTTCTGGATGAGCAAATTATTTGGCTGTGATGACTTTCTTTGTAAGTGTCTGATAACGCAAGGTTGCCAGAGAACTTGTACTATAACCACCAAAAATAACATCCATCGCTTGACTACCAAGACTTATTATATCAGCAGGGTTATTGCCTGGTAATGTGAATGCAGATGTACAAGAATGAAGGATACGATCACCATTTAGAAGTTTTTGGAATACGGTTTTCTTACCAACACCATAAATATGCTATGTGGAATCAAATCCCATGAAAGCGTGAAGAAATAATAGCTGTTTGTACAACACACTTCCGAGAATAGACTTCTTTAAGTTATTTATGTTAATACTTTTGGAATGCCTCTTGGCTGATTATCCGATTTAAAATGCAGTGATTTACTATTAACTTCAGCGTAATGTAGAAGAAGAACTAACAGGTCAGTATCCTCTCCAATGAGTGTTACGTAATTTTCCTGTGCACGGTTTACTCCGGCCTTTGTAATGTCAACATCTGCGTCACCTTCTGCTTGAAAAATCTTACAGCCTCTCATCACCATTTCTAGACTAATTAATTTGATAAGTTGTTGTTTATTTCGTCCCATTGAAAGGAATTCTTCCTACTTCCCTTCGAATTCGTTGTCACCACTGATGTGAACTATTGGATAATGCATGTCTTTTTTGCCTTCTCTTATGTGCACCCTTTATTGAAGGACCTGAGTCATACCCATAAAATACAACCATTGCCAACCCATAGTGTTTAATTGTGATGTCTGCATGTGCCTTGGCTATTTCACAATACGTGTCTCCCTTTTTCCACTTCAGCTTGTGTATCAAGTAGCTTCCGTCCATAACATATATCTCTGTACATATAACAGCATCAGGTGTTGTTTCGATTGATGCTTTATTATAATACTCATCTATGGCATGGACTAATTGTGGTTTATCAGCCTTCCGCAGAATGTGATTGTCCTAAAAAAAAACGATGTTGGGTATGCACTGGGCTCATACTTCATCACCTCTTCTAGATCTAGTTGTCCTGTTCTGGAGACGACAAGAAATCGCTTGAAGAGTAAACCATGATCAATGCTTTTACCATGCACAACTGTGACAGCAGACGAACTACTCAGGGTCTTTGCTTTGTCGATCCTCTTAAACACGAATCATAAAACATGTTGTCCAAACATTCTGTACACTATTCTCCTTCCCACAGACTCGTACTCATGCACATTGACGTCTTCCTTTGCTGCAATACCATTCATTACATTTCTCAGTGAGGGGTCAGCAGAGAAAGGCGAACAAAATGAAAGATTTGCATATATTTTCGAAATGTCTGGTGTCCCTTTCAATTCTTGGGAGAGTGGAATCTTTATGTTGTTCACCTGTGGTATAAATGAGTTCCAGAAAGTCTTGTATGGCAATATTGTACTCAGACATAATGGATGCTGACATTGTCCACAGTGATCGCTGATCTTCTGTCATCTTGCTGCCATGAGTTAAACCGCCTGAGGTTTTAAGTGATATCATAAGTGTTTGCTCAATTACCAGGTCGCAGCCTAAACCAGCCCAAAACTAATTTGTTAGATGGATGACACGCAACCCTTTTTGAAACATCAAGTAGACTTTAGGGTTACTGCTCTAAAATTCTGTCATTTCCTGGAGGTACAGAAACACTGACTTCAGATAGTTGTAGTGTCCTGCTGCTGCAAATATTGGCAATTCATTGTAAATCGCATGCAAATGATTGATCCAAGATCCAGTACGATCTGCTGTTATCCGAGCTCGTGCAGTACTTAGCATTTTCTGATACCCTAGCCACAACTTACTTGTGTTAGATTGAGCACTGAGTTCCCTTTATTTCTTTTCAAGTAACTCACTGATTCTACTGACTGCACTAGATGTGACAGCAGTTTCGAGAGTGATTTCGCCCCTTAAGAGACACGAATACGTATCCTCAGTTTCATATATTAGCGAAGTGAACTCAGGATTGCCGTTTAGAATAGATTGCACAAGTAGTTGAAGAAAACAGTTATCACTAGAATATGACCTCTGAAAGCTCTTGATACTGCTATACCATTCAGCATATGCACTACAGCATTTTCACCACAAACTTCTTCTAAAATTCTTTTCAGACCTGTACCATCCATTAGTGTACCTAAATATAATGTTGATAAAATGTAAGTTTTGTCACCTGGATTCATATCGATCATGGGCAAATACAGGATAGAGGAATTACCAGGATGTGTATTCCCCTTGTGAATTACGTGAATTATTTCCTGCCAATTCGAAACAGGTTGCTTTAAAGGGAATGAAATCTCCCACAAAATGTCAATATCAACTAATGTTACAATCGTGGTAACATGCAATATCTTTAAACTTGATTTATCGTAATGTATTCTTGGCAAGAATTATGTTAACTTTCGATGTCTGTGTTATGTGGAGTTACAATATTTTCTCTCTCTTCACAATATGTGTCTGCTTTCTTCCTGGTGTCAATGCAGCAATCATGCACATCCCATGAAATGTTCCTTTACCGCCTATGGTCATAGCATTGTTGTCTACATTGTCACCAAAAAATAACAATGCAGAGACGACTAGATCATTACCTTTAAACAACTTACTTGGTGTACCACAACTAGCAGCATTTTTCTGAAATCGGAGTAGTTCACTATATGACGAGCTAAACCCCATCGTACTAACGGTTTCCAAGAGGAATTTAGATTGATAGTGCTGATGCATCTGTATTGCTAAACCAATCCGCAATGGTGCAATAACAGCCCTGGGTCTTGCTGCTTGTACTATGGCTTGTCCTATACTGGCTACTTTTTGTTGAATTTGTTTACCCACAAATATTTTGTTCAACATGTTTCGTAAGCTTTCTGGAATGAAATCGAGTGCACAGTAAAGTGTCAAATCCTCACATTTTGGGTAGTAATCAGTAACATGTACCACTTTTTTTTTTATTTCGTTTATGATCAGCCTTGCTGTCGTATCAATTATAGCTCTCTTCTTAGTTCCTTCATCCCATTGTTCTTGAGAATCTCTGTAAAAACAACGCAGTATATGTGCTGTGTTCTCTCTAAATGTCACAATGTCGTGTTCTCTCTAAATGTCACAATGTCGTTTATGCTGTTTCCCTCAGTGATGTAGATTGTGTCCCCATAATGTTCTATCAGCTTGTTTTTAATATATTTTCTGCTGTAAGGAGACGAATCGTCAATATTCAAGAACTCCTTAATTTTTTCTTGAAGGTCTGAAATTGTCAATTGTTCTTCATTCTTAATTTCAAGATAACAACACATTCTTTAAAAAAACCTGTTCTTGGGCAGCATATATAGCAAGCCCACATTTTCTACATTTTTCCTCAGAACCACATGAATCATCCCGAAATTGAGGTGACAAATCATATCTGGTGGAGAAATTCACACTACATACATAATTATATATGCAGTCAGCTGCATGAAGATCTCCGCCATAGTACTCTATCCTCCTAATACTTTCAATGACCAGTCATCTGAACGACTTTCACAGTACTCCTTGATGGTCCTGGCAAATGCATCTTTCCTGATGTAGCTGTAGTCAGAACCTCCAAGGGACACAACTGTCCCACAGAAAAGGCAATCAAGCTTACTTCTGAAAGGCTTAGAAGACATATCTTGATTTTTCCTTGTTTTCAGTTTACTGGAATCACATTCCTTCAATTGAATGTCTTTTTTATTTACATAACACTTCCGACATTGCATGTGGATGTTACAGCCAGAAGTGACAACAACACTGTCGCCTCTCAGAACACTTGCTGCATTTATGCCATCAGCGCCCTTCTTATGAACTTGAATCAATGTTCCAAGTGACAAACAGTATTTGCATGTAGGACAATTCTCACTCGATCTTGAATTACCTCTAATGTTTCAAACCTGTGACAGAAGAAAACATAGTTAATACCATCTAACTTATGGTTGTAAAATAAAAAAAATCACATGGATAAAGGTACATCAGTATGGTTGCCGTTTTTATGACGTGGATAATAATGTAATGGTAGAAATGAATTCCTTGACTATACAAACCATAATTTTGATATATAAATAATTGTTCTAAGCTAAAAAATAACAAAGTTACAGGTATTTCACCGATTTTCGCGGTTAGCGGTGGTCATTTTGAAAATAACCCACTTCTGCTTGTCAGATTGTGGTAGACATTTTTCTGTATATCAGTACACCTTTTACTGCCAAAAACCGTTCACACACCTTTTGTTGGAATTTGTCCTACTTCTCGTGGTATATTGACCCGACTACTTGGTGTTGGCAACCAAGGTTTGTCATCCCATGGGGTAGTAATTCAGGCTTCTCAGAACAAGGAACACAGAGATCAAGCACTCTCTTACTGCACTGGACAAGAGACCTCTGCTCAGAACCCTTTTTTTTTATCCATTGAAAAACGCACGAACGCTAAATTAAGCCTTTAGTAGAGAAGATGAACAGTCGCCTACAACATTATTTTACTTCTATAGACATATTAGTGATGAACTACAGAAATGTTTTAACAGAGGCGTCACTACCTGCCATTCAAAGTAGAGAATAACGAGATGACTACAAATACTATCTTGCTTGTCGAGAAAACTAGACAACCAAAATTACTTATGGTTCGCTGACCACAGTCATATGCTTTCAACAAGAGTGTGGGACAGTAGTACCTCCCATACAATGCATTTGAAAAGGTTTTTTTTTTAATAAGCTTTATGAAATGGTATCTTGTTAAAATAGAATGTTCGCCCCCAACTGTCACAATTCAAAAATATGCACAGATAAGAGATATTTGGGATTAAAGACTTTCAAAAGAATTTACTGTTACACATTATGTCACCCCACATGCATACACAATGTACAAAAAAATTGCCATTGGAAAAACAGCTATCCATTTGGGATAAAACCCACCAGACCCATGTCATAGACTTAAATAAGAGATGGAAAGCCATCCATTTACGTCAAGAATTCCAGGTAGGCATTCCCCGCATGCATGCAAAACTTACAAAGGATTACCTTTGGGGGAAAACTTGGATCAAAAATGCAGCCATCCATTTGAGTTATAACTGACAGCACCATCCCTTCGGGAGAATATATGTCAACCGAAGTCAAAACCATTTCACATTTTTAAACAACGTTGGAGGAATTCATTGTTAGAGGGTTTACAAATGCACAAGCGGTTCTTTGTTCGGAAGAGGGTTCATGCCACACAATGCGACCTTGGAATGTCAGTGAAGTTATGGTTTTAAAAAGATGTGATGGACACTTTGTTCGTGGATCAACATACGAGGGATAGCACTGTTGGTGCAAGCAGAAAGCTATTGCTTTGACCACTCATCAGAATGTTTGGTCTTGCAAGAGGCGGGGAGTGAGTGCAGATCTTAGTTAGGACTCACACAAGCTAGTTGTTTTCCAAAAATATATAAGCAGTTTAGTGTTAATTTGTTACATTTTCTAAATTAATGATACGTGATCGTGTTACGTTTCATTTGAATTGTTAAAAGATTTGACTGATAAAAATAAGTGTTTCTTTTTCACTTTTAAAATTATTTATATTGACTACACGCACTTTTATATGCATAATTTTATACATCGTGCAAATGGAGTGGGGATATTAAGGCCACTAAACACGGAATTATATTTTCCAACAACATATTTAGCATATACAAAAATTACTTCACTTTAACATACATTATTTTCTCTTAAAAAATTTTACTAGCCCCCTTTTGACAGTAAACATTTTGAATTAATTTAACATTAAACTGATGACATTACACTTTATACAATAAACAGTGTGCTGACATAAAACAATTCGGCAAAACACTTTCACGAGCATTTGGACAATTCTAGAGATATTTTTGACATATGCAGGTTGTTTGAAATTTCAGTTTATATTGATTTAATACATTTTTGACATTTCCATCAAAATTCTGCCCTTGTAACATTTCAAAATGCGTATATTTCCTCCGTTGCCCTGGTTTAGACTTTTCAACGCTTGTTTGGGAACATATGTATTTGCTACTGCAGTCCGAACTATGTAACATGATATTGTCTATCAAGTCAGGGGATGTTTCTTGATAGTGCGCAAAGACTTCATCCACAGAGGTAAGTAAGATAACAGTAGGAGTTTGAGAATTTACCGGGCATTTATTTAAAATTGGATCCTCCATAAATTCGTTCTTTTCTAATTTCCCAAAGGAAAATGAGTAATCTGAAAATGGAACATCGAATCTCAGCTCTGACTGAACTGATGCAAAATGTCGCTAGCCCAAAAACAATAGTCTACTGTAGATTTTCAAGGCCTTACGGATACATATGGATTAGCAGGATGGAAGAACATCATACTTACTGTATGAAAGCCAGGTAGATACTGAGACACAAGAACCATTTGTCCCCATACAACAACAAAAGAGTTTGAATGCCGTAAGCATCTAATGATTTTAGTAATATTAGTTTTACAATTTGACTTTTCTAGATAAATACACAAAAAAAAAAACGACTTCATCACTACTTTCCTCTACGATCATTACCTCTACATGTATGAAGGTTGAAACTTGCTCTTCCTATGCACAAAACCCTTAGCTGACACACAACCAAGAAGCAATATTTACTCATTCACTGCTTCAAAAACATCCCAACTGCAGTGTTCAAGATAATGCAATCGTACTGTATGACCTGGAAAAAAGGTTTCAAACTCTGAAAGGTTATTACAATAAGTTAGGTTGCACCCTTAAATTTAACATTATGGTTTTCTCCACTCACATATGGAAATTTAAATATAATTTCAAACTAACACATTCAGTTACACTTTATTCAATTACAGTAGGTTTGCTTCTTCTTAACATAAAACCAGGACCATAGATACATTTAAAATGAGCATTATCTTCACACAAATAATTGTACCTGTTCAATAAAAACGATAACTCGTACCTCACCAGCCATATTCTGTAAGAAAGAGTACTTGGCGTTAGGTTTAAAGTTCATTCTGGACGAGAATTGGTGATGTTACACAAGTAAATGTTGCACGTAGACAGAAACAAGTATCTTCCTTGAAGAAAACTGAATATGGATATCATCGTCGCACAGTTCCTGCCATCGGATTGTCTCCCCTCTATGTGGTCGATCAAGTCGATAGCTGACTTTCCCCTTGTCCCTGTCTTATTCTGCAATTACTTCACCATAGGTAGCTGCAATTAAGTCCTGTACCGTACATGGTAAGAAAGTAGCTTATCACAAATACCACATTGCGTAATCCACAGGAAAGCAATCTCCACAATCAAATCCTTCCCGAATCTGATGCCCTGATATGCAACAAAACTGTAGCATCAGTGTTCAAGAACGTCGCATACCTGCACTGGTAACTCTCTGTCAAACAGCTTGAAGTACACTCACAGATACCCCACAAGCACTAGCTCATAGTCGGTGGTAGGATCGAATATGGACAACATGGTGATATATGAAAGAATAATTGAAGCCCCATAACTTCTTGCCCTTATATAGCCTGGTTGCCATCTATGTTTTTTTTTTTCGAGATTTCAAGCACATGTCTTGTTTTCCATACATTGCAAATCCACATTCCACAGGGAAAGAATAGGAGACGATTTTCACTAGGGATTTGCGTGACATGTTCAATATTGTTACATTTTTCTGACCAGACAAAATGTTCGGCATAACACTCTTGTCATAATTTGTATTTAATTTTATTATAAGATGAATATTTAAGGGATTTATTTACCTTCCATATCCCACACTAGTTCAGTGAAACGAGACATCAAATCGGTGTCAGGCCTTAAATTATACACTGAACACTTGTGCCAAATACAATCTCCAACTTCTTCAGACCTATAATCCAGATTAATTAGTGACATACTTCAATGTTCTTCCCCATCACACATTTGGATTTGCAAAGGCAAATTCTCATTAACCTGAAACCATACCTTTCTGAAATCTGGAGTAACAATCATGTACTCAAAATCTGGATTAAATTTCTCTATCGTGCAATGAACTGCATTATTTTCCGAGTCGCCAACAACGATATCGAATTTCACTATGTCGCTATTGGCCACACACAAACACTTCTCCTGAACAATGCTAATTTTCCCCCAAGAATATGATCATTAAATCGAGCAGTTGTTAAATAAATGTCTCACTGATAACACAGTGTGTAGCATATGTGTCTACAAAGGCCAGAAAATTCCACTCACCACAAGTGGCAATGACAGTATATTTATGGAAGTTACACAAGACTTCTTTATTACTCCATTGACTGGTCTGCCGCCGCTTCATTGAGTGATTTCCACCCCCTTATAAACACGATGGAGATGCCCCGTCTCCCCACAACAGAAACATCGTCGTTCTGCAAAATTATATTTTTCTAAGACACAACTTGCTCCCATATGTCCCCTACGCGAACAGTTGGCACAGCATACTTGGGATTCATGCTGCTCAATGCCCTTAAGTGGCATTATGCAACCGGGCACACTTGCATTCGCCTCATTACGAGCTCGCGTGGGCAGTGGTTTATTAGTCTAATACAGCACCAAAGCAGTAATACTGCCGTGGACTTCTGCCACGAGTTGTCTCAGCTCGGCAGAATTCCACAGGGCAAACAATATTACTTAATGGGCCTTCAGAGGAGGAGCAATGACATGTGTCAGCCCTTATTTACTTAAGGACAAACATTATGCTTCATGGTGGAACAAATGGAATCTATAAAAACGAATATAGATTCGTCATGTCTCTGGAATCTATGCAGAAAATCCATTTTACAACTACATTTCATGCGAGGTCGAAAAAGCACATGTAGAACACAAACCTTGAATCCAAAGAATGTACCCCCATCAGTGGCGCTAGTTCTTCACGCAATAACTGGGGGGGGGGGGGGGGTTAAAGCATTTGACTTTGAAAGTGAGCGCCTCAAGTAAGTGGTCCTCGGAGCATAAGCTCAGACTGACTACTTTAGAGATTGATGTAAAAAATGCAAGATTATAATAGGCTATAAAGAACTAAGGAATGGGATCTTCTCAAAATAATATAGATGAGCTTGTTAATAGGAGAAGTGGATGGTTACGGTTGACTCATCACCGGGTTCGACTGCACAGCACAGTACTGCAAGGTGTAAGTTGTGTTCTGCTCGCGAAAATGGTGAACGGCGAGCCGTCTCAGTTGCACCACAGTACGACCCTCTTCAAAATCCATGCCCATGTCTTGCAGGTAGCCTATGAGCTCATCTCTGGGACGACCATAGATAAAACTATCACTCATGTTGGATGGTATAGATGTAGCCATGGAACAAACCTAAACCACAGTTATTAACGAGCAGAGTAGTGGCCGGTTAAATTTGTACAGGATTGTACAAATTTGTAATACACACCCGATTCAAGTTTGTTTTATCACCAACAAGCCCAGCATACACACAGCTCACTTTTATGTACGTTAGCATTAAAAATGCATTAACTTCCCAACAAGTGATGGACAATGGCCGGACTTAACAAATTTGACTGGGCGTAAAGAAAACTGGGTGGGCACCATCAGAGAGAAGCAAGAATACAGAATACTAACCAACAAATTTCTACTCACAAAATACTAAATTGAAGATGAATTTCTAGTGTTTTAGCCAAAATACAATTTTGAATACTGTACTAATCTGCACACCCACATTTAACCTTACCAGTGATCCTATGTGCCATATTTTCAACTACCAATCTAACAGTTCAGAGCTGTAAAATAACAAGCGTATTGTTCACCACTCACCTAACAGAGTCCCCGCTCGTCTGCTTACAAAATTGCATTGCAATTGAAATCCAAAACATAACAGACTTTAAGGCCGACTGTAGATTGACGCTGAAACTGTGTGGTGCCTATGAAGTCAAATATAATCAGAGATCGAGGGGCCAAATGTGCTGACTACGTCGGGTGATGAGCACAGGTAACAGGTAGATGTTCCTCCAAAGCGAGCCGAGCAGCAAGTAAAACATGGGCATGTTACAATAAAATTATTCAATGCCGAGTGATAATGCAAATTGGGAGCAGCACAGGATGATAAGCGGCAAGAGCGACAAGAGAATATCAATACTGGTGCTTCGCATATCGGTATTAAAAATAATTAATGTGCACCAATGCTGCTGCACCATGCAAAGAGTTGATGTGATTCCACCCACACATGGTGTATGCTTTAATATAATTTGTAGTTAACAATAGATAATTATTTACTGTTGATGTGATGCCCACATCTCGTGTTTGATCAATTTCAACACAGTTTAATAAGCAGACAATTATGTCAATTTAAGTATACTATATCGAACTATCCCCGTAGTTACTGGGATAGTTCCATCAACTGTCTTTTTAGAATGGTCTCTGATACTCAAACTTGATATCGAAAGTAGAGTATAAATGTCATGATTTTGAATACGTATGTATATTTCTGACAGGAATGTATATGGCCCTGCTCTGAATTATTTGTATACATGAATCGAAGTGTTGGTTATAGAAACCTCACAACTTACGGGTTGTTCAACATTAAGAATGTTTTACATTTCCATTTACGTTATATCCCAATTCTTTTAAAAAAACAATTGGTCGCCCTGTGTTAATCACATAGGTTTCCTAATTGAAGTGAGCAATTTACGAGTCCATTTACGTCTATTTATAGATGGTTTCTTGATCTGGATCTTAACTGAACCACCCACTTATTAGGTGTGTAGTTCCTTTTGTGTATGCTACACAAACCCCATTTTGATTGAAAAGTGCAAAATGCAGGGTTTTTATAATAATCACACTTTTCAAATGTAAATTTATGGCAACTTCTTAATTTCTAAAATTAATATGTTTGCCATTAATATGTCGACAATAGTAACTATTGATTTGTCTACGCAATTAACTATTACCGGAAGATAAATTAATGTACTTGTTTTTTTTAATTATTTTGTAATCTGGCGCGACCGAAAACATAAATTCATGTAATGTGTTTGTTGGTTTTCCTTTTAAAAACGAACCACCTTTAATATTTACGTTTATAAGACACACATTAACTGACATGATGTTGACTATTTTGACGATTCGTGTAATTTATTAGCTGGATAAATTGTATTTTCATAACTTAACATAGGTGGAATCAATCATTTTGCATGAAATCAATATCGACATTACTGTGTATTAGAGATGTTAGAAAGTTTGGATTACCTCGTTACAGAAAGTTGGCATTTTCCTGAACATTTTCCTAGGCATTATAAAGCATTCCAGGAATTTGGTTTCATTTTAACAAACATGTACTACTATTTTGTGTTTCTCACCACCAATAATTAACGTGAACATTTGGTATTGTTAGTTACTAACTCAATAAAACTTATTTGCCAGTTGCCATTTAAATTCAACGGTGGGATATAAACTGAATGCAGTAGCGAGGCGTTACCACTAACAATAAATTTAATTGTATTTTTATAAAAAGTTTTATGTTGTGTGTATCCTATTAGTCAAAAAGCGCAAACATAAGTTACCACAATTATATGTGTTTGGTAACTGTTCAGTTTCGTAATTGTACTTTATATGCATGTTTTTAAATAATTGCCTGTTTCTGTTTGTGGTCTTAAATAATCAAAACTCTCATATTAAACTGTGCTATGTTTGTTTCCAATTAATGCCACCCAATTTGTACCATAATTTTGTTTTGAGTCTAAATTAACAACCAAACATACCCTAATATGGTTTCAGAGATAAATTGTCTATCATAAAAACTCCTTGGAAATATTGAATTTTAAGTTCCTTAATGTATGTAAGAACATCTCTGTCTGTGAGCGCATGTTTTGGGAGACCATTTAAGACTTTCTGCACTTCTTCCCACAAGAGGATATTTTTTCCCCTTTCCCAACATTATATGGTTTAAGAAACATTCCCTTCTTACTTGATGTAAATGCTCTACTGAATTCAGATTCTCCAGTGGATAATAAACATAGGGTAGTTAGAGTGGGAAATAATAGCGCATGCAATACACTGCCTTTCTTCGTTTTGAATTTCCTCGATTTTTTGGCCTCCACATTCCCGTAACTCTTTTGATTTTGGCATGCATTACTTTATCTACAATCCAAGCCCTTGAATTTTCTCCTGTGGATGCAGTTGAACTCTTCCTATTGTTTACTGCTTGGTCTGCCAAAATCGTATCTGCTAAATGTAATTTTTAATTGTTCGTTTGCGAATATGCAATATAATGCTGTTAACACACCTTTTCTAATGCATTTATTCGTTAGTCGTTACATGCTAATCTTTTTGCAAGTTTTGTTCCTGGCCCATAGTAATTATCAAAGTGTTTTAAACTCTTTTACCCCTTTTGATGTGTTTAATACCAGACATTATTTACAACTGAATGTGTGCCTACATATAGGTTTTTATATAGTTTTTATGCTAGTATGATACTTGTTTGTTTAAAATGAAGGTTGTGATACTAAGTGTACAACTTCCCACAAATTCTCCTAAGTATGAAAACGTAATTGAACAGGAATATAGTACACTAATCCTGTCAAATAAACGATGTATTATTTGTTGAATGTCATATTGTGGGAAGACATGTGCTATTATTATGTCACTATTAGAGCACACAAATGGACAAAAATTTTAAAATTAAAACGAAAAGAAAAAATAATACATCAAGGCAAGTATAAATGTTTAGTAATAATTGATTTCAATTAAAGGAATGCAATTTTTCCAATTCAGTAGTAAATACGAAATTATAAGTCCTAGTGAAGAATTGCCCAATTCAATAACTGTATTTGATATTTGGAGTGAACAGCAATGAGAGATTCAGCAATATTTTAGTTTTGGAGTCATTCAAATTTTGACTGTTTTTAACTATCACAGAGTTATGGTCGAATTCCTTACCAAAATTTGCATGAAAATTCGCTGAAAACTGTATTAAATCTACAACACATTTATAACGACCACATTTTAGGCGATATATCATGTAAAAAATTTAAAGAAATGTGTTTATATTGCTGGAAACAAAAGTACGCATTCCTTGTAACTATTCCTGAACTTACACTATATAAAGGTAGGTTAAAATTTGGTTTTGATAGTTTTATAATTCCAGACGACGAATAATGAGTATATCAATGTTTGGACATAGTGTAATAAAACAGAGTCATGTTTATTTAACAAGAACTTGCAATGGACATGGTAGTTTGACTGGGCTAATATTATGTAATATTATATTATGTGTGCCAGTGAAATACAGTGATGCGACCAATAAATCATTTGTTGACAACTTACACCGTGTTACATTAGAAGTATTTTAATCACAAACAGCTGACATACGAGAAAAGTTAATAAAGGTATGTAAAGGAAACGGTTATGTTTATAAGAAAATTACTTTAATTTAGAACATTTTAACCAATATTTTGAATGTTCTGCAAGGTATTGAAATTTGAATAGATGGACATTAAGATGTCTTAATGAGAGAATTTAATGGTATGGTAAACACAATTCTTACAACACAGCTTACAGAGAGAACTGAAGAGTTGTCATAATTTATTTATAAATATTGAACTTGTTAATAAAACACCATCTTTAGTTACATGCACATAACTGCAAAGGCAAAGTGGGGAATTGAAATAGCAGTTAATCATTGAAGCTAACAATTTGCGAACACACATTACAAATAAACTAGTTGCTTTTTTAGGTAAAATTGATCAACTGCAGAGTAGTCGCAGTAATGTTCTGGGAAGAAAACCATTGCAATAGATTATATAAATAGTGAGGACGTACATGAATTAGTACATAATGTCTGCCAATCTTCGGATTTACACTCTTTTATAAGTGGGGTGAAAGGAAAGTGTTTATGGTCTAAACGAGCACAAATGGATTGTGATGTATTAAATGAACATATATTTTGACCTGTTATGAGTTAATTGGATATATTACAGGAAACATTATATGCCTATAATGCGAAAACACTTGAAATTATTATATGGAAATATTTTTGAAGAAAAATCCTGAAAATGGAAAACTTCCTCAATTAACACAATGATATTTAGATTTGAAAAATACATCGTCATCTCGCGACACGACATTTGGCATTTACAGACGCGGAAACATATGGTTTCTGGGAGATTCGATATTAATGTTTTTACCTAAAGACGAGGTTCAAATAAGTGAGAATTTATTCGATGTGAGTAAAGGAATGTTAGAATTTTTTTCAGTTCCCAACTGAGTATTGTGAAACTGATTTAAAGAGTTATAAGGAGCTTTTTAAACATACATGTGCCTATTCATGTATACACAAATTTGATAAAGACCACCCGAAATTACATTTATTGAGGGAAATTGTTTGTAGTGGGATATTTAAAGATAAAGTTGATAACATTTCCCATATATTTTGGGCAACTTGAACAAGCTTCTGAGTAATTTAAAGTTGCTCATAGCTTCAAAACATGCCGAGCATAATTCACATACAAATAAAATTTTCTCAATTATCAAAGAGTTGACTGAAGGCAGGTATATTGATTAAATATGAAATTCAGTAAGCTTGCCACCAAATTGCATGCTCCTGCGAAGATTAATTTTCCAAGAATGAAGGTTATTGCACTCCATTTAAATGACCTTTTGGAAGCAGACTTGAACGAATGCCTTGATATTTTTTAACACAATGAAGGGTACAAGTACATTCTAACAGTAATTGAAATATATTCAAAATATTTGTGGGGGTAATACAGCGAATAATAAGACTGGGAAACAATTTGCCGATGTAATGTCTACTGTTTTAAAGGAAAGTTTGCCTCAGTATCTCCACACAGACCAAGCAACAGAAATCTTTAATTCTCATTTCATAGAAGTTATTGGCAGTATGGAATAAACCACTACGTCACTTATTCCGGAATAGAAAGTGCCATGGCTGAGCATCATAACAACAGTTTAAAACAGTATATCTACAAATATGTCTCTTCTTGTGGTACTTACAAATGGTTGGACATCTTGCCAAAAGAGGTAAAGTTTTATAATGCTTGATATCACAGAACCAACAAGATGGTGCCATTCGATATGAAGAATAATGGTTTATTAAAGAAATGGCATAATAGCCATAAAGTAATTGACAAAAGAAAAGTAAAATTTAAGAATGGTCAATGTGTAAGTATTTCTAAAGTAAAAGGCCTCTTAGAAATTAGTACAAAATTAATTGGTAATTTGAAATATTGAAAGTTATTTCAGTTAGAAATTTCTTTCCTAGAATTTATTATTTGGAAAGCTACATTTGTGAACCAATCACTGATGGAATCTATGAACATAAATTACCGAAAAAATATTTGCCACATACATACTTGATTGACAAAATTATAAAAAGAGAAAAGCATAGACCATTCGTCCAATGTAAAGGGTTTTCCAGATCTCAGCCCAGTTGGGTGGCTAATAAGGACAATAGGCTTCAAAGTAATGTATAGGCCAAAAATAGCTAATGTGTGAAGTCTGGGTTAGATGCAAATCTTTTCTGAAAACCAATTGAAAAGGGGCCAGATGGAGAGTTTAAAAGGTAGGTGCAGTTCCCCAGTTATTTGTCAGTTGGTCTCCTACTGCCGAGCTGGGAGGTCGTCTCCATGTCCCTGATTTATTATAGATACGTAGAGCTCAGTCTCTCTCTCCAACAGTCATTGTGATAACATCGCTCTCCGCAATAACTAATCACAATGGCAGAGGGATCGGTCATAGAGAGTTAGGTACAATGGCACTTCATTCAACAACTGTTCGTAAGAACCGGACATTTAATCACCTGTGCTACAGCACAAATGATTTTTAATGAAAGGAAATTAATGATTTTGAATTGTTTTGACTTGTTTTTACATGTGGTAACTTTTTTCAACTACATGTTTTAAACACTCCCATTTCTGGGGTGCTTCGGTAGAGTAGTTTGTTAAGTCATAGGTTGTGAAGCATCACTATTAGGGTTTCGAACCCCATCAAGTTAAAAATATTCAGATACAGTTTTATTACTTGAGAAACACGTATTGTTTCAGGGGTTGTTAATGGGAAATGTGTCAATTCGATAGGCTTGCTTAATGGAAAATATGATAGTTCGTAATGTGTAGGATTTGCTTAATGGCGAAATGTGTTTACTCGTTAGGCATACACACACACACTCTGGTCAGGTATTTCTTTGTTGTTTCATATATCTATAATTTTTCGTTCCCTTTTGTTTCAGATCCAGGCTTTGATGAGTGCATTTGCTGCTGGTATTGATAAGTAGAGTAATTCTGAGGATGTCAAGGACCCCTGTAGCGAAGCATAGGTATGTTAGTTCGGAATCCTATTCGTTCAATTCAGATTCCGATTCGTCGTCGATAGATAAATGTTTGTCCCTTAGACTTGCCATACATCCTTTTGCATACTGCACTTGGGTGTAGAATAATGGACGCACAAATACATAATCATAGATTAGAGAGTGATGCGGACTTTGTTATATTCTATCAAAGATGCAAAACATTTATACTGGCTGTTAGTAATGAAGACCACAGGCCTTTCAAAATGTGTGTCTCCGTAGCGGTCAAGTCTTTCAAAACCAGTGCTGCTGAGGAAAACGCTACAGAGACATTTTTCTTTGTCAGTAAAGCCAAGCCCATCTTCCATTCGTCGAATGTTGCCGAAATTTACAAGGAAAACATCGTCCCTCCTCACACTAAAAATATGAGTGCATTTTGTGCGAGATATAGTGTCTGGGGGATGAAACTGATAAAGCAAACAGATGTTCACATCTAGCAATAGAGGCGGTCATTCACCATAGCTGCATCTCATACAAATCTACCTAAGTTAATTGCAGATAGGAAAGCTTGCCTTTATGTACAGTGTATTGCAAACAAGTGCTTCCTGTACGCCATTCTAGTAAATTTATATTTCCTGCCACATCTTATGTCAGGCAAACCAGTTCATATCAAAAACCTTACCAGGTTCTGAATATGAAAGTATTGTCGACTCCTGTAGTGTTACATGAGATCAAACAATTCAAGGAGCACAATAATATTTCCATTACTGTCTACTATTAAGTAAACGAGGACGGGGATATTTTTGACAAATTGTTTGAAAATCATAAGGAAGGGATTTTTGTACCCATCCACATTTCTCCTGTGCATCATGAGCGACATGTAAACATGTTGGCCATTCGTACTAGTGGTAGAACTGCTCACTTATATTTTGCAATGATCAAAATTTGGCAATGACTGCTTAATAGTCAGTTGTGTAAACATTAACACAAAAAAATTGTTTGCGATCGCTGTGTCCAATATTTCATAACTGGGAAGAAGCTCGCAAACATAACAATTTATGCCAACAACAAGATGCTGTGAAGTGTACTTTCCAAACCGAGGATACAATATACTTTAAATTTAAGAATGTATCCAAACAGCAAAATCGGATTTTGTTGCATGCTGCGAAACAGAAGCATTCTGAAACCCATGTCTGCTTGCTTTCCACACAATGATGCTAGCATCACAACCACCATCAATAAGCTGGTTCCATATGCTTCTAGCATTCTGCTAGTGTAAGCTTATGATTCAAGTTTGTCACAGTACCACACACTTTTGGGTGATGATTGTATGTACAGGATGGTTTATAAATTAGTTGAATTGACAAAATGGGTTGCAGACATATACAGCATAACCATTCCAATGAAACCATTGACCTTATCTGAGAGAGCTAGGCTTATGGCTCAAGCAAGTTGCCAAACCTGTAATAAGCTGCTCGGAAAAATATTTGTGGTTGACCACGACCATTTGACGGGCACAGTCTGAAACTGTGCATGTAATCAGAGTTATTTGTTTTTCAGACAGAAAAAGAACCAGATTTTCGCTGTATTCCACAACCTGCAGAATTATGATGCCCACATACTTATGATGCCATTTGCTCTGAGACATATCATGCAACAACATGGAATCGTGGAATTGAAAAATTGGGGTGATATCGAGTCTCTTGCAATAACTTTGGAAAATTAGAAATGTATTACCGTGCATATCCCCCATGGGATAATCTCGCATGGAGACATGCAAACTGTGAAATTGCACTTAATTGAGTATTTTAATTTCATGAGCGAATCTCTGGAGACATTGGCAGGAAATTTGACTTCTGCTCAGTTGAGTATCACCCACTCACAGTTTCCAGACAAAACCCAGTTCGATTTGGCTCAAAGCAAGGGAGTATTTAATTATGACTTTGTTATGTTCATGGAAAGTCTCAACTGTACCTCATTCCCACCCAAGGAGACATTACATATTATAATGAAAGGCAAGGGAATTAGCAGTTCAGATAATGGCCATTCTCAATCTACATGGAATGTATTCAATTGTCAAAATTTGCTAGAGTATGCATTTCAGTATTTATATGTATACTTGGATTTGTTGGCTGATATTTGTTGAAAATTTCAGAATCTCGGTGGAATAAGGTCTTGACTGTACAACGTATAAGACAGCTCCCTTTCTCTCGTGGGATGCTTTTTGCTCAAAATGGGTATGCGGGTGGAGCTGATCATGCACCCACATGTGCATATTTTTATTTATGGCGTGGTCAGGGGGGTATTACAGGGTTTCCAAAAGGCATGCGGAAGCAAACAACATTTACATGTACGAAAATTATGACAAAAGTATGGCAGGCAAATAATTGTGCTATTTCGATGTAAAGTGCCTGTAGAGTCACACAATGAAGCTTAAGCAACCTATTGGGAATTTCGAGTGGGTTGAGTAACACGTGTTTCCCACTTGGGATTTCACCAACATGGACAATGGCGGGGACACATGTTTTTTTTGCATAAGTGGATTTGTTTTTTCCGGATGAATGTCATGATGCCCTAGCTGATCTGCCTCTTGCCACTAGTATCTGGCATACATTCGAATGGAAAAACTGAGAAATCGCTGCTAACTCTCGATCTGTGGAAGAATTATGTAATACATGGTGAAACACTCAAGCACTACTTAAATTATGGAGCCAAAAACTACACTGTTCATCTCGTTCTGTGCTTTGAGAAGGGCATGTGGATGGCTCTGTACATTACATTCAATATTAAAAAACGTGCTCAGTTGGCGAAAACACGTTTTTTAAATTAATGAACAACTCAGTCTATGGGAAGACTTTACAGAATGTCCGTCAGTAAAGAGACATCAGAATCGTATTGTGGTATGACACTATATACAGGACAGCAGAACTGATAGGGCGACCTACTTTCAAGGCAAGGCTAATTCCTCAATGAAAATTTAGTGATGGGGACCCTGTTTCACTTCCGTTCGCATGGTCACGATGTCTACACCGAACAAGTAACAAAAATTACCTTGTAAGGTGATGATGGAAAACGTCATGTCGAGCCAGACAGCATGTCGACATTTCCATGGGGACACTATAAGATCCCACAATATATGTCTGCAATTGCCAATACCAGCGAATCACATCTTCTGCCACAACAACTGTCAACCACCTCAACATCTACTCCAACTGACAACCACCTCAAGACTTAACATCCACTGCGAGGGGCAATCCAAAAACTAATTTCACCATCGTCTCATTGCAAGGCCAAGTACACAACAATGTCGTCAACATTAACATCGTCCCCCCCAGGTGTAAGAGTAGTTACGCTCTCCACTGGATTCATAGGGGAGACTCTAACTGCGAGACCAACTACATGTCAAACAACAGTTTTCCTGGTTCGCAATCCAACTGTGAGGACAGTGTTACCGCAGAACTGTTTTAAATCCATAACATAATTCAACTGTGAAGTCAATGACTCCTCTTTCAATCAATAAATAGTTGCAGTTGTGAGGGTAGACACTCCAGAGTGGAAGGAGGATAACCAGATTGCAATGCAAGAGACATCTAAGAATCTGCTCCTGTACATAGAAGACGTGTAAATAAATTTTATGTATATAAACATTGCCAATGAACTGTGTGATGACACACACACACACACACACACACATATATATATATATTTAAATGATATCACTATACTATGCTCCGGGAACAGGTATGAAAGATGTGTTGTTTATATATATTATAATTGTAATTGATGTCAACGAAATATGCTCCAAAAATTATATTAAATCTCTTGTATATATATTTTATGTTGAATTATATCAGTGAAAGATGCTACAGAAATTGGTATGTTAGAGAATGTGTTGTATATATATTTTTCGAGTGTTTAATAAATGTATAATTTTTTTTTTGTGGACAATGGGTAATAAAAGTATGTAAATCTAAATCTTTTTTTAATTTATTATTTACCTTACCTCAAAATGCAACAGGGTGGGCACACATAGCTTATAAATCAGTCAAGAGAGAAAATAGTGAGTGAATAAACGATAAGTTCAGCACTAAAGTATAATAAAAAAAATAAAATGCTTTTAATATAAGCAAATATGGATACTTTAAAAAAAAACTAAACATATGTATATATTTTACAGGGTGAGAAGACAAATAAGCATGTCAAACACTTCGGAGTGAAGTTTTCATAACTGGAAAATCTTATTGACATAGTGAGAAGAAAAATAATTAAATGCAGGTTTGTATAATATTTGAATAAGAACACTATCAGCAGGTGATGTGCTGGTGGAAGGGGAGTGAGACAGCAGATGAGTGACCCAGCTACATTATTGTGTGCAGGAGCATGACCCAATATGGCCACCAGCTGCCGCAGGTTATGATGCTTCATATAAGCAAACGGAGGTCAGTTGAGTTCGGGGGCTATCCTGGGTAGGAGAGGTGAAATTAGACTTTGTACTGGTGGTATGTACTCTCTCTGTACATGCATGACTTCGATTAAATTATTCATTGCTGCATATGCAAGTGTGCGATTAAATATTCAGTTCAATGTATACACTCTCAGTACATGCAAGACTTCGAGTAAATAATGAATTCATTATTTATTGCTGCATACACAAGGGCACAAGTACATAAATAAATTATCTCATTTAATTAATCAAATTCTTTATTCATCGCACGATTCAGTTATCAATTTACACATCATATGCAATTGCATCCCCCGCTCCTGTCAACTATAATTTGTCATACAGCTGCTCCACGCCTAAATGCGTATCCCTTCCAACTTCCTCATCTGCCTCAAGTTCCCGAACAGACTACACCTAAATGCATTTCCTCCAACTTCCTCCTCAGTCTGCTTCCAGCACTCAATGAGTAAACATCTGCACTTAGCCTCATAATGTAATTGCTAATTGCGCAAGCACAGAAATAAAAATATAAGTACCCTTCCTAACCAAGCACTGGTCGATGCAAGTCCAGTCTGGCGGGCACCGACCCTACGGCGCCCCGCCAAAACACCTCCTCAAATTTCCGGCACTCTGGGAGGTGGGGGAGGAGGTTGGGGAACTACATGCGCAATTGCAATTGTAAATACAATTTCACACATAATACAATTGCACATGCACATGCAAATGCATGTGCAACTGCACTGTGGCAGAAGAGGAATGCAACTTCATCCCTGCCATTTCCAATAAATTGTCTGCAGTAATCTATCGATACCCCTACTGAAGGAGGGTAGAGTGGGGAGGGTGAAACCACTAGGACTAGAACTCCCGGGGGTACCCGTCGCCATACAGCACCTCCACTATGATTGGGGGTGAAGGGGGACAAATGAACTTATGCACTCGCCACCATTTTGAATTAATTAAGTCCAGTAATGCCACCAATCTCCTACTATTGTGCAACACAGTGTTCCCGCACTGATTCGTGAACACAGTAAGTCCTGGACACCAATTGTTATGGTATGGCATACCAAAACTTGTGACTCCCGGTCACATCTCTTGGTTGTTTAAGGCACTGGGAAAGCAACGGTACTCCAACAGGCTACTGGGTGCTCATGTTCATCAATTGTTTCACAGAATTCCTTACGCTGTTAAATCAACTATTGCTATGAATGACTGGCATAATTAACTGGTTTGTTGGTTGATAGAGTTGTTTATATTAATGACTGGTATGCTGGAGGGTGGTTTACATAAAATGTTTTGGTTAATGGTGTTAATGGTAGGTGTGGGGTGGTATGAGACGAGTAGCTATGTTTCATATACAATATGATATGTGTGGCATGACTGAAGTATGCTGGGGTTATGGTTTTTATAGTACAGAGTACCTCTGGTCTGCAGGGTTACTCATATTTTGTTTAGTATGTCTGAGGTGTAGTAGTCAGAATTCTATTGTTATGGATGATTGATAGAGTGATTAATATTTAAGTCTTGTATGATATTCGGCTGGTGTCTGATGCTAGGACAGACATGTTGAAATTACGATTATTGGTATATTTTAGTTGGACTGGGCAAAAGTTTGCTTGAATTCTATATGGTGGTATGAGTGGTTAGTATATTTAGTCTGGTTATGGTTTGTGTAATCAGGTTGTTTATTTGATGCATGTTATGATATTTTACTGGTGTCTGATGGTAATGATACTATCCCAGGCATGTTGAAGTTACGATTTTTGGTATATTTTAGTATTTTAGTGCGTGTGGGCTGATTTATTCTTGAATTATAGGGGATGGTATGAGTAAAATTATTTTTATGACTGTTGGTAAACCATATGGTATGGGTGGTACGGAAATTTTGGTAAGGATTGTGTTGGTTAAATCGCTGAGGTTGTAGAGATCAGCATCGCACTTCGCACTGCAGGCATTGCAGTTAGCACTGCAGGAACTGCACTTAGCACTGTAAGCACCATACTTAACACCGCACTTAAGGTCAACAGTCAAGGGTCGGTCTGTTCTATGAAATTTGCTTGGTATACTTGCATTATCGTGGATGGTATGTTAAGTGATATGTTTTCCAGAATATCTGTCTTGTTATTGTTGGTGTGTCGAAAGATGTGGACAGTATGTATGCATGTAATGCTAAGGCATACTTGACTTAAAGAATTTGGTATGTGTGGTTAGTGTATTTTGACTGGTATTAGCCGGCTGGTGGATAGTATGAGAAGTTAATTGTATCACTGGTATGTGCTGTATGTTTGCTTTTTATGGTCTGTCTGGACGAATGGCTGAGGTATGCTAGAATTATAGGCGGTGGTATGGTTGGTAGATATAAGCAGTGTTGTTTGGCTGAACAAGTAGAATGGGTGTTAGGTTATGGGCCTGCCTCAGCTGTATAGTTACTTGAGTTATGATGGGATTGTGCTTGGTGTATTGGGTGGTGCAGTTGAAATATTGGGTCGCCTTGTATGACTTGGGTTATAATTGATGGTATAGTAGCATTCTGACTAGTATATATTTGGCCGTGTCGACCAGTAGAGCTGAAAGTATGAGCAGTAAGGTAATTGTGCGTAACAATGATCCTACATGTAAATAAAATACTTAATAATTACATAAGTCTGGGATAGAAAGAATGATATGCAGGTTTAAAAAAAAAGTATGTTAAAAATATTAAACTTAAAAAACTTGTTGCTGATATATGTACGTCTGGTGTTGGTCCATAGAGCAGATTAACTTTATATTTTCTGTAAACTGGAGTTATGGTGTGCGGTATGGTGACTGATTGCGTGTTTATAAGCAGCCAGGTTTCAGTTAGGTAGCTTAGTTTAACAGTGGTAGCTATGAAAGACACTTCGTCTCAGCTCTTGTGGGCAACTGGAGCCGAAGGTTGCTGGTTCATCAACACCTGAGGTTGGCACAGTGCTATCGAGTTCTTCTGATGGGACACCTACAGCAATGCTACCATCGTCGGTTTTGCCAAGGCTTTGTAGCTCTTACTGTGACTAAATTTTTGCCTACAGCCACAGTGCAAGGAAGCATAAAAGAACTTCTTGTGTAAATGGAACTTCTTGTGCTGTGCAGCAATGCAGCAATTGCAAACGTCTGTTAATATGTGACGATAAGCTGAAGAAACGTAGCAAGAACTGTATAGTTCGAGTTTCAGCAGCTAAGTAGAAACGACCTGTACTAGCTGTTGGCGAAAGCACATCAAACGGATTCTACCGCAAACAATCAGCATTCAAGGGTAATTAAAGGATTATTTGATTGGAAATAACTTTGTTGGTACGAAATACATATGTACATACCAGGGCCACATTAAGCAAATGATAATCAATAAATTAACAGCAGAAGTTAAAGAAGCTCTCATAAAATACAATTTTGACTGGAGTGTACCTACGAAAAGAACCAGCCTTTGGATAAGCCATCAGTCGCCGAGCATTTAAGACAGCGAATAAAGCACTGTACAGTGCTGATAGTATCCCAGGGGCGTTAGAGATCTTGAAAGAAAAACTTTGCCGTGAAAAAGAAGAATATAAATGCCAAGGGTTCTTGTTGGACTCTTGCTAGTGTAGACTGCCTTGAAACCGTGTATAAACAGATTATATTCTCTAAGTGAAAGTGAACATGCTGGTGTAAAGAGACTACATGAATTGTGTGGATAAATTTAAGGTTTTGGTTTTTATGTTTGTAGTATGAAGTATGTAAGTATGTATATATATATGACATAAATAATACATGTATTTAATTCCTCACTGGTGTTTTACCTTGCCTATTTCCTCTGATATATAGAGAATATGATGGAGCGCGGTTTAGTCACATAAACATAAATTTAATAAAATCCGAGTGTGGTAGTTACGCCTACAAATAATAGTCGCGATAATATATAATAAAAGTCGTATAATATTTAGGCTTGAACAGGAGACCAGCAATAAAGTTGAGAGAACTTTTTTCCGTGCGCTACATCAATTCATTACAACTTTAAAAATTAAATGCAATTAAAACAAAATGCTGATTTTTTATTCTTTTATTAATCTGTATCATAATAGTATATTATAGAAATTTAAGAAAGCATACAAACATATATTTTAAGCTAATCTTATTTATAAGCTTAAACAAATAAATCGGGATTGAACTATGATGCATACTAAAATTTCCGTGCGTTATTCAAAATTTTCAATATATATTCGCATTAATGCAATTACATCTACGAGCTAGACTTTAATAAATTATTTTTAAAATGCAATTAGAAAATAATTATATGTGAGCTTAACACATGATTCAAATTTAAAGTATATGAAATAACTTAAACACTTAATCGACTTGGGGATTAAAAACAAAATCTCTCTAAATTATATCATTCTTTGCCAGTATATGCATTATGAATAAATATTTCATGCTTACGAGCCAGACTTGGTACAAAATTATTTTTAAATAATATATGATAAATAATTATATGTGAGCTTAAACACATGATTCAGAACCTGATTGAAAATATTGAAATAACTTTAACACTTTACATCGCTTGCCTTTAAATAAACAAAAAATCTCTCTAAATTATAGTATTCTTTAGCCGTATATGCATTAATTGAAAAAAATATTACGAAACATTAAAATTATTTCTGTAATTGTACGAGGGAATTACCCAACTTCGTTGGGAGTGTGTATACTTGTACTAAGTGATACTGAATGTCGTGGGTTCGGTGGCTGAGTGTCTAGCATGCCATATTTGTAACTGGAAGAGCCCAGGTTCATGTCCTCTACAAGTATGAGAATTTTTCCTTTTTTAAAATGTTACTAGCTCTCGTGGGAATGTGTGAGATTTATATCATTTTTATTTTAAACATAATTCTATATTACAAATACGTTTAAAATACATTCACTGTATTTTAAAAAGATTGGTTTTCGTCATATTCGAAATGATAAATGAAATAAATTTAAATAATTCTAGTTATTTATGAAGGTATCGCTTCATAGATGTCTGATTGACAAGCCCGGTCAGCCGAGTGCCTCGTGGTCATTAGCCTCTCTTCCTTTCCGTGCGCTGTACTTACCTATGTCACTGCGCACACACAAGTCACAGCTGGTGCGTCTGCCCTGGCAGACCTGTTGGCACATGCGTGGTCACAAGGCTAGTTGACTTAATTTTCGTACAACAGTAAAAAAAAAAAAAAAAAAAAAAAACAAATATCGAGTAAGGTAAAATATAAAAAAATATTGTTTTTCAAAAATCAAAGTATTGAAATTCGAATCGCTTTTACAAAAACCTGCCTGGAATGTACTTTACAATAATATTTTATATACCTTCTTGCGTATGGAAAATCACATCTTGAAATTCGTAAATAAATATCAAGACTGGTGATTTGCACACTCTAGCAGGCGATGAAGGAACTATTTAGACAGTAAAGTGGAGCAAATGTGACTAATCGAACAAGTGTGAGTAATTGGCCAAACGAATGTGAGAGATACGACAGAAAGGAAGGAGAAAGAAAAGACGGAATGAAAGAAAGAGAACAAAAGAACAATAAATGGGAGGGCTCCAAGAAAACCAATGGAATGATAAAGAGACAAGGGAGAAAGGAAAGTGTTGAAATGATAAGAAACAAGATAGAAAAAGATGGAATGAAAGATAAGAGAGAATGTGATGTAATGAAAGAGTGAGAGAGAAATGAGAGATATTTATCGAATGAGAGAGACACGAGAGAAGGAGAGAAAGACAAGATGTAATGAAATAGAGAGAAAGAAACAGAAAAAATGGAGAACTCCGAGAAAACCTATGGAATAATATAGAGACAAGGAAGAACGATATGGAATGAGAGATAGAAACGAAAGAGAGAGAGATGGAATGAAAGAGACGAGATGGAGAGAAAGAGAAAGGAAAGAGAACGAGACGGAATGAGATAAAGAGAGAGAATGCGAGAAATTTATGGAATGAGAGAGAGAGAGAAAGAGATTGAGTGAGAGAGACGATATGTAATAATAGAGCATGAAAAATAAAGCCAGAATGGTGGTATGAAATCACGATCGTATGCGCCTTGAAAAAACGAGTCCGGTGATACATAACACTTAATACTTACGCCTTAAAATGTTTAAACTATAAAAAAAATGTATATTTTATAATAAATAATTATTACATTGATTCTATTTTATCGATTTCTCTTATATCACATTGTTTTCGTTTAGAAGGAATAGTAAGTCCTTCAAATCACCTGAATTGGCTGGTTTTTGTAATAATGGGCTTTGCAGTCAGCCACCACAATGAGAAAGCACTTTTTTTCACAAATTCTTGGAAAAACTGGAAATTTTTTTTTTATAAAAATGGCAGATTTTGGGTAAAATAATTGATTTCTGAAGCGATTTTTTGCAATTAAACAAGATATTTTGAGGGGAAAACAAGGAAAATGCAACATGGCGGCCGAGCCACCGAGCCATTCCCTGATCCATGTACCACCGAAGGAACATTATCTTGCTACTGACAGTATTATCTATGTACAGTGCAGACCATTATAGCACGTTACCGTGCTACATCCCAGACATGAGCCACTGTGACTAAAAGGTCGCACATTACTTTCCGAGCTCAAATGTGGCAATCATATAATATTTTGTTATGCGCTGTACTGGTGTTCAGAATTTTTCTCGCAGCCAATGAAGAATGGGTTGCGTGCTCGATAATATTGGTATGAGCCATTCATGTCAAATAGGTGTAAAAAAATCCACAAATCATATAAGCCGTAAGGTAGACTCCCAAAGTATTGGGCACTGATGTATTGTCGTATGCAGCGCAGGATATAGCGCTCATTCATTTGTAACTCGTCCACAAACGTGGACAGTCTGAGAACGGGTTAAGAAAACATTGTCGAGGAATTATTTTGTCTGAAGTATTTTCAAATTAAATATTATTTACAAGGACGCGTAACTCCCTTAAGGCCTGACTACAGCCCTTTTGCAGAAATTCGTCGTTTTCATTTCGTCATTTCAGTTTCAGAAGTATTATTGTAAATGTTTGACTATAGAAAATTTACAACTTACTAATTTTTTAGTACGTTTGTATGTAATTTTCGCTGTGTATATTTCCTGCTGTTAAAAAGCAGGAACTTTTTGATAAAATATATACATGTTTTCTACTTATTACAACAAGCAGACCAAACGTATTTTAAATGACGCACAAAAATTAAATTACTATTAAAATGTACATTTCCTATAATCCTACATTGTCAGTAGTAATGACACGGAAAAAAGGAATTTCTGCAAAGGGGTTGAAGCTTAACCTTGAGAGGCACTTTAGGATCAAGTCTTCTTGCTAACTGCGCATATGTAATCAACTCACTACATTAATGTGCTCTGTTCAGTATAACCTAGTATGCTTCCTCCTTTCTCGTCCTACTGCGATCATTTCTCTTTCATCTGCTAGTGTACGTAAGAGAAATAAATATCGCGGTCATATCAGAGACGTCGTATCCCGTAACCACGATAACGCCGTTACGTAGAGAAAGGTCGTTAAGTAGCGACAGACGATTATGTCGCTTGTAAAAGACATAATGTTATGTACGTAATCACCCATGAGCGAAGGCAAGTTTTTATCGCTCCATATCTAACGATAAATCAGTATGTGGTTTTCCTTCCTTTCACTTGAGCGGTTTGAGCACTCACAACACAGCTAATATTGGCCATGTTGGAAATGCAATTCACTTGTGTTTACTACATAATTTTATCAACAAACTACGGGGAATCCAATGTCATCCTCCTGCACTGAAAGAAATCAGACGAGAAAAATTTAACAGAACAGTTCTGTAATGCCTTTTTATGGTAGCGACAAGATAAACTTTAGTATCAGCAACAGAATGTTGTGTATTACTTTACAATTCATGTTGTTAGCAGAGCAATCTAAATATTGTTAAAACTTATGCAGTTGTGTGAATAATATTTTCTGTACTAGGAACGATGTTTTCTGTGGTGGGAACTGTATGTATGGTTGTGAAAACTATCTTACAGTATTGTTACAATAACAGAACAAGATATTGTAAGCCCAAGAGTGATGTTTGGTAACTGCAACAGACTGTTCTGTAGAAATTTTTTTTTTCAAAATTTTACAGAAAAAAGAATGGTTGCTACAAAAGTGTCGTGGACTGTTTGGAGGTTCCCTCCGATTCTGTTAAGAATACAGAGCTCGTTATGCTACGATGGCAAAATGGACTGTATTCGAAAATTCGAAAGGATGCGAAATTAAAACACCTATAGAAAGTGAGGCTGCGCGACTGGCACTACTCACCACCATGATATTTTACGAACAACTGACTGCCACCTCTCGACAGTCCAGGGTTGCCAACTTTGTGGTCCAGCACTGGAGGCAGGTCTGCAACATCGAAAAACCACCAGAGGTAGCAGAGCGGGAAATTCAAAACTTGAATGTGTCCAGTACATACACACAGTCACTAATGTACGCAAAAATTAAGTATTCACATATTTACAGATTCAAACATTCCGCCCACCTTGAATTGTTCAATTTCAACAATTGAAAGGCAATGGGCAAAGTTTCACAACAGGACGCTAGATTTGTCCAGTGGAGGTGCGCATAGTCGCCACTCTTGCCACACCATCCTTTCATGGGTGGAGCTTCAGGACTCGTCCCAAACGCCACAGCAGGGGCGGAAGACTTTCTTCCTTGAGTAGCACGAGTTGATTAGCAGCAATCTCAGGTCTTTTGTCATGCCACTTCTGCCGCTGTTGGAGAGTATGCAGGTAATTGCGGAGCCAGTGATGCCAAAAAATTCTGTCGCAGCCGCTCTACAAGCGGCCATCGGTGCATGCGATTGAGGAGGATGTCCCTGAGGCCAGGTTCAACCAGAGCGACCAAGGGTTCAAGGGTCAGAAAATGGCCAGGTATAAGGGCACTGAGATTGTTAGGACCACAATTCAAAGGGTACAATGGCCTGGAATTTAACGTAGCTTCCACCTGAACTAGCACAGTGTACAATTCTTCGAACGTTAACACCTGCTCCCCAATAACGTAGTGGAGACGCGACTTAAAGGATTTAACTCCAGCCTCCCATAGGCCTCCGAAGTGAGGAGCAGTAGGGCAGGGGGGGGGGGGGCTGAAGTGCCAGTTGACACCAAGCTGGGACAATGTGTCCTTTACCATCTGTTGGTGAGAGGAAGATTAAACAAGCTGCCTGAGTTCCTGCAAACGATTACGAGCCCCAACAATATTGGAGCTACAGTCAGAGTAAATGTCAGAAAACCTACCTCGTCGAGCAAGAAGATGTTTGTAAGCTCCCAGGAAAACCTCTGTGGACAGATCAGAAGCCAATTCAACATGAACTGCCTTGGTGGCACAGTATACGAAAATGCAGAGATACACTTTGAGGATTGCTGCCCTGCGCACTCCAGAAAGTTTGATCATCAATGGGCCAGCATAATCAACTCCTGCTTTTACGAAAGATTTGACTTGTTGTATCCTCATGGCTGGAAGATCTCCCACACGAGCTTAACTAGGAGAAGACCCCTCTCTGAAACACCTGGAGACAATAATGTAAAGAGTGGGTGATGGCATCTTGGTCTGACAAGATCCAGATCTGTTCTTGCAGATTGTCCCTAAGAGTCTGCACCCCAGGATGATTGTTCCTTGCATGATAATGGCTTATGAGTAGGTCAGCCAGGGAATGCAATTTGGGCAACAGCACAGAGCACTTATACTCAAAAGGAACTGCAGAATGGGAAATGTCTACCGCCCATCCTGATCAAACGATGCTCTTCAATTAATGGCACCCAATTTCCTAATTTTAGGGTCAGTGCATCGATTACTCTTAAGAGCGACACTATCATTAATGAATGCCTTAAACTGAGCTCACAGAGGCCATAACTTGAGGGCCTGATCCAATTCATAAGAGTAAAGCATCCACTCTGACGTGTAGCATGCAAACAGCGACAATTATGTACAAATCGTAGTAGGAAACCAGTGACTCTCAAGAGCTTAGTAATACGAATGAACTGGGTCACCAAGTTATCAACACCCTGGTGCTGGAGTATGTTCAGTGTCACAGTTTTGTGTTCAAGTAATGCAGGGTTCACATCAGCTACAACTACACAATATGTATACTGAGGCCATTGCTCCAAAGGTTTTTTGAGCCATGATGGGTCTGTCCACCACAAATTATGATTCAGCAGCTGAGCCGGCAAAAGACCACATGAAGCACAATCTGCAGGATTGTCTTCGGAGTGTAAATGCTTCCACCAGGATGGTTGGCTAATGTCTTATTGTTCACTCACCCTGTTGGCCACAAACATTTTTAACTGGTGTGGAGACAAGTTAGTCCATACTCTTATGGAAGACAAACAAAATTCATCTTTAAATTTCACACTGGCATGGTTGAGAAGACGTACTAATAAGAGTGTACTGCACAGCTCAAAACGTGGAAATGATTGCACCTTAACAGGTGTCACCTTGGACTTGCCCGCTGACAGTCGAATGTCCATTTTACTATGAGGGTCCACAATACGCAAATAAAGCATTGCTGAGTAACCTATCTCAGAACTGTCAGAGAACCCATGGATTTCATATACACAGCCTTCTGAAACCTTGACACACCTAGGAATTTTGATTGATGACAGGTGAGGAAGCTCTTTATTAAAGAGCCTCCAGCATACTGCAAAGGTCAGATGGGAGAGTAATATCCAAATCAATATAATTCAAGTACAGAATTTGCATAAGATGTTTCGCATCAAAACGAGAGGACTCAGCCATCCAAGAGGGTCAAAGATGCGTGTGGTGGACAGAATGGTGCACTTGGTGGCATAACTTGGGCTGCTTTGAATTTTGTATGCAAAGGTGTCCGAGACTGGGTTCCACTGCAACCCTGACAACTTGACAACAACCTGACTATCCGTATCTAGGCTGAATGATAGTGGCATCTCAACATCATCTACATAAAGCCAGTCAAGTAGGGAAGGGTGATTGCTCATGAACTTTCGCAGCTTGAATCCACCCTTAGCAAGACCATAAATTTGCTCCGTTTGAAGGGCCAGTGCTGACTAAACTGAATTAGAACCTGAGACAATGTCATCAATGTAATTGTCTAACAACCAGACCTTGGACGCATAAGGGAAATTGGCTGATTCATCCTTAGCTAACTGCTGCAGTTGCCAATAGCTAGGAATGGTGCAGCCGATACTCGATAGGTGACTGTTTTAGGACGAAAATTCTTGACAGGAACAGTATCACAAAACCACCATACAATGTATTGATAATCCTGATGATCAGGGTGAACCACAACTTGCCGATACATCTGCTTGATATTAGCAGAAAACACAACAGTATGCAATCGGAAGTTCGAAACAACAGCCATAATCTCTCATTGCAACTTGGGACCTGTAAGGAAGAGGTCATTGAGTAACCTTCCCTTTGAATCCTTGACAGACGCATCGAACACCACACGAAGCTTTGTGGTGGAACCCACTGGTTTGATAACACAGTGGTGGGGGACATAGTAGGCTGGGGATAACTGAACCTGATCTGGAGGAATCCTTACCATATGCCCGAAGTTGAGGTAATCTGTCATGATTCGGTGTACATACCATTTAATTCACTGCCCCACTTGAGATGCCTTTCAAGACCACTCAGGCGATTTACAGCTTGGGGCCCACGATTACTCACACCTACCTACGAAAACTTGCGACAACCTGCGAAAACCTGCCACTACCCTTGAATACCTTTGACTACCCTTGAATACCTTCGACCACTTGCGCCAACCTACAACTACCCGTGACTACCTACGACTACTTGCAACAACCTGCAACTACCCGCGACTACCTGCGACTACTTGCAACAACCTGCGACTACATGTGACTACATGCATCTAATGGCGACTACCTATGACTACTTGCGATAACTTGCGACAACGTGCCACTACTTTCGACTACCAGCGACTACCTGCGACAAATTGCGATATTTTCTTGCAACATTGTTTCAATTAAATCTTTAATTATTTTGGCAGAGCATGCTTAGAAAATAGGCAAGTAGCACATTTGTTTCCGATTTGGTTTACAAATTTTTTAATTTTTCAAGGATTTTTCTTTTTTTAAATTAAACATACCCTTTGTTCATCTGGAAGAATAAAACTTCCTAGCAGTGAAAGAATGATAAGAATCGGCCCTGCAGTTTTGGTAGAGCATGCTTAGAGAGCAGCCAAGTAGCACATTTTTCTCTGACAAGTTTTAGAAATTTAGAAATTTGTCAAGGAATTTTTTAAAGTTAAACATAGACTATGTCCATATGTAAGAATGTAGCTTTCTAAAAGTGAAATAATTATAAGAATTAACCCTGTAGTTTCCAAGATTAGTTGTTACATATAAACCAGCAGTCATCTTACCTCTTTACAATATTATTATATATTATGTACATAAAAATGCAGGAAGATAAAATAATTTTTATTTTATTTTAGACACAATATATATATAGAAATATGGGAATATAAAATATAATTAAATTGCTTTATTTATATATTCATAAGACTAAAAGAATATTAAAATATTAAAATAACATTCTAATTTAAGTATTTGTGTGTTATCGTCTTGGGCGAACTAATATGTGGGTTTTCTCAGAGTGATCCAGTTCTGCGAAGATTAATTGTCAATACGAAGGCCTGCCTTTAACCTCGACGATCATGGAGCCGCGGCCTTGATCATAGCTAACTGGTTATCGCCAATGCTGATTTTTCGATCGAGTTGAAGATATAATGGCATGGTGATATGATCAAAGAACTATCATCTAAAGCCTGTCTACCTGCCTGTGTGTGATGTCTCAATGCCTTTATGCGATTGCCAGCTGCAATCACTTGGAAACTCGGTGATTGACTGGTTGGAGCCCAAATAATGTATTAATGGCGTAATATATTGGTTCAAAAATCAATATATCATAGGCCTTGCACACACATATATTATAAGCAGTAGCGAGGTTAGTTGAGAGTCTTAGCTTGACAACGGTTGCTGCGAAGGATACATTATCTCGGCTAGCTTCTGTAGCTTCGTATCTAAGTCTTATTCGGTATCTGCGATGTCTTCGAACATTTTACAGCTAATGATAGTTACAAAAGTACCATCTACTACTTCGGGAGTGGTACCAACAGTGCTATCGTCTTCTTCAGCCGTTATGCATAGAAATCTTCTATGGGCCCATTGATATTTTTGGTTACGGTACGTGGAATACCATTGCCGACGTTACCTGCTTGTACAGCTATAGCAACTACATCTCCAACAGGCCTGCCCGAGTCTTTGCCTGAACCACTACGTCGTCATCAGTGTCACTTTTCTTTAAGGCATTTACTTTCGACCATGATGTACAGCGACATGAGTGCTTTAATTGTGCCACGAATCCCTGTCGTATGTCATATTTGTGTGACAGGTGCGGTAGGCAGTTCAGCTGTAGCGACAGTTTACTTAGACATGCGAATATCTGTAAAGGTGAAGTACAGTTCTCGTTCACTACCTCGGTACCAGGTTTACTGCAAGCAGATCTCTTGTTACTTTCCAAGTTTTATTTTTTAACGTAATTCAAGGTCATGGGGTCGAGGTCAATGTTACCTGCACCCACTATGATAGTAGTCGGTAATATAATGTGATCATTGACTTTTATTAATTTTTATAGAGATTTTGTTTTCAAGGTTAGGCCAAGTAATTAAGTCAAGGTCACCTGCATAAAATATGATAGAAGTCTGCGATGTAATATACTTGCTGACTTTTATGTATTTTTCTCGAGTTCAATTTTCCAGGTAATTAGTTCATTGGCAATGTCACTGTCTTCCAATATGGTAGTAGCAGTATGTAATGTTATAGGTATGCCTTGTGACTTTTATGTATTTTTTCTCGAGCATTTGTTTTCAAGGCCATTCAAGGTAATGAGACCAAGGTCAAGCTGCCCTGCATCCAATATCGTGGCAATAGTCTGTGATTGGTTTTGCTTGTTGACTTTTATGTAATTTTTCTTCTCTTTTGTTCTAAAGGTAATCGTGTGAAGATCGAGGTCACTGGCTTCCAATATGGTGGTTGTAATCTGTAACATGATATGCTTGTTGACTTCTATATGCTTTCTCGAGATTTGGTTTTCAAGTTCATTCAAGGTCATGGGGTCAAGATCAAATTCACTGGCTTCCAATATGTTGGAAGTATTCTATAACATCATACGCTGGTCAAATGTTATGTATTTGTTCTCGAATTTCGGGTTTCAAGGTCATGCAAGGTCATGTGGTCAAGGTCAAGGCCTTATTAATCCAATATTTTGGTAGTAGTTTGTAATGTCATATGCTTGCTGACTTATGTATTTTCTCATGTTTTTTGTTTTCAAGGCCATTTAAAGTAGTGGTTCGAGTTTAAGGTCACCTGCATATAATATGATGGTAATAGTCTGTAACATTATGCTTGTTGACTTTTATCTAATTTTATCGAATTTTTGTTTTCAATGTCATTCAATGTCATGGGGTCTAGGTCGAGTTTACCTTCGCCCAATATGTTTGCCCACAATGGCTGAGAGCAGCAAAATGGCTGTCTGGGTATGTGCATGGGGCTGGTGGTCTGGCGACTATTTGTTTGGAGAGGGAGGTGATGGATAACCTCAGGAAATTGATTTTTTAAAAATTAACTATTTGTAATTTTAAAAAAATATTTTTGTAATTTATTTTAGTTTATTTTTATTTTTGGGGACAAAATTTCAAAGACTAACGGTGAAAAGTCTGCTGTCGTGACTCTGAGTCGCTGATCCCGGTCACCTGAGTTGCTAGTCCCGGTCATCTACTCTGGGAAAATTTAACATTTCTTGGCTTCCTTTTTAAATAGTTTTTTAATAATTCGCAAAAAAAAAAAATTATAATTTTTTTTTTTTTTTTTTTTATTTATTTATTTTTTTTTTTTAATTTTTTGGATATTTGGAATTTTCGTTTTGAGCTCAACAGTCACCAGAGTAAAGTTCACAGTCAAAGGTCAAGGTAAAGGTCGGTTAACATCACAAAATGTAGGTCCCCTGCTCCGGTGCTCCGAACACCAATTCCTTGCGCCAGAAAGGAGATAACCCTACTACTTACGATAACTGTGATATTGGGCTTTGTGTCTTTGATTAGTATAACATATGAAATGTATTTACTGAACTGAACAGGTAATTGTAAGTTTGGCTTACTTGCAATTTAAGATAAATATATCGGCATTATGTACCTCTATGCTTATCAAAGAACTTCACTTCTAGTGCGAAAAGACGTGGCCTATTAAATTGGTGACCAACTATGATTATAGAAGGCTCTAGACCATAATGTTCTATGTCTACCTTACTAAACTTGTGTTGACCTTGTGCATTCCAAGTTTCGAGAGCCTAACCCTGAGTATTTGCGAATGTTATCACCTACAACACAGGCAGTCTAAATGGAATCAGCGAGTGTACCTACAACCGTTAAACCAATTCTTCAGCTAGATCTCTAACTTTCGATAGTTTGGTGGGTAAATGTGTACTTGAAATATGATAAGAAATGTTCTTTTGGGAGAAAATATATGTGTAAATGTGGGCATGGCCGATATAACCCCGCGAACTGAAGAGCCGAAACTAAATTAACTTATCAGACAGAATGCCAAAAAGGCCAGGAATGAGATATCAATAGGACTACACCAGTTCTTACTTCATATGAACTGTCATGTGGTACAAAAAAAATTGTCTGCAGTCATCGAGATGTACGTAACCATCAACCAATCATGATCAACCAATGTGATGCCGACATTAAATATTTTCTCCACTGGCACACTTAGTTGCAGTGCTAGCAGGTAAATTGTGACAGGTGTGAAAGGAGCCGACTAAATAGCCAGTGCAACATAGTTACTGGTTAGAAGGGGTCGAACTTTAGTAAGTAAATGGAGCTGGTTGAATTGGTTGGTATGAGAGAGGGAGTTTGGTGAGGGTGTGTTTATAGTACGGAGTAGGTGTAGGAGTCGAGATTTAGTGAGTACGCAGTAGAGGAAAGGCAAACTGATTGGCGGGGCTGGAGTGGAACCAACCAATCAGTTCAACTATAGTTAGTATATGGAATGCGAAGCTGTGGCAAATAAAGGCAGAGAAATTGGAATCAGTTGGTGAATGGATTTAGTGCGCATAGTTAAGGGAGAGGAAAGTCAGGAGGAGGGTTGGTGGTGTATGAGAAAGAGTCACGTCTTAAAAAAAATCAATAATTAATTGTGGTTGTAGTTAAGTGAGGTCTGGCAAGTTGATTTTTTATTTAGTTAATTATTATTGATGCAAACCTGCTGGTCGCCGTATAAAGGCTTAGTTCCAGCATAATAAAGAAAAACGTCGTACTCGTAAGTTTTATGATACAAAATTCGGTTTTCTAATTTTTTAAGTTTAAATAATTGAAAATTGTTATTAAAGTTAGCATTTAAATGTTTTTTATTTAAAAAATTTACCTGATTTTTTGCGATTCTTACAATACAGTTGTGTTCAAAGTCACGTGGGTTATAGGTCAAAGTCTCAAAATTTCCACAGGGTAAATTTTATCAACAATCAACTCATAGGCCAGACTGTTTCAAGGTTTTTCGATTTTTTAGGTTATTAACTCGAATTTTTGTGTTCATGATAACAAATTAGGGATTAGTTCACCTACGTTAAACAGGGCGGTCGGGGTCAAAAATGAAATCTTCCCTCCTCGAATACGCCATGCTCATTTCATGACTTAAGCAATCCATCGAGTCCAACCCCCATAAGTATAGACAACCAAGATGTCGGCTAACTTCTCGCTCACATCACTGAACCCTGTACACGAACATATTGTTAAGCGCTGAAGCCCTGCACTATGGCGGTGGACCCACCTCACCCCTCAACCGGGGATCTGTGGCCGTAAACCCAACTCTCCCCTCCCCCGGGGCACTGTGGCGGTGGACCCATTTCTCCCCTCCCAAGGGGCACTGTGGCGGTGATGCCACTTCACCCCTCCCATGGGGCACAGTGACGGTAGCGCCACTTCACCCCTATCAGGGGCACTGTGGCGGTGTATTTACCTCACCCCTCCCATGGGGCACTGTGGTGGTGGACCCAACTCACCCCTTCCCCGAGCAATGTGGCGGTGGATCTACCTAACCTCTCCCATGGGACACTGTGGCGGTGGATATACCTCACCCTTTCCTGGGGCACTGCGGTGGTGGACCCAACTCACCCCTCCCCGGGGCACTGTGGTGGTGAACCCACCTCGCCCCTCCCATGGGGTACTGTAGTGGTGGATATACCTCAACCCTCCCCTGGGAAGAGTGGCGGTCGATCTACCACACCCCTCCCATGGGGCACTTAGGCAATGGACCCACTTCAATCCTCCCCCGGGCACTATGGCAGTGGATCTAGGTTACCCCTCCCATGGGGCAGTATGGCGGTGGATCTAATTAACCCCTCCCCCGAGGCACTGTGGCGAAGAAACCTCATCACCACTCCCATGGGGCACTGTGGTGTTGGTGGTAGATAATCTTCACCCCTCCCATGTGGAATTGTGATGGGGGACCCACCTCATGCCTCCCTTGGGGCACTGTGGCGGTGGACCTACTCCACACCTCACATGGGACATTGTAGAAATAGACACACCTCACCCATCCCCAGGGCACTTAGGCGGAGGACCTACCTCACCCCACTGGGGCACTGTGGCAGTGGACCTGCTTCACCCCTCCCATGGGGCAATATGGCGGTAGACCCACCTCATCTCTCTCCTGGGGCACTGTGGCGGTGGCCCAAACTAACAACTCCCCCAGGGCACTGTAGTGGTGGACCCATCTCACCCTCCCTTGAAGCACTTTGGTGGTGGACCCACCTCACCAATCTCCTGGGGCACTGTGGCGGTGGAACCACCTCACCACTCCCCCAGGGCACTGTGATGGTAGTCACACTTCACTCCCCAACGGGGCACTGTGGCGGTGGACCCACATCGCCCTTCCAACCGACCACTCTGGTGGTGGATCCAATTCTTTCCTCCTCTGGACACTGTAGCAGTGGAATCACTTCTCCTCTCCCATGGAGCACTGTCGTGGTAGACCCACTTCACCACTCCCATGTGGCACTGTGGTGGTGGACGCATCTAACCCATCTTCTGATGCACTATGGTGGTGGACCCATCTAACCAATCCCTTGGGGCATTGTGGCGGTGGATTTACATCACTTTTCCCCCGGGGACCTGTGGTGGTAGATACACTTTAGCTCTCACCCGGAACACTCTGGCTGTGAACCCAACACATCCCTCCCTGGGGCACTGTGGTGGTGGATCTAACTCACCCCTCCCATGGGGCACTGTGTTGGTGGATCTACCTCATCCCTTCCCCTGGTCACAGTGGCGGTCGATCTACCACAACCCTCGCATGGGGCACTGAGGCATTGGACCCACCACATTCTTCCCCTGGGGAACTGTGGTGGTGGATCTACCTCACCCCTCCCAAGGGGTGCTGTGGTGGTGGATCTACCTCACACCTCCCCCAGGGCACTGTGGCATTGGAACACCTTAACATCTCCCATGTTGCATTGTGGCAGTGGTTTTACCTAACCACTTCCTGGGGCATTGTGGCGGTGGACCAACCTCATGCCTCCCCAGGAGACTGTAAAGGTGGACTCACCTTATCCCTCTTCTGGGAAACTGTGGTGGTGCATCTAATTCACGCCTCCCCAGGGCACTGTGACCCCTTCTCCCGGGCACTATGGGGGTGCACCCAACTCAGTCCTCCCACTGACCACTGTGGTGGTGGACCCAATTCACTTCTCCCCTGGGCACTGTATCAGTGAACCCACTTCACCCCCTCCTATGAGGCTCAGCGGCAGCAGACCCACTTCACCACTTCCATGGGGCACTGACAGTGGACCCACCTCTACACTCCTCGGGGCCCTGTTGAAGTAGACCCAATTCACCCCTTCCCCGGGGCACCCTAGCGGCGGACCCAACTCACGCCTACCCAGGGCACTCTGGTAGAGGACCTACCTCACCCCTCATCTGGGGCACTGTGGTGGTTGACCCACCTAACCACTCTCCGGGGCACTGCGGTGGTGGATCTATCTCACTCCACCCCCTAGGCCACTGTGGCAGTGGACCCACCTCAACATACCACGAGGCACTGTGGGGGTGGAAACACTTCACACCCCCATATGGCACTGAAGTGGTGGACCTACCTCACTCTTCCCCCAGTGCACTGTGATGGTGGATCTACTTCATCCCTCTCATGGAGCACTGTTGTGGTAGACCCACTTCACCACTCTCATGTGGCACTGTGGTGGTGGACCCATCTAACCCATCTGCTGGCGCACTGTGGCGGTGGACCTACCTAATCTCTCCCCTAGGGTATTGTGGTAGTGGACCCAATTCATCCCTCCCCTGGGGCACTGTGATCCTGGAACCACCACCACACTCCTACCCCGGGGCACTGTGTTTGTGGACCCACATGATCCCTCCCACGTGGAACTGTATTGGTGGACACACCTCACACCTCCCCCCAGACACTGTGTCAGTGGACCCACATCTACCCTCCCCAAAGGCACAGTGGCGGTGGAATCACTTCACTCATTCCCCAGGGTGCTGTGATGGCGGACCCAAAGCTTCCCTTCACCGGGGCACTGTGGCAGTGGACAATTCTCATCCCTCCCCTGGGACACTGTGGCAGAGGACAGATATAAATACTCAAATGGGGCACTGTGGTGGTTGTCTTACCTTACTCCTCCCCCTGAGCAATGTTGGAGTGGACCCACATCAACCATCCCCTGGGGCACTGTGGCAGTAGACCAACTTCACTCCTCCCTGGGGCACTCTGGTGGTGGACCCACCTCTCCACTACCCAGGGCACTCTGGTGGTGGTCCCACTTCACCCATACTCCGGGGCACTTTGGTGGTGGATCCACCTGAATCCTTCCCCGGGGCACTAAGGGGGTGATAACACCACACTCCACCCCCAAAGTATGGTGGCAGTGGACCCACCTAACCACTCCCCCAGGACTTTGTGGTGGCGGAACCCACCTCAATCCTACCCTGGGGCACTATTTAGGTTGACTCACATCATCCCTCCCCTGGGGCACTGTGGCGAAGGACCCATTTAACCTCTCCCCGGTGCACTGTGGCAGTGGATCTACCTTACAACTCCCATGGAGCACTGTGTTGGTGAATCTACAGAACCCCTCCCCCCAGGCAATGTGGTAGTCGATATACCACAACCCTCCCATGGGCACTGAGGCATTGTACCCAACTCATTGCTCCCTCAGGGCACTGTGGCAGTGGATCTACCTCACACCTCCCATGGAGCACTGTGGGAGTGGATCCACCTTATCCCTCCCGTGGGGCAATGTGGCGGTGGAAAACTTCACCCCTCCCATGGAGCACTGGGTGGTGGATCTACCTCAACCTCTAATGGGGCACTGTGGCGGTGGACACACCTCACTACTCTCCTGGAGCACTGTTGCAGTGGATACACCTAAAAACTCCCCCAGGGCACAGGGATGGTGAATCTACCTCATCTGTCTCCTGGAGCACTGTGATGTTGGAACCACTTCACCGCTCATCCAGGGCACTTTTGCAGTGGACCCACTCCACTCCTTCCCCAGGACAATGAGGCAGTGGACACACCGCACCCCTCCCCCAGGCACTGTAGCAGTGGACCCACCTCACCCATCCCATGGTGCATTGTGGTGTTGGACCCACCTCAAACCTCTCCTGGGGCACTGCACCCTGGACCAATCGCAATCCTCCCCTGGGGCACTGTTTCGGTGGATCTACCTCACCCCCATAGGGCACTGTGCCGGTGGTATTCCTCATCCCTCATATGAAGCACTGTAGCAGTGGAGCCCCTCATCACTCCCACAGGGCTCTGTGGAGGTGGACCCACTTCACATCACCCAGGGGGCACTGTAGTGGTGGACCAGCCTCACCCCTTACCTGGGTCACTGTTATGGTGGATCTACCTCACCCCTCCCATTGGGCACTGAGGAGGTGGATATTCCTCACCCCTTCCCCTGGGCATTGTGTCGGTGGACACTACTCTCTCTCCTCGAAAGGGCACTGAGCCTGTGAACTCACCTCACATCTCCTGTGGGCACTGTGGTGGTGGATCAACCTCACTGCCCCCATACCACAGTGGTTGTGGACACATTTCATTTCTCCCCTGAGGCACTTTGGTGGTGGACCCAACTCATTCCTCACCCAGGGCACTGTGTCGGTGGTCCTACTTCACCCCACTCCTTTGGCAAATTTGGCGGTGGACTCACCGTAATCCACCCCTGGGGCACTGTGGTGGTGGACCCTTCACACATCTCCCTCGGGGTACTATATCTGTAGACCCACCTATTCCCTCCCCTGGGTCACTGTTGCTATAGTCCCACCTCACCCGTGCACATTGGGACACTATGGATGTGGATCCACTTCGGCCCTCCCCCAGGGTAGTGTGGCGAATGACCCTTCTAATCCCTCTCCTGGAGAACTGTGGCCTTGGACCCACCTCATCCCACCCCTGAGACACTTTGGCGAAGGACCCATTTCCCCCTCCCCCGGGCCAAAGTGGTGCTGGACCAACCTCACTCATCCCCCAGGGCACTGAGGTGGTGGACCAACCTCATACTTCCCCTAGGGCACTGCTGATGTGGTCCCACCTCATCCCTCCCCATTGGGACACTGTGGATGTGGATTTACTTCGACCCTCCCCCGGGCAGTGTGGCGAAGGACCCACCTAATCCCTCCCACAAGCACTGTGGTGATGGAACAACTTTACCCCTCCCATGGGGGACTGTGGTTGTTGATCTAACTCACACCTCCACTGGGGCACTGTTGCGATGAAAACACATCACCCATCTCCAGCAGAACTTTGACTGTGGATTCACCTAACCACTCCACGGGGCACTGTGGCGATGGATATACATCACCCCACCTCCGGGGCCCTGTGGCACTAGATCCACTTCACAGATCCCCCGGGGCACTCTGGCGGTGGACCCACCTCATCCCTCCCTAGGGCACTGTGGTGGTGGATCCTTTCTCACCCCTCAACCTGGACACTGTGGTGGTGGATCTACCTAAACCCTCCCATGGGGCACTGTGGTGGTGGATATACCTCATCCCACACATGAGGCTGTGTGGCGGTGGACCAACCTTATTACTCCTGTGGAGCACTGTGGTGGTGGACCCACCTCAATACTCCACTGGGGCACTGAGGATGTGTACTTACCACATTACTCTCTAGGGGTAATGTGATGGTGGACGCAACCTCACCCCTCTCCTTGGACACTGTGATGGTGCACCCAATACAACCATTCCTCTGGGCACTGTGGAGGTGGACAGAACTTATCCCATTCCCAGGGCACTAAAGCGGTGAACCCACCCTACCCATCCCCTAGGGCACTGTGATGGTGGACTCACCTTACTTCTCCCAAGGGGCCTGTGGTGATGAAGCCTCCTCACACCTTCGCCAGGGCACTTTTGCCGTGGACCCACATCTTCCCTCCACCGGCGCACTGTGGCGATGGTATTAGCTCCATCCCTACCAAGGGGCACTGAGCTGGGAACCCATCACTCTCCTTCCTCGGGGCACTATAGCTGTGGACCGAAGAAAATCACTCCCGTGGGGCAATGTGGTGGTGGACCCACATAACCCCTCCCCTGGGGCACTGTGGCAGTGAACCCTCTTCACCCCTCCCATGTGAGCACTGTGGCGGTGAACCCACTTCAACCATTTTCTGGGCCGCTGTGGCAGTGGACCCAACTGATTCCTCCCCCAGGGAACTAAGGCAATTAAAACACTCCACCCATCATCTAGGACACTGTGGCAGTGCACCCAACTCTCTCCTCTGCATGGGCACTGTGGTGATGGAACCAATTCACATCTCCCAAGGGGCACTGTGGTGGAGGACCCACCTTACCCCTCCCACGAGGCACTGTGGTTGTGGAACCACCTCATCCCTTCCATGGGGCACTGTGCCGGTAAGCCCACCTCTCTCAATCCGATTGGGCCCTCGGGGAACTGTGGTGGTGGACGAACTTCTTCCCTCGCATGGGTTACTGTAGCAGTCGACCAACTTTACCCTTACCATGTGACACAGTGGCGGTGGATCTAAAAAAAACCCTCCCATGTGGCAATCTATCGGTGGACCCACCTCATCAATCAGTCGGGGCAGTTTGTGGGTGGATCTACCTCACTCCTCCCATGGGGAACTCTGTTGGTGGATCTACCTCACCCCTCACCCATCGCATTGCGGCGGTGGAACCATTTCACCCCTCCGATTGGGCACTGTAGTGGTGGATCTACATCATTCCTCATATGGAGCACTGTGTTGGTGCATCTACCTCACCCCTCCCCTGGGACACTGTGGCGGTGGACCCACCTTATCCCTTCCCAGTGGAATTTTGGCGGTGGAACCACCTCACCCCTTCCTGGTGTCCTGTGGTGGTGGTCTCACATCTTTCTTGCTGCGGGATACTTTGAGGGGACCCACTACAAGCTCAGTGGGCCACCTTGCTTTTGGACACAACTCACCCATCCCCTGGTGTACTGTGTTGGTGGACCTACCTTATCCCACCCCAGGGAACTGTAGCAATGGACTCACACCAATCTTCCCCCAGGACACTATGTTCGTGTTCCCACCTCTTCCCCCCTCAATGTATTTTGGCTGTTGAACCACCCCATCGCTTTCCTTGAGGCACTTTCCTTGGCTGCGGACCCACATAACCCATCCCGTGGGGCATTATGGTGATGGACCCACTTCATTCCTCCCGGGGCACTGTGGCAGTGGACCCACCCAAACCCTCCCCGGGGGACTGTGGCATTTACACATCTCATCCCTCCCCACGGGACCTGAGGCTGTGGAACCCCACAACCCTTTTCCCAGGGCACTGTGGCGGTGGGACCCACTGCTACCCTCCCGGGGCACCTATCGGGACACTTTCTGGCACTTATAACCTTCCATGGGCACTGTGTGTGGTAGACCTCACTCCTCCCCGGGCACATGTGGCAGTGGACCCACTAACCTACTCCCTGAGGCACTGTGGCGGTGGACCTCACCACACTCCCATGGGCACTGTGGCGGTATATCTCACACCTTTCCATGGGACACTTGGTGGTAGACCTACTCACTCCTCCCTCGGGCACTGTGGCGGTGGACCCACTCACTCCCTGAGGCACTGCAGGGTGAACCACCTCACACTCCCACGGACACTGTGGTGTGGACCTACATAACCTTCCCATGGGCATGTGGCTGACTACTCACTCCTCCTGGCACATGTGGCAGTGCACCACACTCACCCCTCGAAGGGGCACTGTGGCGAGAACCAACTCACCCCCAGGGGATCTGTGGTGGTGGAACACCTTTATACCCCTATCTCAAAGGGCATGGGGTGCTGAACCTATCGCACTCCACCCTGGGGAACTATGGTGGTTGACCCACTCATCCCTCAACCGGGGCACCTTGGTGGTAGAACCACCTTACCCTCCCCCAGGACACTGTGTTCGTGGACACATCTCAACCTTCCCAGGGAATTTTATTGGTGCCCCTTCGGAGAACTGTGGCGATGGACACCACACCCATCCCCAGCGCACTGTGGTGGTGGAACTACCTTATCCCTACCTCAGGGCACTGTAACATTGGACACACATCATTCCTCTCCAGGACACTGTGGTGCTGTACCCAACCTCTACCCTCACCCAGACATTGTGGCAGTTGACACATCTCTTCCTTCCCTAGTGGCACAATGGCGCTGTGGTGAACGACCCATGGGCACTGTGGTGATGTTCCTTCTTAATCCCTCCCCTGGGGCCCTGTGGCTGTGGACCCTCTTCATCACTCCCCCAGGAACTAAGGCGGTGAAACCAACCCACTCTTTCCCGAGGGCACTCTGGCAGTGGACACACCTCACCCCTCTCATGGGCACTGTGGGTGTGGGCACAACTTAACCCTCCCTTGAGGCACTTGGGAGCTGGAATAACCGCACTCCTCCCCTGGGGACTGTGGTGATGGACCCACCTCAAACCTCCACTGGGGCACTGTGTTGTTGGATTTACCTCACTCCTTCCCGCGGCAATGAGGTGGTGGACCCACCTTACCCCTCGCTGGGGCATTGTGGGGTGGACCAAACTTAACACTCCCAGGGGCACTGTGGTCTAGACCCACTTAACCCTTCCCCCATCAATCACTGAGGTTCTGGACCAATCGCACTTCACCCCTGGGGAACCGTTGTGGTGGACCCACCTCATCCCTCAACATGGGGCTCCTTGGTGGTAGACCCACTTATTCTCTCACCCGGGACACTGTGGTGGTGGACACATTTCAACCTTCCCCAGGGGCATTTCATTAGTGGAACCACAGCACCCCTTCCGGGGCACTGTGGCGATGGACACACACCACCCTTACCCCAGTGCACTGTGGTGGTGGACCTACCTTATCCCTTCCCCAGGGCACTGCAGCGTTGGATCCAGCTCATCCCTCTCCCAGGACATTGTGGTGGTGTACCCACTTCTACCCTCCCCCGGGCACTGTGGCTGTTGACCCATCTCTTTCCTTCTTTATGCCACAATAGCGGTGTACACATCCCACCCCCCCTAGGGACACTGTGGTGGTGGCCACACCTTATTCGTCCCCCGTGGCACTGTGGAGTAGGACCGACCTCACCTCTTCCCCGGGCACTGAGGCAAAAGACCCATTTCACATCTCCCCTGGGGTACTGTGACCGAGGACACACATCACCCCTCCCCTGGGGCACCGTGGCGATGGTCCCACTTAATCCATCCCCTGGAGCCATGTGTCTGTGGATCCACTTTATCACTCCCCCAGGTAACTAGGGCAGTAAACCCAACCCACTCTTCCCCCAGGGCACTATGGTGGCGGACACACCTCGCCACCTATCCACTCCCCTGGGGCACTGTGGTGGTGGATCTATCTCTCCACTCACTCAGGGCCTGGGATGGTAGACCTACTTCACCCCTCCCCTGGGGCACTGTGGCAGTGCAACCACTTCAATCCTCCCCTGGGGCATTGTGATGGTAGACCCACTTCACCCCTCCCTCAAAGCACTGTGGCGGTGGACACACTTCATCCCTCCCTCGGAGAACTGTGGCAGTGATCCCATCTCTTCGCTCTCTTGAAGCACTGTGGTGGTAGACCCACCTCACTTCTCCCTGGGGCACTGGTACGAAGTACCCACCTCTCCCCTCCCCAGGAGCACAGTGGTGGTGGATCCACCTAACCACTCACCTGGGGCACTGTGGAAGTAGACCCACTTCACTCCTCTCCCAGAGCACTGTGTCGGTGGGTCTACCATACCCCTCCCATTGGACCCAACTCGTCTCACCGCGGGGCAGTGTGGTAGATGCTATACCTCACCCCTCCCATGGTGCACTGAGGCAGTGGATCTACCTCACCCTTTCCTCGGGGCATGGTGGGGGTGGAGTAACTTCACCCATCACATGGGGCACCTTAGTGGTGGACCCACTTCACTCCTCCCCGGGGCACTATAGTGATGGACTCACCTCACCTCTCTTCTAGGACACTGTGGCAGTGGTTCTTCCTCACCCCTCCCCTGGGGCATTAGGCGGTGGGCCAACCACTTCCCTCCCTCGCGACACTATATTTGTAGACCTACCAAATACCTCCCTGGGGCAATGTGGTGGTGGACCCACCTCAATCCTACCCAAGACTCTGTGGCAGTGGACCCACTTCATCACTCCCCCAAGGCACTAAGGCGGTGAACCCATCCCACTCCTCTCATGATGCATTATGCTGGTGGAAATGCATCACCACTCTCATGAGTCACTGTTATGGTAGACCAACCTCACTCCTCCACTGAGGCACTGTGGTGGTGGACCACCGCAACACTCTACTGGGGTACTGTGGATGTGGACTTACCTCATTCCTCTCCCGGGCAATTTGGCAGTGGACCCAAACCTTACCCCTCTTTTGGGACATTGTGGCAGTGAACACACTTAGAGCATTCCCTGGGGTACTGTGGCGAGGGATCCGCTTCACCCCTCCCCCGGGTCACTGTTGCTGCGGACCCAACTGTCTCCCCCCAGGGGCACTGTGGCTTGGACCCACTTCATCCCACCGAGGGAGCACTGTGGCGGTGGAATAACCTAACTCCACCCTTGGGGCACTGTGGCGGTGGATCCAATTCACCTCTCCCAAGAGGCACTGTGATGGTGGATTCACCTCACCCCTCCCACATACCACTGTGGCGATTGACCCACCTCACCCTCCTCTTGGGAACTGTGGCAGTGGACTACCTAAAATCTCCCCTGGGGCACTGTGACCGAGGACCCACTTCAACCATTCTCCGAGGCACTGTGGAGTTTGGCCCAACTCATCCCTCCCCCAGGGCACTAAGGCAGTAAATCCACCCCACCCATCCCCTAGGACACTGTGGTGGTGCACCCTCCTCTCTCCACCCCAGGGGCACTGTGGATATGGAATTACCTCATTTCTCCGATGAGGCACTGTGACGGTGGTATTAGTTCACCCCTTCCTTGGGGCACTGTGGCGGTGGAACCATTTCACCTTTCCCAAGGGGCACTGTGGTGGAGACTCACCTAACTCCTCCCACGAGGCTCTGTGCCTGTGGATCCACATCATCCCCCCATGGGGCACCGTGCCGTTAAACCCACCTCTCACAACCCCCTTGGGACCTCGGGGAACTGTGGTGGTGGACCAACTTCACCCCTCACATGAGACACTGTAACAGTGGACCCACTTTACTGCTACCATGGGACACTGTGGCGGTGGGTCTACCAAACCCCTCCCATGGGGCACTCTATTGGTGGATCTACCCCACCCTTCAGATGGAGCACAGTGTAGGTGGAACCACTTTACACCTCCTATGGGGCAATGTGGTGCTGGACCAATCGCAATCCACCCCTAGGGAACTGTGGTGGCAGACCGACCTCACCACTCCCCAGGGGTACTGTAACAGTGGAACCACATCACACCTCCCCTGGGACACTTTGGAGGTGCAAACCACCTCATCCCTATCCCTGGGCACTGTAGCGGTGGACCCACCTTACACCTCCCCCGGGACACTGACTGTAGACCCAACTCACCACTCCCCAGGGTACTGTCGCAGTGGACCCACATCTTCTCTCCCCAGGGGAACTGTGGCAGTTGACCCTACTCAACGCTACCCAGGGGCACATTGGCGGTGGTTCCCAAATCATCCCTCCACAGAGCATTAAGGCAGTGAACCCACCCCAACCCCACCCCAACCCTCTCCCAGGGCACTGTGGTGGTGCACCCACCTCACCCATCCCACGGGGCACTGTGGTGGTTGTTAATCACATCACCTACCTGGGGCAGTGTGGTGCTGAACCAATCACACTCCTCAGCTGGGGAACTGTGGTGGTAGACCAAACTCATCCCTCAACTGGGGCACCTTGGTGGTAGACCCACCTTTCTTCACCCTCGGGGCACTGTGATGGTGGACACACCTCAACCTTCCCCATGGGCATTTTATTGGTGGAAACACACATCCCCTTCTGTGGCACTGTTGCAGTGGACACAACCCACCCATCCCCCATCGTACTGTGGTGGGGGACCTAATCACACCCCTGTGGCACTGCGGCAGTGAATTTATATCTACCCTCCCCCAGGGCCATGTAATGGTAGACTCACTTTGCCACTCCCCTGGGGCACTGTGGCAGTGGATCTAACTCATAACTCCATGGGCTCTCAACTCATAACGCACTGTGGCGTTGGACCCACCTCACTCCTACCCCAGAGTACTGTGTCGGTGAACACATATCACCCCTCTCATGGGCACTGAGGGGGTGGAACCATCTCACCCCTCACCTGCGAAACTATGGGGCTGGATTAATTGTAATCCACACCTGGGGCACTATGGTGGTGGAACCACCTCATTCCTCGCCCAGGGCACTGTAGCAGTACAACCACCTTACAACTCCCCTGGGACACTTTGGGGGTGGAGCCACCTCACTCCTCCCCCGAGGGAATGAGTCGATGGACCCAACCACACCCCTCCTCCAGGGCACTGTGCCAGTGAATCCACCTTACCCATCGCATGGGGTACTGTGGTAGTGGACCCACCTCACCCTCCCCTGGGGCATGGTGGTGCTGGATCCATCACCCTCCATCAATGGGGCACTGTGGTGATGGACACATTCATCCCTCCACCAGAACACTGTGATGGTGGATCCACCCCACCCCTCCCCAAAGGCACTGGGGTGGTACACACATATTACCCCTCCCCAGAGAGCCTGTGGCAGTGGAACCACCACAACAACTTCCTGGGGCACTGTGACAGTAAACCCACGTCTTCCCTCCCCCGAGGCACTGTAGCAGTGGACCTACCTTATCCCTCACCTGGGGCACTGTGTCTGTGGACCAAATTCAACCATCCCCTGGGGCACTATGGCAGGGGAACTACTTCACCACACTCCCAGGCTACTATGGCAGTGAACTCACCTCACTCCTATCCTGGGGTAATGTGGCAGTGGATCCACCTAACCTCTCCCTGAGGCACTGTGGTGGGAGACCCTCTTCACCCCTCCACCCAAGGCACTGTGGTGGTGGACCCACTTGACACCTTCCCCAGGGCATTTTGGCGGTGGACCCACTTCTTCCCTCTCCTGGGGCACTGTGACAGTGGAACCAACTTACTCCTCCCTCGGAGTACTAAGGTGGTGGACCCAGCTCACTTCTCCCCTGGGACACTGTGGTGGTGGACCCACCTCACCAATCTCCTGGGGAACTTTGGCAGTGAACCAACCTAACCACTCCCCTGGCACACTGTGGCGGTGGATCTACCTCACCCCTCCCATTGTGCACTGTGGCGATGTATATAGCTCACCCCTCCCATGGCTGACTTTGGATAGCAGACCCACTCATCCGTCCCCCTGGGCACTGTGGAGTTGAACCCCTTCACAACTCCCGTGGTGCACAGCAGCGGTGGACCCACCTTAAACCTCCCCCAGGGCACTGTGGTAGTGGGACTACCTCAACCCTGACATGGGGCACTGTGGCTGTGGTTCTATCTCACCCCCTCTTCACAGGCACTGAGGTGGTGTATCTACTACAACAATCGCATGGGGCACTGAGCCACCTCATCCCTCCCCGGGGCTCTGTGGTGGTGCAGCTACCTAACCCCTTCCTTGGAGCACTGTTGTGGTGGACCCATTTCACACCTTCCCTGGGGCACTGTGATGGTGGACGGAAATCATTCCTCCCTGGAGCACAGTGGCGGTACACCCATCTCAATCCTCCCAGGGCTCTAAGGAGGTGGACCCACCCCTCCCTTCTACCAGGGCACTGTGGTGGCGGTCACGCCTAACCCCTCTCATGCAGCACTGTCGTGGTGCACCCGTATCACCTATACCCCGCAGGACTGTGGAGCTGGAACCACTTCACTCCTCCCATGGGGCGTTGAGGTGTGGAACCACCTCAGCCCTCCCCCCAGACACTGTAGTGGTAGACCCACCTCACACCTCCCCAGGGAAACTTGGGATGTGGACCCAACTCACTCCTCCCCAGGGGCACTATGGTGGTGGAACCACATTAACACTTCCCAATGGTACTGTTGCGGTGGACCCACATCTTCCCTCCCTGAGACACTGTGGTGGTAGACCATAATCAGCCGTACCTAGAGGCACATTGGCGGTGGACGAAACTCATCCCTCCCACAGAGCATTAAGATGGTGAACCAACCCCAACCCTATTCCAGGGCACTGTGTTGGTGGACTTACCTCACTCTTCCCCGGGGCAATGTGCAGGTGCACCCACCTCACCCATCCCATGGGGCACTGTGGTGGTGGAACAACCTCACCCTAGCCTGGGTCATTGTGGTGCTGGACCAATCGCACTCCAAACCTGGGGAACTGTGGTTGTGGACCCAACTCATCCCTCAACTGGGGCACCTTGGTGGTAAACCCACCTCACCTCTCTCCCGGGGCACTGTGGTGGTGGACACACCTCAACCTTACCCAGGGGCATTTTATTGGTGGAACCACATCACCCCTTCCAGGGCACTGTGGCGGTGGACACACCCCACCCATTCCCCAGCGCACTGTGGTGGTGAATCTACTTTAACAATCCCCTGGGCACTGTAGCGGTGGAACCACCTCATCCCTCTCCCAGGTCACTGGGGTAGTGTACCCAACTCAACTCTCCCCCGGGCACTGTGGTTGTTGACCCACAGCTTCCCTCCCTTGTGGCATAATGTTGGTGGACCCACCTCAGCACTCCCCAAGGGCTATGTGGCGGTGGACGCTCCTCAACCATCCCCCATGGCACTTTGGAGGTGGAACCCACTCCTCTACCTCTTCCCTGGAAACTGTGGCGAAGGACCCATTTCACATCTCCCCTGGGGCACTATGGTCGAGGACTCACATCACCCCTCCCCTGTGGCACTGTGGGTGATGGTCCCACTTATCCTTCCCCAGTGCCCTGTGGCTGTAGACCCACCTCATCGTTCCCAAGGGAACTAAGGCGGTGAACCCTCCCGCCTCTTCCCCCAGGGCACTGTGGCAGTTGACACACCTCACCCCTCTCATGGGCACTGATGGGGGTGGACCCACTTATAGCCCTCCTTGAGACACTATGGCGCTGGAACAACCGTACTCCTCCCCTGGGGACTGTGGCGGTGGACCCACCTCATTTCCCCGGGGCACTGCAGTGGTGGACCCACCTACTCCTCCCCCGGTACACTGTGGTGGTGGATCCACCTCACACCTCCCCAGGGGCCCTGTGGCGGTGGAACCACCACACCCCTTCCCCGGGGCACTGTGGCAGTTGACAAACATATTCCCTCCCCAGGACACTGTGGCTGTGGACCCACCTCTTCCCTCGCCTGGGGTACTGTGGTGGTAGACCCTCCTCCTTTCTTCCACTGGGGCACTGTGATGATGGACGTACTTCCCTCCTCCCCTGGGGCAATTTAACCATTGACCCACCCCACACCTCACCTGGGGTACTGTGGCATTGTATCCAATTCAACCATCCTCCGGGACACTGTGACAGTGGAACCACTTCAACCCTCCTCCGGGCCACTGTGGCAGTGGATTCACCTCACCCCTATACTGGGCCAATGATGTAGTGGACCCACATAACCACTCCCCCAGTGTACTATGGTGGTTGACCCTCTTCACCCCTCTGCCAAGGCACTGTGACGATGGACTCACTTAACCCCTCCCATAAGGCACTGTGGGTTGGACCCACCTCATCGCTCTCCAGGGAACTGTGGCAGTGGACCCACCTATCCACTCCCATAGGGCACTGTGGTGGTGGATCTATCTCTCCCCTCACCCAGGGCCTGAGGCGGAGACCCACTTTACCCCTCCCCCAAGGCACTATGACTGTGGAACCACTTCATCCCTCCCCCGGAGCACTGTGGCGGTGGTCCTACCTCATCCCACTCCTGGGGCACTGTGATGGTGGAACAAATTCACTCCTCCCCCGGGCACTGTGATGGTGTACCCTACTCACTTCTCCCCCGGGGCACTGGTACAGAGGACCCACCTCTCTCCTCCCCAGGGGCACAGTGGCGGTTGATCCACCTAACCACTACCCCATAGCTCTCTGGTGGTGGATCTACCTCACCACTCCCCCAGGGCCCTGTGACGGTAGACCCACTTCACCCCTCTCCCGGGGCATTGTGGCCCGGGATCTACCTCACCCCTGCCATGGAGCACTGTGGGGATGGATCTACCTCACCCCTCCCCCAAGGCACTGTGGTAGTGGATCGTACCACACCCCTCCCATTGGGCACTGAGGTGGTGGACCCACCTCATATCTCCCCGGGGAAGTGTGGCGGTTGATATGTCTCACCCCTCCCATGGGGCACTGTGGCGGAGGATCTACCTCACCCTTCTCTCAGGGCACTGTGGGGTGAAGCAACTTAACCCCTCCCATGGGGCACTTTGGCGGTGAATGTACCTCACCCCTTCTCTGGGGCACTCTGACGGTGGACTCACCTCACTCCTACCCTGGGGTACTGTTCTGGTGGACTCGCCTCACTCCTTTTTTGTGGCACTGTTGCGGTGTATCTACCTCATGCCTTCCTCCGGGGCACTGTGATGGTGGACACACTTCACCCCTCCCCCGGGGCACTTTGGCTGTGGACCCACCTCATCCTTCCCTCCGACCACTGTGGTGGTGGACCCACTTCACTTCTCCCCTGGAGTTCTGTAGCAGTAGACCCACTTCACCCCTCCCATGGGGCACTGTGGCGGTGGACCCATCTCACCCCTCTCCTGGGGCACTGTGGCGGTGGACCCACCTAACCACTCCCCCTTTTTGGGAAACCCATGAATAATGGATAGCGGCCTCCGCGCCGTCGGGCTGTAGCGCTGCTCTGCGCCTTGCCTGCATCACTGCCCCTATTCCCAGCTGGAGGTTTTGACGGGTCTGGAGACGACGCAAGAATGTTCTGTTGAGACTGGCTGGCGCCTAGACCCTCTATGAAGCATCAAACGAGTTGGTGAATATACTAGGTGGCGGCCTAAGACAAATATTCTGCCGCAATCCATCGCTTGCAGTCTTTGACAGAGGCCGCCTGGCCGAGTGAGCGAAGAGTAATGTGGACGACGACTGGAGACTGCAGGACGAATGCGAGTGAGGTGTTCGTTGCTTGAATGGTCGAGAGGGTGTGAAACCGATGAGTGAAGCCTGCTGTGCGTGAGGGCGCTTGGAGGCCTCTAGTACAATGCGAGTGGCGGGACATGGACTGAATGGAGTGTAATACTGATTCTATTGTAAATATTCGAACTGTAAAATACTAACGCATAAATTATAAAATAATTGAATATATTGATACACTGTCTATTGGGACAGATCTTTAATGATTTAATTTCATTGATTTATTTGTCGTAATTATATATTTTCTTTATTGTTCTAAATTGTGAACAGCAAGTGATACCAATTTATTGTGAGATTTTGAGGTCAGAGAATTTTGCTTTAGTTATTGTAAATAAAATAGGGAAATTATAATTAATTCTGTTATTTGATTAAGACCTCGATCCCTTAACGAAATTGGTATAGTCCACTTAATATCTAGAGAGATAAATTGTAACAATACATTCCTCATCTACTCGGACGTGTTGAAAATCCCATTGTTAACAAACGCGGTAATCAGTTTTGACTTTAACAGTTGTTCCGGCGCGGCGACAGAAAGTCAATGTCGATGTTGTTCCCAGGGAACGAACTTCGGCTCACCTCATCTTTAGTGTATGGGCGTGACGGGGTGGTCGGTATCGCAGCGGTGGTCGACCGCCGTTAGCCGGCGCATTCGGCGCATTGGTGTGTAGCGGTGACTTACTGCGTGATGTCGCTCAACCCCGCCCTGTCATTAGCCACCAAGAAACCAGGCTAATGGCCGGCAAACATCACGACCCCCGGGCATGACTCCATCCCTAGCCAGCGCACTATCTCTTCGCCACGAAGACCGCCGCGGTGCTTATACAAAATGTTCATGAATATCACCTACAAACTCCGTCAGGTGGTTCCTTACATAAATATTTACGACTGATATCTACATGACGCTTAGCTTAACTCGCTTCCTAGGATGGTACACGCTCGTAAATGTCCAGATGAGTGACAGGTTTATGGCGAATAGTATGGGATCAAATTTACTTAGACCTCTGAAGTTACGTGTTGGTGTTCCGATTTGCATTGGCGACTAGTACGATGCCTTTCTGCTGTGTGTATTTGAATGTGCGTGGAATACCGCATTTACTGCTGCACTACACGTACTTTCAGAGTATAAATAAATTTGGTCCCATGCAATTCGCAATAAACCTATCGCTCATCTTCATCTTTATTGGGTAAATTACGTGTATCCACTTTTCGTCTATGTTTATGTTACGAATGACTTGTCGTTAGTCGATGTTTTTGTGGCCATTACGTATAACGCTAGATCCATGTCAAATTCCGTTACCAGAAATTTCACAAAAATAAAATGGGGAAGTGGTTTACTCTTCCTGGAATGAAGGATTGTTATATCGACATTAATTGTGCTGACTCACATGTTTCTTAGGACAAATACTAGGTTTAATCTTACCGTACAGTATATAAAAATGCATCATAATTAAGAGCAATTAATTTTTTTTATCACAAGCAAAAGTTAAGTATTAATTTTAGTACTAATTGTTGACAAGTTAGGCGCAAGAGGAAGAAGAAATGGGGTTGCAACACCACTCTCAAGTAGGTTACCACACCTGATTACCAGTGAATTTGTTATGAGGCTCGTTGTGTTTATTTTGCATTGTCGTTATGATGAGGTATATATAGCTCAGTACTTTATCCGCAACGAGTTAAGAGCGATCTAATGGTAAACTTACCGTACGAGAAGTTGACCGAACTTCCACATAATGTAAACGTAAAATAGTGCCAACCTATCCGATTATATATTTTATTTGTTTGGTCAGGTACATTTTTATTTTTATTGCTACAAACCACTGCATGGATTTTGTAGAGAGTTAATTCCATACGACTGCAATGGAAGACTTAATTATTATTTGGGGGTTAGAATGAGAAAATATTAACGTTCCAGATACCGGAAATTTAAGAAAATATTCGAGTGCACACGTGGATAAACTTATGAGAGAGATAAAGTTATTACTGGCCTAGAGAAGCGAACATTAACATTATTACGATAATATATAATATATTTATTATATTCTTAAATATGCACAACTAACTCTACGTACATGAGCATTTTCCAAATCCCAGATACATCATATATGGTAACACCACATTACATCTTATTAAAGACGAAAATGTATTACCTCCAGTGAGAACACGGCTACTTTTTTATAGAAAAAAATTGCGTGTAGTTAATGCAAAGTTAATATAAAGAACACCGTATAAACACCAGTGTCCTTCTGCCTTAAAAGACGATTTACACAGAGGAATGTTGGGAAACCTATTGTTAAGGTTATGCAAGAGCAACAATTTTTTTTCTAGATGTGGAGGAGATTTTGCGGTATAATACATAATGTGCATACAACTAGATCTTAAGCAGGGCTTTATAAAGTGCTCAGTTTATTGTGAACAACCTGTATTCATGAAGATGCGTATGTGAATCACATTCGTGTTTGCGGGGAAGGGGTGGGTCGTGGGTTTGGTACCACCACGTGACAATTAGTTCATTGTTACTCATGCGCATTAAACAAGAAGCTACTGATAGCTAATGAGTCTACTTTCCTCTACATGGGTGCAGATAAATTCTAGTGAACTACTTGAAAGCATAGATGTCTTCTTACGTCTCATTGACAGCAATATTATTACAGATGAAACCAGAAACATGTGAAAGTGTACAAATACAATTAAAATACACGAGTGACTTACATGGAGTTTAAATTCAGAAAATCTTATAAAGTTTAAGCTAGCTTGAAATTAACTGCTCGCCATTCACGTAAAACACGCAAATTAAAACAGCCACCCATAGTACACCTTCCTTGCCAAATTTGAAACAAATCAATTGATTGTTTCCCTACATAAGTCATAAAAATTGTTTTAATGTGGTGCTATCTTACAAAATGCAGGAGCAATTAGGTTTTGCATAGAAAATTTTGATGGATATAACTAATACTTTCAGCATACAAAGTTAAGTTGAAATTTGTTTTCAGATTTGTAGATATCAAATTCAGAGCAAAAATGTTTATATGGCCACCATTTTGTCAATATGTGTGTCTGACTCTCCCGAAATTTACCAGTTTACATATCCTGCCATAGTGCTTATTGTTAAGCAAATTTGGTAGAAATTGGTTGTTTTTTCGGCGATTACAAAATGTATTTTGTCAAGAGATAATATTTTACAAAATGGCGGACAAAATATATTTTGTGTACAAATTTGATTGTTGTAATATATACAGCCACCATACAAAGTTTCATTTGAATTATTTACATGGTTTCGACGATATACATACTAAACGAAAATATCTATATGGACGCAATTTTGAAAATAAGTGTCTGAAATGTTTGACACATATTTGCACATAACAACTGTGGCAGTACTACTTGATTACTAAATTGGGTAGTAGTCTGACAATTGTTTCCCAATAAATTACACAAAAGTTTAATGAATTTTTGTAGCACTATCTTACTAAACGGCGGAGAAAAAGTCACTCATTTCTGCATATTTGATGCTTGTCTATACTAATATTATTAAGAGGTAGTGTTTGTAACTTTGTGTGTTTGTGTGTTTGGATGTAGGAGGTAATCTTCGAAACTACTCATCCGATTTTAAAAATTATTTCACCAGTAGAATGCTACATTATCACTGAGTGTCATAGGCTATACTTTATTTTAAAAATCAATAGAGATCCCTACTAAAACTCCAATAATGTAACCCAAAGTGTAAATAAATGACCTATAAAATTTCTTACATTGCGTGCGCTGCGAAAACTATTGATGATAGAACAAAATAATGTACTACGGCTTTGCAGGACGGACAGATTCGGAAAATAAAACGTGTTGTGTGCTGCGTACGACGCCAACCTTAGAAGCTCTACTGCCATTATGGGGGGAGTTACTTTTGTGTTTGCTGGGGATTTTCGGCAGACACTCCCTGTAGTTACAAAAGGGAAGTGTGCAGATATCATCAAAGCATGTCTTAAATCATCTCCTTTATGGAGTTCTATTCAACACCTAAATTTGCGAACGAATATGAGAGCCTATCTTGGTGGAGACACGCATAAAGATTTCCCACAACAATTGCTCAGATTTGGAGAAGGAGTTTTTCCTTCTCTAAATTTGGGCACTAATTCTGCTGAAATCATTTTAAATGAGACATTAGGTCAGATAGTACACAGTTTGCAGCATCTTATAGAAGCAGTATATCCGGGCCTCGAAAATTTACTAGAAAGAGACTTTCACTGGTTGTGTTCCAGGGCAATAGTATCGCCTAGGAACGACACTGCCAATGAACTCAACAATCTCATTATACAAAGAGTTCCCGGCCAAGTCAAAACCTATAAGTCGATTGACACAGTCACCAATGTTGACGATGTCGTCCACTTTCCTCAAGATTTTCTAAATTCGCTTAATACTTCTGGCTTGCCACCTCACGAACTATCATTAAAAGTCGGTACTCCTATCATGCTTTTAAGGAATATAAGCCCTCCTAACATGTGTAATGACACAAGATTGCTCATTAAAGACTTGAAAGAAAATTTTATTGTCGCGACCATCCTCACCGGTCCAGCAGCCGGCCAGCTGGCAAACATCCCGAGGATTCCCATGATTCCCACGGATTTGCCAATATCTTTCAAACGGTTGCAATTTCCCGTAAAAACATCGTTCGCGATTACTATTAGTAAGTCCCAGGGTCAAACTTTGTCTTTGGTTGGAATCGACCTACGAAAAGAGTGTTTTTCCCATGGCCAACTATATGTTGGTTTATCACGAGTTGGAAGTCCCGAGAAACAGTACATTTTGCTACCAAACAATAACAGGACGTCAAACATTGTCTACAGAGAATGTCTTAGCCAATAACATTTTTAATACTTCTATCTCAGATAAATTGCATTGTAATATAATGTATATTAATATGAAAAATTATAAAAAAGTAAAAAAATATCAAATAAAAATAGCAAAAAAACTTTTAACTATAAATTATTTAATTAATTATTAAATTTTAATGTGCTTTTTTTATGCTTTAGGAGAGTTTACCCAACCTAATTAACGCCGGTTTAAGCAGTTTTTTTATTTTAATTGCACCCGTGCGAAGCCGGGGCGGGTCGATAGTTATAGATAATGTCAGCAAACAAATTTTGGTTGAAATTCGTTCAACGGTACGGTAGTTATAAAAAATGAACCTCAAATATTTGTATGGTCACTATTTTGAAATAATTGCCTAATAAAGTTTAATTTTTCATTTTCGCATAGCCTATAATATTATTTCTTATGCGCCAATTTTGATGGAAATTGTTTGAGTAGTTTTCGAGTTGTTATGTAAAAGATTTAGTTTTACATGCATCGCTATCTTTAGAAATGGCGAAACAATATGGTTGTTGTTTGACTTATACGATGCTTGCTATATATACTATAAGTGTACAAAGTTTGGTTAAAATTGGTCAAATTGTATAGTAGTAATACAAAATAAACCTAAAATATTTCTATGGCCACCATTTCGAAAATTAAGGTTTAATACAGTTCAGTTATTTACATTTACCTGGCCAAGCATAATATTGCTTATGTGCCAAATTTGGTGAAAATAGGTTTATTCGTTTTTTCATTATAACTTAAACTCTTAATTTTTTAAGTGACGCTATCTTCCAAAATCGCGGACGAAAAAGAATATTCACCCTTTAAGTAATGCCTACAAATCGTGCTGTCAGCATACAACATTCGGTTAAAAATCGGTTTGAATGGTTTCCGAGATTTGATATAGAGCCCTAAAATTTCAGTTGGCAGCCATTTGGAAAGTAAGAGCCGGTGTGTTTGAAAACTATAAAAGTCATATGTCCTTACTTAGTACTGTATGAGTATCGATTTTGGTGAAATTGGGCCCTGGCGTACAAAAATTTAAGGGGGGTGGGTGACACACACACGCTCAGACACACACAACACAGTCCCACAGACAGGAAAGTTGTATCAGAAGCCTTATTTCCTTCGAAAAGTAGGCTAAAAACAGAAAGTAAAATTCATAATTTCAATGTTAACAAATGGTTACGTTGCACTATTAATTCAACCTTAAGTCATGGAAGTACTCTCCATGTGTCGTTACCATCTTCACTGGGCGCTTGCTGGTCAGGTTGAAATATGCGCTTTATATAGTATATGTAGTATACTCAAGGTTTATTTGATGTTTAGAATTTATTATCTTTATGTTGGACATGTTTCCTTAGTTAATTGAAGACATTTTATGTGTAGCCCATATTTGGACCCATGTTTCCGAATGAATGATTTTGCATACTTTTTAAAAATATTATGCAGATGAAGTATAGATACTTCATGATAAATTTTAATGCATTTCTTAAAGTAAACATGTTTGGTGTGTTTGTGCATGCATTATAAACTTCAAATCTTTCAACCCATTAGAAATAAAAGAGGTCAACACAGTGGTGACTCATATTTGGAAATTCTCCTCTACTTTATTTGTTTACGATTAAGAATTAGTATATTAGAAGTATATTTATGTTTTTAACGATTACACTGTGATTTGATTGAAGAATGCCATTAAAGTATTTACAATAGGTGTAAGGATACATGATCAAACAAATTAGCTCTTACAGTAGAGTCCAGAAAGCTGTCGAACAGCTGTTAATAATTGTACGTGCTTGCTGCTTCGCATCCCTTGCGAAAGCAAAAATGTGTGAAGGTCACGAATGTAACCCAAGAGCAGGCACCGAACACATAGACCAGCTTCAACACGCTTGCCGCCGCGAGTGGCGCTGCGATAACGCTTCTATTTTACACGCTCCTGAACTTGGTTGGGTGGAGTTTCTGCGTTTATCTGAAGAATGCTCTGGATTACTGATCTCGTTTCTCTCAGAGTGACTCGAGGAGCGTTGATCCTTCCAGATGGTCAGGATAACTGATATAAAAGCGTGTTGGTGCCACGAGCCGGAAGTTTATGAGTGTCGGGAGACGACGAGCGAGGAGAGAAACGAGTAGCGCCGGAAGTGACAACCGGGAGAAAAGTCTGCGACTGCAAACATCAGAGTAGTGGAGAGTGCGACTTGCAGGCTGGACTATTTGACTGGATGCGTGAGTGATACATTACAAATGATGACAACAGACAGACTGTGCGTGTGTTGTTGATGAAGTAAAGAGATTTTGACGGCACTTAACAGCGAGGTCTTGAGAGTGTTATGGATAAGTATCAGTTAATTGAATAAAATCAAGCATAGACATTAAGAAGAACGTTAATTGAAGTTGAAGTTGACATTATATGGAGTGCTCAAAGAGGAGTAAAAATAGTACATGTAGAGATAGATAGATTAGTGTTGTAAATAATAGCTGTGTAATTAAATTAAATATCAAATTTATTTCTTTTGCATTTATTAACCACTTACTTACACTGTAGTTCCTCGTTCCAGTTGTTGCAAGGGATTATATTTTTGGACTTTCAATAGTCTACTTTATGAATGTCTTGTAATAATACACTCTCTGTACCCTATGAAAAGATTTTCTATTTGTCCATAGTACAAGCAATGACAAATAAAATATTGGTGTGCTGACAACAGTTAACTGCATTAACCAGGAAAAGTCGCGGTCTATATGGATGCTAGCTTCTAAGCTACAGCACCGACCATTAATTTATCTATTCTGCAACATGTCATACGTGAACGAGGAAACTCGGGATAATATGTTGAATGGTTATGGCCTCCGTCCCTCATGAACTCAGATACGCCCCTCGGGCGTCATGAAACCCCAATAAAAGTATTCTACAGGACACTAACAGTAATAAACATAACATACGCTCCTACTTAGGTGATTATTTGAAGGCGGTAATATTCGATTTGTATGAAGTGTTTGAGGCAAATTGAAAAGAGCTTTGTTATGCGAGTTCCATTTAATGTTTCCACGCATATGTTACACAATTCGGCAACATCATACACCAAAGAACCCTTGGCATCTATACCATGTTTAAGGAATGCATGGCACTTTAGCGCACCATTCTCGCGCTCTCTCACCTTCGCCTGCTTCAATTATATATCATATAAATACCAGAGTTTTGTAAGCCGGGATGCACAGGGCAATACTAACCAGTTAAATTTACAGTCTCTTCAGTTATTTTTTATATTATCTGGATAAATTGCTTCTACTGTGCACCAACCAGTGTGCAGGTTGCCAGGTAGTTTTGTTGTTGTATTTATTTCGTAGCATTTTTACTGCAAATTGAAATAGCCAAAATTGTATTCTTGATATTCTCATTCAATTATGTCACATCGCAGAAAATGTATTATTTTCAACCGTCTTCGTATTCACTCAGCTAGTAAGAAAATTTGTGCTGTGATTCATTCTGGAACCTTTCGCTTGGAAGGTCCATTTTCACCTCAGTGTTATGAGATATTTTATATTTTATTTCTCATCATTAAGACCCGAAAATTCCGCGAGTTTATTGAGGACAGGATAGAGTTGAAACACACCTATATATAAGTTACGTTTTTTTTTTTTTTTTCAATTGGATCGCAGGTTGGAAACAACGCCGTGGACGAATTAGAGCCAATATCTAACCTGCATACAAAGAAGGGCCGAGTCCAGTGCCACCTGCTATAGTTTATTTCTCTTTTGTCTCACTGGATTTATTCATATCTACTACGGATACTTTTTCTTATATGCTCTCAATTTATTGTATTAAACCTGTCGAATGGATTCTGACTGTAAACCAAGGTTGCTGATCTTCCTGCCAGAGGGATCCTCAAAATGATGGCATAAATAGCACTGTGGCGATATCGCTACACTCGTCCCGATAACAGCTGTTTTCGCTTGTGACGTTAGTTCTCTAGGAGTTGTTAAACGTAAAAAAAAATTGAAGCAGAATTTCATTGTTTTAACCTCCATGACGAGTAATAAGCGCACTTTCCTAGCAGATATCTTGTTTCAAGACAACTTTTGAGCCATTTTTTTCTACTTTTTGACGGTATTATCCCGTTAGACGATATCAAAGATAATTCTATAAAATACCTAATCATTGACAAATAACTTTCTTAATGCTTTTATAAATTAATATAGTAATTTTGACTTCTAATCTTAAACGAACGAATATCCAAATGTTATTTTTAACAACACAAAGTTTGGTTTCAGCTAAAATGAGGCAAGAATTTTATTTTTTGGTATTCTGAGAATAAATTTTACCCAAAAGGTTACAATTTAAATACGCAAACCATATGACTTTTTTTTTATATTCTTTATGTAATTTTTATAAAATTTCGAGATTTTTACTAAAGTACTACTTTTGCACCATTTTGAGATATGCAGGAAAAATATATGAAATCCAAATTCCTCTTACTAGATTGATTATTTTTAAGTAATATTTTTCCTTACCTATTATTTCACGTCAAAACGAAAAAGGATCTCATGTAGCAAAAATGAAGTAAACTAATTTTTCTTCTTGAACGCCCTTAAGTCATTCGTCTTCCAAGTATCCACTTCTAGTATCATTGATAATACGCAGAAAACGATAGGTAGGTTACTGGATACTAAAATCTAATCACCTCATGAAAAGTTTGGAATATACATAAAGAAAGCATAAAGATAATGGAATATACATAGAAGAAAGTATTTATTGGAAGTTACCTATGGTACCGATACAAAACGAGCAATTCAAAGTGTCCATAACAAAAAAGTTCCGTTATCACAGACAATTATCACTATAGAACAACAAAATAAACATAATTGCGTCTCTGCCAAGGGTGGGGTTCGGTCTTCCCACTGCAGCTTAGTAACGTTTATGGCCACTATGTGGGTTGTACAGGCTCCTAACACGCAGTGACATGCTTTGTATTCAATGTATTGATGTCATCTTCCGGTAGGTCACCTTCCCTCAGGGCAGCACTTATGTGATCTGGAAGTGTTTCTGGAGGTTATGGGCTAATATACACTGCTGTTTTCAGCTTGTTCCAGGCATCTTCAGTGCGTTAATGCGCCCTCTGTTGATGACAAAAGACTGCATAACGCCTACCGCCCAGACTGCCTTATCGCCAAATATTCCAAACTTTTTGTGAGGTGTATATCTTGGACGAGATATCTAACAATGGTAACTACGAATTAAGGCTGTCAGGTTAGCCGAGACCTTGGGCCAAGGTAATAGCAGTACATCCCGTGGCGTCTCGTAGTTTTATTTCCCTGGCCAGTCTGGGATTAGCGGCCAACCTACACGTGTGCGGTTGTGAATCTCGGTCAAGGCAAGACTACGGCCACTTGTGTTCCCAGGACCGGTTGCCCTGACATTTAAATTGATTGCACCACTCTGATCCAACAAAGCTCAATTATTGTAAGCTGTGTCTCACCTTTGCTTCGTGCACTGCTTCAGGGATACATCCACTAACCACTGTAAGCAGCGAAATTGACGCCACAGCACTAGTCAATGGGAATAAAATCTGTTTTTATCTATACCGCACCCAGAATGGTATGATTAACATTTATAGTTAAACATTTACGTGTTTTAAAATATTAAATTACACACTGTTTTATATTAACATAAATTTAATACTTCATGTTATATTGCTGAAATAGTAGTTTGGAAACTTGATAAAAGGGCTGAATGCTTTCACACTCATTTACCGTACATGATAAATTTTGAGACATAATCATATTGAATTCAAGGTACGATATAATGTTCTACATTAATACCCGCCCACACATGTATATGAACCTATTGTTGATCTGCCCGTCTGTGAATGGGATCTTTGCCAACGTGTGCGAGGACGCATTCACAAATCTTGATCCGTGGAGGAAAGTCTGCCGTACTCATCGCCTACACTTTTGTGGGTAGCAGGAGTGTAATTGTTGTTCGTCAAGAACTGTCCAAACACTCCAATTACTAAAGCCCAATGTGTTGGCACCCACTCTAGCACATCTTCTACCAAACTTGGGGCGCGAATTCGCCTTCGATCACCAGCTTTTGCTCTCCTGATTTGCACTGAGTCTGTTCCACGCAAATACTGTAAAACACTCACAAAACATGGCGCGATTGGTGGGTTTGATTGAGACCTGCATGTCTGGGTATCGCTCACAGTAACACCTTGCAGCAGCAGCAGAACTACCTCGTACCTCGCCGTGAGCGATTACCATGTCCACATACTCCTCACACATGAACACCTGTGCCGCTGGCACTACACATCAACCAGCAACATCTATGTGGGCTCGCTATAGTGACAAGCACTAACACCTGTCCGTCGTCTTGGATTATGTCAGGACTGACCATTCGCTGCAAGGTCCCGCGCTGAGCTAAAAATGTGCGCTATGCATTCGGCGCTTGTACAACAGTACGGAAACGTTTCGACCACACGTCTTTGGTGTGGCCTAACACCCCTTCAAAATTAAAATATTTCACTTCCAAATATCCTGTACATTGTTGCAATTTTTCTCAAAAGTCGGTGGACTAAGCCAGGTTCGTTAAGGGATGGAGGTCTTAATTGAATAAAAGGGTAAATTACACTTTTTTAATTTTATTTACAATGATAACAAACAAAATTCTCTCGACACAAATCCTAACAATAAATGATATCACTTGCTGTTTACATTTATTCTATTCAATCACTACAACTGAAAGCCCCACGAATAAATAGATGTAATTCAATGATAAAAATGAGTCCCAATAAACAGTTTATCAAAACGATTTCCATTATTTTATAAAATATATGTCTGTATTTCAAACTTTCAATATTTACAATAAGTTGCTTATCACATGACCCTGCAGCCCCACCTCAGTGTAGTCCAGGTCTCACTAATCCACACAGTTATACATTTCTCCGAGCGCCTTCGTGCACAGTAGCCTTCATTAATCGAATAGCACGTCCTCTCGTCCATTCACACCACAACACCTCGTCCGCCGTTGTCTCGCAGTCTCCTGTCGTCTTCCGCTCCCTTTTCCGATGTCCCGCGGCGTACTTGTCCACGCCCTGTTATTGTACTTAGAAGGCTTCTACCAAGACTGCCGACAGTCCATCTGTGGCTTGTATTTATAGGGTAGTTGACCATCGTCCAGAATATTTTCTAAATGCCGCGTAGGGCCCTAGTTACCAGAATACTCTTGCACAACCTCTACACTCGTAGGTTTTTCCAGCGGAGGGTAGGAGGAGGGACTGTGATGTCAGCTGTGTCACTGTCGTTAATCATTTTCTTCCCCACCTATCAAGCTGGTATGTCTGGAGGAAGGGAAAGTTCTAGGTGGGATATCCCCCCCCCCCCAGTCATGCCAAGGATTTCTTAATGGGAGCTCGTGGCTGGTGCTAGCTACAGCGCATAACACTGCGCCTCCTTAAGTCTGTTCGTCCGGAACAGGCTCCAACATCTGGATCTTCATACAAAGCCAGTCGGTTGTTGTGGACAACCTTAGGCTTCACCCGAATGCTCCGTAGAGAAATCCAGTAGACCATATATCTTACCTATATAAGGATTTTTTAAGGACCTTCCCAAAATTTCTGTAGCTTTGGACAATACCCCTTCCACTTCTGAGGGTTGTACAACAACATCAGCTTCTCAAAATCCTCCCAGAAATGCAGCCAATTTAATCTCATTCGACTCTTTTGAGGGTATTATCCACACCTAAATAACTACCTGCTGCTGTGTTGTGCAGTTCTCTTAACACTTCTTGGGCTCGGCACTCTGATAGGGCCAATTGTAAATGACTTTGTTTCCCATCAATATTTTCTCAGTTCATGTATCGCACAACATTCTTTAGAACAAGAAAATTTCACTGTGCCCAATATGCCTTGACTGTCATACCCAGGCTGGATATCTCCTCCCATCTTGGTCAACACCCAACTTACTACCACTCCAATATTGGATGCAACTTGAGGTCACTTAGCTGATCATTCCTCAAGTCCTTATTGTCTCATATAGGTAACTCAATGCAAGATACGAGGCCTTGAATTATTGTACCTGCGTTCCACGATACGCCACCCTTTTACTTCTGGAGTTCACATTGACGATAGAGTGATTAGCATGGTCTCCTGAAAAGTGCATCTGCATTGTTGTGAAGGTGTCCAGACCTGTGATGTATTCCAAAGTCATATTATTGCAGGCGCTGTATCCACCGGGCTAATTGACTTTCAGGGTTCTTGAAATTAGCAGCCAGCGTAGTGAAGCATGATAAGTTCTTAGGATGATGTGTCTACCACAAAGATATTAATGAAAATGTGAAATTACCTTCACCACTGCCAGAATCTCCCTGCAAGTTACACAGTAATTCCTCTCGGGCTTGTGTAGCCCCTTACTGAAGTATTCTAATAACCTCTACTATCCATCCTGAATCTGAGATAACACAGCCCCTATACCTACATTACTAGAATTATTATCCAGAATCGATTCATCCTCTCTCCTAGAGAAGCACAGTATTGGGAGATATCAGAATTTCCTTTAGTATATTAAAATAAATTTCGCACTAAGGGGTCCAATTAAATTTTCTTTTTGCCTCAGTAAATTCATGCACAGGCTTTGTGATTGGGGCGAACCCGGGTACAAATCGACAGTAGTAAGCACATAAGCACAGAAAACTTCGCATTTCAGTTTTATCCTTTGGTAGAGGACCATCTGTTATTGCTCTGGTCTTCTCAAGGTATGTTTCAATCCCAGGAACTGGCACCACATGGCATAATAAACTAATTGTCTTCTGGAATATGTTGTATTTCTTAGGAACTAATTTCAGGTTGGCTGCAGCGACTTTCTGAAACACAGAATCTGGGTGTGTCAGGTTTTCTTCAAATGTTATTCTGGTGACAACAATTTTGTCAAGGCACACATGACAAATGTCTAAGGGCAGAACATTCTACATCATTCGTTTGAAGGTGGCAGGGACATTGTGTAGCTCAAAGGGCATAACATTTAAATGTCAGGTTCCTTTCCCTTAGACACAAAATGCAGTGTTTTCTTGGTTTTCCTGGGTCACCTCGCACTACCAATACCCGCTCTTTATGTCCAACATATAAAATCATTGTGAACCTTTTAGGCTATTCAGTGTGCTGTCTACCCTAGGGAGAGGGTAAGAGTCTTTCTTGGTCACAGTATTAAGATGGTGGTAATCAACACAACATCTAATAAAACCATCCTTCTATTTAACAAGCACAATTGGAGAATATCATAGACTAATTCTATCACATCTAAATCCTTCATTTCCTTCAGAATACCATACTACATCACCCAAAGCCAGCAGTAGTCACTTTGGTGTCTGTTTTATGGGCCTGGCACTCCCTGTCTCGATGTGATGGCATGCAACATTAATTCTGCCAAGGTAATTGGTCTCACAGGATAAAGCACCTCTATTTCATTGTAGCAATTCTGACACTGCTCTCTCTTGTCACTAGTTGAAGCTTTCTATTATTCTTGTCAGAAGTTCCCCCAAGTATCTGGTAGAGGATATTGTATTTTGTGGTGTTGAAGTTTCTGGAACATTTGGAATTACCTGTGACACCTGCTTACAAACACCTATTGTGACCCCCACCTCAAGACGAATAGTACTGTGAGATAAATTGATCATTCTAAAAGGCAAACTGTCCAATTTTTAAGAAATAAAAGTAATTTTTAAAATGACACCCTCTGGTAATTGCCCCCTTTCTGAACTGGTTTGTAATGCCCAAACGTTTGACCAAATTTTTCTGGCATTTGCCTGGAGAATAACAATTTCGCTCGAAGAAGGGAGCACTGTTGACAGATTACACACTACCTTGAAGCTCATCAGCGAAGATAAATCTCGTAGTGTTGACACGACTAACTCGGTATTACCAGCCCATAACACCCCCCAAGTTAAGTATCAATTAATCATCCCACTTACATAATACATCCAGGCCCAAAATGCTTTCGTCCTCTATTCCTGCTATGTAGATATCATACTCTATGTTAAGGTTAACGAGCTGTAAGTGTACCCTTTTCTTGCCTCTGAGTGGTGTGACATCGCCCATTACTGTATTTAAATATAAGTGATCCATGCTCTTATCTAATAACTCTTGGGAGGGGGGAAGCCCAAGGACGTCTGGTCTTACCACCATTATGGTAACCCCTGTGTCAACGACAATCTGACAAGAAAAATCATTTAGAGTCATCTCCACAAATATGGCACCCAAGTCCCATTTCACTGAACCCCCCTGCCAAAATATTGCGGTCCTCCCTTCGACAATTACCGACCTTTGCCCCACAAGATCGGTGCTTACAAGTTTACCGAAGATGTTGTACTCTCACCTGCCCCACGCTGACTGCTCCCTCATTGTTGCTGGTTGTGTTCCTACTGCATAGGACAGTCGGCTCTCAGGTGTCCGGGCTGTCCACACGACCAACATTCAGGTCGTTTTGTTGGGAGACGGCGAATCTCCATAGCGCGGACCTTGGAAATGATGCCTTACATGGTCGTCTGCAGTTCCTTCGGCGCCATCTTGATGCTGTCACCCTTCTCTTCGTTCAGTATCACTACCCGCACTGGATATCGGATCACTGATGCCTTCCTTGCTGACTCCACATCCAGTGCTCGGACCAAAGCATCCGGCATGCTATGAGGTACAGCGAGACATACAGCTTGCCACACCTCTGTATTGGCTATAGCATCCACGAAGAAACCGACTGCGATAAAATCCCGAGCCTCCTCTGAGTACCCCTCCAGACACAGGTGTGACAGCCTCACGATGTCCTGTGACATCTCCTGTAGTGGTTCCCCTGGCCACTGGGTGCGGCTTCGTAGTTGCAGATGTTTGATGTCTCACAAGTATCTGTCGCCGAATCACAGCTCCAAAACCGACAACAATGTGGAATATTCCAATCGGTGTCGTTCTGACGGGAACTGCAGTATGCTCAAGGCAGATCACTTGAGTTCAGCCACCAGGTGATATGTCCACTGTTCTTCAGTCCAGTCATTCAGGGAGGTGACAAACTGAAACTGGTGCCAGTATTCGCGCCAAGGTGCCTGTCGATCGTAAGGGGCAGGCTTTATTGTGTCGACTCCTTTACCCACCCTGGGCTGAGGCGTACCCACACTGCAGAACTGCTCCGCCTCCCTTGCGATGGCTTTTTTTGGCGGTGATCTCTACCTTACCCTCGCAGATCTCAATCATCGGCACGGTCATTGTCAATGCCAGCTCCTCCCCTGCCGCTGGATACCTTCCCTGCTACTGTGAGATTTCTCGCCATTCCTTCTTGAGGGTGCTTACTTATGGTTTTATTTCCTGCTCAACACTGTCCACTCTTTCAATAATAATTTTCAGTTTCCTGTCCACCATTTCGTTAACTACTTATCTAAATTTTCAACTACAACACTGACATCTTGTATTATTTTATTTACATTTTCGTCCTCAATGTCTATTTTTCTATCCAAATTTTCGTTCACACTTTTTATTGTTCTATATACTAGTTCACTAACACTACCAATTTGACTATTTACATTTGCATTAACATTTTCCCCGAAGTTATTTATTTTCTTATTTAAAGATTCTCTAACACTACCTATTTGGCTACTTAGTCTTTCCATTAAAAATAGAAGTGCTCCTATGTCTGCCGACATTTTCCTTGTTAACATCAACAAATTTCCAAATATTTCCTCGACCTATTACTACACATATTCTGATTTACAAATTTTATCCTACGAGTTAATATCCTATTCTAATATTAATTATAAAATTTTTGTAACAGATTGCTGTCATCCCTCTTCTGACATCAGTGTTACAATTGTTCTCAAAAGTCAGTAAGCTAAACTAGGCTTTAAAAGTATGGAGTTCTGAATTAAATAGTAGAGTTAATTACAATTTCCTAATATTATTTACAATAACTACAAACAAAATTTTCTCGACCCAAATCCTCACTATAAATATATATATCACTCGCTGTTTACAATTAATTAATTCAATCACTACAAATTACGATTACCTCAATGAAATAAATGTAATTTAAAAAAATAGTCCCAATAAACAGCATACTCAAACATATTCGTTTATTTTGTAAATTATATGTCCGTATTTGGCACTTCCAATATTTACAATAAAGATCATATTACATGTTCGTGCAGTCCCAGCTCAGTTTAGTTCAGGTCCCACCAGTCCTCAATGTTCTAATTTTCTCCGAGCGCCTTCATGCGCGGTAGCATTCACTCATCAGATTCCATGCCCTCTCGTCCATTTACACCACAAACACCTCGCCAGCCGTTGTCTGGCAGTCTCCTGTCATCGTCTGTCCCCTTCGCCGATGTCCCACGACGTACTCGACCACATCCTGTTATTGCACTCAGCCAGAAGGCTTCTACCAAGACTGCCGACAGTCGAGCTGTGGCTTATATTTATTGGGTCGTAGGCCATCGCCCAAAAATTTCTCTAAATTCCGCGTAGGGTCCTAGCTACCAGAATATTCTTACACAGCCTCTACAATTGTCGGCTTCTCCATCAGGTAACGTCAGCTGGGTCACAGCTGTCAATCACCTCTTCCCCACCCTGGCGAGTGACGTGGCAGCTAGCTGGTAGATCTGGAGGAGGGGAGGTTCGAGGTATGACACCACCTACAGAGCGGGTGCATAACCGGAGCTCGCGAACTACAGAGTGTAACAATATGTTGGCTTTGTCTGCGTGTTTTATTCTGCTCGAACAAAGGTGCATTAAATTAACAATAATTTGAACACGTGTAATAAAAATTAAACGTTTTAATTTATATACCCTTTAAAAAAATTAAAAGTGCAACAGACTGTATATTTTACTCTGTAAGTGGTCACTAAACACGTGTGGTCGCGAGGTAATGGGTCTGACTCGCATTCTTCAGATCGTGGGTTCGCTGCCAGCTACGTGCGCTGAATGCAGACTCTCTCAGCTTAGTTACATCGACATTGCAAAATAATGGCGATACAGTTTGTAGTATGATTCTTCCCCATTTATTTCCCACTTAGTTAAGAGTGTGATTATCCCATGCACTACAAGTAAAATAATAATATAATGACGTGTATACATACATTTCACACTACTCAGTGTTCTTAGTACAGGCGTCTCACTGTAACTGTATCATTCGTTATGTTATTAATGAACGAATTTCTTGAGAACTAGCTGTTCCCTCGACTTCGTCCATGTGAACTTTAGGATTTGTTTACATAAATTTAAACATAAATATAAAATTGAAATAAGACGTGGATATTTTCAATCGAAATTTATATATGGTCATTTCTATAATCAAAATAAAAATAAATAAATTTACAGTTTTAAATATTAGTCAAGTAGAATTTATAAATGAATTATTATTTCTTTATGGAAATTAATGCAGTGTCTACGACTTCTTTCGTGTACTTTAGAATTTGTTTACATATTTTTGAAATAGAAATTTTGCTTCGCTTAGGTTTTATGAATATATCAAAATACACAGCCCACCATCGCTTCACTCAGGTTTTATTTTTAAAGGATAAATAGCGCTACGTTCAGGTTTTAATGGAGTTATTGAAATATATCCTATATAATAAGTAGAGATCTCTGTCTGTCTGTCTTTCTGTCCGTCTTGAATACCTCTTAGTCCTTGAAACTCAACATAAGTTCTTCAATTTTTGCAGAGCGAATCCTCAGAGTAAAATACAGGTCAAGTTCGAATTTCAGCAAGATCAGACTACGCAATAATTAGCTTTTACCATAAAACTCATTTATAATTGCACAGAGAATATTGCATAGAGATATGAAGGTAATGGAATATCAATTTTGTTTACTTTAAATGTGTGGCATCAATGTTGAATTAATTAAGCGGGGTCACAGGGCTCAGTGAACAGAGCAGTTTCAAGTGGCGCCTTAGTGGCTCAGTGAATAGAACAATGTTAAGTGGGCCGCAGTGACTAAGTGTATAGAGAAATAACAAATGGGACCGCAGTCGCTTCAATGTTGAGTTAATTTCACATTATTTCATCATTACCTATGCAATTATTTTTTTAAAGTCTTTCTATGATAACCACATTTTTTAACATGGCAACTATTCTAGCCCCGTAGTAGATATAATATGCCGATCCTAGGACAACCAATGTTAATGGTTAAATATCACCATAAAATAAATCTAAATTTAATGGTCCACCCACACCATTCTAGTAGTGGGAATGCCGATATGAGAACAACCCCGAGAACAACCCCTGTTAATGGTTAAATATCATCATAAAATAAATCTAAATTTAATGGTCCACCTACACCTTAAAATACTCCCCAATTTATTCTCAGCGCCTTTTCAGTTAATGGTTTAAAATCACCATAAAATAAATCTAAATTTAATGGTCAACAGACACCATTCTAGTAGTTATTAATTACACCTCTGGTAATGGTTGACAGACACCATTGCGAACACACCACTTATTTGAACCGCGTATGCTTGTCTTAATCCATTAGCATTTTTTTAATTTCCTTATAAAGTTAATGGACAACAAACACCATACAACTATTTTTTAATTTATTCCCAACTAATGGTTTAAAATCATCCATAACACACGCAGCACTTATTTGAACTCTGTATGCTTACCTTCATCCATTAGAATTTAAATTTATATTTTTGATTTAATGCTTGCCAAGGAACTATTAAATTTTTGGCACCTGTGGAAAATATTTTTGGTTTAAAGAAATGAAAATGTCATATAAAGCGATATGAGGACAGATAAAAATCAAGTGATCTATAATTATACGATGACGACCCCAGCAATGAAAAAGTCTAATGCAAATGGAAATGTTTGGAAAGAATATAAGTTCAAGGGTGATGTGTTTGTGAAAGGAAGGAAGAAGAAACCTCAACAACCATTTGTCAAGTGTGAGACTTGCAAACACTATTACAAACCATCTCTAATTAAAAGCCATTTGAGAAGTAAAATACATAAGAAATCTCATGATTCTATAAATGCTTGGGAAATTTTTAAGATGGCACAACATCTAATACCAAAACAAAAGTCTCCCCGAGAAAAACAATTGCAGTGTGTGGCCTGTGGCCACTATTACAAACCATCTCTAATTAAAAGCCATTTGAGAAGCAAATTGCACAAGTACACACTAAGATTCGGTGTAGAAGAAATTGAAACAGCATTTGAAAATAGGCTCAAGACTTATGCTGTAAAGAATCTGAATGCGTCCAAGGACCCTAGTCATTTCTTAAATGACATAAAGCAGACTGTTATAAAAAAAATTATGGAAGAAGTCAAGCGAATGGACCTTAAAGTAAATTTAAAGTTCTTCACTGAGTACAAACGAGGAACTGGTGAGAATATTGAATATGTAGAACGTTCCTTTAAAACAAAGAATGAAATTATACTGAAATCAAATGACTTGGAAGAATTTTATACGAACAGCATATTGAAAATCATAGCTGAGATGGCAGCATTTGAGGCGAAGGGCTCTCAGTGGGTGCTCAATAGGATATTCAACCTAGAAGTACGAATAAACAAATATGTTCCTTTTAAGGGTAGCTCATATGCTGAACTTCCAGAAATGATACGAGCAAAACACGCAGTTATTAATGTACAAAACACGGATGAAAAATGTTTTTTGTGGTCTATTTTGTCTGCTCTCCACCCAGTGCAAATTCGTCCAGAAAGAGTGAATAAATATACATCATACGAACACGAATTTGACGAAGCACTTAAGGGTTTGGAATTTCCGATGAAACTGGATAGCATACCAACCTTTGAGAAAAGAAGTGGATTATCGATTAATGTATACGTATATGAAGAAAAAGAATATGTAGAAAAAGAATATGAAGAAATAGAATATGAAGGAAATGAACATGAAGAAAAAGAATACGAAGGAAAAGAATTTGATAAAAACGAAAAATATGACGATAAGAAGGATGTAATTCGCCTAGTTAAAGAACTAAAAAAAAAAAGTATATAATCTGCCCATTAAAAATAACAAAAAATAAGACAGATAAACATATAAACCTACTTTACACGAAAGACGAAAAGAACGACCACTACTGCTGGATAAAGAGTCTTTCGGGGCTTGTTGGGGCACAGGTTACAAAGAATGGTCACAAAATATATGTATGTGATAGATGTCTGCAATACTCTTACTCTGAAAGCAAGCTAAATGCTCATGAACAAGACTGTCGAGATCATGATGGAGTTAGAGTTGTACTACCATATAAAGAAATAAATGACATACTAAGATTTAAGAACAGAAAACATTCTTTGAGAGTGCCTTTTGTGATATATGCTGATTTTGAATGTTTGTTGTCGAAGATAGATACTTGTGAACCAAATCCTGACGAATCCTACACGAAATTGTATCAAAAACATGAACCTATTAGCTTCTGTTACTATGTAAAATATGAACATGGAGACTATAAAATACCTGTAACCTACGAAGGTCCTGATGCATCAGCAGTATTTGTAAAAATGTTAATGGAGGAAGCAAAGGCAATCAGCCGTGTTTACAAAAATAAAAAACCAATGCTCCCCTTAACCAAGAAAGAACAAATTGATTATGATACAGCCACTCATTGCCATATATGTGAAACGTCTTTGAATGGATACTCTGTAAGGGACCATGACCACCTTACAGGTAAATTTAGAGGAGCCGCACACAAAGATTGTAACTTATTCTATAGAAATCCATGTTTTGTTCCTGTGTTTATTCACAACCTATCTGGATACGACACACATTTATTTGTAAGGGAGCTTGGCATCGATGAAAAGAAAATTGGCCTAATTCCCAACAATGAGGAAAAATATATTTCTTTTACGAAACATGTACGTGGCGGTGTAAATTTAAGATTTATTGACTCCTTTAAATTTATGGCATCCAGTATCGATAAGCTCTCTAGCAACCTTTCCAGAAGCCAATTCCGGGAAACTAGTAAGCATTTCTCTGCAGACCTTCTAGACTTGGTTATAAAGAAAGGTGTTTATCCATATGACTACATGGAGAGTGCTGAAAAATTTTGTGAAACATCACTGCCTCCTAAGGAGGCATTTTACAACAAACTCAATAAATGTGATATTAAAGATGAGGAATACGAATTTGCACAAAAGGTGTGGGAAAAATTCAACATAAAATCCCTAAGAGAGTATACGCAGTTGTATAACAAAACAGATGTTCTTATTTTGGCCGATATTATAGAAAACTTTAGAGATGTATGTCTCAAAACATATAAGCTAGATCCTGCATGGTACTTTACAGCACCTGGATTGGCTTGGGATGCTATGCTCAAGCATACAAAAACAGAACTAGAACTACTGACGGATTACAACATGATTTTGATGATTGAAAAAGGTATTCGTGGTGGAATATCACAATGTTGCAAGAGGTATGCCAAAGCAAATAATAAATACATGAATGACTATGATGCTAAAGTTGAAGACTCTTATCTGACATACCTGGATGCTAATAACTTATATGGGTGGGCTATGAGTCAGTATTTACCTTATGGAGGGTTCAAATGGAGAAATACATATATAGATGTAAGAAAAATACGAGACGATGCCCGAAAAGGTTATATATTGGAAGTTGATTTGGAGTACCCACATGAACTACACGACCTCCACAAAGACGTACCACTGGCTCCAGAGAATAGAATACCTGAAGGTTCGAAAATGCCTAAATTATTAACTACGCTATATGACAAAGAAAGGTATGTACTGCACTATGTAAATCTTAAGCAATATCTATCCCTTGGAATGAAGTTGAAGAAGATCCATAGAGTTCTGGAGTTTGACCAATCAGACTGGCTCAAGTCCTATATAGATCTAAACACAAATATGCGAACAAAGGCATCTAATGATTTTGAAAAGGACTTCTATAAACTAATGAACAACTCTGTATTCGGTAAAACAATGGAGAACATTAGAAACAGAGTGGATATACGGTTGTGCACAAGCTCTATGCAAGTGGATAAATTAGTGGCCAAGCCAAACTTCAAGGATAGAACTATATTTACAGATTCTCTGGTTGCAGTTCACATGCATAAAACAAACCTGTACTTTAACAAACCTATTTATGTTGGAATGAGCATACTTGACTTGTCAAAGACCTTAATGTATGATTTTCACTACAATTTGATGAAACCAAAGTATGGGAAAAATATTGAACTGTGCTACCAAGACACAGACTCGTACATATATTGTATAAAAACATCAGACTTCTACAGTGATATGAAAGAAATGATCGATCATTTTGATACGTCCGACTATAAAAAAGACAACCCTTATGGACTACCTTTAGTTAACAAGAAGATTATTGGTAAAATGAAAGATGAATGTATTGGTAAAATATTGGAAGAATTTATTGGATTGAAGTCGAAAATGTATGCCATTAATGTGGAAGGTGATGTAAAGAAAAGAGCAAAAGGGGTAAAAAATACTGTAGTCAGGAATGAAATTAGTTTTGATGACTACAAAAATTGCTTGTTTGGCAAAGAAGTGGTGTACAAAAGTATGAATCTCATAAAAAGTAAAAAACATGAACTGTTTTCAATAGAGTTGAGAAAGAAAGCATTAAGTCCAGAGGATGACAAACGGTATATTCTTAAAGATGGAATAAATACACTGCCATGGGGGCATTACAAAATTGAAAAAAGAGCGAGACTATAAAATATTTTTTCCCATATAATAAAATGACTTCCTTGATGATTATCCTTTTAATTTTAATAACCTCTAGCAGAGGCGAAAATCAAACACTTTCCACAATAAAATATTTAAATGATTTTGGATACTTAAAAGTGTCCGACAAAGATATTACAAATGTAAATTCATCAATAGTTTCAAATGCTCTCCGACTTTTCCAAGAGTACCACAACATAACAATTAGTGGCGAAATAAGTAAGGAAACACTGACACTAATCAAAACTCCTAGATGCGGGGTACCAGATGATGTATTTGGCTTTTCTACATCTATTACAAAATGGACAACGAAAGTAATAAAATGGCATTATGTGTTAGCCAATCATGATATACTACAACTAACACAAGAAGTGTTTCATATGTGGGCTAAAAATACTGACATTATGTTTAAACATGATGCTCAAAATCCGCACATTATAATATCAAACAAACGAGGTATCCACACATTTCAAAAGTTCGACACTTATGTAATAGCAAATTTGATGGGGGAGGAGGAGTGCTGGCTCATGCTTTTTTCCCGAAATCAGATAACTCGCCTGTTGAAATTCACATTGATGCTGAAGAAGACTGGTATCTTAAAAAAGACAACAAATCCCAAGGTAAAAAAAGTCTTTTCATTGTACTATTGCATGAAATAGGGCATGCCTTAAGAATACATCATTCGAATGTCTACGAGTCTGTTATGTACCCAATTTATGTCTCAGATCGACTAGCATTACAAACTGACGATATTTTAGCAATACAGAATCTTTATGGCAAACCTAAAAGACCTGTACATTCGTTGCCACCTCCTAAACCAAACATTTTACCTCCTACAAAAGAAGTAGATTTGTGTGACTTAAAAAACATTAACACATTTTTGATAGTCAACCAAGTAATGTATATTTTTTACAAAAAGTATGTTTGGACTTATGACACGGCAGATAAAATAGTTAGTAAACCAGAGCTTATCACTGACTGGCTGTTTTTCTTACCTGCTAATTTTGAAGGCTTTACCTCGATTTATCAGAGACCTTCAGGAGAAATTGTAATGTTTATCGATTCAAATGTATATATATTCGAATATCCTAGTCTGCAACTCATGTCTGGATATCCAAAGATTATTTATGACTTGGGTATGCCCCAGAATTCCAAAATTGAAGCTGTTGTAAACACCTACTCTGGTCGCACTTTTGTATTTTACGATGAAATGTATTTTATGGAACTGGATGAGTGCTTATACAGGTCTAAATCCTTCGGCATAATTTCAAAGAAATTTCCAGGCTTACCAGTGGGGTTAGATTCTGCCTTTAGATACACCAATGGGTTTTTATACTTTTTCAAGAACACAACATACTATGAATTCAGCGAGTTTACGAACATGTTGAACAAAGCTGACAGATTTGATCTTTCAGTGTTCAATGTAAAGTGTCCTACATTATCATCATCATATTCAGATATTCTTAATCAGTTCAAAAAGCTAGTGCTGCAAATGGAGACTGTCTCCGTACAATAAATTTTATTTAAGTATGATTATTATTTAATGGGATCCTTCCCATTAAAAAAAAAAAATGGCTGGCCAGTCGTTCCAGATAATTTTTAACATCGGGACCAGTCGTTCCCGATAATTTTTAATATCGGGACCAGAAAGGCCAGCCATATTGATTGTTGCTATTTGTTTAATTGTACTTCCACTTATAACAACATCTCCTGTCGTTCCCGATGTTAAAAATTTTTATAAATAAATTATCCATTAAATTTAAAAGATGATTATATAACAGTAAATGTTTTTAATGGGAAATTACCCATTAAAAACTAATAACCATACATGTTTGCACACTAGTTGACTTCGGTGATTCTTTCACTTTTGATATCATAAATTAGGTTTCTTTGACTTATTAGTATCACATTGCAAATAGTTGTAGCCTCGATTGGCTTATTAAAATCAACTGTAAGTTTCAGATTAGTTCTATCTTTTACAATAGAGGTTTTTCTGTAAGAACAATCAATAACATACAATGGGCTCCTAGAAATAAATGCATCAGGTTTAAAATATAGTTCATTGTTACGGTAAGACGTCTCTATCTTAGTCTTTGAATTTCTAAAATCATTGTAGGCAATGTACATCTTGTCGAAAATTTTATCTTCGATATCCAGGTTCCAATTCTCTTTAGGGAACAATTCATTCCTTCCATTCTTAATACAAATGTTTTTGACATGACAATGGTCAAAAATTGAACCATGTTTGTCTTGATCAACATCTTCTTTTCTGTTTAGCTGAAAGCCAACAATGACAAAGTCAGGCATATCGAATTGGATTGAATTGAACTGATCCTTTATATCAAACTGGAATGAGTTTGCACCAGTAGGTACAGGTTTTTCAAGACATTGCCAATAATTGAAACCTATAGGAATTTTGGGGTGTTTGTATAGTTTTGCTTTAATTTCGTCTCCATAATTAGGTTCGTATTCAACAATTGGCCACAGGATTTCCATTTTTTCAATAACAATTTTACCAGCATCTGGGATAATATCAACAGTTCCATCTTCTTTCAGTTTAGGCCTTCTGTAAACAGAAACATCATCATTAGAATTTCGAATGAACGTGATCTTGTACCCACCTTTCCAGAATATTTCATTACAATCCCTCATAAACCCAAACAAATATCGTAGTGGATAGACAATTTCATTAGGCTCATCTGCCCTAAAATATTTACCTTTTTCTATCCCTGCTAGTTGCAAGTACGATGATTCCGATCCTGAGCTAAGCAGTGCATGCATCATAGTTGAAGTGATGCCAGGATTGTCATTACTTTCTATTATATTGCCATGCTTAGATATCTCTACTCTGGAGAACTGGAATGGGAAGAAATTCTCACAAAGGTCAATAGTTGAAGTTTTTTCATAACCTGAATTTGTATCTCTTTTAGTTAGCTTATACTGTTGGTATACGTAGGCCTCATTCGGATACGAAAATGCATCACCAACAGGAATATCAAACTCAATACGTTTGTTGTATTCATTCAAATTGTTTTTTGTCTGGTCGTTAGGTGGAAACGACTGACGATCATAGCTTTCAATTTTTTGTAGATTCATTTATTATATAGAAAAATAATAATTTTTTTAAACTACTACACTTTTCTTATCAACCCAAGAATTATGACTACTGTCAAAACCTAACCATTTAACTAGCACCTTATTTCCTTTCCTTTGTAAAATTTTCTCTACTAAATAGTCTCGATCATATTTGGTCTTAAGCAGCTCTGGCTCATAAAATATACCCTTAATGGATTCACTTTTCAAGTCTTTTATTCTGTAGGTTATGGGGTGTGTGTACAATACTTCACATACCTCAAATACTTCAGTGGACCAGTTTGGTGTATACCCCTTTTCAAACAAACCTTTACTCTTACTTATGCGTACTTTAACTCCTACAGCAAACCTTGGTTTAGCCATTTTTCTTTCCCCACCATACATGTTGATTAGAATAGACCCTTCATTCTTTGCACTTACATTGGTAGGTTTCATTCCGATTGTGCTGTGAACAGTGTTATTGTATTCACTTATTAATTTAGGTAATATATCAACCCATTTATAACTTCCCTGCACAGTAAATATCTTCCACATTTTCTCCTTCAATGTTCTATTAAATCTTTCTACAACACTGGCTTTTTTTTCCACTGTATGTTGAGTAGTGAGTTATTTTATTATTCACCATTAATGTCTTAAATGATTTATTGTAAAATTCTTTTCCTTCGTCTGTTTGTAAATGCATAGGTATACGACCATTCAAAATAGTTTTAAATGCTAAAGTAACATTTTCACCTGTTTTATCTTTGACTGGTATTGCCCAAACATACTTGGAAAAAACATCAATCACGGTCAGCATATATTTAAACCCCTTGTTAAGTCTGTGTATACCTTTTAAAGAGCCAGAGTCCATCTCAACCAAGTCAGCCTGCCAGAGATCGTCGATGCCAAAAGATAGAACAGCCCTCCTGGGAAAGTTTTTTCGAATTGGTTTATGAATTTCATTTGCAATATCGTTTTTTATATCCCCACCAGTGAACATAGACTTATTGGAGCCACAACATCTACAAACACATTTAATTCTTGCTTTACCATTATTTGTAAGTTCATATGAAACCTTATCACTTAGTGTATGCTTCCTACACTTGAGACAGTACACATTTAAGTTATCATTACTCATTTTTATTTTATTATAAATAAATGATTACCGAAGAACAAGCTAAAAAGAATATAGAGAGAAGAAGGCAGCTAACTGAAAAGTTTAAAGCATTCAGGAAACTACGAAAAGATGAGTATGATCGAAATAAGAAACAAGAGCAACCTTTGATAGATGCTATAGAAGACTTGGGGCAAAAAATTGAGCACATTACAAACAAGAATAAGAACCTAATCGAGGAACTTGTTCCATTTGCTGTAAAGAATTTGGACTACCCACGGACACCTACGGAAACTTCATTTGAGAGAAAGCTGTTTGGTAAAGCAGACACTGATGACGATGGCGTTGAACGCTATGATGAGGCGTTGGGGCATTTGAAAACCGATATTGTACCGTTAACCAACTATAGAACAACATTTATTGGAGAGAAAGTGACTGAATTCTTAAATAACTGTGATGACCATGTTTTTGGGCTAAGGCCTGAAGGAAGCAGAAGGTATATTGGTGATAGCGAAGTAATATTCAACAATGACCAGTTTACTGTAAAAGGTCGAACATACATTGGAACTGATGGTTTGCTGAAATTGCTAACACGTAAGGACGTATCAGAAAGTGACTACACTGCAACCGACTATGAAAACTATAGTCATATCCTAACAGATACAAATGCAGTTTTTCAAAAGAATGATCCAAACTCAGGAACACCAAAATCAAGCAGGGGTGACAAATGGAAAAATATTGTTAAACCTATTTACGAATTGATTAAAAAGAAAAACCTCTCACCTAGAACAGGAAAAGGTATTAAGAAATATACAGGCTATCCCAAAGAATACATATGGATGGACGATGTTAGGAAGCTCATTGATCGACTTCTCATTATTTATGGCGAAGAGAATGCTGGAAATGATAACTATTACAATGAGAAGGTTGGAATAATGAATATGCTCAACAGCAAGTTCAGTGACTTTGTTGTGAATAATCCAAAAGGTATACCATACCTGATACGAATGTTGAACACAATACCTCATTCATTCTGGGAGTCAGAACATCATGGAAAAGGATTACTCAATGACTTAATAAATTCTCTGCCTTTTGAGCTGCATGCACCAGGCTACAGATTCCTGGGTCCAGGTACCAGACTAAAAGAGAGGCTTGAGAGAGGCGATAAACCTGTTAATCCATTAGATGAGGCCGCAATGGAGCATGATGTAGCTTATCATCATCATAAAGATCTAGCTGAAAGACATGTAGCTGATAAGGAACTAGAAAAGAAGGCATTCAAAAGATTGTTAAGCCCAGATGCTGATCTCAATGAGAGATTGTGGGCTGGTGTTACTGGATCTGCGATGCATATTAAACGTAAGCTTGGCTGGGGGATTAAAATAAAAATTTAAAATATGTGTTATAATAAATGAAAGTAAAAAACATTGCATTTCAAGTTTCTAACGAGGAGCTGAAGGGTTTGGATATTGATTCTTTCCTGACGAAAGACCAACTGGAATGCAAAAACAAGAAATTAAAGGAGGGCAAAGGCATGAATATCACAGTCTCAGTTCCACAACTTAAGAAAATGTCTAAGGAAATGAAAACAGGAAATGGTTTGACATCTCACAAGGGTGGATTTTTGCCTTTGATTTTTGCAGCATTGGGTGCTCTAGGGGCGTTGGCAGGGGGCGCTTCATCTATCGCTACATCAGTTATTAATGCTAAAAAGAGAAACCAGGAATTGGAAGAACAACGTAGACATAATTTAGCCATGGAAAAACAAGGTAAAGGAGTCAAAATTGTAAAAAAAAAGGTAACTCCACTCAGTAACTTTGATATTGATAAACTGGTTAAAAGATTAAACATTAAAAACTTTAGAGGTGTATTTATGATTGATGAGTTACCTAACAAATCACTCTATCAGGAATGTGGAATTGTTAACCTAGATGTTTCAAAAAACTCTGGAACACACTGGGTATGCTATTGGAAGGAAGCTAACAACAAATATTATTTCGACTCATTTGGTGGGGATCCACCCCGGGAATTGATCGCATATCTCGGGGGTAATATTTTTTATAATGATGACAGAATTCAAAATTTCCATCAAGTAATTTGTGGTCATTTGTGTTTAATTGTGCTAAATCATTTTTCGCATAATTTTAAATTTCCGAAAATTATTTCACTAATAATAAACGATGGATATGTGTGGAAATGCATTAATGACCTCTTGGATTGAGGATCAAATTAAAGAACACAGGGGTAATGATACAACTACTGAGAATATCAATCCTAATGATTTTGTTTCCTACCCACAGTTCAGTGACTTTATAACCACACTGACAAGAAATAAAAGATCATTGGATAAAGCCTTTCTTACCTACTTGGAAGAAGATAATAATATAGATTTTGAAAACAAAAGGCTTAGAAACGTGGGAAAGCCTATTGCACCTAATGATGCAGTCAATTTAGAGTACTATCAGTCAAACAGAATTAACATTATTCGTTTAGTTGGAAAATACAGTTCAAAGGATAAAGTATTTTACCTAGGTAGTAATCAAACAGAATACATTTTTATGAGAGATGGGCGAGTAAGTGAGATAATAATAAAGCCGGAAGAATATAAAGACATTATCATGTTATACTATAAGTTGAAAAAAATTAAATTGCATAAGTCATTCGATGTAATGTCTGATGATAAAATATTTTTTAAAATTCCAAAGGCTTTCAATGTACCTGAAGGCACAGTTGTTTTTATCAAAATAGTTGTGGTGTATAAATATATTTTAAAAAAATCAGATACTGTTAGTTTTTAATGGAAACACTTCCATTAAAAGCAAAGGAAAATGTGATAATAATCTAAGGATTTAAAAACTGTTTAATTTTGTTACGATACTTACCATTATTCAACTTACGAGTCGTATCTATTGTAACAAAACCATATTCGTTATCCCAGCATTTTGAACAAGTCTCCCTAAATTTCTCAAACAACATATCACCACCAACAAAATCGCTATGAATATGTTTAAGATTTGTATCGTCTTGCCTGAATACGCAAAGAAAATTGGCATTGTCTCTTATAAGCTGTTTAGGCACTTTTGAGTATGTTTGAGCTAAATAGAAACAATCAATATCTTTGTGTCTACCACGAGTTAAGAAATCTCTTACTTTGTCCTGATTTTCAAGTATGACATCATCGAAAACAACAACAGAGTCATTACAGCATTCATCCACGGTAACCATTTCTTCATTTGTAGGGAAGAAGTATGCTATTGGTTCAGTTATCAGTTTTGCTGCTGCCTCTGTCTCTTCCTTCAAAGTGATATATTTTGATTGATTCAGACTTTTTGAACATACGTAGAGAGTACCAAAGTCCAACCATCCCGGGGCATATATAAAATTATCTATCATAAGTGTAGTTTTACCACAATTACTAGCACCCACTATCAAACATCTAATATTATTAGGTAATAATTCTCCATGACGTTTTTTGAATACAGTGTTTTCTGGTAACTTTATTTTAATATCCCAGTCCACTTGTTTCTTGTCTCCTTTCATTTATTTAATAATAATTTTTATAATAAATGAGTAAAGTATTCAAGCTAACAGATAACAAATCAGTGTTGAAGAAAAGGCTACATTATCCTTTAGAGATAGAGGAGCACTCAGTGGCTTTAGTTCAGTTCTACACTACATACTTAACACACAACATTACCCATGTGAAAAACAGGCTCTATTTTATAGACATGGCAGGTATGGAAAGAGCAGTTGAAATTTCAGTTGGCCAATATAGCTTAAAAGATCTTGTAAAAACTATAAAAACCATTCCCCCATTTAATGTAGTTCCAATGGGCGGGGGAGAAAAAAATAGCATATCCCTTGAGCTGGATAACATAACAAACAGGGTGAAAGTAAAATGTGTTTTTAATCTACAGTTTGGGAAGTGGGGGTCAATTGTTGGGCTTTTGGGCTTCACAGAAAATAAAATCCTGAAAGCATATGAGTACCATTATGGTGATACAATTCCAAAATTTGTTCCCTTTGAAACAATAAATATACACTGTAATATAGCTAATGGTATGATATTAAAACATGATGAATACACCCACAGAGAAACCAGCATCATTGCTACCTTTAAACCGAGGACGACATTTGGATTTGGCGACACGATCTATTACGAACCTGCTTATCCATTATTTTTTCCAGTGCAAACAACTCAAGTAACGGAAATAATGATTGAAATTAAGGATGACAAAGGTAAGTTAATAAATTTTGATTCGTCAGATAGAACGGTAGTATTAGAGATGAGACCGTAGATAACTATTTTTATATTAAAGAAAAAGGTATTTTAGGTTGAAAGTATTCTGTATAATAACTTTAATGGTTATTTTTTAAACCATTAAAGTTTCCATATAAATATATATATATATATATATAAACCAGGTTCATTCTAATTGCTTGTATTTAACTCAAGACAATTCATACACTGTATCTGACAACAACAGAGAGCTCACGCTCTCTGTAGGAACCAGTTTTCCTCGTACGAACTCGTTATCTGTGCGGTTATATGTGAACCAGCATGCATCTCGCTGGCCTTGACTGCAGAGCCTCTATCTGTGATGCAATATACGGACCATGAGGCGGTCGACGGTCGACGTATACTCCCTCTGGCCGTGACTCATTAAACCACTCGACGGAATTCGCCAGAGTGACTCACTATATAAACAGTATGAAGCACCTCGCCTAGCGTCTTGCCAGTTTAGCTCAGTGGCAAGACGTACGGCTCTTAACGCAAGGTTCGTGGGTTCAAATCCCGGGCTGAGCGGATTAATTTACAGCGTGGGTGTGAAGGCGCCCGCATCCACTCTGTATATTTATCAACCGAGCCGTTCAAAATTTGGGCTAATTCTATGGTAAAATAAATGCTCGTTCTCTTAGCAGATGCAAATATATGGTACCTCTTAAAACCCAGCAAACATACTCTCTATAGTATTCAGTATTGTATCAGATGTATAGCTGGGTAATCTCGGATGGTGAAGGCGCCACACCATCTGAGAGGGGGTACTAGATCTCCCATCTCACCACTTAATAATATAAAAAAAAAACATCATAGGCCGGCCGAGTGGTGAGGTGGGGGGAGTTCTCCAATGGAGTTTTGTTGGTGCTAAAATAAGGCCGGTAAAATAAAATAAAAATGGTCCCTGGCGAGTCATTAAGTTGGCCGTAAACCAATATCAAAAAAGGTCCCCTGGCGCGGTGTAACAGCCCGTAAACCTTTTGCAATTTTTTCTTGTAATAAGAAAGATGGATAATATTTCTATAGAAGGTGCAATGAAAAATTTAGAAAAAGAATTCAATGTTTCGCCTACAGGTGCGTATCTAAACTTTTAATTAGACTATGTTGTAGCACCTTGTCGAAGTCAGAGCGATAATTGAGTTTTAATGGTTTTATATAATCATTAAAACTTTATAAGGATATGAAGACAGATAAAAATCAACTGATGTCGAGTTATACTATGACGTTTTACTCTTTAACAAACTGGATAGAATGTTTGTTACCATAATTTACCATTCCTTCATACTTAAAACTTATATCTCCATGATTAACATCCCTTAATACATTATCATTGAAAATATTAACATATCTGTCTGGAAAGGTTACCTCGAAATTACCTGAAGTAACTACCACTTTGCGGCCGTACAATGTTTCCTTTATCTCAGCATGGTTTATGGGATAAGACTGTCCTATTGTAAGGTCGGAAAGTTTCTTAAATTGTTTGGTGTTGTTTAATATATTTAGCAACTGATCCATGTTTTGTTTATGTATCTCTTTATATGACATTTTCATTTCTTTAAACCAAAAAAATATTCCACAGGTATGATGAAGGTAACCATAATGATAATGGGAAGGATGTCAAAAATTTAATAGTTCCTTGGCAAGCATTAAATCAAAAATATAAATTTAAATTCTAATGGATGAAGGTAAGCATACAGAGTTCAAATAAGTGCTGCGTGTGTTATGGATGATTTTAAACCATTAGTTGGGAATAAATTAAAAAATAGTTGTATGGTGTTTGTTGTCCATTAACTTTATAAGGAAATTAAAAAAATGCTAATGGATTAAGACAAGCATACGCGGTTCAAATAAGTGGTGTGTTCGCAATGGTGTCTGTCAACCATTACCAGAGGTGTAATTAATAACTACTAGAATGGTGTCTGTTGACCATTAAATTTAGATTTATTTTATGGTGATTTTAAACCATTAACTGAAAAGGCGCTGAGAATAAATTGGGGAGTATTTTAAGGTGTAGGTGGACCATTAAATTTAGATTTATTTTATGGTGATATTTAACCATTAACAGGGGTTGTTCTCGGGGTTGTTATCATATCGGCATTCCCACTACTAGAATGGTGTGGGTGGACCATTAAATTTAGATTTATTTTATGGTGATATTTAACCATTAACATTGGTTGTCCTAGGATCGGCATATTATATCTACTCCCCGTGACAATACAAAAAAAGTCACGGGCTGGGTCTCCTAGTAGCTATATAATTCGTTTGAAAGAGTGCTACTTTACTATCGGAAATAGTTTTATCGTTGCGTTAGTGTTGGTATGTTATTTTAGTAGGGTTTTTTTCCAAATACGAATATATCTTTTTCTATTAGGCATATTATATTAATGATTATTTAAAAAACTATTGTTGCTTCAACAAAACTTTTAGGCAATAATTATTTTACAAAAAAGTAAGATATAAAACATTAAGAGAATTATATGAAGAAGTTAATTTACTTCATAACCATTTGATATATCGAGAAGAAATAACGAGCAGATTTTAAAAAGAAATAAACTCTATAATCTCTTAAAGTTTTATCAAAATTAGTTCAGCTGTTTCGAAGCCTCTGCTGGGCAAACATCCAGAAAGACAAAAATTTTAAAAACAGTTATATACACGTTGAAAAAGCATATTACGCTTAGATGTTGGTATCAATTTCTAAATAACCTACAGGCACTTCAATTTTATTTATTTGTATAGATGGGCGTTAGCTGACAAGTCTCAACTGCAAAAAATCATCTTCGTCCTGTTTTATTGGGGCCGAAAGCGCCAATCTTTGGTAACCTTGAGAAAGGTAAAGCCATTCTTACAGAAACAACACGCAATTTATTTCAACGATGTTGTAATCATACAGCGGAATAAACAAGTTGACACAGACGGAACTGTGTAACGTTACCTTTTATATAAACGTAGCCGTTCTCTGATTGGCTGCGCGAGGTTGCAGGAACGAGCCCCTTGTCGTACTGGCTACCGCATGTTGCCCCAGTTTCCCTAATGGATTATCTGCTCGCTCGCTAGCAAGTTACAAGGCTCTGATTGACGAACTGAGCTCTGACACGTTTGCAGGCTAGTGGCGCTCTATTGCTGGAGTGTACGCGCGGAGCTCGTGGAATAAGTTCTGTATTCATATGTGTTCTGTAAGCATACCATCAAGTAAGAAACAGTAATTTTTGTTGGTAGGATCCGAAAACTTCTATAAGGTGGTAATAAAGTGACTTCCACTGGAGAACTGCACTTGACAGTACAATATACACAGTTCATTACAAAGTTCTAACACAATACAAATATTGTCAGAGAGGTATGATATAGTTTGCATATGAACGAAGAATGCAAGTATTGTGCAACAATGTAGAATATTTTGCTAAAAAATTTCTCACTTGAATTTAAAAAAAAAAATTAAAAGACTAATTTTAATAAAAGTTTAGCGTTATTTCCATTCATAATGATTCGGAAAGCATTTTCGGCAATTAAACCTTCGTCAAGTAGGACAAAAAATGATAACATTTGTGGCTAAAATGGATGTGCATGAAATAAAATATTAAAAATTATGGCAAACATTGTAACTATTTTTTATATCAACCAGAGTAATTCTAATGATAGCCATTGTTGCAGCAAAGCTTTGCGCAAAATATTATTTTTTCAAAGTATCCGTAATTGAAATTCGCCGAAAAGTTTATTAATATATCATATTATTTTAACCGACCTCCCTTGGCGCAGTCCACTGGTACGCCGCTGGTCTGCGATGCGGTAGGCTCTGGGTTCGAATCCTAGGCAACTCATGGGCGTTAGTTTAAGTTAAGTCATAAGTAAGTTTGTAAGCCATCTGCTGATAAGCGTTCAAGCATGACACCGTGAGGACGTTAATAAGCCCTTTACAATCAATCAATCAAGCAACATAAATATTTTTGGATATTTTAATATTTAAATAAGTAAGCTGCAGCTAAATAATTTATAAAGTTACAAACTATAGTCTGTTCACTGGTTCTTCACCCTTTTTTAATCAAACCTTTAAGAAATCACCCCATGCATGATGTGCGTGCATGTTTCTGCATGTACCACATGCCTTCTAAACTTGTGTTAAAATACAAGTGACTTATTTCTTGTTAAATAGAACTTTTATTTTTATCTTGTGTATAAATTATAATATTTCTTTTACAGTTAACACAAATAAAAACACAGAATAAGGGTGTGTTGAAAAAGCCTTGGAAGAAGTAGTTCCTAAGCAAAATGTTACTAAATTGAGTGCGCATGAATGTGGTGCGTTGTCCCACAGATGTAATTTTCTAGATTCGGTTAATGAGGTGGAGGAATATCCTGGAAGTACAACTCTAGCAGGGCTTCAAAAAAGTTGGAAGCAGGACCGGTCCTTCACATTTTTCGAGTGTAAGTGAGTAAAATTGTGCCAAACCCCCTCTTCCCCTTTTCTTTCGTAACATAAAAATATTATCAAACTTTTATGCAGTTGTGACTCGTACTTTGTGGACTGTTGGTATGTGCCAGCACGTGACTGAATACAGTAACAAGTTTTTATTCTTGCATATTAAATCTGTATATAATAATAAATACTATCAGAAGTTATCACGAAACTTCGTAATTAGATAGCGCCCCCTTTCAGTCCTACAACACAGCAACGTGTTTTCTTAATTTCTGAAATTGTAATTAAATATAACGTTATTAAACAGTGTGTTTAAATAAATGATTTAAATATCATTTTAAATTATAATATAAGTATACTTTAAAAAATTTGCCCAGTAAAATTTGTCCATCTGTTTTTACATGTTCGCCTTAGGCAGTGAAATCTTTCATGTCTCCTTTTGGGCGCCCTGTTTTGTTTGGCGCCCTACGCGACTGCTTACTTCGCTTATATCAAGGACCGACCCTGGCAGTTGGTAAGTTACTGCTAGTGATCTTAATAAATTTCCTTGTTTCAAATACAACATAAGTCGTACTTTTCTGGCAGTTTTGGTGGTGTGTGTGCTTGTTTGTATTGAGTTGTGCGTGTTGTTCAGTCTGGCGCAAAGCTACACTGGAAGACAATGTACTTTTATCTTAAGGGGAACCTACACTCTTGATATGAAGTGGTGAAAATTCAGCTACTGATAATCAAAGCCAGATAACTAATTAATATGATGGCTGATTTTCACTGATTTATTTGTTAATCCCACATATTTTCCACTGCCATAAGCAACTTGTACTTAATTAATTTGCTTGATTTGCCACTCAGCTGTAGTTTATCGAGTGACTTTAACTGATTGATATCACTGATTCAAGCTTAGTATGTATCCTCGCTATTTCGAATTCTTAGTTTTTCCAGCTTTTTATTGTGCCTTCTTCTTCTTCCATATATCAGGCGTCTTCAGCGTGTTCCGGCGTCCATTTCGCTCGCTCGGTGTCTTCCCTTTTTCGAAGATACACTGTAAAAATATTCTGGTAAACTTCCTAAACTGTAATGGAAGTTTTAACTTATAGACAGTGTGGTAATAGTACCAAAAATCAAACTGCATATAAAGGAATGTTTAGCAGTGCTACTATACAAGTTGGGCACCTCCCTGTGCATTTGACTGTTTCCTGAACAAATGCAGCAACGCTACGATGAATGTATAGGGGAAAAAATTACCTTTCTCACTAAGCATATACACTGGTATGATACATTTCTGAATAATTTCTTAGAGTGTACTTTGGGCACTAAAACTAAGCCTAATTGTATTTTTTACGTCGGTGGGTTACTAGCCCTTTCCACACAACCCCCAACCGAGCGCCGGGTTTTATTTTGGACTTTCTCTGTCCTAGGGGATTGCCTTCTCTGCGGCTAAGAAGTTTCCCTCCCTTAGAATATTTCGATTTAGGAAAACAGAAAGACACCCAGCACTATCGAGTACTCTGATAGTTTCGGGGTTGAAGTAACAAGAGTCGGTCTAGGGTGACCGATAGGGAAGTATAAAGAAACAGTTAGTATCAAAGTAAGGGAGTAAGAGAGCAGACCCAGCTGGGAGACCAATGGGAAAGTCACTTCCTACGTCATCTAGATATATACTTGGACCATGCCACCAAGTCTGGAGTGATCCCTCATCCAACGCCCAGTAAACGTGCTCTCTAGAGAGGAGACTCATCCAAGAGGTCTATATTTTTAAAAAGTACATTTTGAAAGAACGCTCACTAGCTATTGACCTCGCACTGCAGTGCAGACAAGAGAACTATGAGCTCATAATAACGTCACAGTATTAATTCTGCTAAAACATTGATAAATATTTATTGTACATAGATAAGTGTACGTAGACTGTAAAAAAATGTTTGTAATGTTAACTAATTAAGTGTTTGTAATTTTACAAATGTTTCTATAAGTAAAGCATTTTTTTCTTGTAAAATTACTTGTGTAAAACTACGATAGCCATGTTCGTAATAGACATGAATAAATGTTTCTGCTATACTAACCCGTTTAAAAACTATATATGATGTAAAGTGTAGTTGCGTGCAACAGGAAACTAATAACTACATGTTTGAATAACGTTAAACATTTCATTAACTGAAATAATTATAGCAAAAAGACAATTTTAGAACCATCTGACACTATTACTTATCCATATTTACACAGAAATCTTAAAATTAAATAAATAGTATCTTATTAACAGAATAAATTACCTGTATACATGATGTCAGCAAATGATTAAAGTAATTTCATGATGTTATTGTAAGTGTATTATTGAACGTATCGGGCATCACTTGGCATCCGTATACAGAAACTCACCAAGTTTTGTTCTGTTTTGCAGATTTCCGCCTTCCGCCGCTATTATCGTAGCAGTAGCAAGATGGTGGCAAACAGCGAGAAAGCATACGGTGTCCTTGAATGCTATGCAAGTCGCTCAGTGAAAACAGTTCAACGACGATTCCGAACGAAGTTCAATGCAGAACCTCCATCCGCGAACTCCATACGGCGATGGTATGAACAGTTCACAGCTACAGGATGCCTCTGCAAGGAAAAATCACCGGTTCGTCCGCCAGTGCCTGAACAAACAGTTGACCGTGTGCGGGCTAGTTTCGTGCGTAGCCCCAAAAAATCAACGTGGAAAGTTAGCAGAGAATTGGATATTCCACGAGCGACCGTACGGAAGATCCTGAGGAAATGTCTGAAGCAGAAGCCGTACCGCTTGCAGTTGCTGCAAGTGCTAAAACCTGTAGACAGTCATTCGCTTTCAGTGGTGCACTCGATTACAAGAGCTTACGGAAGAGTATCATGACTTTTGCGATAAACTTGTGTTCAGCGGTGAAGCGACATTTTGTCTTAGTGACACAGTGAACAGGCACAATGTCCGTATCTGGGGTACAGAAAACCCCCATGGCATCATTGACCACATCCGTGACTCCCCGAAAGTCAATGTTTTTTGTGCCATCTCGAAATCCAAAATTTACGGCCCCTTCTTCTTCTGCGAAAAAAAACGTAACAGAGCGCATTTTTCTGGACATGTTTTATCTTTGCCTCATGCCTCAGCTCGAAACAGAGTGTGAAGAGTTTATCTTCCAATTGGATGGTGCTCCATCCCACTTCCATCGCAATATCCGCGAATTCCTGATTCACAGAGTGTCAAACCGATGGATAGGCCATAGTGGGAATGATGATCAACATCTGCTGCCATGGCCTCCGCGTTCCCCTGACCTAACCCCGTGCGACTGTTTATTTTTGTGAGACTATGTGAAGGATCTGGTGTTTGTGCCACCTTTACCGGTTGATTTAGCGGACCTGCGGGCTCGCATCGTCAACGCTTTCGATCACATTGACAGGGACATGCTGTATAACGTTTGGCAAGAACTTGATTATAGGGTTAATGTGTGCAGGATCGCAAGGGGGGGCTATATCTAACATTGTTAAAGTGCCAACAAAACTTGGTGAGTTTCTGTATACGGCTAACAAGTTACGCCCCAATACGTTCAATAATACACCTACAGAAACATCATGAAATTTCTTCAATCATTTGTAGACATTAGTACGAATTTATTTCTGGTGCTCTTACGTCATATTGGTCTCGCGGATAAGGTTGTGGGTTCTAGTCCCCACAAGGTGTAATTTCTTTTTCTGTGAATTATAATTTGAAATAAAGTTTTTCATATTCTCTGTTATTAATTCATCACTTTTGTTTCTAGAAGAAAAATAATATTAATATTACCGCTTCTCAAGAATATAAGTTGTAATACAAGTATATTATTTGTAATATTATAAATATGTTTTTTACTTTTTACCCGAAAACTATTGGTAACTGGGTTTGCAAAATTTCTTTTTGTAAAATTACGCGATTTCTTTCGTGTTTGGACTGCTGCATAACGTCAAACAGTAGCTGGATATAGTGGTAGATTCAGAATTCTCTTTCGTAAAAATATAAACAAACTATGAACACCAAATGACCTAAATGGTGGGTAAGGTTCCCCATCACCACGTTGCTTGGACGCCGACGATTAGCGACTCCAGAACACAGAATATTTGTAACAAAGGGTAGTGAGGGCGGTTGATCTCACTCTTTCCCAGCTCGGCGCGCAGGTAGGAGAGAGTTGTTAGGCGGTTGCAGAATCTCCAGGAAACGGCACACGAGACGGATTGTCGCGGACAACGGAGTGTCGAATAGTCTCCTCTCTCTCTCTCTCTCTCTCTCTCTCTCTCTCTCTCTCTCTCTCTCTCTCTCTCTCTCTCTCTCTTGGCACACGCACGCGCCACGGAGAGTAAAAGGCTCCGGCCCTGACTACTTGCAGCACAAAGCAGATGGAGATTGTGACAGTCCAGTGAACCGCCTTGGTTAATACCTCGAATTATCTTCACGGATGAAGCTACCCTAAATCGCGACGTAATCCAGATATGTAGCTGTAGCCACGCCTAGACTGGACGCTATACAGTTCCTGACAAATCGTTACAGACGCAGCCAGCTGCTCAGACGAGCAGCAGAGGCGCAGGAAGCGACCATTGCTTGTAGCAAGGAACCATGCAAGCATTCGCCTAGAATTATGTCGGGATACCATTCTACACTGAGGAAAAGGGTTTGCTAAATCAAACAAAACGTATTTAGCGCAATCAAATTAATTGTTTGTACAGGGGCGATGAATTATTGTGCTGCTGTAAACAAATTATTTTGTTATTCATATTTGGTTGCCACAAACAAAGATTGGGTTTGTGCAACCAAAGAGTTGTTTGGATCTACTTACATTCAATAGTATAGGTTAATATAAAATAGCTAATAGGGAGGCCGAGTAATATTCCAACCTGGGTCTTCTGCCTATATCTAGTGCTATGGCTGATCCTACTAAGTTCCTACTACTGAAGTAGGAGTGTTTTAAAATTCATACCATTCGAACACTAGTCTGCGTACAGTTGTAGGCGAATGTGAGTTATTGACAAAGATTTCCGGATAGGGGGTAGAGATATTGATTCCATCCTATATTTCCGCCATTTTGTAATTTTTTTTATAACATATTTTATCCCAAAAATCACTTCAGAAATCGATTATTTAACCCAAAATCACTGTTTTTTACCCAAAAATCGTTTCAGAAGTAAAATATTTTACATAAAAATTCCTTTTTTCCTGTTTTGCCCAGCTGCAAAAAAAAATTCCCCCGTCCCCCCCTCCAACCGCCCAAACAACACCAATAATTGCCTTCAGAAGGCTCTGGCTGTCATTTGGGATTTCCTTAATTTCTCTAAAAATCGCATGGTTTACCCAAAAAGTCAGCAATTTTCACCTTAAAATCAATCTTTTTCTCAAAAAAATCTCTAAAATTCACTCTCTTCTCTAAAAATTACCGAAAAAATTATTTTTAAAAAATTATTTAAATATAACGTATAATTTTTTAAAACTTGTGTCTCAATACCTTGGATTTTTATTGGTTTTCCTTTAAAAAAAATCCTCTTTCTGTCAACGTTAGAAAGAAATATCTGTGTTTGCATGGCAAAAGCAGTGTCAGCAGGTCTGCACCTGAATGGTGTCAGGTAACTGCATGCGTACATGCTTCCAAGTCATTTACGCACCTTTGTGGTGTGATATAGCAAAGTCAGCAAGCCCTTCATATTGGTTTATATTATTCTACGCAGAGTTTATCTCGATTATGCCGCCTGTATCGAATGGTGACATTGACCATTCCTGCAAAGTACATAAACTGTCATATTTTTTTGGTTTTAATTGTCAAAATTAGTATTTTTCTTTTTAAAAATGTTTACGTATAAAGCAGAGAAGCTTTTGAAACAAAAAAACAGCAAATTTTTCACACAAAATATATTGTACACATAATAAAATATATATAATCGGCAAGAAAATCAATAATTTGTTTTATCTACATTGGTGTTCACCACTCGATGACTGCCTCGGCGACCCAGGAATTGAAGCGGGCGGGGAAACACCACCACTCGAAGCATGCCTTTCCGTTATCTCATTTTAGCATATTCTCCACCAAAATACACGTCTGGAAACTTCGCCGGCTGGATCTCCTCGGTGTAGAAACTGCCATGGATGGGTAAGATGTTCATATTTTCGATATAGTAGGTCCTCGGAGCATAGTTGCGTATATGCTGCACACGAAACAGTTTGGGGATCCAAGTCGCCGTGAACCCTTTATCGAAGACACCTTCTGTTTGGAGATTCGCACCAGGTCGCCAACCTTAGATCTGGACTTGCGTGGGTTCTTCCCTTTCACATAAGTGTACACTGTCCGAACCAGGGAGTCGTCCTTGACATCTTCGAGCTTCATGCGAGTTGTCGAGTGCACTGTAGAATGATACTTCCACATCTTGCCCTTCAGAGTCCTGTTGAACTTCTCGATGATAGAAACTTTGAGATTACTGTACGTGGAATAACTATTTATGTTCTGGTTCTTCATTAGGTCCTTGAACTTTGCATTTAATAATTCCTTGCCCTGGTCGGTTTTCAATTGGTCGGGATGCATCCATTGCTCAGCGCATCTACCATGGGCTCGGTGATGTCACACGCGTTCGTTGACTTCACCGGCCTGGCACAGGCGAATTTGCTATAGGCATCGATAACTATCAACATGTATTTGTCGCCCTCGTTGACCCGAGAGTATGGTATCATCTCGACGAGGTTGGCTTAAAAAAAGGTCGTTCATCCCACAAATCATAACCTTGCGAATGCTGTAGTTGCGGATACTAGTGGCAGCAAATGGTTTGTGGGCGATACCCAATCGATTCATCATATGTAGCCCACCTCCTTAAGTTCTTCGATGATGGATATAATCTCGTTGGTGTGGGAGCCATTTTCCACACTTTGTAAAGCATGCAGTACCTGCAACCTATCGACCGGCTCGTTCGAATCTTCCCAAAACCTGTATTCAGTGTTCTTGCTGATGTCTAACTTCTTCAAACCTTCGCTGCTTTTCAGTGCTAGGCCACTGAAGACATCTGCGAAAATGTAGATTTTTTTCATGATCTTCGTCTTTATAAATACCTGTCAAGGTTTTTTTTTATCTTAGTAAATTGTGTGTGTGCGTTCGAGCAAAGTCTTGTATTCCAGTAGGTCGGATTCTGTAAATTCCTTTGGCTCCTTGCGAAATAGAAGTTCATATGGCCCATGGGTTCCACGTGTCATATAATTACCAACTCAGATGATCTCACCTGGTACACACTCTATTTCATCAGTAACAAGGAACCATTTATCATTATGCCTGTATACACCGTACGTCGCATCATTATTACGATATGTGTACGATCGTAAACACCGTGGAGCCAGAGCATGAGATTGCAGGGCTTTCTTCCATACATTTTCTTGTGTAGCAAATCGGCTTCCGATCCATCATCCTGATCTGTCTGTACACCATGTTTTCGCTTCTTCATATGCTCACTGGTATTGTCGACTTCGGTATTCACAGCAATGGGTGCTTTATCACTTTCCCTGATCACTTCCAAACAGCGAGTAATAGCCTTAAAAATTTCTTCATTTGTAAGCTCTCATGAAAATTTGGCTCTCTTGGAGAAGCAAATACATTGAGCGAACAGACTGAATCGGCCGATGTAAGTCGCTGACAATGTCCGACATCGTACTGAATAAAAATATTTACTGTAGTACTATTTTGTAGGTTTAGTCGTGAGTCTCAGCCAAAATACTTTCAATATTTCCCAGGTGTTTACTGCAGGCATTCAAAATGTTGCTGTTTAGTTTCTCTTTATTTTGTGCGGAGATCACATTCAATTTGTTGGTAATTTCCCTTTGAACATTCTGGCAAGCTTGTCAATAACACAAACGATCTTGATCTTCACACGATCCATCTTCGCACCGAACTCGGACAAGTAAGTATGAAACAATGTGTCTTGTTCGGCCAACGTACTGCGAAGTTCCGAGAGGAAGCCATAACCAGTTTCGAGGAAGAAATGTTTAGCAGCAGCATCTTTGGATCGTTCGTGTTTGCACAATGTATAGAATTATTCTTCTACCAGCATCACAATTTCCATAATTTCTTGGTACGAGACCATTTCCATCGCCATATTTGTCGAGCCGCAGCTTGGGTCTACTCAGTCCAAATTTCGATATGCTGTAACTATTTCTCGAAAGTCAACGATGAACTGATCAAATCCACAGCTGTATCTGAGATTAAAAGGATGCCAGTTCTTAATGATCATCAAAAATCCATATTTTTCTTTCCAACCTAAGGCATACATTCTTTTGAAATCTGATAGCATCATGTCCGTTTTGACATGATCGCTGTACTCATGTCGCCAATTCATAATGTCCATGCGAAACAGCACCAACACATTGGCATAATTGTGAAGCATCTGTTTGGGTATGCACGAATAAATCTGGCCAAGTTACACGAAGTCCACATACACATGCCATTGCATGGTAAAGTATTCTTAAATGCAAGTTTGTTTATCGCAAGCAATGTCATGGAAGACAAATAGCTTGTCAGTGCTTCACTCGACGGAATGAAAGCTTCATTATCACTGCATGGGAAATAACTGAAGCTTTCCACGGCCTGCAGTACACATGCCAATCACCAGTATTTTGGTTGCTGGAGCTATTTGGAGTGCAGGTACACGTTCTCAAACACCTCTCTGTATTAGGAAACAGGCTTCCATGTTGCGATTTGCGGATAATATCTTCATTTTCACCATGAATGCATATAAAAAAAGTAACATCTTGCTTGACGATCTGTATGTTACTGTTACAATCTTCTGGAGCAGGTGAAGGTGGAGGTGGTGGAGATGGAGTTGGAGTTGAACATCGAGTTGGAGGTGGAAAACCAATCCTTAAAGTTGTAAAATTTCTCTTTAAACAACACTCCAAGAAAACTGCTTCTGGAAGAAATTGCATTCAAAAGTAACATTCGAATTTTTCATTCTGCAGGTCGATATTTCATGTCGTCGTAAATGCCACAAAGATTTAAATGCATTACCACAGAAGCGACGCAGTAGATGCATCATTGGTATTATATGTCTGTACTCTTCCAATCCCCGAATGACACTGAAACGAAAATGTATAAAAGGAGCATTTGTATACTTTTCTTACTCAGTTCACCACGATGTCTCGAGGAGGTAATGTTGTAGCTGGAAGCGGAGTCGTCGATATGCTAATCAACAATCTACTATTCGAGCTGCACATTTCCGGATACAGGTTCTGCAGACCAGGAAACAAACTAGCCAAAAATCTGTCTCATGGCAACACATGCATCAATGTGCCGAATGAGGCATGGAAACAACATGACATAGCCAATTCCCTACACAAGGATCTGCAAGCTAGATGGCATTATTACAAAATACTTGTACAGAAGGCTGACGAAATAAGAAAATCATAAGACACCAGACTCGGAGAAAAAAGTGCAGAATAGGGCGTTTTCAATGTCATGAACGCCAAAGTGAAAACAGACATGTGTTCAAAGAGCAAGCGGAATGCGCAAATGAAACAAAAAAGGTGAAAAGGGAAGAAAAGCATGTAAGACCAAGAAAACATCTACCAGCAGATTTTTCCCATTGCTTTTGCCTACTCTCAATACCCTTGGATGCCTAATCGGTGCCACAAGTTGTATCGTCCGAGCCGTCAACTAAGCATCAGACGAACGGAAGCAGTTGTTCGAGGCCCATAATTATAATGCAAATATGGAAGCTATCGCTATGGGTAAAAAAACTGCCAAGTCCTCTACCTAAGGCCATACCCAGTAGGATGTGGTGGTGTACAAGAAGAGATGCAACAGGGGAAGGCAATGAAGTCTCTACCGAAACAACCACTCACGAACATGGATTTGGAACTGTTTGCACACAAATTGAAGAAATCTAATTTGCTCAGTGTGTTCATGCGAGATGCTTTGCCCACAAAAACCAAGAGAGAATAATGTGCCATAATTAATCTGTACACGACAGCCAGGCCTGGTACGCACTGGGTAAATTGTGTAAAAAATGGCAAATATACAGACTACTATAACAGTTTTGGTAATTTGCATCCTCCACCCGAACTGCGACTGTGCCTGAAAAATTGCTCACTGACTTATAACTACGAGATGGAGCAGATGCCGAATACATGGAACTGCGGGCATTTGTATATTCCCTTCCTGGTTCGCTCGTACAATTAATTGTATAAAACGGATATACACAGTGAGGAAACCATCAGTTATGTCAATAACGCTTACCTCGACGGGCCGTAGCTCTGAGCTGCGTGCTGTACATTTTCTGTCACTCGACATGGAGGGGGGATGGAACATATATTTAGTCTATTTTCAAACCTGCAATGCGATACCGAACATTGATGAAAAAACTGCAAGATATATCTCGTGAAAAGTGGTAATTTTTCCCATGAGGTGTCGTTGCCATAGGCTCTTATGGAATAGACGGCAATGCAAGGTACAATGAAGATTGGCTGTCTCCTGAACACAGAATTCGAAATACATGAGTATCCAAATACTTTGGAGACCGTCATTAGATGCAACGAAGAAATCGACTTTACGAAATCGGATACTATCAGACTGATGCTGCGGTTCGAACTACGCATCTACAAAGCTGGAAAAACAAACGTTTTGTTGCAGCCTGTAAACATCATGCTGGTCAACATGATATGAAAAAACTGCAATTTGGCAAGCAGTACATGCCTCAATGGCAGGCCAAGCAATATGCTGCACGAGTATTCGCCTATGGTTCCTCCAGGTTATAAAATGGTCATGGCATCTCAAATCATCATTAACATTCTGGTCGTCGCGAAGAGAGCACACGAGGTTGTCGTAATAGTAGTCGACCAGCATGGAGATTTGGTGAACTTTCGAAATTAAGAAATCACCCTGCGTCTGCATTTGAGAAGATAGAAATAATAATTACGCCGACTAGAAGTTATAAATACAAGCTGCACATCAAACCGCCAAACAGTATGTCATGGGTCTCCAAGACAATGAGATTTTGCTCTGCAGTCTTGGCTTCGAAGCCGATCGTCATTGAAGATTTTCTCATAATTGAAGAGCCAGCCATTTTTGAAGACAGCATTCCAAAGGTGAAACTTCATGCATACCAGCATTTCCTGATCGGGCTGTACACACTACCATCGGAGGTTTGGATAGCTGTCCAACACCAAGATATCTGCATATGGCATATTTCATATATTTTATTTACAGAATTGTACATATATACAAACAGTTCTTTGCATAGCTCGTTCTCGACAGATGTCGATGAACTGATCGAACCCTCGCCTGTACCTGCTTTTATGTAGCAGACAGTCCTTAATGATAGACAAATATCCACATTTCTCTTCCCAGCACAAGGCACACTTATCTTTGAAGTCTGATAGTGGCATGTCCTTATTGAAGTGACCAGTGTAAACATGGCTTAAAATCATATCGTCCATGCGAAACAGCACCAACATGTTTGCATTGTCGTAGAGCAGCTGTAAGGGTATGCGTGAATAAGTCTGGCCGAGGTACACACATTGCACCTTCGCATGTCGTACCTTCGTAAAGTATTCTGGAATGCAAGTTTGTTTCTCACAGTAATCTCATCGAATACAATTATTGAGTTATGCAATACTTCGCTCCGAGGTACGATGGCTTTGTTATCACTGCAAGAGAAATAACCCACGCTTTCCACTGTCTGCAGTACTCGTGCCAATCACTGGTATTACGGTTGCTGGAGTGATTTTGAATACACGTATAAATTTTCGAACCAAAGACCATTCACTTCTTCCGACAGGCTCAGTAGGGCGCATGTTTTCCCACAATTTAATGACCCCACGATGATGCACCTCACTGTATTCGGAAATAGGCTTCTGTGTCGCGATTCGTGCGAAATATATTCATCTTCAGCATGAATGTGTATGGGTATAGAAACATCTTGCGTGATAATATGTATATTATCACCACAATCTTGCGCTGTTGATTGCAGTGTCTGCGGTGCTGACTGCTGCGGCACTCATTGTGTTGATTGTAGTTGCAGAGAACCAGTGGCACAAATTTTAGAATCTCTCTTCAAAATATCACTCCGTGTAAAGTGTCTCTGGTAGATATATCACTGAAATGATATTTTTGATGTTTTTATCCTGCGGGTTGTTATTTCATGTCGGCGCATGCTGCACAGAGCTGTCAATGCTTACTGCCGATGCAACAAAGCAGATGCATCATTGGTATTTTACATTCGTACTGTTTAAGTCTAGAATGATACTGAAATGAAAGTGTATAAAAGGTGCGTGTTTATACCTTAGTGAAGACTTGATCAAAGCATTGGCACAGGCGACAACCATTTAGCGATGATGTAGGTCGTATCTCCATGATCGTCGAGGTCAAAGGCACACATTACTTGTTTTATGACAATGGGACAAAATTCTTATTATGTATATGACTTCATAAAACGTAACTCTTATTGCATGCCAATGACTATAAGAAAAATCTTATTTCTGATATATGTCTCAGATAGAGAAAAATGTTTTATAAAAATTCCTATTGCTTGTCTATGTCTATATGAAAAAATTCTTATTCTCACTGATAGTAAAAAACTTATACAAAAAATTTTTATTGCGTGCCTATGAATATAACCAAAATACTTAAACAGAAACCAAATAATTTTCCTACTATAACTATATGAAAAATTTTATTGCTCGTATATGTCTCGAACATATATTTTTTTTTTTTTTAGGAAAAAAGGAGAAAAGAATCTTACCTATGAATATAACAAATATCTTCAACAAAAACAAAAGAATTTACCTCCTATGTCTATACGAAAAATCTTACTGCCGGTAAATGTCTCAATCATATTGTTTTTAAGAGTGGATAATTTTATACATTTCCACCACACAAGCAAGTTTTCGCATATGACTAACTTTGTCCTGCATTCAAATATATATATATGTTGGTACATATACTTTTTTCAACATAATTTTATTTAGTTCCCGTACGAGGTTTCTTCCTTTTAAATCTGTTAGGTTCGTATACGTGGTATAAACATGAATTTCGTAAATGGTTGTAGTGAAAGGGGAAAAAAAATTAATCAATACTGAAGAATTTATTAGGGTTCGATAATCGTTCGGGTAGAGAAAATTGTAACCGGATATCTGGTTGAGTTAAAACATGTGCTGCAACAAGATATTTTAATTTTAAGATTGTGAATAAAATCTTCTTGTTAATTTTTAATTATATTTCATTTCTAGTGCCCACAAGATCATTTGATTCATAGCTTAAAAAATTCGGGAATCATGACTAACTACGCTTATAAGTTTGTGGGGGCTTAGATATATATATATATTGCACTTAAACATGACTAGTGATAAGGTAACTGCTGGGTTGTCCTTGATGCTTGGACTGGTTACATGATTATTATTTTTTTTAATTAAAAAATCTGTCCCATACCTGCTAAATTCAATATGGTGCTGAAAAAAAGTGTGAATAATGAAAGTTCATAATGTTAGCTTAGCATTCGACTTGAAAACACAAATGATCGAAAATATATTTAACACTTGACACATTCACTAATATATTTATATGCCTAAAAAATCCAATATGGCACTGGGCATAGTAACAAAATCATATTTTTTCCAACGAAATATTCTTATACGTCTAAAAAAAATATGCATGTGTAGACACATCAGTCGATACACGTGTTTGTTAACATTAATTCAATATATATAAAATGAAATACATAATTGTTATTTTATAAAATTGTGATTTGAATATTTGACTGTTGTGATACCATAATCAAATTCTTTTAGAAAATACGAATTCGTAGACATGTTGCTCAAAATATTTATTTCTCAAAGTTTTAGAAGTTAAATGAAAAATAGTAAACACATTCGTAACATTTTCTATAAAATTACACTTTACCTTATCGATGGTTGTGACAAAATAATCTAACTATCCTTGTCATCGTCGAGGTTTTGTGAGTGGTGCTAACTGTGGTGCATGCGGTGCTAACTGCAGTGCATGTGAAGCTAACTACAGTGCTAACTGCGGTGCACGTGATGCTAACTGTGGTACTAACTGCGTTTCTGACTTTGTAGTACTATGAATATAATAAAAATACTTATTCCATATATACAGAGCAGGAAAAAATTAGAAGGAGTGATACAGCACAAAAAAGCAAGGTAGAACTATAGAGCAGGAAAAATAAAGGTGGAATGATAGAGCATGATGTGCAAAAAACAAAATGGGTGGACATAAACAAGATGACTGGAAGAATCAAAATAAATAACGTGTAAACACTTTACTCATTGACTTTAAAATGAAACATATATAAATAAATATCTATTCTTTCATCCTCCCGCACGCATATATGAATGTACAATTCTATCACTTCTTTTAAACACCTTGGTCCAGCACACGTTAATGCAGCTGAGTGTTCTGAGGCACTGGTCTGGTCACCATCAGGTCCGGCGGTTCTATCTCGCCTCCTTCCAGAGGAATTTTTTGACCTACGAAAAATAATAAATACTGGAAAAAAGATGGCGGACGCACACCAGCACCTCCTAGCAGGCAATGAAGAAAACTACATAGCAGCGGCCACAACAGCACTCCCTTGTAGGCGATGAACGGCCGAACTATACTGCAAACAGTGGCGGACCACTGCCCCTGGCAGGCGGCAAAGAAACCAAATATGGCGGCAGACACACCAGCATCCCCTGGTGTACACCAAACTACGTAGATGGCAGGCGAAGAAGGCGCCGAGGGAAAGAGAAAGTAAGAGAGAAATAAAAGAGAAAGAGATAAAGAAAGAATGCAAATGAGAAAGAAAATTGGAGCAATCAGAGAAAACCCACAGAAAAATAGTACATTAAAAACAAGATGGAATGATAGAGCATGGAAACTCAAGGTGGAATAAGAGAACAGGAAAATATTCAGGTAGAATTATAGAACAGGAAAACTGAAATACTGGCTGCCAAGAAGACGGACATGGAACACGGGCTGCCAAGATGGCCGCCAGAGACAAAATGGTGGAAACAAGGAGACCGCCAAGATGGTGGCAACGACGCCAAGTTGCATCCTCGATCATCAAGCCCCTAGCCTTGCCTCAAAGGAACTATTTCATTCTACTTCCATGCTTTCTGCAAAAAAATTATTCAGACCAACGTGGAATCTAACATGCGAACTTACACTGCTCGTGCTTCTCAGGCAACAAAGTTATCTATACACTACAACACAGGGAATTCAGTACTGACTGTTAAAATGTAGTGCAATTTTGGAAATAATAATATATAAAATTTATATATTATATATATATATATATATATATATATATATATATATAGTCCTATATATATATATATATATATATATTTTATATATATATATATATATATATATATATATATATATATATATATATATATATATTATATTAGTCCATGTTTGTATGTTCTGTATACAATTCTACATCGTTCGATAGGTAATATATACCACATTATGCAAGAGTAGTGTGCAAATGGGGCTTTAGGGACAGGGCCCATGGGCAAGATTCAAGATTTGTCCACCATCTCGTTGGGTATAGCCATCGGCCATGTTGGTCGGTACAGTGCGCCTCACAGCCAAAGCTCTATACCATGTTGGATGTTTGTTCCCCCGGCATCCTGAGAAATTAGATCAAAATAATTATTCTAATTAAAATTAATATAATAAATATTGTTTTAAGTCAATGTCTATTTACATATAATAGCGCAATTCAATAATTTGACTAAAATTCAAGCAATCTGAAGCCAAATTCAAGCTAATTTATTATTTCTTTTAAAATCTTTCAAAGCGCAACTGAAAATCAATAAAATTTAAGGCCAAAATCAAAATAAATTTTCATCTTGCGTTCACTCTTTGTGCGGGGTTTTAAAAGCCTTATTTGCAAGTTAAACCATTCCAAAAAATTGCAAGAATTTCCACGAAAAAATTTTTTTTTACTAATTGATTTGGCTTACAAGTTTAAAGTGAAATTGGCCTTTTTGATCTAAATTTGGCCTAATTCACTCCCGACAAGGGCATTACTCAAAGAGTGAACAAAGCATGTTTAAAAAAAAGTGCACTTGATTTAGATTGCAGATTTGGGTCAAATAAGCTTGATTATAGAATAAAATTTGCTGTAAATTTGAAGTTATAAATTATGTCTCCAGAAGATTTTGAAAAAAGTTGCCTGAAAGCGAGAAATTTGCTTGAATTTTAGCCTAATTATTGAGTTGCGCTAGGATCTGCAATACACATCTACTGAATTTATAAAAAAAATGTTAATATATACACAACTGATCCTTTTTAAAAAATGCTCAAATAAAATTGGCACAAATGAAGTTGACACAAATAAAATGTTTATGCTCGAAGCTCTACTAACTTTTTAATAATGTCTTATATCTTCTCAAAATCGTCCCCTATCACATGAAGCATTAATTCATCGTTAATGTTTTCGTAGAGTATTAATTGTAAACTTTGTAGAATTCGATTAAATTTGTAAATTAAGTCTTTGATTTCGTTAGAGGCATTATCTATTTTATAGGAAGGCGTAGTTTTACAACCATCTTAAAAAAGTTTTTTCATGCTGCAAGGTAACACAGGCATCTTTATTTATAAAAGAAATAATTTATTAAGAGAAATAAAAAAGCTGATTCAGGTTTAACAAAAAGATTTATTATTTGATCAAACAACTCAACAATACATCTAAAAAGTTGTATTAAAATATTAAAACAGCTTCTTGTTTCTGTAAAATCGTTTACATCCTCCATTTAATAAAATTAAAAATTTATACATCTTCAGTAATACGTTCTTTCATATGAGCATAAGATATATTACATTGGCTAATTAAAATAACATTACAAATTGTATGTGATTCACCAGCTTTATTAAAATCAACACAAATTTTTGTGTTTGATTTATCTTTAACTGTAGTTGTTTTTCTATAAGAAAAATCAATAACATGTAATGGCCTTCGCCCCCAAAATGAATAAGAATTGGTTTTACCATCGTAGTTAACAGTATGTTTATAATAATGTTCATAATTTCTACATTTAGTATCTAGTTGTGATTTTGAATTTCTAAAGTCATTATGAGCTAGAAACTGTTAACTGCAAAGACCATGTTCAATATCTAGATTCCAATTTTCCTTTGGAAAAATCTCGTTTCGTCCATTTTTAACGTAAATATTTTTCACATTGCAATGCTCAAACACAGAAGCGTGTAACTACTGTTTAGCATGATTTTTTCTGTTAGTTTGAAAGCCTAGAATTGCAAAATTAGGCATGTCAAATTGTAAATTATTTAACTGATCTTTTATATTAAAGTTAAAAGTTTTTCCTTCAGGTGCTTCTTTTTCTAAGAATTGCCAATAATCAAAACTGATAAGAATTTTAGGCTCTTTATAGATTTTTTATGCAATTGCTATGGCTGTGTTAGATTCGTATTCAACAATAGGCCAATTTGTTTCTAATATTTGAATATCAACTCTATCTGGATCGGCATAATGAAGTTAATCCAGGAATATCAACAGCTTCAAAAATATTTCCATGTTTTGAGATTTCTGCTCTAAAAAACTGAACTGGTAAACAGTTAGAACAAACATCAATATTGTCTTTTTTTTTATATTCTGCGTCAGCCCCCAATTTATCTGTCTTTAGTAACTTAAATTGCTCAAAAATATACGCATCATTTGGGAAAGAAAAGCCATCTCCTATAGGAATATCAAACTCGATTCTATTATTGTAAACATTAAAATTACCCCTAGTTTGATCAGTTGGGGGGAAAGTTTGCCTCTCGAAGCTCTCAATACATTTATAACTCATTTAGAAGAAAAAAATATATATAAATGGAAGAATCGAATGATGTTTTTCGAATTAAATTTTGGAAAAAAAAAGTAGAACGAGTTAGTGAAGAAAATTAAAATTTGATAACAAATCTAGTTCCTGTTGTAGCAAAAAACTAAAATTATCCAACTACTCCTGAAGAAACATCATTTGAAAGAGAATTATTTCCATAATCTCTAATTTGGAAGCGCGAATGGGAATTTTCCACTTATAGAGGTTGTTTCTACTATAAATCTCGGAATAGAAATTGCAAAAATAATTTATATTATTAATGAAAAATAAGGTTTACGTGGAGTTGGAGAACATATTTAAATTGATGATACAAAAGTAACGATAAATATAGATACATTATTTGTTAAGGATAAAGAATATTTTTTACACCAGGACTTTGTAATTTGCTAACAGAAAAATCGCAGGATCCGTTGAAGGTTAATACACTCCTAATGACTTTAAAAATTACACGAAAATGTTTTTTATTAACCAATGCTTTATTTAAAAATTATATTCGTAATAAGATAAGGAATAATCCAAGTTCAAGTGTTGGCAGAAAGTATAGCAATATAATTAAGTCGATTTTTAAACAATTTAAAAAAACTTTATTCAAAATCAATACCAAACACGCCAGAAAGAGAGAAATTTCCATATACTTTTAAATTTGGAGATGGCATAAAAAATACAATAGTTTGCCCGAAAGAATATATTTGGATGGATGATGTTAGAAATTTAATTAACAGATTGTTAGTTAGTCATGGTGAAGAAAATGCTGGAATTAAAGATTATTACAATGAAAAAGTAATCATAATGAATATGTTGACAAAAAATATTCTGATTTTTTTATTAATAATCGAAAAGGAATTCCTTATCTAATAAGAGTTTTAAATGTAATTCCACACACATTTTGGAGTTCTGAACACCATTGTGGTCCATTTACAGAATTAAACGAAAGATTATGGAGATGAGACTCAGAAATAAATAAATTAGATGAAGCTTGTAAATATGACGATATTGCACATAGAGATCACAAAGATTTAGAATCTAGGCATATGCTGATAAAATTTTACAAAAAAGACGCTAAAGAAATTATGTTAGATAAAAATACTCCTATTGGAGAAAAAATTTCATCTGCTGCAGTTGCCTCAACAGTGTTTACAAAGAGAAAATTAGGTTGGGGAATTAAAATGTTTATTGAAAAAAAAAAATATATATATATATATACACTTAAAGCTTAACTTTCAATATACCCATTGATTAGTTAAGATATTCGGGCATAGATAAATTTTTAACAAAGATCAACTTGAGCGAAAAATTAGAAAATTAAAAGAAGGCAACGTTTTCTTACTAGCTTTCTCAATACCAATAGTCAAAAAAATGCTAAGAGAAAAAACAGGAAGTGGTTTACACCATGGAGGATTTTTAACAATTTTATTCGCATCTTTAGGTGCGCTCTGTGCTTTGGCTGAAGGAACTAGTGCAGTTTATAATTCTGTTGAAAAAAAAAATTAGAATTAGAAGAACAGAGACACAATTTGGCTAACAAAAGAGGAAAGCAAACAAAATTGAATACATACTGTCCAATATCGATATTGAAAAATACATAAAACTATTACATATTAAACATTTTTAGAATAATTTATATGACTAACGAACTACCCAAAAGTATGCTCAAAAATGAATATACTGTGGTTAATTTCTACATTTCAATTAATCCTTGCACTCATTGAGTTTGCTTATTTAAAGAAAATAATGATGTTTTCTATTTCGATTTATTTGGAGACATAATTCCTAATAATTTCATTAATAATTTTTAAAACAGGATTTTTTATTACAATAATGACAGAATTCAAAATTTTAATTCAGTTATATTTGGACATCTATGTTTAATTGTTTTACACCTATTTTCGAGAGAATTTAAGTTTAATGATATAATGTCTTTCTTATTAAATGACATGTATATTTTATGATACCATTAATCAAATCTTTAAATAAAATTTTTGACACTAATACTCATGCTTTAAAAACATGTGTAGATTCACATTGCAATTCCAGTGTTTCTTCTTTACAAAGCGAATTATCCAACTGTTTTGATTATACAAATTCTTATGTTTCTTTTCTAGGACATAGAACTGTCAATATAGGTGAACCTATATATATATATATATATATATATATATATATATAATATTTCGATATATATATATAGCAGATTATGCATAAAAAAGGATGTAGATTCGAAATATAAAGATATTGTTTTCGATTATGCTCTAAAATAGGATAAAAATTTACAATTCAGTAATACTATTGATGATTGTATAAAACGAATAAATAATGCGAATTAAAAAAGGACGTAGATTCAGAATATAATACCATTGTTTCTGCATTACGAGACCAACTTAGTTAAGTTTTTGTATATACGACAGACCATGTTTCTATTCGAAATCGTAGACTTAATAATATGGCTGATCCTGTAGATGGCAAAGATGCTGTCTATAACAGATATTTCGGTACAGAAATAACTGATAGATCACAAAATTTTAACAAATCAGTTTTAAATTATTGTGATACACTTGTTAACTTGAAAGTTGAAGAAAAATCTCACAAATTTTATTTACCTACAAAGTGGATTAAAAAGCTGATAATTTTCATTTAGGTAATCTAATTTACTTTTCTTTTTTAATGGATTATACTGTTTATAAAATAATTTCTGATAATTTACCGGATGATACTCTAACTGTTATTAAGGATTCAAAAAAAAATTTATTATAGTACTCAATTTGATGTTAAAATAAGTAATAAATTGGCTTTTAAAATTTAAAAAAATTTATACGAATGAGCTGATGGGTTTATGACTATAATATAAATATTCATGAAAAATAAATATTTTAACTATATATATTTTGACTCTTACATGGAGAACTCTTGGTCTTTGAAGTGCAAGAAAGTCACTAAAAATCAGAATACAAAAAATTGAAAATACAAAAAAATGGACGATTAGTTCAGGAAAGTAAATTTTCTATGTGTAATTCTAATAAATACAACATTTAACAAAAATTGCTTAATGTAAGAGAAGGTATAATCAACGAACTATATAAACCTACACAAAAAATTTCCAAGAAGAAAAGTAATTTTGTATGGAATTTATAATGTATGGCTAACTGATCTTGTAGAAATTGTCACCAGAAATTTAAATGGGTATCGCATCTCAACAATGGTTACAAATATATTTTGACAATTATTGATGTTTTCTCAACATACGCATTCACATACCAATTAAGGATAAAACAGCCAAGAATGTAGCAAATTGTTTAGAATTTATATTACTTAAAAGGAGACCAAATAATTTACAAAGAGACAATTGCTTAGAATTTTATAACAAAATATTTCGTGAACTTATGAAAAAATATAACATCAATCATTATTCTACATTCAGAGAATTAAAAGCCAGTTGTGTAGAAAGATTTAATCATACAATGAAGAATAAAGTGTAGAAGAAATTTGCTTTAAATGGCAATTACAAGTGGGAAAAAATATTAGATGATATTGTTAATAATATAACAACACAAAGCACAATACCATTGGCATGAAACCAATTTAAATCAATAAAAAAAAATTGATACTGCAAGATTTTGTAGACAAAATCAATAAATCGAAATACAAAGTTGGAGATATTATTTTGTACCAACTTAAAAACTGAAAGATGACAAAGGAGAAGAAATAAAAGGCAGTTTTTATGAATATGGAATTATAAAAACTAACTATCCTGATGAATTTTTGTTGAAAAAAATCTTAAAAACTAAAGGCGACAAAATGTATGTAAAATGGTTGGGTTTCGATAATTCACATAACTCTTGGCTTAATAAAACAGATGTTTCGTGAATTTAAAATTTTGCTTAAGGGCGTCTTGTAGATACCCTTTTATTTTACAATACGATTAACCACATTGGGTATATCAAAATCTATTTCATCAGGATTAAATCTTATAAATTTGCAATTTAATTGGGTCTCTATATACTTTTGTCTTCTATTTCATAGCAATGATTTCTATCTCTGTGGTTAAATTGGTCAACTCAATAGCTAATTTTATTTCTGGAAAACATTGATTATTCTATAATTGTCTACAGTATACTATTGTTTACTATTTAAATATTTAAAACATTTAATACACTGGGAGATAGGTTTTGTTTCTTTTTTGCTTCAAAAATATTCATGAAATTAAGCCACTTATAAATGTGTTTTACTGGTGATTTGTTAGCTATTCTAGATTTTTTTAATAGTTGTATTAATCCTTTTTAATTGATATAAACTGTGGCACTTTTATTATATTTACTAATGTTTTTAAGAAATGTTTTATCTTTATTATCAGTATTTTCATTTTCTTTATGTTTTCATAGGCATTTTTATGGTTTTTGTTAACATGGTCTATAATGGCTGCTGTTGTGTTTATATATCGTAAAATTTCAGGAACATCTTTTCCTCTAAACCAAAGCTCATTGTTAACATCTAGCACAATATTTATGTTTTAATTGTTGAAAATTAAATAATTAAAACAAATAATGTAGTATTTCCAGTGTTATCTTCTAGTTGTAGGTTCTCTAGTTGATTGTCTAGTGATTCGGCCATCTTTTAAGTAGGAAATCCGTTTTTCTTTGTATATATATTTTTTAAATAAGAAAATGAAAAAATAAATAAAACAAAAATCAAAGAATATACACCAGTTTCAATGATAAATATAGCATTACTTCTTACTCAATTTGACAAAGATTATTTATATCATTAGTCAATTGTTGTTGAGTATAATTATTTCCAACAATATAAAACAGTTAAAATAACACTCAATGAGGGCATTCAATGTTTCTTTCATTCATTGGAATATATTTATAGAATTTGGAATATAATCAAATATCAATAATTCTTCGCAATTTGGATGTTTATCTTCTATTATAGACAATTGTCTTTGAACATATTTTCTTTGAGTTCTTATGACATAGTAATCATATTCAAAATCATCAATTGAAGAAGTGTTATAGTATTCTTGAAATAATATTAAAGAACTTGCAATTTTTTCTTTGTCAGTTTTGAAAGCGAATTTGCATCACCCTCTCGATATTCATATTTATTTTAAAAATTGATAACACACACTGTATGATTCTCTTTTGTGGACAGTGCAAAATTTATATTTGTGATAGCGAGAATAATTATATGTCTTCATTTATTTACAAAAAAATATTTAACAGGTTGTAAGAATGGCTTAGGGATGCTTTCAAACAATTTTCAACATGCTTCAGGGTCCTAGAGCAGTCTTTGTTTTATGTCTCATTTGCGAGTTAAATCAGCTTATCTTGATAACATTTCAGCACCGAATGTTTTCTTCTTCTTAATATTTTTTTCTTTGTAAAACTAAGATGGAATCTCTGCTCAACATTTTGAACAATTCGTTTTAATTCAAACTACAAGGTCTAGAAAAAAATTAATGGTTTACTAGTACGTATTTTGAAATTTATGGATTATAATTTTGGTTTAAAATTTAAGTTTAAAATTTTATTACCAGACCGCTATATAAAAATATTAGATAAAAATTATTTGAAACTACCATATGAGAAGGAAGGTTTTATGTCATATAAAGGCTTAAAGGAAATGAAAAATGAAAATGTATGCATGATATAGAGTTCTCTTAAATGCATTTTAAGCATTAGTTATTTTTTATTATTTTTTGTAAATTTGTTTCTTTATAAATAAAAATGACGCCTGTATTCCCCTGCAATTTGGCTAGTGTTTAAAAAGGTGGCAGTGGCTCACGGCCACCTTCATATAGATTAGATAAAGCCTCTGAAGATCTTAGAAATTTTGTTCACAGATTTCATTCAAATATACAAAGCTTACGATTATCACTCATAGATAACACTGACGATAAATATGATGTCGAGAAATGGGTGAATATCTAGAGAAAGTAGAAGAAAGGTTTAAAAGATTAGTAGAGTATCGAATATAATCATTTTGTTTGTGTCATCCAATGGTGGGCGAAACACCCACCATATAAATAACAATTTTATTTGTTAATGAATATGTTTTATATAGAATTCCAAACTTGCTGCGTCCTAAACCAAGGGTGTGGCAAGGCAATATTTGCATTGAAATTTAGCTAAACTTATCAGAACACTAATAATGGCAAAAGCCATGCAAAAAAACATTTTTCTATTCAGTGTAAGGGTAATTAAATGTTTGAAATGGTTTGTAATAGAAACAAAGAAGTCTGGTCAAGTTCTTTTATTTTAAGTACTTTTTTCAATTTTTCTTTTCATTCGCATTTCTTTCACATATATTTCATATTGAAAACTTCTTTGGTGAGCTTTCTGACATGTCATCTAAAAGGGTAACATTGTTATTTCCTTTCCCATATATGACAATTGGATACATAAAAACATTTACATAAAACCCACGTTGCCAAAAATATAGAATAAAATGCTACCCACTTTAGGTACCAATATTTTCACTGATATTCAGCTAATACTTGTATAGATTAAATTTATGCTCCGGACTGCCCACATTACTAAGTAAGTACAAACTTACAAACTGCAAAAGGCCATCACAAAATATATTGAGCAGTTGACCACAATTTACCCTAGTTACTTACAATGGCTGCTATAATTCTGTCGCACCTACATTTACCACTTTCTTCATCACATCATGTTTAATTTATACGCTAGGAAAAACCCCACTTTGGTAACACATTACTGGTTATCAAATAATAATAATGTTTAATTTACTCGCAATCCCAAGTGGATGGGAGCAACTGCTAAGTAATGCGAACCTTTACTCCAGCGAGTAAATTGGATATTTGAATAAGCCCTAAACTTCGTAAAGTTTCTCTTAAAAAGTCCTAAAACAAAGGGGTTTTGCATAGCTCATACTTAATTCCATAAGCTTAGACCATGATCAAGGATTATTGGCAAATGTTCAAAAAAGTTACAAAATGTTTACCAAGATTTGCAATAGTTTACAAATGTTTGAAAAAATTTTTGCAAGTGATCACAAAAGTTGACTTGTAGTTTCAACTGGTTACTACCGCTTATGGTCTTGGTAACGACATAGCCACTAAAACTTAGTTACAAAATTCAAAGTATTTGGTTTTTGGCTAAAAGGCCGTCATGGCCCCTGCCTAACATCAAAGTGACGTAAGTGACCTGTTTGCTTTAGGAGCCTTCATTGGTGATTCAAATAAGGTACTACTTATCACATGATAGCAGCTTGCCCCTCGAGGTCGATGAACTGACCCCGAGAGCGACACATGCCGGCATTAAATACACCGCTCAGCCTACTTGAGCTACCAATCAATATAATTTTTCCCCTTAAAAGCCGTTTTTCTAAGAAATTGTGGGGTTTTCAATTACCAATGGCTGCAAACATTACCATTTATGGTGAACGATGCAGCAGATATCAATTTCCGTAAGGAGGGATAAGACAATGAAATTCAAAACATCCAATAAAATTTCAAATTCACCCTCAACTTCCATCCTCTTGACCAAGATGCCGGAAGTAACATAACAAATGTCACGTTTTCGTCGGCACTCACACCTTCCCATGCTAGTTACTAAGCTGATCGTATTTCTGCAGTGAAAATTTGGCATGGATATACGGTTATTATTCCGGGTACCTCAGATATTTTTAAGTAATTCGCAGTGACGTGAAGCTGGCATGAACAACACAGTTATATTTTATTAGGGTTTTAAACCATGTCGGAAAGTTATTAAACCTTGAAACAATGTGTGTGAAAGTTCGTGTGAAACGGGTCTATCGCTGCACCATTCAACAGGTTACCAGACAGACAGTAAGTACATTTGTGCTACACTGTCACAACCCGCTAATTTTTAGAGTGTTTAAGTTGTTTTGCAAGTTGAAAATATTCATAGACGCGTGGTCACAAAATTGTTAGCAGTTTGTTGACATGTTTCATTTTTTCTTTATCTTAATAAATTTCTTACCTTATAAAAATATGGAATAGCCACTATCTTGTGAAATGGATAATAGTAACATATGCGAGCATTGTAAAAAATGTGATGAAGTTTTAAACATTGAATATTTTCCACAACATAAACACACAAAAGATAAGCACACTTACACCTGAAAAAAATGTTTCAATGAATATTCTAGAAATCGCCATAATGTGTATAAAGACAAGGTACTTTTCGAATGCGGAAAATCTGTTTGCAAGGTAAATCTCGAAAAGCACAAAAGTAATAAACTACACAATACATATAAAACTTTACAAGGGCGATCATTCCAACAAGACATTCTCTGTATGTAATGAGAATAAATCTATCGATTCTCTTGCTTCTCATAAAAACACAATAGATAAGCATTTTTAACACTTGTAAAAAATGTTATACAGAATATGCCAAACTACATTATCAGTCAAAAAAGAGAAAGTACAATGCGAATACAGAAAATATGTGTATAATCATTCTCTAAAAAAGCATAAAAATAGTAAATCACACAATGCAGCGATATATATTATAAATAAAATTTCAGCATTCGCCGAGTTCATAAATTTTATTATATTATATTTAATATATATAAATGGTGACGAGCAATCTAACAGTTGAGTTGAGCAATAGGGCAGTGACGTATTTGAGAAATTTAGGTAGAGAATAAAAAATAAAAAAATTACCTAAAAATCATCTTATTACTGTATTATTTAAGCAAAAGAATATAAATTTAAAAATACTATCGAGAATCTAAATGATTTAACAGTTTCTGAATTAAGAACTAAAGCTAAAAGCTTTAACATAACATTATATAAAATTTAAGAAAAGCCTATTTAATTACAGCTCTTACATCAATAATTAAAGATGAACAAAGAAAAGGAAACTTTGCAAATTTACCTTTTCCAAAAGGCAGACTAATATATAGAAAAGCGAAAAGGATATAAAAGTAATATTCCCCTATTCCTCTAATGTATATGTGAACAACAAATATAGAAAAACCAATAAAACCTATGCAGCCGAAAAAGCTTTTAAATGTAGGTTATCAACATACAACACTGAAAATAATTGTCATGTAGTATTGCCCAGGAATTTTTTTAACTTCAGTAAAGGACAAATTGTTAAAAATAATACATGATCAGCTTATAAAACTTAGAGCTGTAAAATCTAACATTAAACTTGTCGCCCATTTTCGAAGCCGAAAAACTGGTGAGATACGGATATTTGGTGGCATTCAACACACACATTTACAATATTGAACGAAGGAGATATTTTCAAAAAATTTACATTGAGGGGTTGCAACTAGACATAAACAAGTATAATCCATTGAACGTAGGATCTTGTATTGATCTACCAGAAGCAATTAAAAATAAAGAAGTATTAATGTGAAGAATGATGACCAAAATGTTTTCTTTGGGAACTAAAGTCTGCATTGTTTCCAGTAGAAATAAATCCACAAAGAGTATCAAAATATAAAAATGTTGGTCTTATTATAGACAAAGCATTATATAAATGTGAATATCCTATAAAAATTAATCACATACCAAAAATAGAAAACCAAATTGATGTCTCTATAATTCTAACTCTGTTAATGATAAGTTGACAATATATCCATTAAATAATACCAAAAAATAAAAAGGGCATACGCATAAATTTACTTTTCTGTAAAGATCATAAAAATTCGCATTACTGTTGGATGAAATATTTTTATAAACTGCTTTCTGCACAAAAAAATAAACATAAGAGTAAAATTTATATATGTGTTATGTGTCTCCAATTTTTTACTCTTAAGAAAGATTAAAGAAAGATGCAGAAGGCTGTTAAAAAATTAACATGTAAAAATCTTATTGCCTTCAAAAGGCGAACAAATAAAATTTTAAAACTGCAAACACTCTACGAAACATCCTTTCACAATATATGCAGACTTTGAATCAATTCTAAAGAAAATATCAACTGTTAACCCAAATCCAAAAGAAATAAAAAAAATTTAATTGATCCAAAAATATCGAGTTTTGAAAGAGGGTGATATCGATAATGGCTTTCATAAGGTGGTACTCAAAGAAAGATATAAACTTACTGATGAAAAAATAAATTATATTGATTTATGATTGAATGACGAATCATACACAATGAAATATCAGCTACACGAAGCTTCTGGATTTTGTTATTATATTGTATCTAGTCATGGTGATTATAAGCCACCAGTGGTATATCAAGGCCCAAATGCACATCGGCATTTTATAGAAGCAATGAAAGAAGAAGTTGGAGAAATTGGAGAAATATATTCGCTAATTGAAGCAATGCATCCACTAACAAAAGAAGAAAAAACAACATACAATAAATCTAGAAAATTAACTGTATGTGATTGCGAATATTCTAAGGACATTAAAAAAAATACGCCACCACGATCATATTATCTGGAAAATGTATTAACCCAACATGCAACAATTGTAATTTACAATTAAAATTGTCGAATTTCGTTCCAATTTATTTTCATAACTTAGCTATTTATGATGCACATTTATTTATTAAAAAGCTACGTTATAATGAGAAAAAGATAGATTTACTTTCGAATAACAAAGAAAAGTTTTTCACTTTTGAGGGGAAAAAAAAAAGAAAATATGAAAATGTGGTTAATTGACACTTCTAAATTTATGGCAAGTAGTTTAGATTAAGTATCGTCTAATTCAACCAAAGAACGAATGAAACATACACAAAAACCTTTTTCCACAATATAAAGTGCATTTGGTCTTTAGGAAAGGTAAACAAACACATTTTCAATACATTAAATGTAATGATGAATGTGACATGTGAGGATGAATATGAATATGCAAAAAATATACGGAATCAATTTAATATAAAAAAAACTTGGGGAATGTCTTGATTTATATTTAAAAAGTGATGTACTGCTGTTGACAGATATATTGGAAAATTTTAGGGATATATGTATAAATGCATATGGTCAAGACCCTGCATAGTATTTTATAGCAACAGGTTTATCTTGGGATGCAATATTAAAAAATTACTAAAAAAACCACTACATATATATTACAATTATGATATGATTTTAATCCTAAGAGGTGGAATTACACAACGTTGTAAGCGATATGTTAAAGTCAATAACAAATATTTAGAAGATTTTAACTCAAAACAAGAGTCAAAATATTCCGCTTATCTCAATGCCAATAATTTATATGGTTGGGCAATTTCGCAACATTTACCATATGGAGGTTTCGAATGGATTGAATATACAGAAATTAATTTAGATTTTTGGCGGGGCTATATGCTAATATGAAGGATGATTCACAACATGGATACATATTAGAAATTGATTTAGAATATCCACAAGAAATGCATAATTTACATAAAAAAATTTCCATTTTGTTCAGAAAATAAGGCAGTTCCAGGAACAAATGAATCTAAATTATTAACAACTTCACGTAAAAAAAAAAAGCATGTTCTAAATTATCGCAGTTTAAAACAAATCCTAAACAATGTATTGAGGTTTACAAAAATACATAGAGTATTGAAATTTTATGAGCCTGATTGGTTAAAGAAGTATATAGATTTGAATACATTGAGGAGGACTAATGTCAAAAATGAATTTGAAAAAGATTTTATAAACTGATGTGAATAATTCTGTGATTGATAAAACAATGGGAAAAATAGGGAACTGAGTCTATGTAAGATTGGTTTCAAGTAAAAAAATTTGCGAAAAATTTGTTGCTGAACCCAATTTCAAAAGAACTGCTATATTTAATGAGAATCTGGCAGTTATTCATATGAAGAAGACTAATGTCAAATTTACAATCCTATTTATGTGGGTGTGTCCATTTTAGACATATCGACAGAATTGATGTACGATTTCCATTATAAAGTGATGAAACCCAGATATGGAGATAAAGTTGAATTTTGCTTTCAAGACACCGGCTCTTCTCTTTACAACATTAAAACAGAGGATTTCTACGAAGACATGAAGCCGATATTAGATAAATTTGACACAAGTGATTATCCAATTCACAACAATATACTATGCCACAAATAAATAAAAAGTTTTAAAGCAAAATAAAAGATAAATGTATGACAATATATTAAATAATTGGTTAGCTTAAGAGCAAAAATGTATGCATATAGTTGACGATAAAGAATACAAAATTGCAAAAGGTGTGCAAATATGCATAATCAATAATAGAATTACATTTGAGGACTAAAAGAACTGTGTATTCGATGAGAAAATTCAATATAGAACAATGAATTTAATCAGTGATAAACAAGTAATATATACAATCGAAGTTAGTAAAATCGCATTAAGTAATTGTGATGACAAGATAATTATATAAATAATAAAATAAATACATTGCAATATGGATATCAAAATTTATAATTTTATTTTATGTACCTCTTAAGGGGGCACCACCAGTTCCACCATATGTTGTCTAATAAAATAGTGTAATATTTTTAACTTCTTTAATATACAAAACAATTTCAATTTCAGAAACATCACAATCAATCAGTTTACCATATTGGTCTATCATTTCTAGAACAATGTGATTAAGCTGCTCATTATTAATTCTGTCAAAATTGGATATGGGGCTCACAATAAATATAATCTCGAAAGCCAAACAAAGTTTTTGGTGAAAAATTATCAATTATATTAGTTTCTAAATGATTAGATTCGTCATATTTTATGAACATTCCATTTACCAAATCACAATGGGTATTTATTGCTTTAATTAGATTTAAAATTAGACAATTTAGTACAAGTGGCACTTTGTCTTCTTCAATATGCATATTTCTTTCAAAACCAAGAATATCAGATAAGTGATCATTAAGTTTAATATCAAAATTCAGAGTTAATTGTTATTCTACTTTCCATGCTGTCTGTTGTTAACTCAATATTGTTGGTTGGAAATAGATCAATTGAATTTATAGCTTATTTTAATGACTCAATATCGTATTGACATTTAGGAATAGTTAAAACTTCATTTTTATCATCCACTGCACTAATTTTTTCGATTGTTGTTATGGTATTATTGTCTATATTTGGTGTTAAAAATTTTGTGTGAAAAGTAATTAATTCTATAGATTTATCTTTTTGTAATATATATAATTGAAGTTTCTTCTCAAGAATAGAACTATTATTTAATAACTTGAATACTCCATTATCCATTTATTACAAAAAAGATGTTATTAGATGTAGAATTCCGATTGGGGTGTTGGTGTTCTAATTTCCAAAGAAGATGCTTATAAAATTAATGAATGGAAACTTTTGCCTGAAGATATTAGAGGTATAATTGTAGGGCCATGCAATTGTGGCAAGACCAATTTAATGATCAATTTTGTTTGTAAGCTAGGATAGCTAAATTTTAATAAATATATTCTGTTACAAAATTATTTTGATGTGATGTACACAAACGTTTAATCAAAAAGTGGCTTATTTTTTAAATAGTAATGACGAACTGATTCCACTAGACCAATGTAAAAACGAGTCCCTAGTTATTTTCAATTATGTTATTTTAGATCATCAAAATGTTATCAATGAACATTGATTTTTTTTATTTGGCGCAGACTTATTCAAGGGTGCCCAAACATTGGGTACAAGACAACACAAACTTTATATATATATATACATATATATATATATGTGTGTGTGTGTGTGTGTGTGTATTTAGACAAGATGACACAAACTTCAAACATATGTAATGCGATTTTGTTGGTGGCAATATGTCTTATGAAAAATTTTAAGAGATCTGTGCAAAGTGCTGGGGCAAAGACTATGGTTTCTTAACATCATATATGAGTAGAAAAATGGACAGTAGTAAGTATCGAAATAAAATAAAAGATGTGTTATTATTACTCTCTCTCTCTCTCTCTCTCTCTCTCTCTCTCTCTCTCTCTCTCTCTCTCTCTCCTCTCTCTTGTAAATTGTATGCGAGGATTCTCTGCCTTCTTCCACAACTAAACTTCAGCGCACTCATCACAACAGAAAAAAACATATCTGCACAGTTGTGTGCTCCCAACCATGGCAAACTCTAGCCGCAAAGGGAAGCATGTTATCACACAACTGTGCTGTTATCTACAAGCCAAGTGCCAAATGCACTGCACAACTCTTGTTAACAGGCTTCAGCTCACAGCATGGAACATTATCACCAAGCCATTCCCAATTTGAGCAAAAAAACTATTTCATTGCTCTTGCCTATATATTCTATATATGAGTATTGATGCAAATAAAAATGGTACCCTAAAACTCCAGCATTTGTTGCTCTCCACATTACAAAAGTAATACGGCAGATGCATAAGCAGGAATGTTCTCCATATGATGTAAGGCACCAGAATAATATACAGTATGGGTACCATAAGAAATAAAAAAAATTAAATTAAAAATCTCCCCACTTGTCCACTAAAAAATATTTAAAAAATTGGCTGGTAGGTGGAGAGGTGGGGGTTTTCTCCAAATAGAGTTTTGTTTTTACTAATATCAAGGCTGGAAAAATATATAACAGGTGACTTGCAAGGTGTGACAACTCCTAAACCTTGAATGTTCCTGGCAAGGCATTAGTTTGCATTTTTCTATTTTTATTCATTTAGGGGAGGTTTAAAGTTACCACAATTTGCTGGAAACTCTGAGAAGTGCTGAAGTTTATTAAAATAAGATGATTTAGATTGCTTGATTAATCAAAAGGGGCAATTGTGTTTAACTGATATGCAAACATTTTTAATAAATGAAGTAGGTGTATATTGCATATCCTAGCACAACTCAATAATTTGACTAAAATTCAAGCAATTTCAAGCCAAATTCATGCTAGTTTTTAATTTCCTGTGAAATCTTTCATAGTACAACTCAAAATCAATCAAATTTAAGGCCAAAATCAATTTTCAACTTGCATTCACTCTTTGTGCGGGATTCTTTCAAGCCTTATTTGCAAGCTAAATAATCATATTTTTTATGAAATTCCAAGAATTTTCATCAAATTTTTTATTTATTTTTTTCCTAAGATATTTGGCTTACAAATTTAGAGTAAATTTGGCCTTTTTTTGCCTATATTTGGCCTCATTCACTCCCAAGAAGGGCACTGCTAAAAGAGTGAACAAAGCATGTTTTTTTTTTCAGTGCACTTAATTTAGATTGCAGATTTTGATCACATTACCTTGATTTTAGAATAAAATTTGGAAAAATGTGTGATAAATTCGAAGAGATAAATTATGTCTCCAGAAGATTTTGAAAAAAGTTGTTTGAAAATGAGAAATTTGCTTGAATAGTAGCCATATTATTGAGTTGTGCTAGGATATGCAATAGACATCTAATGCTATAATTATTATCTTGCTAAGATTATAAATAACATCTATTACGACCTATCCCCTCACTACCACACCTCTTACTCATATAACCTTGTCAACAACCCAGTTGCCCTTGACCTTTATTCATGACATTCACTTTGGACCATGACCTTAACCTTGACCCTTGATCTTGACACATGACCTTGACTCATGACCATAACCTTGACCATTAATCATGAGCCATTGCTTTGACCCATGACCCTGTCATAAGACCTTGATCTATAATAATAATCCATGACCTTTACTTATGACCTTAACCTTGACCCTTGTGGCCTTGGCCTTAACCTATGTGTCCCTTGTGGCCTTTACACTATAATCCTAAAAAACACCCCCACCTAAACATCTTCTCTTCCCAAATTAAAAATTGGCTTACATAACAGAAATTATACCTCCACCCATACCATTCAATGGTATATGCCCATTGGCTGCAAAAATAAAATTTTAACACATATTTTGCCAGTATTGAACAGTATAGAAAATTGTAGTTATTTTATTTTTTACACCTTCCCCCAGAAAGCTCCCATGTCGCCCATTTCCAAACTATTTTTTTGGCCACACCAAATGTAAAGTATTTATTAATAATTTTTTTTTAATTTTGTCATAAATCTTACAACAAAACCATAAAACAAGCCAAAAAAGTTTTCTAACTAATTTTATTTAGTAATATAAAACATGAGGAAACCCATAAGTGTATTAAAAATTTATATTTTACACTTAGTTTTGTGTATTGCAAGATACTGTTCTTCAGTGATACACAATTTTCACGGGTAACCGGTATAGTGCTTAAAACACAGTTTGCAGACATACACTTTGTACCCATGCAAAGTAATCTGTGAGCACGCAGGTCTTGAAAAGTTTTTAATGAAATAATCATGCGAAATATTCTTAGTTTAGTCATTCACCAACAAGAGATCGATATGTTTAGGTGTATCATTCTTAGTCACACATGTTGGCACCACACATTTACTAAAACACCAATTTTGTTTTCTCAATTACCCTTATTTGCTGTAGAGGAGTTGGATAATCCAGTCTGCTAAAATCAAACTTATCTTCCATCTCGCGATACCTCTTGTCCACATGCAGTAGAATCGATGACTTAACAAATCTGGCCAACATTGGCCACTTCAATCATTGGTTGTCGTAGTTGTGGGGATTGGTTACAGTATGTATGTGATTGACAAAGTCAGGAAGGTACACATGCCAATAGCTGTGAAGGTCCCTCCTCTATGTTACATGGAGCAGGCTCCTTGAGAATACTCATATGCACCCTTAGACTATCCATCCGTGAATTTGACACATCACACTTCGACCATGTGTACTTTATTTGGGTGGGACTCTTTTTAAAGCCATGCCTCTCATATCGACAGGCACTGCTGCTGCAAGTGAAGGTATTTTCACAGATGCGACAACTATAATGTCGGGATGGTTCAGCACAGGTGGTTGAACATACATTTGTCGCTAACAGAGGTCGATGGTCCAGATGGCCTAGCAGTTGTCACAGCTGAAAACTGAATGGTACTTCTGCAGGCCCTGTGCCAAACATTCCCAAAGGCACAGGAAATTCTGGTAGTCAGATAGGTGCTTCAGCCTAAGAGGTAGATTATATGACTGAAGAGGAAGAAGTCGATGGCACTGTTGATACCATACACGAAGATGTCTATGGTGGCATTGATTTCATACTCATAGCAGATTACAGGGGTGCTAATGTAGGCAACCCATGCAAAGAGGTCAATGCTGATGCTATTATTGGCATGCCACATGAAGAAGTCAATGGCACTGCTCGTGTCACTCCCAAAGAAGTCGATATCACTGCCATATATACCACTAGGTCGGGAATGTCCGAAGACATCGCAGATGCAAAATATGTTGTCAGCTATACAATCTAGATATTATGATCCAAATTCTTCATCTACAAACTAAATATCCACCACAAGCTGTCATTATTTATACCAACTGCACCCTCTGCTCTCTTTATTTTTCTTCCATCCTTAACTGCCACCAACCCCTCTCTGCCCACCACACTCCCACCACACACACCCCCCCCCCCCCCCACACCACCAAACCCTTCTCACTCCCATCCAGCACACTGCATGTTTCAACTTGAAGTCATGTGTACATTCTCAGGTCCATCTGTGTGAATTCAGTCTACATCATTATTACTCCATTACATAAATAGGTTATGAAGCATAAGAAGTATGTGAATTTTTTTTTTTTAAGTTTTGTTTAAGGAAAAAAATTATTGCTTTATGGGTTAGGGTAAAAAACTACACATCTAAATGCTTTTACACACAGTTGATAGTGCAGATAAATTTTTTAATGCCAAAACACAAAAAAAAATCAGTTCCTGTAAATGTTTTATATTTAAATTGTTCTTTGGAATCGATATTGGGGTGAATTCTTGTCCAGTTGTAGGCATCCGATTCATGGTCAAAGATCGAAGCACTCAATTTGTAGAGCAGCTGTGCATTCCTCCATGTGCATGTCCAGTCACGTTCTGACTTATCGCAGACATGCCACTGCTGGCCGTCGAAAAGTTTCGTCAGCTTGAACAGTGAAATACAGCATTACTTAAACTGCAAATCGATGATTTCAGGTTCGTTTTCGCACAAGTCGGTCTGCCATCTTTCTGGTTGGGCCATATAACATAAACAGGTCATTTCGGATACTGTATCAGAAAGTCGTGCAGCATATTTCCTACGATGTGGTATGAAATTTTGTAACCATCCCACCCCATTCCTTGGAGTGGAGATACTTGATTATCTAATTGTTCGTCTTCTTGCTTTCTTCGCCCAACAGCTTCCATTAATAAGAGGGGCGGAAGGAGTGTGTGCGAGTTTTGCCATTTTCGTCGTAGGGCACTGCGCCCTCCTTGAGCACATAGTACCTTCTGCGAAATTTCAAAAGTATCTAGATGACTTTATCTCGACAATTGTACGAAGCGAGTCGATCGTGATGTATGAGGCAGAAAACATACGTGTGTGGTGAAATATTTCCATGTGTAGTTAATCCGATCCTGCAGTCGATCACATTAGAACTGATACACACATCTTGTTTACTCAAATCGAACACCATGAGAGGGGCCAAACTCTTCATGGTATCTAGGTTCGGTATCGGGAATTGGGGTGCCCTTGATGTGCAAATTGGAATATAATGTACATCAAACATGCCAGCAGTTACTAACCATTTTTAAAGTTCATGTTTGTGTCCACATACAGATATATTTAACTATTGAAATAAATGTTCACTTTTAATAATTGACATGTGTCGAACTGGGAACAACTCACTATCAAATTCTGCTCTCTTCCAGTAAGTAGCCCAAGAATGTTTTAACTTGCTTTCTTGGTGGCAAAGCTGGAATTCACGATCCAGTTGATGTACTGGCTTGCAGGCAGTTTGAGGTACAACTCGAGTCTCTGCGACCTGAAAGCCACATTGATGGTTTTGTTATCTTCCACATTATTCAGCATATTGATGCATATGGTAGTACTCAGATGAACTTGAGGCAGCATCTGTTCGATGAATGTAGCTTCAGTTCCACTATCTCCAGGTTTCCCCCATACCCACAATGGCAACTGCATGTATACAGGAAAGAAGGAAGCAATACCTGTTCCTGCTTCGAATTTATGATTATTCGTTTGTAGCCTTCGACGAAATCCAGTATCATTGCTAGAGGAATCCAGACCTCGAATATCCCTCTTGGGTTTAAAGGAAAACTGTAGTCATCTTCTATCCCCCGCATCATATCTTGGCCGCAGACAGTTCGTTCAGCATGAGCAAGAGGTAATTTTGTATTGTTGTCATTATGCCGACATATCTCGTCCAGTCTACCTCGACACAGTTGAGCAAATATGTGATACGATCGATGAGGTGGAGACATAATTGCTCATTAATTTCATCAATGCCAGTTCAGATCTATCTTATTTCGTCAGTGTCCCCCTGAATCGAAGGAATGAGTGACAAAGAAGAGTGCAGATTTCATGTTGTTGGACCACTATCTGAACTTCCGATGGTAACATATATGGTCCGATCAGGAATGGCTGGTATGCTTGAACTTCCACTTTCGTTATACTGTCTTCAAAGATGATTGGTTCGTCGATATCTATGTTATCTTCCATGGCAATCGACCTCGAAGCCAAACCTGTAAAGAAAAATCTCTTTTGCACATGGTAACACATTGGTGACCTGCAGCATAACTGATATATAGTTTGATAAGCTACTTTATTTTATCCCTTCTGGTCACTGTAAATCTTTTTTCCATCTTCTAAAATATAAGCATAGTTTGATCTCTTCATTTCGACAGTTCACCAACTCTCTGTGCTGTTGGACGATCGTCACTGACACCTCGTGTGCTCTCTTCATGACTACCATAATGTAAATTATGCTTTGCAGGGCAACAAATAATTTATAAACTGGAGGTACCATCGGCTAAAACACGTGCAGCATATTGTTTGGCCTACCATTGAGATATGTACCATTCGCCTTATTGCAGATTCTTCATAACACATTAAGTAGCAAAATATTTTCAGGTCGCGACGATTCGTGGATATTTCAGCTGTGTATATGCGTGGCTCGAACTCAAGCCACATTCCGATTGAATCCAGTTTCATAAAGTCGATATCTTCGCATCATCTGATGGCACTCTTCAGAGTACTGGAATTTCCACATACATTGAATTATGTGTCTGGAGACAGCAAATATTCTATGTACCTTGCAATGTTGTCTAATTCGAAAGAGCCAATGGGCAATGTTACCTCGTGGGAGACATTACCACTTTCTTGAGATACATCTTGCAGTTTTTTTCATCGATGTTCGGTATCGCATTGTAGGTTTGAAATTCGACTAAACTAATTAACCATTTCCCCTTGAGGTCTAGTGGAGGAAAGTGTACAGCATGCAGCTTGCAGTTATGACCAATCAAGGTAAGCATTATCGACATGACGGATGGTTTCTGGTCCATGTATAGCCATTTTATTCAACTACTTGTATGAACGAACAAGGAAGTGAAGAAAACAAGTGACCATAGTTCCAGGTGTTCGGAATTTTCTCCATTTAGTAGTTGTAAGTTAGTTTGCAATTTTTCAGGTAGAGTCGCAGCTCGGGTGGAGGAACCAAATTACCTAAAATCTCATTGTAGCCAGCATGTTTTCCACATTTCACTTAAATTACCCAGTGCATACCATGCTCAGCTATTGTGTGTAGTTTTATTGTTGCACATTCGTCACATTTGGGTTTATGGGGGAAAGCATCTCGCATGAACACTTCATGAAGATTAGGTTTCTTCAATTTTGCTTGCAAACAGTTCCAAATCCATGTTGTTGAGTTGCTATTTTGGTAGAGATTTTAATATCGCCTCTTCCTGTGGCATAGCCTTTGCTCACCTCATCCTCCTCCCATTTTAAATGGCACTAGATTAGGTCATTGCTTCTTTTTTACTCATGGCGATAGCTTCCATATTTTCATTGTGTTTTGAGCCTCCGTGAACTGCTTCCATTCGTTCGAATCTGTGTTGATGGCTCACCATGAAAACGGATATTCAAAACCATTTTAAGCACATATTGGATATCTGCAGCGAACGTCTTGAAAGTATCGAAAATAGTTTGTCAGAGACTCACGATTAAACCTATAAAATAGAGAAACAGTAACTATTTAGTAAGATGCCAGATATTGCTAGCGACCTGCATCGAGCGATACAGTCGGTCTTCTAGAAATATTTGCTTGCCAAGAGAGCTTGACTTTGTGCTACCTTACTAATGAAGAAATATTTATCCCCATTACTCTCTGTATCGATGTACTTAGGGAGAGCAATGGAACACCTGTAGCTGTGAGGACCAAATTCGATGCTACTGTTGAGCATGTGAAGAGAACGAAACATGATGATGTACAATCAGAACAGAATGAGAGATAGGATGTGGATATTGCACACAAAACAAGGTGTGGAAGAAAGTCCTCAAATCCAATGGTCTGGCACGGTGGTGCCTTCGATCGTACATGCCCCGTAATAATGATACTATGTATCGTGTATACAGGCAAAATGGTAAGTGGTTCTTTGGTGATGACGAAATAGAATTTCTAGAAGGTGATATAACACAAGTAGGTGATAACATGATGCATGGAACACATGGGCTTTACAACTTTATATTTCGCAAGGAGCCTAGGGAGTTTACAGAATTCTACCTGCTAGAATATAAGATGTTGCTCGAACTCATGCATGTGCTTCACCAGGATAACAATCCCAAGACCAGTGCTTGTAAGGATGATGATCATTTATAAAATTGACACTCCTGCAGACCTCCTCAGGAGCCTAACACTGAAAAGTTTGGAAGGTCTAAAGAAGATAGATAGTGACAGGAACACAGACTACATATTTTAGGGTGACCTGGACGAACTCTTCCATAGACTACGGCTACTCGTCACTTTGTGAACAATTGGAAGGAATCACTCGCACACAAATGAAATTATATCCATTGCTGTGAAACGCTCACAAACTGCATGCAGCCGTCAGGTGCAACTACTATTGTTGCAAGGTCATTAATTGTGGGATGAATGACCTGTTTCAAGCTGACCTCTTCGAGATGATATAGTATGCTCGGGTCAACAAGGCTACAAATACATGCTGACAGTCATCGATGCCTATAGCAAATCGTCTCGGCCAAACCAGTGAAGTAGAAAAACATATGTAGTGTCACAGAAGACATTACTGATGTGTTGCATGAAGGACGAATCCAACTAATTTGCAAACTGACATCGGAAAGGAATACTACAATACAAAGTTCAAGGTCCTGTTTAAGAAACATAACATAAATCATTATTCCACGTACAGCAATTGCAAAGCATCTATCATTATGAAATTATACATGACTCTAAAACTAAGTATGTAAGAGCATTTCACGGCGAATGGAAACTACAAGTGTATTGAGATACTGCTAAAACTCGTCCGTGAGTATAATTCTACCTTTGATTCTACCCTTTGCATGCAGACTGAAGATGTCAAGGACAACTCCCTGCTTCGGACAGTTTATGCAATTACAGAGAGGATGGACCCACACAAGCCTAAAAACAAAATAGGTGATCTGGTGCACATCTCCAACAGAGAGGCATCTTCGAGAAATGGTTCACAGCGAACTGGAGCTCCGAACTGTTTAGTGTTCGATGTATACACAACTAAGCTCCAAGGACCATCTATTTGGAAGATATGAACAATGTACCCATCTGTGGTGTTTTATATATTGAGGAGATCAACCTACAATGTTCCCATATGTGTATTGTTTCAAGATGCTTCTTAAACAATGTAACAGAAAGGCATACATGATGTGGTGGTGTTTCCCTGCCCACTACAATTCCTGTATCGCTTAAACAGAAATCGAAAGGTGGATTTGTCATGAAAGAGGATCATGTATATATAAAGAATTGTATTCAAAAGCATATGTGTTTTCTCATGTTGTACATTACCCAATAAAATAAGATTTTAAATATATTGTGTTTAATTTCTTTTGTAAAAGATTTACCAAAAAATTAAAAATATTATCAGTAAATTCTTTATGTATGGAGGTTTGCATATGGACGACATTGGAGCTCTGTGGTGAGAGATGGTAAAAATTTAACTACGACTTTCTGTTGTGTCCTATCCTAGCAAAATATTTGTTAAAGTCGTAATTGGCCAATTGTTATTTTGGAGAGAAGAGCGGTGTAGTGGGAGTGTTGGCTAGGTTCGCTGGGTGGGAAAACATGTTTTTACGATTTTTAAGAATTTTTTGATTTTTACAAATTTTAATTTAAGGTCACAGGGGTCAAGATAATAGTCGTGGGCCAAGGTCTGGGTCAATGCCATAGATAAATGTCATAGGTCAGGGTTATGGACCAATAAAATAGGTCAAGTTAAAGGTTGTAGCTCAAGGTTGTGGATCATGGTGAAGGTTGTGGTTCAAGGTCAAGGTCATGGGTCAAGGTCAACATTGTTACTCAGAATCAAGGCAATGTGTCACGGTCATGTGTCAAGGTTAAGGGTATGGGTCAAGGTCAGGGGTCATTGGGTTATTGAGGGGTAGAATTTTGAGATGTGTTTTGTTAAATTTAAATCATTTTGATTGAGATAGGTTTTTAAAATAACATCAAATTGAATAATTTTTATTGGAATATTTTTTATTGAACTAATTACTAGTGATGTCGGGGGACGAACATCCAGCATGGTATCGATCCCTGGCTGTAATGCCTACCAATATGGTGGACTGCACCAACCCACATTGCCGCCCTGGCTGTGAGGTCTATCTTTTTTGAACATCGAATTGACCATCATAGTCACTTGCTGTGCTTACCAAGATGGCAGAACATCCCTGAATCCTGTTCCACAGAACCCTACCTCAAAAGACCTATATGTACACTGGTTACAAGGATGCTCTTCGTTAACCAACTTAAATTATTTACTAGAACTAAATAGGCTTTGGCACCCCATATGGGCTCGAAACCCACAAAAATATAAAACAGAGTTATGCATCTCTTACTCCTCCTCTTATACCGAGGCAGAGAAAAGTAATTCTGCTAGTAATATATATATATATATATATAGTCATGTTAGGTTTTGTGTGCAGTACATTAGTTAAATCATATTTTATATGAATGTTCATTCATTTATAAAAAGAAATATTTATATTGTAGAAGGAGATTCATACATAGACCCGGCGAAGCTGAATGAAAATATAACAAATATAGTGTTATGTAAACAAATAGGATTTTAAAGTATGTTAAATTTGTTTTGGGACCTTAAAAACATTTTATAGCTTTGTGAAATTTTAGTTACAGCTCGATAAAATAATCAAGTCACTTTAAATGTAATATTTAAGTTTGAGACCTTACATATAAGCACTTAAATAAAAAATCTTGATTGGTTAAAATTTCAAAAAAGTAATTTTAAAACAAGTTTGATTTCAGTTAAAGCATTTCTTGAAATTCCAGGAATGTTGCCATTTCTTTGAAATTCGACTCTAAATTTACATATGATATGAAATGTTATTTGAAATGTTAAAACAGCAATACGAATGACAGTAATAAAAATTTCCTAAGAAAATATGGTTCATGACATTCTGATGACACCCACTATTATTTAGAGCTTATGAAGTTCGTACAATAACTGAATTTTGAAATAACTTTGCTTATTCTCGAATTTTTTTTCAGATTAGTATTATTTTACAGCACAACGAAAGATAATATTTACTATGCCAAAAATATCACAAATAATTATTAGTATATTGAATGCCATTTTAAAAAATCTCATAAAACATAAATACTGTTATAAAATGCAGATGAGACTGTATTGCGCCATGCACAAATAAATGGTAAAACAACGATGGGCAAGAATATCATATTTTCATTAAAATTTCAGAAACCGAACAATTTATTTGACACATGGATTATATGTATAAAGCATAGATTGAATCACTATAAATGCTACTTGAGGACACAAAAAATTCATTCAAAGACTAGCCTTAGTTTATTCAATAAACTTGAAAACATCCAAGAAGAAAATATATTAGCTGACAACAAATTAAAATAAAGGTTTCTAAAAAATCATTTAACAGTTCAACAGGCTGTAAAGTAGCCCCTGCATATTGTCCAGTGGACACGTGCTTGAAAAATTTTCACTCACATGCCTATTCGACCATACTTGAAATTACCCTTGAAGAAAAGATTCAATGTTTGTACATTTCCCAAAATTCAGTAAAAACGGCAACATCGATCATATTAATTATTAACAAGGGGTTACCAAATTTTTTATATACAAATTGAAACTGGTAATTACCAAATTACATTTTTTCTATAACACACTATACACTCCGCTGCTCACACTGAATGCCTCAACAGTTTCGGCATTTACCTCATTAATACGATTGCAAATTATTTCCACTAACAAAATACGAATATATATATATATATATATTTAACAAGATAATATTAACAATCATCTCTAAAATTGGTGACCAACAAAATTGCTTATTAAAAACACAAGCAAGTCTGCTATTCTCGGAATGCCGGGACACACTTGGCAATTAAACATTATTGTTTAACACTACTGGATGAAATTATTATTCTCGGATTTCCTCAACATACTTGGCAAACAAAAATAAATGTTTAACAAAACTACATGTAATTTTGATCACATAACATTTAAAGACATCACAGATGTAACACTTAAAAGTCACCATTATGTTAGGCAATATTTTCAAATATTCAGTTACAATTAGAGCCAAACCAGAGAAAGAGGGCTGTAACAAATGCCCTTACCAAGGCCTCTTCTCATTAAAACCATTTTCAGAATACTAAAACTCACAGTAATATTACTAAGCGTTGGGGCAGCCGTCGTTACATCTTAGCAAAGTTCCACCAACATAATATAGACAGTGAAAAGAAGATTGTCTACGCCTTTCTAGTGAGTCATTGCTGCATTTGAAACACCATTTGACCAAATTAACAGGCAGCAAACAAACATGAAATTACAACAGTAACAATCATATTAAGCAAGCATTTAGTTGACCTAAACATAATTTTGAACGATGTCCGAAACATGAATTTTTAAAAACACTACCAACAGGAAAGTCCCTGACACGAAAACAACTACACCACAAATTGCATTAAAACATAACTGACCCAAAATTTAAGGCTACAATGACAAACTGTTGCATTTTTTCCATCGGTCACACTACTATGTGTATCCTTAATGACTTAAACCCATTTCCCCTTTACCATAGTAAACTGACAATTTTATAACATGAATTCAAATTCTTCGTTCAGCAGGCATCGGCATCCATGTTGAAAATAAACAAGTATCTTCGGACAGAGTGAAGGCATAGAAAAGACAAGGGAAAAGCTCCTGCAACCCCTTAAGTAAACTAAAGCCCCTGGTGGAGTAAACGTAAAGGAGGGATGGAAACGAGGGGAAAGTAAGGGAGAGGAACCCAGCCTACCATGAAGTTTGCTGGAAGTCTGAAGCACACCACAGACGATACACACGACGGCGCCACCGTCAAAACCCCGACCCATATTTCCATTTCCTGGCAACCACAATCTGTAAGTATCACACACAGTACACAATTCACAGAATTAATAGATAGGTGTTCATAAGAATTAACAGAAGAGATGAAGAGGTTGATAGAAGAAAGTTTTCACGAGATGTGAATAAAGTATACATAAAAGAATCTCGATTTAATTCACACTGAGTGATCAGCTACACAAAATTCTATAAATCGCTGTTTTGATTCGTATTCAAGTCCCTAGGGACAGCGGACACCCGAGTGTTTCTACCAAGTGCCAACAGATATGATCTCTTCTCTGTACTCTTCGAAAATCAGCAACAAAGCAGCAGTGGCGGTTGCAGGCGGCTGAGAAGGGCATCACTCAGAGGCTCTATCTCAGGGCAGATCTCGGGGTCAGCAGCATTGAAGGCTCAGCTCAGCTTGGCTCGATGGGGGCAGAAGGATGTTATGAAAACAGATGATGGGCTATTACCACAGGAAAAAAAGAAGAAACCCCCAAAATAAATGTAAAACGGGAAATAGGATAACCAGAGGACATCACAACACAACAAATATCAAACTGCAAAACATAACCAAAAATTAACAATGACTATCTCGGAATATGTGTCTTAAGTTTATTCACATCGGCTTTCCGGAATCACATACTAGTTTTAAGAGAGACCAGATTCACTGTACTAGGTGAAAGAATTTTAATAATATTGAAGGGCCTACAAATTTGGGGATCAACTTCCCAGTAAAATGTTTATGCAATTCAGCTTGAATATAATTTTTACACATGACCAGGTCTCCTACATGAAAGTTGCTCGAGCTACGACCCTGGTCCATTTTCGCGGTGATGAGTTACTTCGCCACTCCAAGCCTGCCGTAGACCTTCTACAGCAGGCGGTCCAGTTCAGTGATACCAAGGGGAGATGGGAAGAAAGGTATATTCCATATATTGAAAAGTGGATGAGTGAGAGAAAGGCTAAGTAAAGGGAAGGAAGATGGAACCCCACTGAATCATGCATCACATTATTAAATCCCATGCTGATTATGTCCAGATCCTGATCCTACAGGGAATGTTCTTGATTGTGAAAAATGGTTTAACATACTTTGAGATTCTTATTGAACCTCTCTACTTGATTCCCTTTAGGGTAATAAGGGCAGTATGTATGGAATAGTTTACAGAGTATGTTCAAACTTCTACCTTCGATATTTTTAGAGATCATCAGGCCCTGAGTTAGATATTGATATCCAACAAGCCGGTGGGGCATCTAGCAATATGGCTGGTATGGTTAACGTGGTTTAAATTGAATGTCCATCACATTAAGAGTGCTGTAAATGTTGTAGTGGACTGTGTATCCAGAATTTTTAATACTGAAGAATATGAACAGAGGGAATGTGAGAAGGAAAATAATGACTTAATCCCAGTAGATATGTGTGAGGTAGAGAATATGGTTTGTAGGGGGGGAAGTAGAGGAATGACCTTAGAATAGGATTCAGATAGAGGATGAAAAAGTAGAGGAGACTGTAGAGGAAATAAGTCAAATAAATTTTGTAAATGTGTTACCGCTTTTCCCAAAACTCTTTAAAGATTTAACAGAATCGAGTTTTCCAACATGTTACTCGTAGAAAATGGAATGAAATTTTGTGTCATATCGGGTTGTGTTTTAATAATGTTGCACCGTACAAGGTGCAAATGTACATACAATACAACAGTAAACACTTGGAATAAACTTACTGATAAACAAAAAATATATAAAACCATTTTCATTCTTTAATGGTTTTATTAAGTACCCTCAAAATTATTTTACAATTATATTAATTACGTGCATCAGCACTGGCTGCCAGAGTCCAAAAATTTTCCCACACGAAAAATATTAGATAAAATCGTATTATAATCATGCTCTCATTATATAAAGATCTGGCGTGAGACTAATACACATAAAAAATTATAAAATATGATGCATTACACAACCTCTCAAAAGGCCGATTTAAAGAGCCAGACCACAGTAATTTTACAATAATTTTATGTTGCGTATTTTTGTGTATCAACTTACAACCCTTCACTGAATTTTCCGTGATATATTGGACAGGTGCCGCAAATAAAAATTATGGCTCAGGTACATAATTAATTCAGACCACAATACATTGGACGTCGTCGAAATTCCTAACAATTTTAAGTGCCATGCCAGTAACAAGTCATGAACCTTCACAAAATTTACGTGCATACTGAGCGCAAGCGCCGTGGCATTAAACAATAATCAGGAATTCTGAAACTAATAACGCACTAGACCTGACTAAAAATTGATTACACAACGTGACTGGCTTGTACAACTGATATGTCATATTCAGAAACGGTGTACTGCAACGCCGTAAGAAATGAAAACTTGTAAACAGATAGTAATGTCAGGCGTGTAAAGGCCTGCTCAAACAATAATACATATTGCGCCTAGTAAACAGCCACTCACTTATAACATTTGGCCCCATTCATAAAATTATTTTTAAATTGCAAACCAATTCCTTAAAGTCAAGTTGCCAGAGATCAGTAAATTCCCGTTACAATGTGAACCGCGCATGAAAGCGGCCTTACACAAACTTCAGCATAAAGATACCGCCAAATGGGACACGAGCACTAGAGCTTCGCTACACTTCTCAGCGAACATTCTGTTTCGAAACTCCGAGCCATAAAAATGCATTATTACAAGGAAAGATTACAGGATATAAGCTTGACGTAGTATATTACTCGCGCGTGCATTCGCGCTTACAAAATAACCAAACCTTACCACAATTATATTCAGGTTCAAGAGTGTACTTCATTACTAGAACACTGTTTAATTTCACAAAATATGTGTCGAGTAAAATACAGGTACGACGTAAGAAGTTTATACGCATGACGACTTACAACGTCCGGAAGGTGGTGGCGGGTAGCCCATCATAGCACCTTCTGAACTAAAATGCATATTAGAAATCTTATTAAAATACTCAATGAAATATATACTCGACGCAGGGGTAGCAAATATACTTTGCATTTTGTCCGTCAAAGCCCTATGACGTAAAAGAAATAACGCACACATAAAAAATTAATACGGCAGTGAACCGACGACAAGGGCACTATCCCACTACAACTAGCCGCCGTCGGGGACAAAGGACAAATTGGCCAATCAAAAACCCTTAAACTACGATCTACTTTCACCACAAATGTAATAAAATCCTACTCTGCCCTAAAAGGACGTACTAAAAAGTTTATCACACATCACAGCAGACCAGCTAAAATGCTAAAAATATTATGTGGATAGGCACCTACTCCAAGTTAAAGCCCACTATAAAGATGTGCGTTGTCAACTCACCACATACGTTCTGCTATCTCGAACACTCCCTCGCCGATCACAAAAATTATATTAAATTACAAGAAGAAATGATATTACAATAAATTCGCAAACAGCCTGTGTTCAATGTACCCAATTCTGCAGTCAAATCACATCACACCCATGACGAAATGAAGTAGGCCTCCCAATATCCAGCGAAGAGCTCAGAAAGGCCCGTTGCCGAAACCTGGTAACAATTTCATAAATCATTAGGTGTCACAAGAGGGGAGGGAAGAAAGGGTGTTGGGGAAGTGGCTGGAGAAGGGAGGGTAATCGAAAGCGATCATACAGGTCTGGCAACAGCGTGGCGGGCGGCGACAAATACTGAAACTAAACGGGGGGCGCTAATGTAAGACGGTAATGTTCACTACTATACACTACAGACAGCGCTGGAAACGCACTGGTGTTACAATGTTATCAGCAGTGCGACCAAATATACGCCTGACGAGTTTTTTTTTTTTTTGGAGAAGGCTTCTGCATCCATTGGTTAATGGTTGGTAATTAAATGGACCGTTGTGGGATTCTGTGGATCAAAAGAAATTAGAGGTGGTATGGGAAGAAGTAGCTCAAAATATGCAGGAATATCATAAAAGTCCTGAGAAGATGTATAATTTTACAAAGGGTGATGTGTGCTACGTGTTGGTGACCTTGTTTTGGTCGAATCTCCCTTTTTGTCATCTAAGGTAGACTATTTTGCCTCGAAATCAGCATCAAAGTGACTTGGTACATATAGAATGGTATATTTTAACTCCATTTACTTTTTTGTTGAGGATCAACGGAGTCCTCATAAAATACAAAATATGAATGTTGGTAGTAAAAAAAGTATTTTGATGTATTGTAAAGAAGAATTATACGATGCGAGTTAGATGTTAAAGGTTTTCTTTAATGGTAGGAGGATATGATGGAGAGGTCCATCACTGTTGTGATGAATTTTTTTAAAGAATTCTTGTATTTTTACAGCGAGTTTGTTTGCTTGTGCTCGGCCCCGTGTGTTGTTCCTGTATAGGAGTGCCTTGGTGTTCGGGGGTTGCTGCGGGGATGCTCAAGATGCTTGCATTATTGCCTTGTGCTGAATCGATGGCTTTGATGCATATTTACTGAATTATATTGGAAAAGAGTGAGCTAGTGATGAGACGGTTGGTTTCTGGAGAGGGGGCACGCCCAGCTGAGATGTTATCGGATATAAATACGGATGCTAAGCACTGTTTCGGAGAAAGCATCGCCGGTGATGGCCAGGAATCAGCAAAGGGATCGTCACTACGGGCTGGAGCTGGACCAGTAGATGGGAGTCTTTCTCAAATGCGATGATGTCTAAAGAGAGAAGTAAGTATCGAGTTACGGACTTAGAAAATTTCCGTAGAAGCCACACTTAGAAAATTATCAAGAAATGGTGTGTGGGGGCTCTGAAATATTTTGCGAGCAAGTGTCGAACCTAGATTTTTTTAATGCAGATAGCAAACTTAGAAAAAAATTGCTTGAAAATGGATTTGGAGATTTTCTACCCGAAATTGGACTTCCAGAATTTTCTTCTCATGAGAAGACATAGAGTAAAGTAATCGGTCGGCAGTGCTCGGACTTAGATGAATTATTGCAGTGTGTAGACTTAGGATGGGTTTTGTGCTGCGTGGACTTGGTGTTAATTTGGTCCATGTGTGAACTTGGATTTCGCAGATTTTTCCGTACTCTTACAAGTGTTGCGGGGTATGTTAGAGGTCGTAGATGGTGGTAAAATTGGTATTTAGGAAAAATCATCACCTTGTGTGTAAGAGCGGAAACTCTGCCATATTGAGTAGCATAGAGATCGGAATTCTGGAACTCGTGCTATGGTGACCGTTTTGGGCTTCGGCTTTGGGCAGTGTTGTGAGTAGTCGCCGAGAGTGATTTTCGGGGCGAAGAGGAGAATTTGGTCATGTTACAAGTGGAGGAGATAACGAGGTTAGATTGTTGATATTGGAGTTCTAAAGTGCGGGCGCAAGACTAGTTTAATGAGGAATGGGTTTTGGTTTTGGATTGGGGAAAGCTATGCAGATCAGTTTTTGTAAATATATACCTGAGGGAAACTGGCTGGTGAATGTGTGAGTGTGTGTGGTGTTCGAAAAATAGACGAGAGCAATACCTACACTTTCGAGTTACTAGTGGGGGCAATAACCACGCGCCCTTTGCTTTTCATGTGAATGGGTAGAGCGATACAGTTTTAATCAGCACGTACATTTTCGAGTGTACTGGTTGTGGCAATACCCCTGAATTGTTAATCATTGATTTATTTCTTTTATATTATTATTTAAGTTTAAATTTGTGGAAAAATACTGTTAAATATTTGGGTACTCTCTCTCTCTCTCTCTCTCTCTCTCTCTCTCTCTCTCTCTCTCTCTCTCTCTCTCTCTCTCTCTCTCTCTCTCTCTCTCTCTCTCTCTCCTCTCTCTCTCTCTGCTGTGACCACTTAGGTTCGGCGAACTCCTCTTTTAATGTGTTAACGGCAACATTATTATCCTGATATATTTTTCTCTTTGTGAATGAGTTTATAAAAAATTGCGAGTTCATTATTTATCAGGAATTTATTGAAATTCAAGAGTGTATTTTGCTTAAGGTTATATAAAATGGTGAGTTCAGCATTTATAAGGAAATTAATTAAATACCTGCTCATATTTTGCTTGAAGGATATTTTATGAGTGTTATTTGCAATTTATGAGTATTAAAAATGAAGTTTTGTTCATATTGATGTGTACTGAATTAGTTTTGACCAAATTGGTCAGATATAAATAGTGTAATGGAAATTATGAATGTTTTAAAAACTACAGTTTTTATTTAATTTTGAATTGATCTAAAGACAGTACGGTTTTACGGATAGTGTACTGTATTTTGACAAAAAAAATGAAAACTTCTGATGGGCAAAAGTAAAAAGCATGTACGCGAAATTTCGTAGTGTTGTGTGTGTATACTTTGGACGCCCATCTTCTCCGGAAAGATTTCCAATACAATAACAATACCTACTTTGCAGCTGTTGTTAATATTGGGTATGTTTTGGGTTATGTACTTCCTATTCTTCACCTTCCTTGTGACGACAGGTTTAGGCGGAGTGTTGGAAGTAGGTTGTGTCGGTGATACCCAAGTTCGGAAGCAGCACGCGCCCTGATATGCATAACAGGTATGGTTTTTTTAAGCATTCCTTTGTGAAAAACGTCTGTGTCTAAGGTTGCAACTGATAGCACGCAATTCCTGAACAATTATCTTAAAAAATTTCATTTTTGGTGGAGCCACCCGATACGGTACAGATGATAAAAGTTCCTGATCCTTAAGTTTAAATACAATTGGCCGTTTACTATAATGGCTTTACTTACACGTGATATTATCTGAAAACTCCTGCAGTAACTGTTTTATTTTACCCTCTTGACTAGTGTCATTAAATTGTACTGATTTTACGGAAATATTAATGGTGTTAAACCTCTTAGACATTAATTCAATTGGTTGAGAAGTGCAAAATGAAAAACTAATTATTCCTGAGCTACATTTAAAAGGCTTGAGTCTTCCCAAAAAAAATGTACTCCAAGCTAGAGGCCGTGGCTAAGACCAAGTAAAATTCTGAAGGAAAATTTCCACGTAAAATTAGCCATCGTTATTTTAAAGAGCCACGCCCTTATAAAAGATTAGCCATGGAAAATCCCTGTTCCTTTCCTTGGTGAACCTTAACAAGCCCCTTAGGCAAATTTTTGAGCAATAGTTACAAAAGTCGTGGTTTATGAGCGAACAAGAAGCCCCAGAATTTAGCAAAGCCGCCACTACCATTTGATCAGCAATAGTATATCGGAATGTACAATAAGTCATATCGGCGCTCGAAAAACATTGTGTGTACTGAATGTTCTCCCACAATGTTACTTTTACTCGCGGGACAGCTAGTCCCAATATGTCACTTCTGTTGGCAATTAAAACAAACATAATACTTGAAAAATCTAATTTTCTTGAACATAATTTCCTATCATGGACCTGACCTCGGTTCCCTTGATTTTCCTGAAAATATGGCGTCTGTGAATTGCATGAACGTGTTTTCACATTACGGCGACCTGATTACGCACTAGGGGAAGCCATAGAAAAAATGGACTGACGATCAAAACTGTCTTTTGCAATGTGGTTATTTTTACCGCAAATGAAACAAACCTTTACAGGTTTATGCACAGCGTTTCCCTTCTCAATAGGCTTGGCTTCGGGCAACGCTACATCCACTGCACAATCTCTAATGGTTCGCTCGACCCATGTCACTAGCTTTAACAATTCTAAAAAAGATGTAGGTTTGTTTACTAAACAATAATAGCTGCTATACTGCGGGTGAAGATCATGAAAAATAATCTGAGTGAAATATTCTTCCTCACACGGGTAACCCAGCACACTAACTAACTGTCCCTAGGATTTGCTAAACAAAATCCTACATCGACTGGTCAGGCATTGGCCTGCGTTCCAACAGTCGCAACCGAAAATTAGTAGTAGCTATCTCACACGAAAACTTATAAAGACGAGCTTTTATTAATTGGGAAATTTCCCAATTCCCTTCATAAGCCTGGCCAAACAAACGCTGTATATTTACAAGGACCCTAAAAAGTGCAATGGCAAAGAGAACTTGCCGATTACAAAGCTGTAAAGCAATTACTGTATTGAGTTTGTCAAAAAAAATCGGCTAAGGCATCAAAAGTTAAATTGGTTAATTTCAGAATTTTTGCTGCCAACTCTGGCGGCACATATTTAAGGAGTTTAAAAACAGCAGCTGGCTCACCAAACACCGACGCATTCCCCACGCCGACCTTCTTGTCCGTGTCCTTTCGCACCAGGGACCGTGCTTTACCACTGGGGTCATCGAACAGCTTGCTCTCCTCAGCCACAGACCCCGCTTCAGTTAAAATCTGAAGTAGAGCGAGCGTGGACAGATATTGGATCCACGCTGTAGACATATTACAAATTAGCAAAATACACAATAAAATCCCTAACACTTTTTCTATTTGTTTCCATTGAAAACTGTTTGTCGAGTTTTCCTTACACTGGTTTAGCAGAACATACTTCGTGTGTTTTTCGTTCCACAGAAAAACTATATCCGAAACACGCCTCTCAAAGTAATCAGACTGCTCAGCCTCAGACCTTGCTACGCCCTTGGACACAAGGATGCAGCAAGTTGGAAATAACACAAAATCCCAGCAAAAATGTCTGAAACAACATGGCACATATGCCAGCAGTAAGAACATCCATTTAGCAAGTTAGGGATGATTAAAAAGAGTAAGTTCAAACTAACACCATAACTCATTAACTATGTAAAACTTTCATATATTTGTTTTTTCTTTTCATTTTGGTTGCCTTTGGTTATATAGTTTTTGTTCCAGAAAACCTTATCCTTTACATAGTACTCCAGATAATAGACATTTTCAAAAGAGAATGAGAACATTTTATATAGTTCTCCATATTCTGAACATTTGCAAAATGAATCGGAAAATTGTATATAATTCTCCATATTGGGAACATTTTTATAAAGAAATCCAGCATCAAGTAAAATATTTTAAGCAAATATATTACAAAACGCAGATAAGTTTAATACTGTAAATTATTTTTCCAAAACACTTTTGGGAACTTTAAAAATTTTCAGGTACAATATAGGCTGTATTAACAAACATCATATTAGTTCAAGCTAATACCACACAACTTTCATAAAACTGATATTTAAAAATGTGGTATACTTTTGACTCGACATAAACCCCTGGCTGACAGGCCATACAGACGCCATTCTCAAAAAGAAAACTCTTTAAATTTATGTTTGCCATTTTGTCTTAAATGGTTACACTTAGGTAACCCATAAATTACCAGAGCAGAAGGCCCTTATTTTTAATTTTCTACCCCAGGCTGAGTTGACATGCCTGCCTCCAAAACTGTCGTACACAAAAATACGTTTTAAAATTTTCCTCGAGTCCAAATAACACAAGGCAACTGCTAGAAAAACATATTACACCTAAGTCGCTGTCAGATATCTTTAGAAAAGAGTACTTGCAAATATTTGATGCTTTGTAAAAGCCACTCTTGGCAACTATTCTCACGTCAAAGTGGCATCGTGAACTTTCTTTGCTTTAAGAGCAGGCCATTTTAAGTTTGATTTAAGCAATGTTTGTTACCAACACATAACTTTAGTTGAATGCTTCCTTGAAGTCGATCATCTGAACCCCCGGCCGAACATTTACAGCAAATATTTATACACAAAAATCAAAATTAAGTCTTAAAGGGGCGAATGCAATTCATTCCCCAACAGACGCACAGTTGAAACATTTTTTATTGAATCCTCCAATCGGGGCGTTGGTTACCTAATGTGGCAACGACACAAAATTTTTTGTTAGTGGGGTGTTGAAAAGTTCATTTAGGCCGTAGAGGGGTCTTCAATTCACCAGCCTATCACTGTCGTTTTGTCCAAATAAGACGACCACCGCAGCACACATCAGCGGAAAATACGTAACTCAGAACACCTTCAAACTGCACGGTGATCAGAGTGCAGCGTGACATCACAGCCGCCAGCCAGCCGGGAAGGAACAGTGGCGCTCCGAGGTGCTCATATGCGGGAGCCGGTTCTTGCCCCCACAGTTAAAGTCGAGCCTCGACCCACACCTGTCGCACAGGAGGTGTGCCTGACTCCATTTTATAAAAATTGCCGAAACTGTGCTTCAACTACTGCCGGGCCTTCACCAGACAAAGCGTGCAGCAACCACGTTTGAAAAAGAGTAATTTTTAGGTGGTTTAAGCAGGTCCCAAATATAATCTTTAATAGAAGAATTTTCAGTATTTTCCGCGCAGAACGTAACTCCGGACGTAGTCATGTTGAACGGAGCGGGACGAGAGACAACGAAACGTAGTTTTGTAAAGGTTGTCTCAAAGTGTTAGGGTGGAAAACTCACCTGTTTCTCAAAATTAGTGCAGTTTACGTCTGCAGTTATTTTCTTTATGTACCAAAATGTATCGCGATAAGAGAAGCACTGGTTTAAGGAACTCTGAGTGTGATGTACATCGGTGTATCATGTGTGGTCGTTTTTTACAAGAAATTCTGTATTTATGACACATATAGTCAAATAAAATGCTATATATCGCAGTAGTGTTGATTGTCATTGATTTCGTATATATGTGTGACTGTTTAGTGTTTCTGTAACCTTATATATTGTTTGCTGTTTCAAGGATGTTATAAATATAACTGTGATGATAACATTGCTTTTTATTTGGTATGTCTAACGTTTAAAGAATTTGAAGTGTGGTGAGATATATGTAAAGGATTTTTTTTTTTATGTTGGGTTGCTAGATTTTATTGCTTAAACAATGGCTAGAAAACAATTAAAGCAATGATGGATTAACAAGTATTAGTGTATGTCTTAAAAAATGTTCACGAAATGCGGAATGTAAGATGTCGCAATGCATACACAAATGTTTATACACCTAAAAATGAGTGACACTTAACGAAAATTATTTGGTTATAGAATTTTTTTTTAAAATGAATTCCTGTTTGGTATATATAGGTAAAATTATGCTAACAACAAATATTTACTTTTAACAAAGAAAGAATGATGTCAGTATTTCGTTTTCGCATTTCAAACATATCGGGAAACCATGTTTTGTTAATGTTATGAGTGAAACATTAATTTCATTTTGAGTAGAGGTGTTAATTGTTTTAAATGATAATATGTAACACTTTAGAAGATAATTTAATTGAAAATGATTATTTTACCTTTTATAAATATAAACTTCAATGATATATGTGTAAGAAAATTTTATTTGTAATAGTGTGTTAACTTATACTAAAATATATCTGGAGATGGTTGCCGGCGGTCTGTGTACCCTATGTCGCCATGCTAAACACCGCCATAACAGAACTGTAGCAAGTGGTGTTATTAGCACAGAGACTGGTCTTCTCGGCGTTGTCTCGCCTGCGAGTGTTGGGGAAGAAATGCTATCTTCTCGAGCCACCAAAATATCCGTGCTCTTGGAGTAGTTTGATGAATATACACTCGCCCCCTCACCGCTATTTTTCGCGAAGCGACCGCCATTGTAACAGGTGACGCGTCTGCTGAGCGATTGGGGGACTACGCTACACTGCACCAGTATTGGGAGAAAATGTTAACGAACTTACTCGATGGGAAGGAATCTTCGTTAGAGACATGAGTGCATTCCTTAAGTTTTATTCTTGTTAAAGTATTCCGACACAACACCGGCGTGTTTGTGAATGGTTATTTATTTACATGATATTAAATTAAAATCACATATCTTTAACCTAATGTTAACATTGTGTTATCGTTTACTAAACTATGCAAGGAGATGTGTGCCACAAATCTAAGGACCCTCCATAGTCACAGAAACCACCACCAAAATGGGTCGGTAGGGACCGGTGACATATCTCGCCTGCGAGTGTTGGGCAATGTGATTGCTTCGGCTTCTGCGTGATGAATGTTGCCTGCTCGGCACGTGCCTGGCGGAGGTCAATGTAAATACCCTCGCCCCCACCCCCCTTCAAATACTTCACAGAGTGGCCCGCTCGCTCTCGTGTCTGCCTGTCGACTGGACAATTTTCACCCCCAGCATATCATGGGGTAGTGGAGAAAGATACAATTAGTTTGCTCTCGGAGTTTGAGGCGTACATTTGGCTCCCATCCCAACATGGAAGATGCATATTGTAAACATATTAGCGAATCACGGGTCAGTTGCAAGTAGACAGTTTTTGGGGTAAGATGTGTACTTAGTGTGTACTTAGTCATAGTACATGTACTAAGTCTCAGTATATACAATTGCTCTCGGTATTTACTCGTTATGAAATTGCGCTCAGTTATGTGACTACAAATTATTTAAAACTACTCAATATAAAATAATAAGCAATTATTGCTTATTACACAATTCACTTATTTTTACCTTCTATAGGTCTCGAACCAAGGACCGACTCCTCAACACTACACCCAGCACCACTCCTACACCTACCTTTAAGCTGGTCGATTGTGTTTCAGTAGTCGATGAGTAAATATGTGTAATTAGTGTGTGATTGCATTAGGTACTTACTCATTACATCTAATTACACAATTACTCATTAAGCAATTAATATACAATTACTCACTATGCATATAGAAGCAAGGACTGAACGACTCATGAACCCTCCAAGTCCAACCCAACACTCCACTAAACCCACCCTATATCACTCATCCAGCTCTTATCTTCTGGCTATGCAAAAATTTCAAAATCCCACAAATGTTGCTTAGGCATTTTTTCCACCAAAAGGTAACCCCACATATATAATTTGTTCACAGTGCCCTTTAGAAGGGTACGAGAACCCATTAGACAATCATAACACACACCCTCGAATTTATTTCATCCCTATAGAAACCCAACCACGCCACACCCCCTCCTCCCCTTGTCCGACCACCTACCCATGTGGCAGCAGAGGAAGATAAAATCACTACGCCCTTGGAGTTTGGGGATGTGTAATTGGTTCGCATTCCAACATGATGGATGTATATCATAAACATATTAGCAAATTACATGTCAGTTGCAAGTGGATAGTGGCCGGGTAAGGAAGGATTTTTATTTAATGTGTAATTACACCCAGTATATGTACTTAGTTTGTGTAATTACTGTCAGTAAATGCTCATTATAAAATTTTGCTTAATTACTTATTATGTGCATTTAGCTGTTGTGCAAATTACTTATTATGTGTTTAACATCTAATTACACCTAATTACCCTTTATGAGTGTCGATCCAAGGACTAACTCCTCAACCCTCCCCTTCCTCCTTTTCATAGAACCTTACCAATTGTTTCGGCAGCCAAAGGGTAAACATGTGTATTTAGTCTTGGTACTTGGTCATTGTACAATAACTTATTACATAATATTGCAATTAACACCTAATTACCCCATATGGATCTCTAACCTATGAGTGACCAAACACCCTACAAAAAAGTTAATGTCTGAAAATTTTGCATGGGCTCCTTGTCAACCAAAAGTGTAACCTTAAAGCCAACACCCAATCACACCACACCACTGGGGGAGGGGGGTTATTGAGAGACCTCTACCAAAATCAATCAAATGTCCCTTATGTGACCTTTTTATGTGTTTATGTTGTAATAGGTAAATAGTATCCCTACTGCTGTATACACTAGTTTATGTAATGAAAATATCTAGTCAACAAAACAAACCCCATTGAATTCTCTTTAGTCATACAAATTCGATTATTAATTTTATATTCTTTTCATTTATGAGTTACCTTTCCACTCCTTAGTGGAAAACCAGTCAATGGCAACTCTGTCTTTGACACATGTTACATGCCAGGTACATAGTGGAGGGAACGGAAGTACAGAGCCACACATTACTTTTGCATACTTGCTTACCTTGGAGTTACATACAAACCACATAGTGGGAGATATGTTTATATGTGTGAGACATAAAATCATTGATGAACCAAGGACGAATATGGCTAAAGTATGTATTCCGAGATTGCGTTTACATGCACACACACGTTATGATGTCAGAGAGGCTGCGCACTCTGCTTTTAGTGCAGCCAGAAAGGCTGCTTGCACTCAGCTATATGTATGCAAGGCTGCTTGCACTCTGTTTTTGTTCAGTGTGTCTTGGATTGTGGAACTTGAGCAAAAGAAATATTGAATTGTTCTGCTTCAATTATTGTATGTGTTCGGTTAGTGATAGGTTACGGTAACAGTGGTAGGATTTTAATAGGATTTATATTAATTTCCCCCATGGCTACTGCATGGATCCAGAGACTCTCAAAAACGGCCCTCGTACAAATGGAAGGAGAGGCTGGGGTTGCAGTAGAGTATAATGACGGGATAGAGGAACTGAGGGTAGAAGCTTGGGTCCTGGTGAGAAAGGAGGCATGCCAGGTTAACGCTGGAAATTCGGCAGTTTCTAGTGAGGCTACTCCTATTTACAAATTACTAAAGCATGTGACTACCCAATTAGTAGCTAATATACACAAATAAGTTTAACTGAGTATTGAAGCAGTGTTATACATTTTTTTCACAAGTTAAATTTTGTGCTTAATCTTGAGTTGTGCGAGCGACAGGTGTTGTTTGCTGTTGCACTCTTTAGAGTTCCCGATAATTTACACCAGTCTTTGGACAGGCCAGAGAGGAAAACTGGGAGGTGACCCAGTTGATTAGGGAATGTTTAAAGGAGTGTTCTAGTCAATTGTAGATTGGCCGAATTCGGTTGAAATTGTTGGAATATAAGCAGGCACCCGATCAGACTATGCAAGAGTTTATAAAGTATATCTTGGGAATAGTGCAAGTGGTAGGGTATCACTGTGAAGCAGCTCATGTCACACAAATCATTTTTCATAACCTCCACCTGCGGTATAGTCGGTTATATTGCTTTGCCAGTAAACCTGTAAATTTAAATGTGTTTCTGATGTTGGTAACTGAAGTTGAGAGGACCCTTAATGATAGCGTAGTCGATGTGGTAACCACAGTTATGTGACTGGATATGGAAAAAGGGGGAAATAAGGTAACCAGATATTGTTTTGTTTGTGGATTTAATAACCATCCAGCTAAGAACTTATATCGTAGACAAGAAGTGTTAGCTGTGATACCTCAGAGTGAGGCTGGGAGAAGTCAGAAAGTACAAAAACAATTGTATTCGCAGACCCAAACTTTGCAGGGATGGACAAGGTAATTCCAGGCAAGTAAGTCTAACCTGGGAAAGAGAATTGTTTTAAGGAGTACACCTGTTTCAGTTGCCATTATATCACAGTAGCAATAGCAGGGCAGGTTGGGATTTATGCACTATTCGATTCAGGACTATTTTGTTCATTAATGGATCAAGAGTTTTGTAATTTTTTGCTAAGATCACTACCAAAAGGACTCATTAGTGTATATATGCGGAAAGAAATATGATTTTCCATGGTCAATAGTATTATGATTACCTCACATGGTGTCGCAATAGTTTTTTTGTTAATTTGCACAGTTTTCTTGGAAATTTACCTTTAGGATTTTGTCTGGTCTTTCACATGACCTTATTTTGAGAATTGATTTCTTGGGCAAAACCCAAACTGTTTTAGATGTTGCCAATAAAGAATTAAAATTTTCCTTTTGTAGTTCTCAGGCAATTGAAGTAATATCAAAGCCGTTTCACGCTGTTGAAATGTCGGTAAAGACAGTTCAGTCAGGGGAGAGAAACCATGAGGAAAGATTGAAATTTTTGCACGAGGAATTTAGGGATGTCATTACCAGTAAATTGGGTCATTATAGTAAACAACCCATAGTGTTGAGGTTAAGAAATCTGGAGCCTGTGACATCAGCACCTTATCGAGTAGCGCCCCCTAAATTAAGGATATTTAGGAAAATCAACAACTAATTACAGCAGGATGATGTGGTTGAGCCCTTATATAGCAATTTTTCCAGTCCAGCATTTCGATTCCTAAGAAAACACCTAGAGATTATCGCATAATATGCGACTATGTAAAGGTTAATAAACAGATATCTGTGGATCATTATCCATTACCCACAATAGGGAGTGTTTTCCAGCATGTGGGGCAGGCCCGATACTTTTCTATATTTAATCTTAATTCGGCCTATTTGCAAGAAGATCTGCATGGATACTCTAGAGGAATCCTGATTATTGCCACCCCATGATGGCAATTTCAATGGAAGAGATATCCGATGGGTGCGAACTGTGGCCCACAGGCAATGTCTCGATTACTTTTCCAGGTATTGGGAAATATCAGTACAATTTTCTGTTCACGTACATCGACGATATGTATGCACAGTAATACTATTGAGGATCATTTAGTACATCTGAGGTGGTTTTTTACAGTATTAAGAGAGGCGGGGCTGACCATGAATCCCGACAAGGTTACGTGGGCGAATCACTACGTGAGATATCTGTGTTTTGTTATATCTGAAGGGACTTTGTTAATTGACTCTGAAAGATTGATCCTGTTGTAAATTTCCCTGTCCCTAAGAACTTGCGTGGTGTTCGTAGATTTCTTGGTATGGCTGGATTTTATTCCAAATTTATTCCAAATTTTTCCTAAATAGTTGATCCCCTTAATATCTTAAAGAAGTAGAAGTAAGGGGTGGAGTTTGTTTGGGGTGATGCCAGAAGCTTCCATTTTACTTACTTAAAGAGAAAATTGCTACCCCTGTTCTTCAATCGCCACAGTTTGACCAACGGTTTATTTAGTAAGTCGACGCTAGTTCGAAGGCTTTGGGGATGGTTCTGTTCCAAGAGGTAGAAGGGAATCTAGGGCCCATTTCTTATGCTAGTCGACTCCTAAATCCTTCTGAGCAGAGATACTCAGCCTACGAAAAGGAAGTATTGGCTGCCAGATGTGGCATGGAGCAGTACAAAGATTCTTGCACACGAATACCAGGCTCTCAACTAGTTTTGTCAACCAATAAACTAGTGGGATGGTTAGCTCGTTGTTTAGTGCGACTCACGTGTTTCAAGTTTGTTGTTTAACACATACAGGAAGTGGACAACAGGGTAGCCGATGCGCTATCCCGGATGTTTGACTCGGATGAATTTTGTGTGGAGCTCCCGGATTTTCTTAGTACTGTTCTTCCTGTGATGACTTTTATTAGCAGGTTTAGTGGTTTTTTCCCAAACTGGTAGTGTTCTTGGTGTTCATAATGTTTCTAGTGTTTTCCTGTGTTGCCTTCTTCAAACTGTGTTAATGTTTCTTGCCAAACTGAGCATGTCTTTAACAGTGTTTCTAATGTTGTTGATAATGCTTCTCCTTGTGATTCGGAAGACAATTCAGTAGGTAAAAGGTTATCGTGTGTAGATACAAGTGGGAATACTAGTGTTGGCAGAGAATCGGGCCTATTGGTGTCCACCAATAATGCAGATAGGTATGTGGAAAGTACTGAGAGAGGACAAGTGGGGACTCTCCAAGATTTCCCTCAAGCATGCAAGAGTTTGCTACACAATCAGGGAATTTGCCCTGAATGTAAGCAGATCAGGGTGGATATTACTGCTGGTAAAGGTGGTGCTTTTGAAGTTCAGAAAGGGCTGATAGGCTTTGTGGACCTCAAAACAGGGAAATTTAGAATTTTTGTTCCTTCAGTTTTGCAGGGGAACATATTCCAATATTTTTCATAATACCTTCTTTGGAGCACATTTGGGACAGGATATAAAGTATACATAGTAAGGGAGATGTTTTATTAGCCCAGGAAGACCAGTGAAATTCAAGATCTGGTGAAGACATGTCTGGATTGTCAGAGGGCTAAGCCACGTAATTCCAAGAATATCAGCCCATATAGTTCAAATGTTGTCACGTTCCCTTGGGAGAAATTATACCTGGATGGGTTTGGTACTTTGCCCTGCATGACTACAGGGTTTACATCCATACTTGTTGCTGTGGATAGTTTTAGGAAATTTGTGTTTTATTTTCCTTTTCATACCATGAAGTCTGTAGAAATCTGTAGGATTTGAGTCAGCATGTCTTCTCAGTGTTTGGATCTCCTATGAATATTGTTACCGACAATGCCACTTACTTTGTGTCTGTGGAGGAGAACAATTTAGCCTTTGCTTGGGGCATTAAGTTGGTGCAAACCGGGGTGGTCTGCACCAACTTAATGCTCCAAGCCAATCTGGTGTAAAGATATAACTGGAATTCGAAGGTAGCTCTGTGAGCTTTTCAAACCTGAACACATAAGGAATGGGATTTGGTTTTGTACCAACTGTCTTTAGCATTTAACAATGTTGTCAGTGATGCGACCCAGAAGGTTCCATTTGAAGTGTTTTTTGGCTAAATGCTTTTTCACTCACTTATTCATGCGTGCTGCTTGCACAACTTTTGCTGGGATGTCGGGAGGTAAAAGACCTTAGAGGAAGTATGGGCAGAGGCTACGCAGATTTTGCAGAAGTATCATAGGTAATTATTAGCCAGATAGGCATTTTCTAGTGGTATGGTGACCTTAAAAATAGGAGACAAAGTAATGGTTGAAACACATTTTCTTAGTAATAAGGCCACACAATTCAGCGCTAAGCTTGTACCGAAGGATCAGGGACCCTTCAGGATACTCAGATTCTTGACTCCCGTCACTGTCGAGTTGGAAGATCTAGTACTGAAGAAAGTTGTAATGAAGTATCATGTGACACATTTGAAGATGTGTACCACTCAGTAAAGTAGTGGGAATAAGTTATCACTGATTATGGTCATGTGGTATTTGGGATTTCTTACATTTTATATTATAGTGTAATTGATTAATATGTTTTTAAGTTGGATGCAGCAGAAGTGCAGAGGTGAAGAGCAGAGGTGGGGCTCTTTTCTCCAGATGATGACAATACTTGTGCAAGTTGTTTCTTTTTCGATGGCAATCCTGATGATGGCGATGCACTGGATGTTCCTGGTGATGGTGTTCCACTGGATGTTCTTGGAGCCATCTTGATGGGGATTCTGTGGACTTTCTTCTCTGATCTGAAATGGTAGAAGAAATGTTGGTCCTACTTCGAAGCTGACAACTTCGCTTTGGGTTCATGGCATCCTCTTCTCAATATGGATGGACATTTCAACATGGATGGGTTTTTGTTTTGGAGAGTCCTCTTCTTTAAGGATGGTGGGGATGTGACGGGCGGCAGCCACCGCACGTCTGCAAATAGTTTTTACTTGTAATACAAAGTAAAAACACTCTTGAAACTAGTGGGTTGTCACCACGTAGCACATGCCTTCGAAAATTACTTACTGTGTCTACCTGGTAACCTGGTGAATTGTGCAACGTATGGCCTGTTATGCACTAACATTCTCACACGTTGTTTCGAGTTGTAAAACTTTACGATGTGGCTTGAAAAACTAATAAAATATAACTGTGATGTTATCGCCAGCATCATATTACTACAAAATACTATAAGAAATCAGACGTACTGGAAAATTACTCTAAATATAAGTGCCTATTATTCACATGCTACAACAAGACCTGGCAAAGAAGTGTGGAGGTGGACTGATGTTGCAGTGATTCGTCGTGGGAGCGCAACACAGTCGACAAGCTTGGTAACCAGCTTGGGATGGTGCATGCACCGCCGAAAATGTGACGTTTCGTTATGTTACTTCCGGCATCTTGGTTAAGTGGACAGAAATTGAGGGCATATTTGTAATCTGATTGGGCATTTCAAATTTCATTGTGTTATACCCCAGAAGGGAAATTGGTGTCCGCTGCATCGGTCCCCATAAATGGTAATGTTTTCTGCCATTGGCTGTGAATCGCTTGAACTGTCCCAGGAGTAATTGTAAACCCCACGACTTCCCGGAAAACGGCCTTTTGGAGGGGAAAAATATTTTTGATTAGTAGCGCAAGAGGGCAGAGCGGTGTATTTAATGCCAGCATCCGCTACTCTCAGGGTCAGTTTAGGGACCTCAAGGGGGCAAGCTTCTACCATAAGTTAAGTAGCACTTTATTTGAACCATCAATGTAGGCTCATCAAACGAACAGGGATCTTACGTCACGTTGACCTTAGGCAGGGGCCATGATGGCCGGAAAATAAGTCAAAGTTTAGAAATTTTGCGAAAGGTTGGCCTTTTATTCAAAAATTCAATACTGTTTGCTTTTGTAACCAAGTTTTAATAGCTAAGTCGTCACCAAGACATTAAGCGGGGGCTATCACTAGAAACTATGGGTAAACTTTTGCAACCACTTGTAAACATTTTGAAACACTTGTAAAATATTGCAAATCTTGGGAAACATTTGTAAACTTTTGTAAGCACTTGCAAATAAACGTTGATTATAGTTTCAGCTTTTGGTATTAAGTAGGAGCTGTGCGAAACTCCTTGTTTTTATGACATTTTAAAGAGAAACTTCATAAAAGTTTAGGGCTTATTCGAAAATTAAATTTACTCACTGGAGTTAAGGCTGGCATTGCTTAACAGTTGCTACCACTTGGGATTGCGAGTAAATTAGAACATAACTACTGTTTGAAGACCAGTAATGTGTTATCAAAATGGATCTTTCCTGGTGTAGGAATAAAAATGATGTAATAATGTCAATGGTAAATGCAGGTGCGACAGAAATATAGCAGCCATTTGTAAATATGGATATTTGGGGTCACCTGCTCAAAATATTTTATGGTGGCCTTTTGCAGTTTGTATTTACTTATTAATATGGCCAGTAAGGAGCATAATATAAACCTATATAAAAAATTATAAGTATTAACTAAATACCATCGAAAAAATTGGTAGCTGAATTTGGTTGCATTTTATTCTATATTTTTGGCATCCTGGGTTTTATGTAAACATTTTTAAGTAAAAAATTGTTATATATGTGAAAAGAAAATAATCGTGTTACCCTTCAATATAAAATGTAAGAAAGCTAACCAAAGAATGTGTAATATTTGTGAAATGAGAATCAAAATAGAAATTGAAAGACGTATTTAAAATAAAAAAACATGACCACACTTCTTTGTTTCTCTTACAAATTGTTTCAAACATTCAACTACCCTTACACTGAACATAAAAATTGTTTTCTGCATGGTTTTTGCAATTATTAGTGTTCTGATTGGATTTGCAAGGTTTCATGCGAATCCTGCCTTGCCACGCTCTTGGCTAAGGACGTCAGAAAGTCACAAAATAAAGTTATTTGTGAAGCTAAATTTTAAAAAATATTTTAGGTATAAATAATATTTTTAGTAACATGCTTCAGAAGAATGCATTTATGTGTGTCCTTAAGCCTCAGTTTTCCCATGTATAGACATAACAATAAGTAAAACATTAAGTGACTAATAAACATGTAAATCTCAGTCAAGTCTTCAATATTTCATAATACTAGTTTTGTTGGAAGATATTTAATTTATTAATATTTTTATATTCTTGTGTTGTTCGAAAAATTCCAAATTCAGATAAAAATGTTTATTCTTCAATTGGTGTGTTGAGGGGAAAAAAGGACAATATGTGTAATAACTTGAAGCAAGTTTTTCATAATAAATTTATTAGTTTTACAGACACCACAAAAAACTATTTTGAATGACGCATAAGAAAAATATGAAAATACAGAACCAATGTCCAAGGCTCACTTAAGGACACCTAACCTGAAAAATTATGCTGGATGGGCATATTGTCAGCTGAAGTAAGTATGGAAATCAAAATTTGTCGATGTTTGTGACAGACGAAGGCGATAAAGATTATTCAAGACAGCATTAATTTCATGTATTACTTATTCCTTACACATTTAAATATGCGATCACTTTAGATACTTTTTTTAATGTTAATATTGTTCTAGTTATATATATATTTTTTTATATTTTTCTATTTCTCGAGATATATGTGAAAATTCACTTTCTAAGTTATTTCGGAATCCAGAATAAAATATGGAAACAAAGCCATGTCAGGTGCCGTGCCGTCCGTTATTGGATATATTTTTTAGGCTAAATTATGTTAATTTCAAATATGGTGTAAAACTATGAATTTTCTTTTACGGGATAGCTATGCTCACATAAAACACGAAAACGGTTAACATGAAATATAATTTAAAATAATGTCTTTATTTTATCTCCAAAAATGTTTTAACTGTTATAAAGTATGTGTATTAGATATAATCTGACTTAAAAGAATTGGAGCAATACCAACTCATAAGAGAGGATTGACACAACAACTGAACACAGCAAAGAAAGTTCTAACTTGAAGAATCCGGCTCCACTGAAATACAAATCATGCTTAGATATTTGTTTACTGAATTCCACCAGCATTCTGACTGTCGCAGTTTCCATACCCGTATGCTGCATTATGTTCCAGATACTGTATTTAGTTTCTTCTGCTTTGAAGGACGTTCTGCTGCATACTACCGTTATAAACACTATCATTCCTACGTTTATGGCCGTCCAGCCCAAATTCCCCAACCAAACCTGCATGGCGTTTAGGCTTGAGCTAATGGGGACCATTTCCTTGAACCCAAACTGCAAGCAATTGTGCAATCCTACTGTGAGAGCTGTGCAGCCTGAGATGACCACTAAGAATGCCTGCACGCCATGCACATTATTTATCAGTGTTGTAGTGTCACATAATATTTTGTAACACAATTGCAGTGAGTGAATATTCTGCCGAATTATATTTTCATCCAAAAGTAATGGCTCTTGTGTATGCCAGGTATTTGAGGTATTGTTTCTCAATAATGTCCGGCTTCGCTGCTCTGAGCTTGTCATGTGTCTGAGAATGTAACCTCGAGACCTTCTACAGTTCACTAACAAAGCCTGACAAGAACGCAGCTTATATATAATTAATTTCAAATGATGGTCTACAAGGAGCACAAGGTTAACGTAGTAAGCTGCCATGATCCAATTAATGCATTGTATTAAATCAAACGGGACAATGAAAATTGAATTTATTCCTCTACTTGGAATTCTCAACGAAAAATCATTGGCTAAGAGGACAAAGAGGAGCGCAAACATTAGTTTAGAAATATTCTTGTGGGCAGTCAACCATTTGTTGTATAAATGGTTTGAGTTTTCGGGTAACAGCAACTTGTCTAGCTCTACAAATTTCTGCATTATTTCTTGCCTTCCCAATTTTTTTAAGCTCATGGCAAGAACGCTTGTTAAGCATGAAACCAACAGAACATTATCTGCTACGAGGACTGTCATAAAGCTGGTGAAGTTGATGGTTTTAGAATTCCCGTTTCTCATGTAGGTTTTGTTTACGATGACGCAGACAACGACCACAACCACTACGACCATGTGGAAAGAGGCCAAGATAGATCTCTTCAGCATCACTGTTGATCTGCCGTCTGCAGTCACCAGGACCACCGAGAAGGTTTCCAGCCCGAAAAGTCTACAGGCACTGCGGAGTGGCTGCAGGCATTGTATAACACATGATCTCTCTGGAACCTCCATTATACCTGTAAATGTCAATGTATTGTTTCAGAACGTATAAACTTTGTTGTTAAATTTGATGATCTATGTTCATAACTATCTAAGTCATTATTTTTAAAGTTGGCAGTTCTGCTAGTATCATGGTTTGGCTATTTCTGACACAGATTTTTCTGTGACAGAACAAAGACTTGATGAGTCCCAAGACAATGAATATATTTTTTATAATTTTTCATAAACTTAAAAAATGAATTTTTTTTTTTTACTTTTGCAGAATTTAAAACACCAAAATGTCAAATGAAACCAAACTATCCCGCTTACATCTATATTAAAAAAATTATACAATTAAACAAATAATAATTTTTCTTTAAAAGATAACACGACGAAACCGAATTTTATTTCAGGTCTTATAAGCATTTTAACTTTAGTATTCAAAATTCTAAATTGTTTAGTTAAGCCATTTGTGTGGGGTAACATAAAATGTATGTCGAAGCATGAAGTTCTAATTTCGTAATTATAAATTACATAAATAAAATCTTCAATATTTTCATAAGACTTCTGTTTTTGAACTATGTGTTCTAATTACTTTATTTTCAATCTTACGTTATAATTTACATATGAGAAAACTCGTTGAGCTGTCTGGCAATGATATTTGGTGTTCCTAACAAATATATTCGTTATTTACAGAGATCTGTATTAGAATATAAATTAATTTACAATTATATTAAAAATAATATGTTAATTGTGAACTCATATATAATTCAAATTTAGTAGGGCCAATTTTTTCTCCTGCTATCTCATCCCATTCAGATGTCAAAAGTATTAAATGCGGTATGTAAATTTGGGGATTTGTGACACTTCAGTTATGATAGGGGCCATGAAACAAGCAAACAGAGGCAAATATTACCCATTATGTAGCATGTTAGTTTCAACTCATTTTGTCCATTAATTTTGAACATATTCAACATATATTTATTAATTACTGCATAAAAAGGGAAAATTAACTTATGTCGGATTTTAGAAAGTGTATATCAAATGGAAGTTCTCATATAATTGCAGAAAACTGCTCATTTGTGCGATGCGAAAATACATGGTTAACCCTGGCGCAAGGCATAGCAATATAGGAAGGTTATGTTTAGAATATTAAGTTAGGGTTTTCTATCGCTTGTATCATACACAAGCAATACCTTGATCCTTGTGAGATGTAATAAAAAGTACAACTGATGCCTCATGTTTCCGCTCGTAAAGATTTAAAAACTCTTTATTTAAACCTAGTTAATTTTACAAAAACACATAATATGGCATGTGAATCGAAAGTATTATGCCAATAAATTGGTTTTATTTTTAATACTATGTGATAATCTCATATCAAACAGAAGTAAATAAATCTGAGTTAAAAATAAATCAAGCAACACATATGTTAATGGAATACATAAATTTACCGAACATTACATAATTTATAAGATTGATATCAAACATTCCGGTAGTTCAGTTGATTAAGATAGGCTGACTCTGAATTCAGAGTTTCAGTGCACAAATCCAGACCAGTTTATCGATTTATAATTTTTTTTTTTTTTTTGGGAATGTGTTACAAAACTGATAATACAAAAAAATATTTTCCAATATTTTATTATTAAATATATATATATTTTACACAAAGTATAGTTACATATTGAACCCAAGTTCCTCAATATAGATTCAAATAATTTTGATAAAATGCTTAAAAACTTTGTGGTTGGTAGGCCTTCTTGTTGACATAAGATAGAATTAGAATTAAAGCTAGAAACATATCCGCCACCTGTGAGGCAATTACAAACACAAATGAGCTTTACCCGGGACTTGAACCCAGAACTCTTCGTACCGTAAGTTGGCATGCCACCATCTGCATTTGAAGGATTAACTTCATTTGCAATCAGTCTAATATTTTGATAGGCAGGGTTTACATGCCTGATATATTTAAAGGGCCATCATTTTGAAAACATTATATGTGAGTCGCTTAATTATATACATTTATATGGCCTAATGTATTCCTGCACGTGTGAAACATTTAATGGGAATTAGTTTGTCAGTTCCCAAAAATGGGCATAAATGTTCAATTTTCTAACGTAAAAGTATAATAGAAAAAGGTAGTCAAAACAGATAGTTACTGTTAGCATATATATTCGGTTGAATTTTGTTAAATTGTTTTATAAATGTAATAAACTAAAATAAAATATTTACATTTTTACAATCAAAATTGCCAGACACACTTAAAACAAAACATGGCTTACTATGGAACCACCTATGTGCAAACTTTGATGGTACTATGTTGATTGGTCACTGAAATATGGTATTATTACGCCATTTAACACGGGGTTCTCTCTTAATGATGGCGGACAAAAGTGTTACGTAATTATTATTGAAATTATTAAGCACAGATGGCATAGTAACTTAAAATATGCGCATGACTAATATGTTGAAGATATATGAATATTCCCTTAAAGTTAAATATCCATATAAACTGCAATTGTATATATTATCGCCCGAATTTGGGAGGAATCAGTTGGTTATTCCTCTAGATATGGCATATAAACATTATATTTCCATGTTGCTCTATTTTATAAAACGATGGACAAAGAGGCTTTGTGTAGACACATTTGATCGCTGTAACAGATACGCCCAGCATACAAAGTTTTGATGAAATTTGTACAAAATTATTTTACAGATATGGCATACTAAGCTAGAAACGTGCTATTTTGAAATTAGGTTTCTCGACCATTTAAAACACAAGAGTTAAATTGTATGCCGTATTCTCACATGTTTACAAAATTTAGGAGGTATCAGTAATGTGGCACTGACTTACAAAAAAAGGGGGGGGGGGGGACAAAAGAGGCTCTGTGTAAATATATTTGGCAGCTGTAATAGGCACAGCCAGAATAAAAATTAAATATGTTAACGTTTAGATGAGCTTGTAGATATAGTGTACTAGGCTAAAATGTGTTTAAATCCGTAGTTTAAAAATTTGTCTATGAGACCCAATAAAAAAAGTAGGTTTTACAGTCTGCCTTGGTACATCTTGGCTGTCGAATTTGATGGGAATTGGTAGATTGTTTCCCCATTTATTACGTAAAAATAGTTTTTTTCTCGTGTGGCTCTGTTTTACAAAATTTGCGGACAAATGTGACTACGTGTAAACACATTTTATTTTTGTAATACATTCTGTAACTATACTATGTTTATTGAAATTCTTTGATGGTTTCATAAATATATAAGTTTAAGCAACAAAATATCTTCGCCATTTTTTTAATAAGCTACTGACTTACATAAAGCACATCTTTTTATATGGCCTCCGTTAGCACTACTTGTTCGCTGGGTTTGGTAGGAATCGATTAGTAGTTTCTCGAAATATGACAATAAAAATTTATTATTCAATTTAGATTTCTTACAAAATGGTCAACAAAAGATGATAAATATTAGTATATTAGATGCTTGTAATAAATAAATATAGCATAACAAATTTGGTCGAACATTTTCATCCTATATACAGATATAGCAAATAACAGAAAACCATTTGGGAAATAAGGTACTTATCCACTTAATTTGCACTTGTATACGTGGCCTACAATAGTATTACTTACATGCAAAATATGATGGAAATCAGTTGAATAGCTTATGTTATATTACTTACAATATATTGTTATTTAGTGCTGTATTCCGTAATGAACGACTAGCATTAATATTTCTCTTCAAATTGAATCATTGTATTATGTACTGTCATCATGGTAAATTATGTCATAATCTGTTAAATGTTTTTTAAGATATGTCATAGTATTCTAAATATTAAAATGGCCTCCAATTTTTAAAGAAGTACCAGTAATGAGTTTTTCTCCCAAGACTGACTCAAACCAAGACTAGCACAGCCCATGGCTGAGACCGCACACGACTGAGTCAACTTATGACCACGTTCACCTACAACCGACTAAATTAACTACCGAGTCCAACCTCGACTGTCTCCACCCACGAATAATTCTACCTAAGACTGGCTTAACCCTAAGCCGAGTCCAACCAGGAACGAGTCCACCCACGACCGATTCCAATCAGAACAGAGTTCACTCACAACCCAAGTCCACCTACTATAGAGTCCAAACATTACTGAGTCCACATAAACTCACTCCAACCAAGACTGACTCCACCCAAAATTCTCCAACCAAATCTGAATCCACCCAAGACTGAATCCGCACAATACTGAAATCGGAAAATAAACTATAAAATAGCAAATACCAAAATTAATTTCAAAAATTTTATTTAAAATCACTCTTTAATAATGCACATACACATGGCTATATTAATCACAATCTTCAACTTTGACCTTTCGATATCTGTAATAATGACCAAGGAATTTTATCATGCAGGGAACCTCCCCACTCATGAACGACCGCCCATTACTCCTATTCAGCACCTTCTCGACAGTAAATATACATCTGGAATATTTTTAAGCTGAATCTAGTCGGTGTAGAAATTTCTACAGATGGATATGTTGTTTATATCATAGATATAGTTGGTCCTTGGATCTTAGTCTCGTATATGTCGCACACGAAATATTCTAAGGCTCAGATTAGCTGTAAACCCTTTTTTGAAGATGCCTTTATGTTTGGAGATGCGCACCATTCACCGACCTTGGCTTCAGGATTGCGCAGATCCCTCATCTCTGGTTCGGAGTACCAGACCCAGAAGATCAAGAAATAACTTATAGCCTATAGTAACAGAATGCGACGAACTCTACGAATTAAAAACAGCTACAAGATACAAGCATATACAAATCTCATTTTGGATGAAGATAGAGTATGCCCGAAATTATAATATTGCTCCCATTAAAACCAACGAGTACAGTAGCGTGGAAATAATGTCTCTTTCCCCTTAACCACTTATGAAAATAAGTTAACTCGTCGAGACCATTGTTTCTTATGTAATTTGTTTCATAATGCCTGTGATATTTCGAGACGAAGAAAACTACAAAGTATCTTTCTTTCTCAGATTTAATGTGTTAGAAATATTTTATTTCGACCTATAATTCATAAGATACTTTTTTTCTTCAGCTACGTTTAAAACCATTGACATGCATCGCTATCAGTAAAAAAATTACACCGATGCAAGTATGCTAATCTTGATTGCATATTCCTTCATTAATATTACATGTGCGAGTAAAAAGTATAATATATGTTAGTACTTACCAGTGTAGTAGGGCCAGGGATGTTCTACCACACTTTTGATTTATCGGATTATCAATTTTATATCAAAATGATACACGGATCAAATTAATACAAGGATTAAGGATTACTCTGATTTTAATCCGATTAAATATTATTCAATCCGTTATGAATCGTTATTATGCATTTAGATTGATTGATGCAATTAAAGTAATTGAATTAATAATTTTATTTTTATTTTGTGTAAATTGATAAGTGAATAGTTTGTTGTAAGAGTGTGCTACGGGTCTTTATTTTATTTATTTTTGGGGGGGTCGGGGATAGCTCCTCACCCAAGATGGTCTGCCATTGTACTGAGGTGTAATGTGTTTGGGAAGGGGTGTATATGTGTTGAGTTTGTTGCGAGAGTGTGCTAAGGGTGTTTATTTTTTTGGATGGAAGCATCATGGCAGGTCGTCACTCTCAGAGGTTAGGCGTTGTACTGAGGTGTGATGTATTGTGGAAGGGGTGTATATATATGTGTGTGTTGAGGTTGGTTCAAATGTGTGCTAAGGGTCTTAATTTCATATTTTTTTGGGTGGGAGCATCATGGTAGGTCCTCACTCTCAGAGGTCTGGCATTGTACTGAAGTGTGATGTACTATGGAAGAAGTACATATGTCTATAGTTGGGTGCAAGAGTGTTCTAAGGGAGTTAATTTTTTTGGGTGGGAGCATGATGGTAGGTCCTTACTCTCGGAGCTCTGTCATTGTACTCAGTTGTGTTGGGGAAGGGATGCATATAGGTATTATGTGATATTAATTTTCAATGGTATTGAGAAGAAGTTCCTTCCCATTTAAGTCTGGAATGCGACTGAGGTAATAGCATATTTCTGTGAAATGAAATTATTAGGAAATATGTAATGAAAGACAATATAATTAATTTTATAAATGAAATATAAACCATGATTTCACTAGATCATCCTGTATGTTAGTAATGACAAGTGGGATTGTAGATGGATTAGATATGCGAAACAGCAGAAATAAATTTTCAAGTAAAGTAAATTAAATAAATAGGGAACATTTACTTTGATCATGTGATTACCATGAGACAAAACAGTTAAAATTAATTAAACTGATGACATTACACATGAACGAGGTACAAGTCACAAAAGACAAGATAAATTATTGAAATGAAAAACAATATAATCTGAATACATCACACATGACAAAACTATAATGAATGGACCACTAAATTTATATTACCAATATACATTTTAAACAGCAGGATAAACTTGCCAAGTGCTAACATACAAACGAATTACAGAACAAAATTCCTGGTGTCATAAAATAATCAAGTAATGAGTTAATAGAATTATATCTACAATGAATTCAAAACATGGACCATCAATTACACTACTTGAATTTAACCGTACTGGACACAAAAGCACATCTTCCTCATCGCATCTCATTTCTCCACTGTTTAGAATATACACATAACTGGGAGGTTTTTGTAGGAATGAGTCCCATATAGCATTTGTTGTGACTTATAAGCTGTGTGTCGGGAGCAAACAGAGGCCATGTCTGTTTCAGGCGGCTGTCGAATAAGGTAATGGCAGAAACTGCTCGACATTAAAATATTTAAAAATGATATCAATAGAAAATTTCCTGTCCACAAATTCACCGGTTTATATTTCCACTGCAAGCTTATCACAATACTAGGCACATATCCCTTATAATTTAATTCAGAACGATATAGCACTTAAACACTTCCAGTTAACACAGACAAATAAAGATTTCCAAACAGAAGAGAAACTCGCACATTACCCTATTCATACACATTCCGAATTATACCTGAAACAATGTCGAATACTTACCCTAACTCCAAGATTTAAAAATCAATGATTATTTCTAACACTACTTCCATCGAAGATTAGACAGCTCCATTCCTCCCTCCTATCAGAGCAGTAATATGTAAAAAATTTAACGCTATTTGAGAAAATACCCTATTTTAAGCAAATCTAAAGGAACACAGTGGCCATTTTGGATTCGTTAACAATAAGAAGGATAATAAATTCCGATTTTCAACAAATTATTTACATTGTAAAGAAATACTCGAAACAAATAACATTATTTCCTATAACTTATGCAATCGATTTAACAAATTATCAAAGAAACTTACTGGGAATAATAGATTTTGTATTACTTACATACATTTAAACCAGAACATATTTCAAACACCATTAATACAAGCCCAGCTCCAAAAGGGATTACTCCACAGACTAGCTTTCGACTAAGACATTCATAGATGTGACGAAAGTGAATGTTTTAAGAATGCATTTTGGGAAATGTTTACCTGCAGAAACTGTTTTCGACAGTTCACACAAACAGATAATTGGAATCATTACATCACAATCTGTAAACAAAAATCTTACTACCGAAAAACAAATTTGGGGAAACATTATCCAATTTCCAAAAAATTGTAATTCACATTTAAAATATATACATTCTAAATAATTTTAAAATCCATTTAATTTACCCAAATTCCAATAAATATATCATTAAAAGCAATCAGTTACATCACAATTAGAAACACGAAATACAAATTGAATTACAAATCAAATGCAATGAATTATATCACAAATAAAAGGAAATAAAAGTAACAGATTACTGCAATAATGCTAATACAATGAAACTGTAACCTAATCAACAAGCTGATTAATGGCACAACCTAACCCATTGATATCAGTAGGTTTTTAAAATGAAAAAACACAACAAATATATTTAAAAAGAATTGTTTAGTATGATAATTTTACAAACATTGTATTACAATCTTGTTATATCTTTGTTCTTCACCCACAAGTTGTGTGCTTTTGAGAAACCTCTCCATTGAACCAAATACCTATCTCTTTTTTCCGTACAATGATTTTATCAACCAAATATTCATTACCAAATTAACTTTTTACAATTTATGTTGATAAAATCTGCCTTTTATACGCTGTCCATTATAGTTTTCGAGATAATATACCCTGGGATACAAATGTCGAACTGAAACAATTTTAAATATATCATAAGACCAATTATCCATATATTTTTTCTCAAAGATGTCATTTTGCTTTGAGATTCATATAAAATCACCTATTTTTAACTTTTATTTTCTCTCCTCAAATACTTTTAATTATTATATACAGTTTTAATCAATCTGTTGTCTCTAACAATTTTGAGCACCATCTTGTTAGTTCGATGATATCTCGAATTATAGAATTTTAAGTATTTCACGCAAAATGTCCACCCAACTGCAAGTCCCCTTCAACATTAAATGTTTGTCTGTTACTGTTTGATCGATTTGTTGAATTGTTCGGTAACACTGGCTTTAAGGTCTCAATACTTAATGTAAAGATTAATACCATAATCAGTCAATAGTTTCTGGAAACTGGCGTTAAAAATCTCAGATACTTTATCGGTTTGGGGCGAATTTGGGGTTCGTTATTGCAAAATTATCTTCATTGCATTGGGAACCTGTTCCCAGTCTTGTTCTTGAGAGGTACACCCCATCCATATTTGGAATAAACGCCTATTACTGTTAAAATATATTTGTATCCCTTTTTTTTTTAAAGCAATGTCATTTCACACAAATTGGCTTGAAAAAGATCATTTAAACCATGAGTAATATCTTTCCTTCTAGGAAACCATATCCTTGCAGGGATGTGAAGTTCTTGAGAAATCTTACTGAATTTCATTAGTAATATAATCACCTTCCTTCAGCTCTTCAATTATAGAAAAAATTTAATTCATATGTAAATTATTCCCAGACTCTCTCGAAGCAATGAGAATTTTTAATATATCCACAAATTCATTAGGCTTATTCCAATATACAGGAGGAAACCGATCACCAACTTCATCTTTATATATTCCACTTCCAGCAATATCTCTAAATAAAGGTAGTTTCGGATGGGTTTCATCTTCTAAATGACTATTCACATTTATACAAATAACAAGTTCTTAATATTTCTCCACATTGGTGTCGGAATATCCATTTGGATAGTGTTTAAATAATAATTCAAAAAGTCCTTTACTCACATCAGTTATGTAATCACCTATTTTAATTCTATTCTCAGGTAAGACCATAATTACCAAATCTCTCCAGAACCATATGTTTCCATTTTGGTATACACAAAATGTTTTATCGCACATAGTTGAATGTTTTAAAACTATGTAATGCTGTGTTAAATGGAAAATGTTTTGTTTTTTCTTCTTCTTTAAATGTTTTTCATTTGATTTAACTTCCAATTGTGTTTTATTAGGCGTATTCAACACAGAATATAATGTATCCATTCTAATCGTAACAGGTTTAAATATTTCTTTGTTTAAAACATCCCATTCCATGCTGGCTTGTTTGACTTGGAAATATGTCTCCTTTACAGCATATATAATGTCGTCTAATTCCGAAACACAGTTCAACACATTTTAATTGCATTGCATTAACTTATAACTGTTGAATATAACTTTAGTGGTTGGTTTGCTAACTGATGCAGTAGGTTGACCAGATCGAATAGTTTGTGCTTTCTCAATCTTATCGACATTACTTAAAACAGTATCTAATTTACAGACATTTTTTCCTCTATGATCATTAATAAATTCATTTATTTGTGTTTCCAAATCATAATTTGGTTTTCTCAGATCTGTTTGTCTAACTAAATCAAATTTTTTGTTAATCAATTCATCACATATATTGCATGAATTCTTCCTTTTGTGTTTCAAGTTGTTTTGTAATATAAGTGGTCACCACTTCATTAATTACAACTCTTAGCTTATCTTTCATTTCTGTAAGTTGTATTGTACAAATTATGTTTGTAATAGCATCGAAGACTTTAATAAATCCATTTAAACATTCTTCTATTTAAATTGATTACTCTGCAACTGCAGCAGGACTGCTTATTATGCAACGTATATTTGGAGGTAAAAGAATGCCATATTTCTGATCGATTATGTTATCTTTTTTGTTTATAATTACCAGAAGATGAACATTTTGTTTTATAACCATCATTTACACACATTATTAAGTAACATACTAACATAATAACTATAATGGCATATCTATATATAGGTTCCCGTTCAGTTGAAAACAATGGCTTGTACTAAATGTATCAAAAAAGCACACTGTGAATTGATTACTATTATTAATAAATAACCATTTAAATTGCATTTACCGAAATACAATTGTTTTGGACCCGGAGCTAAGCTTGCAAAACTTCTGGCGTGGAACGATCAAGGAAATAAACTCTTTTAATGATGCTTGTAAAGAACACAGCGCAGTTCACGATCCAACAAACATTTTAAAAAAAGACACATTGCAGATATGATTATAGCCAATACAGCAGAAAATATAATGAAGTTATCCACACACATAAACAAGTGAAAAAAAACTCGGTGCTTGTGTCGTGGACAAAGTGATGCGAGCAAAAGTGAAAAGAGGTATGGATGTCAAATACAAGACAAAACGAAAAACCTAGAAAGGAGGGATAATTCCTTTTCTTTTGCCATCATTAACACCTCTTGGATAGCTCCTAGGAGGAGTTTCGGCAATCAGCAAAGCAGTTGAATCAAATTGTAAAGGAGTGTATTTAAAATCATATAAAATTAGGGAAGAATGAAAAAACTCCAAACTTGGAAAACAATGCAGAAAGTCCTAAATAGTTTTCCAAAACGTGTACTTACCAACAAATATATTCTCGTATTTGTATAGAAACTTGATATTCCCTATTTCCGAGTTGTATATATGAGAGACAATTTACCAACGTCACCAAACCTTCATGAATGTATGATACTTAACTTAGATTAGAAACAAAACAAAGGATCACATTGGGTAGTATCAATTTAAAATGTAAATCAAATATTGTATTATGACAGTTTCGGTGATTTACAGTCTCCAATTGAAATATCTAATAAATTAAAAAAACATACAATTAAGATACAATTTGAAAACGGTACAATTGCCAAGAACAATAAATTGTGTACATATATGTTTACGTTTTTTTGGCTATAAATAGGATATATGAGTAAGTGTAATAGTAAAACATACTAGTACTATGTCAATTACATTTATATTAAGTGAAAATTTGTCACAAATGCATGCAATATATTTCCCAGCATTGAAGTTATATGGACAATTGCAAATAAGTCTAAACAAATTCGTTTCTTACAACAGCATACTAAACATTGTTATGCACAACCAATCATTTATAGTCAACATTGGTGAAAAAACTTACAAGATTGTGATAACAGTAGGATTTTATGAGTTGGATGATTTTGACATGTTCATTAAAGTGGCATTACCTGAAGATGTACATTTCCAATTACGTGGAAATCCAAACACATTAACTAGTGCGATGTACAGTAACATCGATATCGATTGCACAAAAAACAATTCAATTGCAAATATGTTAGTTTACGAATGGAGAGTTCATTCCGCTAATGAATTGCATGAATCATCAAAACAGGTAAACATATTGTCAGTAAATATATGCCGTATGAATGTTATTATTGATGGCAGTTCATATTTGAATTGAAAACTGACAAATATACTAAATAAATTTGCATGTTTGGTGGCTCCAGGATATATAAACAATTCAAAAACCAAATACTTTGATATATCTTCCAGTAATAGTGAATCTGGTTGATGAAATAGTTGTCACAATTGCCGATTAAAATGGTTAACTTATTAATTTTAGAAACGAAGAAATCATAGTTCATTTGATATTTAAAATATATATAAACATTTGCGTTCCATGCACATTGCAATTATATTGGTATTGTGTATAATAATCAATATGGATGTAAAGTAGAGGGTTCTTTTAAGAAGCATGTCACTAAGGAATGTATTTCGAAGAGAGTAACTATAAAAAGACTTAAACACAATTATAAATAGCTCACTTCAAATAAGTTACTCGTGAAGTTAACACATGGCAACAAATTGTTTTTAAAGGAATTAGGATATACAGTTAGTAGAAATGAAAGACATACTTATATTGAAGAACTAATTAGCTATGAAGATGCAGTCACCAATACGGAAATACATGTATATGAACAGTTCTGAGCAGGTTCGTACACGTTTCCATCGGAAATAAGGATTTCTATACAAAATCACGATATTTACATGCTACCATCGAAATCAAGTTTAAGGTTTAAAGGAACAGTTAAAATTACAGCTGATGCAAGTAATCCTGTACCTACAAAAATAGTAAGAAATGGAATACTTCATTTAATCGATTTAATTGTATATTTGCTTAATTGTGTTGAAATAGATCAAACAAGAGATGTTGGAATTACTTCCACGATAAAGAACTATCTATCACAAACTGTAAAAGACCTTTATACAGGGCTTATGGCTGGGTGGAGCAATGCTAGTGATTTTTCACTACAAGGAAACCCCGGTGGAATATATGAAGCCGTAATACAATTTAGTATCGTACTTGGCTTCGCTGAAGACTATAAACACGTCATTTGAAATGCTAAACAAAAATTAGTTATTCCATTAGGTAATACACATTTGAATGCAATATACGACACAGTATATAGCAAGGAAGGTGTAGCATTTTAATTAAACAGTGTCTGATGGCCATTGGTACATATTGAAGTTAACACTCATGAACATGTAAAGTTTTTAAAATATTTCGAAAAATGGAAGAATTTAAAAATTGCTTTCAGATCATGGGGTTTGGAGGTTTCTCCAAAATAATACACAAAAAAATTTGGAGTGTGAAAACAAATTTTCATTCGAAAAACAACGATTTGTTGTCATATGTTTTCAAACAAACCGACAAAACAATTTAAAAGTGGATAGATCATTATTGGATAATTGTGATATGCAATATATTAAACTATATATAAACAGTCAAGCATATCCCTGTGATGTTGATTTTAAAACAATCGTTGATAATGAGGAATTCCTTATTTGCTATGATACGTACTCAAAGTTTCAGGTAACATATTATAACCAAATCTGTTCACCGATACTAGAACCCGAAGTATTTAAAACTAGAGGAGCGTTATTTATATTTGATGTATCCAAACAAAATGATACCATTACCAATAATGTAATTCATTACGAATTGAAATAATTGCAAATACACCAATTTCAGAAAATACACAAGTTTTCACTTTGATCATTCACGATACATTGACTAGCTATAATATAGGAGATAAGCTGGTGAAGATAATGACTTGAGTCAGTAGACGACAAACCACGATTCAGTCGAGATGTTTTGCAATGTGCAGGGATTTCAATCTCCAGATACATTCATCATTAAAGAATAAGCTATTACTGATATGGAAAAACACACAATGGTATTCAGCTTCAAAGCACCATTCGACTGGAAATATCTAAGTCCCAAATACAAGAGAACAAATATATGGGTTACCAAACACCACCACAGTTTAAAAGGGGAGAGTGGATGTATGAAGTATGAGAATATAGAAGATATTTGCAAGAAATACTTAAACAATTGTGAGATATATGTATGTGGAGTCGTGCAAAAATGTATTTTAGAAAGTGTGTGGAATGGGAAAATAACAGATATTCAGAAACAATACAATTGTCCATCGTTCAAACAATTATGTAAAACATATGGATATAAATTGATCTTCTTCTCTGCAGAAGAAAACTCTTAATTAATGCTAACTTGGACAATGATAATTGACTGGGGTGAGGTAGATGATGATTCTCCTTCTCAGTGCCCATTAGATAATATACTAATAATATGGCACTATTTGGGATGAGAGGAAATTGTGGCCTATCGAGTCAAATTTAGAATAAAAAGTATTTGGTTTTATGTAAACCAATATTTCGTAAAGATAATTCAAGAAGACAACAAAGTCACATGCTTTTTCATACAGAAATCAAAGTGTAAATTGAATATTAGTAAGTTATTGGCACGGTAGAGAAAACCTTTTAGAACATGTCTCAGAAAGAAACAGTTTTAGGATCTTTGTGATATTCCTACTATAAACATGCCTTTCTTCCACCTAACTGGTATTTCTATATCTGTCACCCCTGTAAACTCAAGTGTGAATTACTCTGGTTTGTTTAACAAAATAATACATCATTTTGGAGAGATATGCGATGGACTGTTTCATTTCAAAAATATCCAATGTCCCTTAGAGGGTGAAAATGTAATGAATCTTGTCCATATCTGAAAAAAATGTCCGGCGAGCATCAAAGAAGTGTATTCGCACTTTTATGAACCTTTTCCTAATTTACCAGAATGTATAATATTACACGCAACCCGAATACACGAAAAAATTTTAACATTCAAACAGATAAAATTACTACAATTATTTGTATTGCTAAGGAGAGAATGGAAGATAAATGATGTAAAAAGTGTTTACGTAAACACCCAGTGATGAGAAAATGTATTCTGTAAGCAAAATGTAACGAAATATATGGTCTGAGAATACTTTTGTGTTTTACTGTCTTTACGAATGCATGATATCTAATATCCACATGTAATTTATTCTAAAATGTAATGTTATGTAAACTTTGTTTACATGCATTTAGCAATCAAATCTAAATGTGTTTGCACATAAAAAATTGTGTGCAGGATATTGATAAAATAAATATTCGTAATTTGAAAGCGATTTAATACAGAAAACTCTGTAAACGTTATATATTTTAGACGTATTGTTTTTAAAAACGTATGATGTAATCGAATTTACAATTCCTATAATGTACCTATTGCTCGCGTTTTGCACTTCCTAAAATTGCCTATAACTGTCTATAAAAGGTGTGCAACTTTCAGTTTCATTCTAGATTTTGAATAGTATGGAAGCAATTATGTATTTGCTGTGTCACTTCTGTGGGAAACTATTTACAGCTTTGTGGAACTTACGACGACTTGAAATAACTAGCTGTGGAATGAAATCTTTAAGAATACAGTTTCTGTGTGATTTCTGCCAGAGACAATTTACACGGAGCGATAATTTGATGAGACATTATAAAATTTGCAGCACTGATCCTCCTCTTCCTTCTCTTCCTCCTCCTCGTCCTCCTCCTATGCACTTAGCTCCGCAGAGTTCACCTACTGCACAGCACTTAGCATTTCCTGCTCCACCCACTGCATTTCCTCCAAAAAGTCGATATGTTAATTCAGAGATGAGAAGTAATTCTATTTCCGACTCGTCCTCGTCAGTGAATAGTTTATCATCCAATCTCAGATATGAGATACTGGCCACGGCGTTCGCCGGCAGACTAACTGATGTGCGAATAGTTAATGGCAGGGTTAACGCTGGCACGAACTTTTCTCGTTTTTTCTCGAGGTGCAGAGTTCCTCTGATAAATCTAGTATTGTCATCACCCCGGCCTATCAGAATTAGCGTGTAATTCCCTGAAATCCTCCGCGACAGACGAAGACGATACGAAGACTTTCTATTTTGAGAGCCAAGCTATTCCTGTCCTGCATTCTTTCGATGTTGGTGTAATGTATGATGTATCAATTAAGCTTTACTTAACTACCAGACCAGAAGAATTTAGTGCTCATGGGAGCGGGTGGACTTGAGAACTGATATCACAAATTGACATTCATATCTCACAGTGTAGGGTATTCACCACTGGTGACAAGTACATAAATTAACATAAATTTACTAGCGATAAGAAGGCATGTAATCCGGCAATGCTCCATTACTCGCCTCGCTTCACCCTCATCGGCTCCCAAGACCTCGGTTTCGAGAGCCGCCAAAATCTCTTCACTCGCTCCGATGCACAGACGAAAAATTTAATTTTTGGTGTAATGTTTAAATAAAATTGTAAATCTGTAAATTTCCTGTTTCACGGAACCCCGAATGTGTGTAGATCCGCTGAACTGCGAGCCTTGCCTCATACCAGTACGAGGTGTGTATCAAATTTCCTCCACCAGCTTTACACCTCTTGTATTGCAGCGCTTCATTCAGTGGGATAGCGTATCAACTTTACCCTGTGGGGTATTATAGAATCCGTGTCTAAATATTTTCCGCAACAGTACACTCAATACCATAATAAATGTAGCCCTGTCAACTGCAATACCATCTATGAGTCAAATTAACTTCCACTCGTATCAACAGTGAGTCAATCAACTGACAGACAGTGGCTTAAAATAACTAATCTGAAAGTCTAACAGCCAGCAAGCCAACGCCTCATCTAGAATCGGCTGTGAATAAAAAAAAAGTCTCACAGATTTGAGAGTAACGAGTTGTTCTCCCTGCGACATCAAATAATCATTATCAATATCATTCCCCAGATGTAGGAGCAACGTCTTACTGCCCCCTAACAAATATATTATAAAACATATGAAGTGTAAATTTAATGTCTTTATAATGAATAAAGAACTTTTGTGAAAATCTGTTATAAAAATGAAAATTGTGGTTTTTGTATATGTAAATGAATATTATGATTGTTGTAAAATGGGATATATTTAAAAAATGCATTTTAATCTGAATGTGTGTTTCATTTATCTCCAAATAAACTGTAAATCTGGAATTTTATAAAACATATATCTTAAAGAAAGAGTGAATCGATGTTCCTACAAAAATAAAATGTATTACTTTATCAACAAGGCGTTATAACTTTACACATTCTTTGTGTGAAGAACACGTATTTATTCTTTAATGTGGTCTTATTCCAGACATATCTTGAAAAACGCATATCATCATAACAAATATGACCTGGTTAACTTATATGTTTTCAGTGAGCAGAAATAGATGAGTGTGAACATAATACGTAATTTTTCTTTCACTCGGTTTAACGAGTGTGTGTTCGCAACAGTTGGCGGATCATTTAGTCTGACCGCATTCCATATCAACGAGCAATAATGTTCCGCTGTAAAATCAGTTTGCGTGAATATCACTTGTAACACCGAAATCGTTAATATTTAAAACAGTATAGAATTTAGAGATTCGCAACAGAGTAAACGATTTTGCACCTTAACAGAAAACAAGACCAAAAAAATAATCCTACTGATACTATACAGGATTTTTAGACATATGTAAAATGTATTTAATGGGTATTGTCAACCACAGACACTTTTCACGAGATATTTAAAACATCAAGAAATACCATTTACTCTATAAGTAGTAGGAAATGAAGCATCGATGCGCAAGGGCATCGGGCATCGAAGCCGGAACCTCCCGGCCGCCAACTTGTTACATCACCCATCCGCAATCTTTTTTTCCCTTTTCCCCTCAAAACTTCCCTTTTCCCCTCAAAATCGACTAAAATATTTAAAAAAATTTTCTTTCCCTGAAAATTTCCCTTTCTTACCCAGAAATTTCCCTTTTTCCTTAATAATTTATCTTTTCCCGGAGCAGGCAAGAGGGATCAGTGACTCCGGCGAGAGGGATCAGTAACTCCGACGAGGGGATTCAGCCCCTCCGAGCCAGACAGAAGAGAGGGATCAGTAACCCAGGGGTCAGGAGAGCATGACCTATGACCTTTGACCTTTAACCCAAAATATCGAAAACACAAAAATTCGCAAAAAAAAGTTATTAATAATTGTTTAAAAATTTAAAAAAATTATTATTAAAATTTATTTAAAAAATATTAAAAAATACTTAAACTTACCGGAGGTCACCCCTAGTCCATACTAATTACGCCGTCGTAGTAGGCAACCACCATCTTGGTATACATCACCCATCTGCCACATCGGAAGCCATGACCATGACCTTATACCAAAGAACTTGAATGACCTTGAAAACCAAAACTCGAGAGAAAATGCATCAAAGTCAGCAAGCATTATAGACTACAACCGCCATATTAGATGCAGATTACCTCAACCTTGACCTCATGACCTTGAAAGACCTTGAAAATAAAAAACTTTAGAATTATTGCATTAAAGACAACAAGCATAACACATTAAAGAATACTACCAACATATTAGATGCAGACTACCTCGACCTAGACGCATAACCTTGAATTACCTTCAAAACAAAAACTTTCCAAATAAATGCTCATAAACCCAAAATCTATTTTAAAAATTATTTTTTAAATTATTAGAAATTAAATTTAAAAACCTTGCATTTCCGAAGGTTCCCGATCACCACCATTAGTCACGTTCGTTCCATCCCCAGCAGACGACTGACTCCCTCTCGTCCACTGCTCCCACCTAGACTCATTCCCCCAGCTTGATTTTTTCGTTTGACCTTTGACTACATGCTACTGGAGACAGCCATCTTTGTTTATATGTTACTGGAGAACACCATATTTGGTTTTTCGGTCGTCATTTGTTTATATTTTACTGGCGGTCACCATTTTTGTAGGCAACGGCCATCTTGGTAGGGGGGGTTCTATTGCAATTTTCAATCTTTTTTTTACTTTCGAATAAATGTTGTAGTTAGCTACATGCATAATGCATGAATTTGACTACTTGATTAATTTATTACATATTTCAAATACATATTGTTGTTATTACATACTTAAAGACCAACAGGAGGATACTAAACACAAAAAACCAGAAAAACAAATAATTTTATTATAATAATTTATTATTATTTTGTAAAAATATTTTTCAGAATAAACCACTTCATCAGATAATCTAATATAACCCCTATCTTTAAGTGCTCTTATAATCGAAACCACTTCTTTCATGGCCGAGTAATCCCCAAGTTGTTACCTATCAAGTAAATATTTAAGCCTGTGTACAAGTTTGTTGGAATCTTCGGTAAACATATCGTCAGTATACTCGGTGTCTTCTGCCTTCTTCAAATCAACTGTCGAAGGAAACTCGTTAAGGAAATGTGTGGAGCCGTCGGTGGAATAATCAACAATATCCCTATCATCATTATCATCATAAATGCTGTCTTTATGATCGCCTTGACTTCCTGCTGCTTCCTCAAATATCTAGCTTACTTTTCTGAGTAGCAGGAGTTGTATGTTCATCAGTATTTAGAGCTGATAACCGTTTATTTTGAAGTTTTTCGACTTCACACGAACATCTTGCAAGAGTACCTTCAGCATAAACCAACTGTACTGCACTCAGTTCAACTTTAGCATTAACTGTGGGGCCATTGCCGTCTTCGGAAACGGTACCCATCTATGTAGCAGGAGGTATTGATGGCATCACTTGCTGGTTCCCAGTAGATAAACCCTCTCGACAGACAGCGATGAACTGATCGAACCCATGCCTGTTCCTTTCCCTATGTAGCAGACAGTCGTTAACAATCGCCAAAAATCCACATTTCTCTTTCCAGCACAAGGCACACATATCATTAAAATCTGATAGAGGTATGTTCGTATTAACATGATAATAGTAAACGTGACATAAATTCGTATTGTCCATGCGAAACAGCACTAACATGTTTGCATTGTCGCAAAGCAGTTGTTTGGATATGCGCGAATAAATCTGGCAGAGGTACACACAGTCAACGTTCGCATGTCGACCCATGCTAAAGTATTTTTTAAGGCAAGTTTGTTTCTCGCAGCCAATGTCGTCGAAGACAAATATCGAATTTCGCAGTGCTTCGCTTGGAAGTACGACGGCTTCGTTATCGCTGCATGGGAAATAACCCACACCATCCACAGCTTGCAGTACTCGTACCAGTCGCTGGTATTTCTGTTGCTGAAGTGATTTGGAGTATAGGTACACATTCTCGAACTGAAGGCCATTCTCTTCGTCCAGCAGGCTCAGTAGGACGAATGTCTTGCAACAATCCGATGGTCCCACGATGATGCAGTGCACAGTATTTGGAAATAGGCTTCCATGTCGCGATTCGTGGGATATAGCTTCATCTTCAGCATGAATGTGTATGGGTAGAGTAACATCTTGCTTGGTGATCTGTATGACTGCAATCTTCTGGATAATGCGGAAGCGGAGCATGCGGTGCTAACTGCGGAACTGATTGCGGAGGTGGAAGCTGATTGGGAAGGCGAAGGTGGAGCCGATTGTAGTTGCAAAGAACCAATGCTACAAGTGTCAGAATGTCTCTTCAAAATATCACTCCGTGTAAACTGCCTTTGGCAGAAATCGCATTCAAATATCACATGCGAATTTTTCATCTTGCAGGTTGTTATTTCGTGTCATCATAAATTCCGTAAATTCCGCAAATTATGTGATTTATTTATTTTTTTGAACTTTTAGAATTTTTTGAGTTAAATCTCTCCTGACCCCTGGGTCACTGATTCCTGCCTCCTGTCTGGCTAGGAGCCGCTGATCTCCCTCGCCGGAGTTACTGATCCCACTTGTCTGCTCCAGGTAAAAAAATTTAATTTGTAAGGAAAAAAAAAAATTTTTGGGAGAAAGGGAAATTTTTAGGTTATTTTGGTCGATTTTGAGGGAAGGGGTTGGGGCGAAAGAAAATTTTGAAGGAAAAAAGGGAAAAAATTAATCGGACCGGTGTCATAACAAGATAGCATCTGGGCTGCTCCAGCTCGGAGGCCTGATGCCCTTGCGCATCAATGCTTCTTTTCCTAGTACTTCTATATCTGCATTTATTGTGTAAATTAGTAAATGTTGTGTTATTCAGAAATAAAATGTGTTTGACGCTTTGTGTGAAGTGCCTGCAGGCTTCCTATAGTTAGGACGTGCTCAGGACATGTATAAAGATATAGCAGTGGTAGTAACAACCCTTGTCTCGAGCGAGACATGTTGGCCACTTGAAGACAACTCTACAGGTTGTAATGGTGGTATACCCCTGTGATAAGGAACCGAGGTCATCGCTCCTTCAGTAGTGCCCTGCTTCAGAGCTGAAAAGACGGCCAAAGATGTGATGAAGTGGGGAGAGGGGTTTAGTATCGGTTCTTTCCAACCCTCTCACGCTTCACTAGCCAGCGGCCCAGAAAGAGAGGCCATTTTAGTGTTTCGCCAACCCTTACTCGCTTCACATACCACCGCTCTCCGCTATTATGGATACTATCTCACCACCCTTGGTCGGTAACCTGGCAATATCTCACGCGACGTCGGAGGTGAAGCCGGCCAACGGACCTCGGACACACCCTACGTCTGACTACTAACCGCGATTCTCGTTAAGTGCTTTCTTCAACTATCTGGTTGGTCTTCAGACCTCGCTCACAGTCTTTATAAAATAAAGTGCGAAATATTTGCATTAGTTTTATGCATGTTAGTAAAATAATTTTATAGTTTTTTAATATGCGTCAATTATCGTGTCAAGTGCGTTTCTGAAGCTGATCTACGAGAGTTCGTAGGATTTCAGATGCATTGTGTTAATAAGTGCGGCGAATTTCTGAGGCTGGTCTTGCAAGACTTAAACGGAAATTGTTCGGTTGGATCGTAATTATCTTTTCTCACTAGTTATGGGCGATTTCCATTTTTTTTTTTTTAAGTTAAGCGACATTAAAATTATACCGAGACGTCTACCACGCGATACAAGTTTCGCTAAGCTTCAACTGAAGTTTTATTGTTTGTTAAAAAGTGAATTATTTTAACAATTGGGACATTTAATCGCAGTGGTAAACTAGTTTTATGCCTATGTCATTAGATAATGCAAGTGAAGTGTTAAAATTGTTCGGACCGATGTAGTACGTTTACGTTTGTCTAATATTGATTTTAAATAATTTGATAGTTTTTCTTTGACGAAGTATCTGGACTGTTTAATACAAATCGTTTGTAGATTTATGAATTTCGGAATTTTTGAAAATATCCTACGTTTGGATAAAGTGTTGCGATATTAATTCCTTCACGTGGTGCGAGTCTCGCTAAGCTTCGACGGAAGTTGTGTTAAAAATATTCATTGATTTTTAAATCGTGGAATTGGGGTAAGTGTTTAACATCGTTTCAGCTATAATTCAGAATGTGTATGAATAGTGTGACTTGCGAGTTTCTGTTCTGTTTGAGAATCTTTATTTGTCCATGTTAACTGGAAGTGTTTAAGTGTTAAATCGTTCCGTATTAAATTGTAGGTGATACACGTCTAGTATTGTGATTAGCTTGCAGTGGAAATATAAAAAAGTGAAATCGTAAACAGGAAATGTTTTATTGGCGTAATTTTTAGTTATTTTAATGTCGAGCAGTTTCCCCCACGATCTTAGTCGACAGCCACCTGAAGCAGACATAGACTCTGTTTGCTCCCGACACACAGCTTATAAGTCGCCGCAAATGCTATACTGTACTCGTTCTTACAACCACCTCCCAGCCGAGCGGACATGTTTTAAAAAACGTTTAACAGCATAGGGTACGTGTGTATACTAAACATTGTACAAATGAGTGGCGATGAGGGATAGTTACTTGTATGTATAGTATGGTTTAATTCAAGTAGCGTAATTTATATATTGGTATGTGTTTTGAATACATTCTATATATAATTATATAAACTTGTTACTTGTTTTCTTTATGACACCAGGAAGTAGGTCCTGCAATTAGTTTGCGAGTTAGCACTTGTTTCATTTATTCTGCTGTTTAAAACATATTTCTGTAATATAAATTTTGTTGGTCCAATTGTTATAGTTTTGTTGTGCGCGATGTATTCGGTTTAAGAAGTTTTTCATTTCATTAATTTCTATCGTGTTTTGCGACTTGTACTTCTCTCGTGTGTAACATCATCGCTTTAGATCATTTTAATTTATTTGTCTCATGGTAGTCACATGATTAAAGAAAATGTTTTGTATTTATTTCATTTGATTTCCTTGAATAATTATTTCTGCTTTTTCGCATATCTGATCAGACTAAAATCAGATTTGTCATTAGTAACATACAGGACAGGTTAGTCAAATCACAGTCTAGATTTCATTTTTAAAAAAATATGTTGTCTTTTATTACATATTTCATAATTATTTCATTTCGTAGAAATACACCATTGCCTCTGTCGCTTGCCCGACAGTAAATGGGAAGGAACTCCTACTCAATACCACTGAAAATTAATATAACACAATACCTATATACACCCCTTCCCCAACACACCTCAGTACGACAGAGCTCTGAGGGTGAGGACCTACCATCACGCTCCCACCCAAAAATATAAACACCCTTAGCACACTCTTGCACCAAACTATACACACATATATATACACACACACCTTCCCCAATACCAATACACCACATCACAGTACAACGCCAGACCTCCGAAGGTGAGGACCTCTCCTCAACCCCCAATAAAACTTATCAATTCACACAAAATTCAAAAATAAAAAAATTGATTGATTAATTCAATTCAATTAATTGGATCAATCACTCTAATTTCATTACAATTATTTTATCGGATTTAAAAAATTCCATCGGATTAAAATCGGATCAATCCTTAGTCATATCAATCATTTGAGATCAAAATTGATTAATTAAAAGTTCGGTAACCCCCCCCCCCCCCCAACCATACTTACCACTCGTGGCCTGTTTTCCCTTCATGTTCGAAATCACTGTGTCCACGACACTGGTGGGCGTACAGCGGTTAGAAACGCGAACCCCTAATGGCTTGTATGTACGCAAGAGACAGTCATATGCAAAGTTGCTATGCACATTGTGATCTCTACGAGATACCATCCCGGTGAAATGTATATTGCTTATTGCGAAAAATATTTAAGCACCAGAAATTGCGAGTTAACACGAGCATTACGTCTACCACCAATAGAAAACGTCTCACAGAGGGCTGGCACATAAATGAGTTGTAAGTAGTTATGCCATGTCCAGGAAAAACGTAATGTATACGCAGTGTACAGCGTTGTATGACTGCATGGATCCAAAGCGGTATTCTGAATACCGAATATAAATCAACTCACGTCCATCAAGAAGGCAGAACCTGCAGAGATATACATGACTATTCACAAAGTTTCGTCCCAGGCATGTCAGTGTCCCACATTTACACACACGATAATTTTTCGAAAGGCTAAAAGCAGTACCCAATCTTCGAAAGTATGGATATTTGTGCACATCAGCTCATAACCCCCAAAGGAAAAGGCTCCCAGTCCCGCGTGAATGGTGATATCTTCCCCGATGCAGGTACAAAGTGGCGGGTGATAGGGACAGGGAAACGACGTAGAGGCTATAGTGCTTGACTTCTATCACGAACACACGCACAGAGTCCTTCCTTCAGCACACATATTCGCGTAATGGAGGGGTTTGTAGGATGAGCAGCCACAAGGCCGGCCCATTCTTCACACTCCTGCATTGCCCCAACATGACAAGCAACAATTTTTATTCCACATATAACCATATTGCCTCAGGAATGAAGATGGCGAAACTGAGGCCTCATGAGTTTGGTGCTTTAACATTTCTTCATCCATTGGGCAACATTGTATGGACGTATTATCTGCGGTCTCTTCTCGAGGCTGAATAGGACATGTGGGATTTTCTCAGCGTTATTCCATGTATTGCGTTAAAAACAATTTATGCTTTCCTCATCGCTTCACTTTCATTTTTCTTGAATGTTTTGATGCATGTAATCTTTCTCCCTGTAAGAGACAGTTAAAACCTCCTGCTGGTTGCCACTTATCATTCCAAGTAGGCCTACATAATGAAAAGGTGAAATTGGCCATAAAATACAGAGTTATATAATTTCAAAATTAAACATATTTAATTTTATAATGGGTAATCCCTGACCCGCGTTCATATTAGATATTTCTACGTGCCTTATTATTAGGCGGTGGTTCTTGTGGGTTTTCTATTTTCCCAGGCTCCCTGCTGGAGAAAGTAGATTATAATGATTTTCGAAAGAGCTATAAAGTCATATTTTTTTTTAAATTATGTTACATGTGTATTTCCTCGCTGAATCAAGCAATTAAATTATTTCTGTGGACAGCAGCAGCTCCTTCATTCTGAGTGATAAGCAAGCTCACTGATTCTCTGCCGACAAATTCCTAGATCCACGATGTCTTCCCCTAGATGTGTGGCACTGCATTTTCAACAGCTGACTAGAGAAAATGAAAATTCCCTTGCAGTTCCTGCCTGTTGCAGAGCCTGTGGATGCGATGTAGGTAGGCTGGTGTCCCAGCGGAGCCTGCTGTCCTACCCGAGGTACTTGTTGGCAGTCATCAAATGTGCTAACGTGGTTGTCCTTCATTTATGTAGACTGTAACATGAAAGATCTGAGGTAATTGCCATATCTTAAGGACCAATCAACCTATCCCCACTAAATTTAACACGTAGTAAGTATTGCTACAGTAGGTTAAGTAAACTAACATGTTTAGGTATGGCAGTCATTTTTAATGGCATTATTTTAAATAGTAGTGTTGGCATGTTATATCTATTAAACAATTAAACAAAAAACCGAATTTTGTGCGCTAAGTCTTAAAATACCGTTAACATCGTACATTAATTTGGAGTAGAAGAAATTCAAATATTTTTAATGCCATATGACACGGGAATGCAGGCAATTGTTTGATATAAGTAAAATATAAAGTAAATATTGCAGACTAAAGCCAAATGATACCCTTGCGATTACAGGATTTCAACTCTGGTTAGCGTGAATTCGAAAGGTTTTTATATAAGTGGAAAAGTAAAACACTGGATTTATACATTTTTCATTATATACTCCAATTCAACTTCTGATTTACAAATTTTTGTGGGGTAATTGGCACAGGAAAGTGAAACTGTATTTTTTCAGTTCATATACTCTGTGTGAACGTCGTAACCTTCGTGCTGATACACCTGAGGTGCCAGGCGGTACACTCGGTGGGAAAATAACTTTTGTAAACAACTTCAATTGTGCTGGGTTATCTTAAAATTTGAACATCATAATCTTATAAACATTACTGCCACAGTTAAGACGTCTGCTAATCCGGTGTTCGAGCTACATTGCTATGTATTTCAGGTTCAAAATAAATAATTGAAAAATTTTAGGGACAGATTTCTTAGGAATGTAGTAAATATTTTGGAGTACTTGATTTTTACAATTCGGAAGTCATATTGCACGTTTCAAGCAATATTTTGAAACTTTTCAGCAAGCCGGAACGGTAATTCATTATTTGCTTTCCTTGCTTTTAGAGACGTCGATATAACAGACATGTCACTGCCACCTTTAGAATGACCTTGACTAGGTGACTCACATGCCTCAACACTGCTACTTGTAGGCAAGCTCCTTCAATAGGAAAACACTGCTGTTTGAGTATGGCGTGTTACATCTCCAGCAGTAAACTAAAGAAAAACGTTTCCAGGTTTACTACGTGATGGTGTTAGTGTTCATCCACTTCGGTTGTAGCAAAATTATTGCCGAATTCTATCTTTGTTAACAATTTGTGAGAATTAAAATTTTACAGGTACTTGAAGGATACATACATACCCGCACCGGAGGTGCCGCACGCCAGCAGGGCAAGCTATACAAGTCTTGAAGCCAACTGTTCTTCAGGCGGTCTCGTAGCAAGCGTACTATTGACGATATGTCCTCACTTCTAGGCGCACCGAAGTATTTTCGTATGCCGTCCGGGCGGCCGAACGAGTAGATTCATCGATTGTGTTAGATGAATGTGGCCGTCAACTGTCTGGGACACTACACAGTGTTGACTTTTCTTGGTCAAACTAAAGAATGGCTGCGTCTCGGCTTGTGCAGCGAGGAATACTCAACATAGGACAAACAGGTGACTCCCAAACTCCCGGATGATAAATATGCTCGCCATTTTTATTCGGTAATTAGTCACTATTACAACTTTAATTTCAGGTGTCGAATATACTACCGTGTAAGGACAAATGTGACATTTTTTAAAATTACTTGCGGCCTTTATATTATGATATTTATATATGTCAACAGTGTTTTAAAAAAATGTTACATCGTCCCATTAGTTGCTCATGGGATAATGTCGCAAGCCGTATATGCTAGTAACCATTTACCAAATCATTTACCATTATTTGAGAAAGCTAAAATACTAGTAACAATTTTGAAAATGTTCGTGTTGTTCGTAGCTGCGTTTTAGTCCAAATAATATGATTATTCTCTCTGGAAATCCTTCTTTGTCATTGCTGAGTGAGGCAACATTATTTAGAAATTGTAATTAAGCGATCACTCCCTCTCTCAGTTTCAGGTGACTTCCTTGGTAATAAAAGTTTGTTATATATATACAGAACTAATGTAACATAGATAATCTTTACAAATAACTGTATTTTAAAAATACTAAGCAAGTATTCATAATAAAAAATTTGTGTAAAAGCAAAGATTTCTATTATATTCAATCGATAATTTTAATGCATAAAACAACACATGTGTATATTTGTAATGTTATCTTTGCAGCATATAGGTGCACCTGCAGTCTCTAATAAATTTAAAGCACAATTGTAAAATACTATTATACAAGGGATAGTGGGTAATCCCATCTATCTTACTGTACTGTCAGTTTTGTTTTTACAAGGCCGGTTGTGAAATATATATCGCACTCACAACGACGTGATATAATATAGACATAACATAGCACAATAGAAATAACTCATGGTAAAAAATAATTATTAAAAAGGCTTATTGACAATCGATCTGTCACATTTTTAATAGCATTATCATTAAGATGATGGAGTAAATCGATCCGTCACATTTTTAATAGCATTATTATTAAGATGATGGAGTAAATCGATCCGTCACATTTTTAATACCATTATCATTAAGATGATGGAGTAAATGAACAACGCCTTCCATATACTGTTGTTTTTAACGGTTACATTCCACCAAAAGAAGTTGCTCTTAGTTCAGGAATACGCCCATAACGTTTACTAAATCTATATTTCAGTTAGCGTGCAAGATACATGGCGTGTTTTGTAATGTTCTTTGCGGGTAGAATAATTTATTACCCAAAAAAAGTATTGCATTTACGGCAAAGAAATCAGAATTACTCGAAACAGTATCTCATACCGTTTATTCCGTTCCCATTACGACGAAGTAGTTAACATGTCTGCAAACCGCATGAATTTAGTGTATTCTATTTGTTTACAATGGCTGCTACGACAGGCATACATCGTTTCGCGTGTTAGAAGTCAATGTAACAACATCGGAAATCACTGTACAATGTGCAGTCCATTTCATATTTGTTAACAACATACCGAATGATAATTCAGTTCGTGTAAAATATTAACAGTTTAACGAAACAGGATGTATGGGTGAGCTCAAACCAAATGATAGTCCATCTACTTTAAAATAAGATGCGGAACGTATTTGCAAAAGTTTTTGACGTAGACAAAACAAATCTATCGCACATGTAAATAGGGAAACTAACATGTTTTATATCTCTGTAGAGTATTTTTCGTAGGTGTTAGTGCTTCAAACCATACCGACTTCAGAGGCCACGATGGGTCAGCGGTTAGCCTGCTCGCCTCCCACCAAGGTCATCCGGTTTCAACACCCGGTCGGGTCACTCCAGATTATCGCATGTGGAAATCGTGCCGGACGGTGACGTTGATCGGTGGGTTTTCTCGGGGATCCCCCATTTCCTCCGCCCTTTCATTCCGGCGTTGCTCCATACTCGTGTAAATCACCCTTATCGTCTCTAAAGACCCCGGTGTTAAGAGCCATCCAAATCTCTTCACTCACTCACTCATACCAACTGCAACTACTACAAATCTATCTCATGGTGATGATGATGATGACGATGATGATCACATACGTGGGCGTGAATGTTGTGTAAGGGCGGTGTAGGGGTTTTGGATACAGCTAATTTCAGTGATGAAACCACACGTCATATCAATGGCGAAGTTTGCCATCACAGCATAGCGTAATTCTATGGAGAAATGAGAAACGGCGTGCTTCTCTGTAACATGTGAGTGATTCACCAACAGATGTACGTTTTCTGTGCTATGTCTCGTGAACGTGTAAATGAAATGTTTTGTTTTTCAAAACTAAACATAGCAAGAATGGCATGCCTGGGCATATAATAGTTTTGGCATACGCCCCAATTACATTGCGACCCACATTTCGTCTTACAGCAGAAATGCTTAGCTACTAGAAGAGACACATACCAGGACATTGGATAGGACGTGAGATGGTACACGACCACCAATGACGTTCCCGTACCGCCACAGTGTGATGTCGACGAGCTAAAAGTGACATTCACCGCAGCTGTGATCACTGTTTCAGTTCCTGTTTCGTCCGTCGTTATTTCGTGTATTACTTTTATGCTATTACCTTGTGATTAGCTATCATAACTCCGAAGAACATCACGAAAAAATATGTATAAATCTATAACTTTACTACAGACTTACTGACATATTTTTCATATATCCTGACATCTTTCTTTTAGGAAGGACGTGGAAGGAAGGGGGGAGGGTTTAAAGTCTCGTTGACATCGAGGTCATATAGATGGATTAAGATACTCGACAAGCAGAAATGGGGAAATTATCAGTCATGGCCTGTAGTAATGAACTATCCTAGCATTCACCTCGGTATATTTCGGAAAAACATGAAATACCGAAGTCAAGATGGCCAGACCGAGAATCAGGTCTCTGTCCTCACAAATGAGCGAGGCCAATGATCAATTACTACGTCACAACGCATGATCTAAGAAGCACGACAGTTGCTGCTTTTATTGCTTAGGCCAGATTGTAAACAAGCTCACCACAGTGGTAACCAAATAAATTTTTGTCGCAAGAAATACAACAAGTTACCGAAATAACTAGTGAGACCACTTCCTCTAAATGGATGGGAAAAAATTCATAAAGTTCTTAAATCTCGGGTGTAGGTAGACGCTTATGTATTGTTAACAGAAATATCATTAAAGAAGGAACGAAAACCAGAGAAATACCACAGCAGATACGTACCTGCCTTACACATGGTTCGAACTCAGAACGCCTAGTATTGTAAGCTGGCATAAAACGAACTGCCTTATGGCGGTAGGATTAAGGGCATCAACTTCGGTTATAATAAGTCTAATGTGTAATAGACAGGGTTTACTAACCTGAGATAATTCATGGGGTTTCAATTTGAAAACAGGTAACTACGTTAATCACTTTAATCGTTTACATACCTTTACATCTACTGCAGCACTAATTCAGTTCCATATTTGATGGTAATTAGTTGACCTATTTCCTAAATAGGAATATTTTCGATTTTTTTCACCGGAATCTATCTTGCAAAACGGTGGGGGAACGGGAGTTATATAGGTATAGTCATATTTTAATGCATACTTACAGCATACAAATGCTCGGTGAGCTATTATAAATTAATAAATATATATAAAATACAAATCTAATTTAATTGTATTATTGATATTTAATAAAGGCGGATGTTTACTTGAATTAAAATTGACAAAAATAAACCAAAATATTTTTATACATACGTATTGATGTAAGAAACTCTTCTGTGGCGCTTTTTAAATAATGTTATTTGATAATATGTAAAAATGTAATATTTAAATAAGATATAATAACCTATTTTGGGAGTTTCCATCACGAAAACGGCTGAATATTATAGAAAAATGGATATTTCTGTTATAAATATGATGATCTCTTTATGTGTCAACATTCGGTACTTGGTAGTTGTCACAACAATAAACCCATATAATTAAATGTTTAATGATTTAGCTTCAGCGGTAATCACTTGCCATGATTTTTTTCTCACAGTATTTAAGAACTAATTTTAAATGTAAAAAAAATAAAATACGACAATGCATAGTATAAATGTTTTACAGAGTACCAGTCAAGCCACATTTTATTTAAGTAACAACATTTACCTATTAGCATCTTCTGTTTCTATTTTATTGTCGTTCATGTCACATCTTATACGGTTTATAGTTTCAAGGAAGTGCTGCTACCTTACGGTGACATTTAAAACTTCCACAGCTCGGTAACTCTAGACGGCGGGCGCACTGAAACTTCATCGTGAGTCAGTAGAGATTGTTGTGGGGTGAGTTCCACGATGTGTCAGAGGAGTGTAAGGGGCTAGAGAATATGTGCTACAATGCCAAATCTGATTGCAGTACTGCGAGCAGAAGAGACTGCCGGAGACGGTTCACTGTCCTTGCTGGACGACTAACTTCAGCAAAGAAAGACACGTACAGTTCATATATGCGTCAGGTTGTTCTGAAGCCCTGCTACTAACTTCTGCTTTCATCCTTCGACGCATTTGAGTTCCTTCTAACTCAAATATATATAAACTAACCGTGAAACCTATACGCAAGTATACTATGTGTGAACTTACTGTATGTATACTAAAATGCATATGCACATACGTACATGTAGTGCATGTCAGAAATCATAATATGCCGATGTTGAGCTTAGCATTGCAATGACCGCGAGTAGACTATACTTTTAATAATAATTTCTCAAATATATTGTGATTTTTTTTATATTTGCATGCTTATATTGACGTTTAATACACTAAACGAGTTTTTTTCTTTCCGTAAAGGATATGCAAGGATATCGAGTCGTGAAATTTATTGACATCGCCTAGTGTGCTGAGTATGGTCTTTTATAAAAACTACATTCAATTAAATGTCTGCAGTAAAAATTCACTGATACGTACATCGAGTCTTTGCCCATTTAACAAACAGTTATACTAACTGGATCACATACATAAAACAGATGTGGAAAATATAGATACTAATGAAATTATAACAATTTATTTAGAGAAATAATAATACAAAAACTTTTGCTAATTTGCGTCAGTTTCATTGTAATGCCAGATATTTTAGCCTATTATAATATTATATACAACATATAGTCTAACCTTAATGCAAAGCATTACGTAAAGGCCGTTTACAATTACAAAAGAATACATTTTTTACCACATTGAACAGCCAATCTATCGTCATATGAGTTAACATTTCATATTTTTACAACATTTTAAACATTCACTTATTTATATAATCTAAACCTGTTACAATACTTTATTTACACGCTGTGGCGATTTTTCTTCTTTACTGTCTTATAACAGTCGGTAATTTCATTGCACCAAATAAACAAATTATGTTCGAGATGCACTGTAAACTACTGATGTTTAAAATTAGAGCAGTACGACTGCAAACACATTCATGATATGCAATAACACAAGTAGTAGGATATAGCCGAGTCAGGCATAAGAGACTAGGTCTCAGGAGATAGGTGCCGGCATCTTGAACCGGCAATATACATACATACATATACATACATACATACATATATACAATCATCAATTAATAATAATATTCATTCCGCCGTATGAAACCATCTTCGTTTTTTGGTTTGTCCTTAGTTTATACATGGCTGGAAGACATCGTAGATTCAATATGTTTTCATCACTTAGGTGGCACTAGTGTGTTAATTTACCCAACAGACGAGCTATCGATTTAGTCGTCAGAGGTCAGACATATTTGTTTAGGTTTTTAAATATATATTGTTCTGTCAAAGGATTGAGGGATCAGAGCCGCGGAGCTGGAAACAAGGGTAGCCGTCTGGTTGGAAATGTTTTCTTAAATTTTCGCATTTTCCCTCAAAATATACTAAATTTAGCTAAAAATTTCCCCTTTTAACTAAAATAATTCCCTTTTATCCAAAAAATTTCCCTTTGTCCCTAACAATGTTCGGTTTTCCCAGAGCAGAAGAGGATTATTCGTGACTCACGAGAGGAGGACTTTTGACCCCGTAGAGGGGGACCCGTGATCCCGGGTCTGGGCAAGCTGACGGGATGACTGAGTACTCAGGACCCTTGACTCTTTACCACTGACCTGTGACCTTTAACCCCAAAAATGAAAAATCCAATGTGCTCGTCGGCATGAGAGCGGTCTGTACGAAGAGTACTTTTCGTGCAACGAACAATTGGAAAGTATGGTGGTGGCCTGCCGTGGTGCTGCATTGTTTAGTACAAAGTCCAAGTTGTGCATCGACCAATGGTAAAGTGTGGTGGGAGCCTGCTTTAGTTCTAGAGATTTTTATTGCAAAGTGCTAATACAATTAACCTAGGAAGTGATTAAACATACCAAAGAACCTGGATGAATACTTTTTAATGCGAAATTATTAAATAAAATGTTCAACTTTTAGCTTTTTGAGGTAAGACTATATCATTTTATTTAAAAATAGTGTCAATTTAATTTAACTTGCGACCGTTACACACACTCCACAATCAGCTGCACGATCAGTCACCCAACCAGCACCGCACACACCGCAATCAGCACTGCACACACTGCAATCAGTACCACATGCACCATAATCAGCACTGCATGTGCAGCAATCAGCACCACATGCACCACAATCTGCCCCACACACACGCCACGATCAGCACCACATTCACTGCAATCAGCACCTCATGCACCACAATCAGCACCGCATGCACTGCACTCAGCACCGTATGCACTGCAATCAGCACTGCACACACCACAATCAGCACTACACATATAGTAATCAGCACTGCATACACCATAATTATCACCGCTCGCACCACACAGGATTCAGATACTAACTCCTGCAAGGGATATCTCAAGTCCTGTATGCGATTGGTCAGCAGCAATAACATTGCAACTCAGTGATTCGCTGGTCAGTTTCCTAACAATGTACTAATGGTGTAACACGATTGTTTCGAAGTCAATATGACATCATACGGGTTACATACTCGTATATTATAAACAGTAGGGAGGTCAGCTGAGGGTCTTAGTTTGACAACAACTGTTGTGAAAGATACATCATATCGGCTAGCTTCTACCAATGGTTTCTAGCCTTCGATTTCTACTTAGATTGAGATGTTTCCTGTTTTACCAACGCCACCGACTTCTTCAGGCATGATGCCGATAGCACCACCGACTTCTTCAGCACTGACAACTACATCACTAGCAGTATCTACATCCAACAGTGCAGTATCAATTGGTGTCATGGCATCGATTTATTCAGCTGTTATGAATACGAAATTTTCAATACAGCCATCGAATATTTCGGCTGAGGTAACTAGAACCCCAGTACCGATGTTACCTACTCCTTTAGCTCCAGCACCTGCATCTCTAGCAGGCCCGTCCGAGTCTTTGCCTTAACCACTACATCTTCATCACAAGGCGAAGTGCATTTCTCATCAGTATCAGAGTACTGGGTTTGCTGCAGGCAGGTCTCTTGTGATTTCGGCACATCTCCTCAAAAGTGTAGTTACCTACATAACATTTTCTGCACAGTATGTCGGAGTAATAATTGTCAAAATATTTTCGCACAGGGACAACACGATTGTGATTAGCCAAATGTGTAAGAGACTACGACCTTTAATAAAGTAGTTTTATATATATATTGGAATTATTCTGAGGGCATAAACAATTATAATAAATTATTTGTATAAAAATGCCTACAAATAAAATTGTGTTCAATTTAAAGATTTTATGTTTCCAAATTACTAGAATGTAATTAAAATTTCAAAGTCACAGGGAAAAAAAACTAATTTCATTGACAAGTATTGTATCAAGTTCCATTGTACTACATGTACAATTAAAAATAATTTTTCTGGAGATCTTGTTTTCAAGGTCATCTAAGGTCATTCCAGATTTCGTTTTCAAAGTCCTTCAAAGCCATAGGGTTAAGATCGAGTTCACCTGCATCCAACATTGCGGTTGTAGTCAGTCACGTAATCTGACTGTTGACTTTTATTAATGTTTTCTCGAGTTATAGTTTTCAAGTTCATTCAAGGTCATTGGGTCAAGATGAATGACACCTCCATCCAAGATGGCAGTAGTAGTCTGTAACACAATATGCTCGTTGACATTGATGAATATTTGTTTTTTTTTTTATATTTTTTAGGGGAGAAAGAGAAATTTTAAGGAAAACAGGAACTTTTTTGAGAAACAAAAAAATAAATTTATGGAAAAAGGAAATTTTTAGAGTTAAGAGGGAGATGGTTAGGGAAAAATGGCTAATGGAGGGCAAAAATGTTTAAATAACATTTTAATCATTTTTAAATATTTTAAAATAATATTTTAATAGTTTTTAAATATTTAAAAATAATATTTTAATAATCTTCAAATATTTTAAAATAAATTTTAACATTTCATAAAAAAAACTTTTATAATTATTTTAACCGTAACATTTTTGGAATTATTTTCATTTTTTAGATTTTCATTACAATTTTTGGTCTCAAAGGGAAAAAGTCATAGGTCAGGAGTCAAATGTCAAGGGACAGCGGTCACTGACTTCCAATATGGCCACCAGATGATCGAAATGACAGAACAAGAACAACTCCGGCACTCCGTTCTAGGGTGTTCTTGTCCCAGAATTCTCTATTTCCTTCTACTCTCATTGTAGCTGATATTTGGGATACCTCAGCCACATTGAAGAGACAGTCAACCACATTGTGGAGCAAAAATAATTTTACACTAATTTGATATATTTAGATGGGTTGGGCGGGGGGAGAAGAAAAGGTACTTTACAAAGCCAGTTTCGAAAGCTAAATAACCCATTTTGAGGGAAAAGCGGATATTTCCGAAGTGTGGGCGGTTTGTGATGTTATCGTTTGCTCTACTATAATCTTCTTTGATGAAGTTTTTTTTTTTGTTCAAAATTGACATAATGCAGCAACCATGATTGAAAAACGCTTCGATTTTGTTTAAGAAATACACTCCTATTTATTTTGTTTTGAAACCACGCTAATAAGAAAATCCTAGAAAAATATTGCAGACACTTTCATACATTCTTCTTTCCTATGCACACATATTGTAGACTTTGCTCACAATTTTAGTAGTGTGTAAACTACCAAATAATGAGCTGAGCGTGTTGTACAGTCGGGTGCAATGCTACATTGGAAGACGCAATTCTTCTACATAAAGTATTTGTGTACGACTGGCGAGGAGTGATGGACGTACGTGTAGTCCAAACTATAACAAACAACTAACATGAAAGATCGGGCTTCATTTCACGGAGTTATTCAGAGAAAATATCACGGTTGTTCGTGATTAGACTGAGATTCGTGTCGCAAAGTCATGGAATCGGAGCTCCTGCCTAAAAACCAAATATCACATTTCTTATTAATTTCTTTCTTATGCGCTGGTAGAAAATACACATAAACAAAGAATCAAATTTACGGAGAAGTTCCGTAAGTTCAATGAAACTTTTGTGAAAATTTGCGGAGAGTTCGTTATTTTTAAAAAAGGCCTTTTAATTTATGAAGATTTATATATAATTTGTAACCAGCACCTACTTCTCCGCAATTTCACAGAAATTTTTCTAAAAGTGTAGGAGACTTCAGTCATTGTTGAGATTATATTACGCATTCTTATAACAACTGCTGTTAGTAATATCAAAACCAAGCACGTTGTTATTCGTACCGACATTTGATAGAGCGTTATGCTTATACTTGTGCTGCAAACAAATAGTGCAACTCCTAAAATCATATTTTTATCTGCGAATGAAAAATTTAAAATTGCGTTTTTAAAGCAAAATCATAAAGGATCCTTCATTAGAAAGGGGGGAATGATACTATAATTACTGTAGTAGTATTCATTGACTTGCACTTTGTGCTAAAATACTTGTGCTGCAATTCGTACTTACGAGAAATTCTCAGATTTACAGTTACATCTTGTGATAGTTTAAGGGTGCCTAGCACGCAGCTTTACGTGTAGTCGCGAACGAATGGACCTCCAGAACTTTTTGAGAAGTCTTCGTTTAGTGTCATCTAGGGCCTTGAAACTCGGAGCCAAATGTTTGCGCAGCCAATAGCAACAGCTGGTAGTTGTGAAACAAGAAAAACTCAGCAGTATTTTATAGGCATTTTCTGGGATCATGTTTTCCTTTTATTTGTATTTCACACGAAATTTTTATTCTGTATGTGTCAACAGCTACAAATTATAAAATTGTTTTTTTAACTTTATATTTTCGTGTCAATGTACCTACAAAATTGTGTCACTGACATGTTTCAGGTTAATATTATATATTAATAAGAATTTTTTAAATGAATACAAGTTTATAATATTATTAGAGATTTTTTTAAAGCTATATTCGATGAGCCAATTTTTGCCAAATCTTCAGTTTCGGATTTTTAAAATGAAATTTTGGAGTTTGTGGAGGGTACTTAATTTGCGGCTGCTAATAGACGAACGTTAATCACCATTTAAATTGGTCAAGTAAGAACAGATGGTAATAACAACTCACGACCATTGACTTCAGAAAACACAGTGTTTGAAAACTTATGTTAATATTTAGAGTAAAATAACTAGAACTAGAAAATTTTAAACAAAAAAATAAAAAAATAGAATATTAAATTTACAAAATTAACCAACTCTTTAAATGAAAAAAACCTTAAACTAAAAATTATTTGCATCGAAAATTAATATATTAGGGTACGTGTTAGTGTCTCCTTGCAAGGTCGTGGGCCGTGAAAATCACTTTTATATAAAATAAACCAATTTACATGAATGTGTACATGTGCGAGATTGTTTCCCTCCCGAGGCAACGTCGGCACGAGTATAATTAGGCAGTGGAGATGAGGTTCCGTGTTGCCTACCTGTCTGAGGCAGTGTTTCTCATCATTATTCTTGGTCTTCCTGAATGATGGGTAAAGTGAGATACGCGGGCAGAGGAGCGGCAGAATTGAAACAATCGAGGTTCCTCGAAAACCTCTTAACACCTCACTACGGTTTACTACAGCGCACACCTAATGTTAACAGTGACACAACTAGAAGGGGAGAGGAAGGGTTTTTAATGCCACTCCTCCCTTCCATGACCCTTCTCCTAATTTTTAATTCCCCTATATCACCATAAAACGGATTGTATTTGTAGAATTTCAGTTCCGTAAATAAATTCTCTGGCCAATAATGTGTGAATTTTCTATGAATCCCCCCCCCCCCCTTTTTTTCACATTTTCACTCTCCTCGCCTTCATATCCTCACATTCACAATCAATAAGCTTAAAAGCATATTGATTGAGATTTAAAAAAAAAATTCAATGTTAAACTAGCGTTGATATCGCCCTTTTGCTAATATCCCCAGTAGTTGGGAAACTCGGGAAGTAAATAGGCGACATATTTTCTACACTTATAATTTTAAGGCGGTTCAACACTTATGTGACTGAGCATACGAAACGAGCCAACTAATGTGGATAAGGCCCAGTGTCAGACCCTAAAACTGCGCAACTTGGGAAGGAACGAGCTTGTTTGTTCGTAGGTAAGAGTGTCTTATTCACTCAATTGTGAAGGTCGTGGGTTAGAGTCTGGCCAGCAGCGCTGGAAGATGTTCTCATATAATTTGATTTCAAAAAGCACATTTGCAAGGAAACCGTCATCAAGTAAGGCTTACATAATTATTACTAAGGTTTTGTGTTAAATATGTTGAACTGCTGTTAAAATGTATTTTTTATGTTTGATTTTATCCATATTTAGTTCAGTTATATATATATATATATATATATATATAAAAACTGTCGTGGCTGAAATAGATTTGCATAAAATTAGCTGTTAAAACAATAATATTAATTTATATTACATACCCTTAGAGTAATTATTTTGATAATCGTACTTGATAAATACTTTTCTTTGTAAATGGTGCTTGTTGAAGCATCAAGAATGTAATGGAAATTCCTTTCACATTTAATTGAAAATGGACTACCATTTATTATTTCTTGAATAGCTAAATAATTTAAGCCAACTAAAATACTTTACAGTGTTGCACAATATGCGCCTTCTTCAGTCACTTATAAAACAAATTGTACTCTTCTAGCACATTTGGTAGTGTGTATACCTACTAATTGTTATAGTCTCTTCGCGATTGACTGAAATCAAACTTCCAAATATTTCACTGACGCTGCGTGAGTATATTTTAAGAAGTACACCAAGTAACATGTACTCAGTTAAGTTCTTAACGATGGAGGATAGTAGTTCCATTTATAAACGACGAATTAAAAGTTCTTAGGTAAACATTTGCGAATCCTGAAAGAATTTATTTCGCTTTCGGTATTTTAGTGCACATCTAAGTTTTAGAATAAGCACATTTGTAAACAATTTATTTCCTAATAATTTCACAGTTTTGCTTGACCAACGCCTGAACAACGTTCCCAAGCCCGTGGCAACATTAATTGTACATACATGTGGTGGAAGAACGCTCTACGTGCGCAGGGATATCTAAAGAGCTCAGTGTACCCTCAACAACCGAGGGCGGTGGTGAGATCGAAGGCGATCCACTTCTATCTTAGGATCTTAATTACGTTACTTTCATAAAAGGAAACAATTATCATCGTATTATTGTTATTAACTTGGAGAAGCCGCAAAGACACGCAATTTTTCGGCGCCCCGACTCAGAGGACGCGATTAACTAGCCCTTTGCGCACTCCCTTCGACTCCTTATGGAAAAGATAAGTATTAGTTGATTACGCCCATTTTACAACCATGTTGACAAAAATAGTGGTGTCTTTTCGCAAGAAATTGGCAACAGATCACCGCTTATTTTACAAGATCAGGACTCTAGTGCAATAGATAATGTAACCTTTAACTGATGTTATTGCGATAAACGAAAGAAATCGTTTTCGAAATGTCACATAAACGCAAAGCTATCACAATTATGCTTGTTTTTGGGATTACTGGGAATTAGTACAAGGAACGAGTAAAACTGATACAAATAGGAAGCTTGTGTGAATAGCTATCGCTATCAAAAGAAACCAAACAAATCACTGGAAACATCTAAAAATAACTAAATATGGTTAAAATGATCAATTAGTTTAATTATTAACGGTAAATACACGTCAAGGTCTTGAATATCATGTCTAAATTTTGACAAATACTTCGCTAATCTGAATGTTCAGTCGAGAACTAGTCGGAATTTTCTGTTTGATGGTCAAATGGTTTTTTTTTTTTCAGTTGGTCTCTCTCGTTACTTGAAATTAAAGAAACTGAAAACTCACAAACATTGCTGAGCCAACGTATCATTGATAACACGTTAGCTAGTTTACTCTGTAATGATTGGCTGACCAAGTTTCTGACTCAGCTAGGTTATTTGAAGACCAATCACAAACGCTATGTCGACTCTCAAGTCCTCGATGTAAAGAGCTGCCAAGCTCTCTTCACTCACTCGCTAACAAACGCTCTGTTTTAAATTATCAGAGTCCTCATTAGATCAGTGAAATGGGACAATACCGTCATACATGCACGACGGACAACAACCAAATGAAAGTCAATAGACATGTGTGCGGTAGCCTACATTGTAAAATAGGAACTGTTCAAACTTCCCGCGCTAGGCCATTGTATGTACCTGTAATAAGGCTACGCGGACTGTAAACGATAGTCTTAAAAACAGGAAAGATTACGTAACTGAAGGAACTCTAAATTTTACACTTCTACGGTGTTTTAAATTTTTTCTCCGTTATTGACAGTTTTATTTATTTGTTTATTAATTTTTTCATTTTCAGTTTGTCTTCCAGTTGACCAAGTTTGGGGGAAAATATACGTACACTTTTTTATTTACTGCCGTGTAAGACAATAGATTAGTGTTATGTTATTGAAACGAAACAGAAAATATATTCAGGACTTGTCAAATTCGTACGCAGAATTTTGAAACTCGAAATTTAAGAATACTATTTATGGCAATCATTTTTTAAAAATGATATAGGCCCTAATGTTTTCTATTGAAGGTAGGCTTCTGATACGTAAAATACATCAATTTTTTTATTGGCATAGAAAACTGTTAATTGGTTTCAACTATAATTATGTAAAGTGGTTTGACAGTTATTTATCAAGTAGAAAGTTCGCAGTGAAAACTGAAAACAAACTAACAAAACTAATAATTTTCTTTGATGTTTCATGAGATTTCCCAGGGTGTGATCTCGTCACTACTTACTTTAAGAAATTTTTTTACGATACTTTGCATGTTACTAAAAATCATTTTGTGTGAGGTGGTGCATAGGTACTCGCACTCCTGGCGACTGTAGTTCAATTCTCCTTCCGGTCATCCTGATTTCCGTTTTCCATTATTTCCCGAAAACAGTCCAGACAAACGCCGAGGTGACTCAGTTCATGGCCAAATACATTCTCGTTCCTGCTTCTATCCGCGAATGCATCTATGAGATCAACAGAGTTACAGACGTAAATTGAGAATTCCCGGAACACTTTGACCATGGCGGTCACCTGTGGTGGGGGCAAGGGTAATTAGCCGTACTCAGTTTGTAATTCAAGCCAGTAAGAAACGAGAAATATTTCGCAACACATTTCATTTATATTAACTAGATATGGATAGTAAATATATAAACTTTGTTGTTTGCTTAAACAACCGAACTTAACAACAAGCGTACAAAGCTAGCTTGATCTTGTACAAAGCAGGCAGACATGCGCTTGATCAGAGAGCAGGGCACTCCAGTCATGCCACCGCAACAAGATAGATAGGTTGGAGGTTTATGTGTATTGTAGGTGATGGTAGTTGTACCAACCAAATCTTTTTATCCTTAAATCCATCCATCCCTCCTGTATATTATTTTTTTTTTTTTTTTTTTTTTTTACAAAGCGTGGAGTACAGAACATCATAGATTGTCGGTTGTTGTGGATAATTTGACTGGAGAGTCGATAAAAATGTTAGTTTCGAACTATATGAAAATGGGGAAATATAAGATGCTGCATTCTGTGAAAGCTGTGTCGGAGGGTGGGGCGTATCAACTCTTGCGTCACAATCGCCCAGTATTGTGATGTGCGTTGCACAAGCGTGCGTCTCACGACCAGTGCACAACGTGCCGCTGTCGGCACTACCAGTTAAAAGGCTTGCGCTTAGCGGCGATGGTGTACTTGCTGCGCGTGGCAGTCTCGCCCTTATCTCTCCCGCGCTTCACGGCCTCACTCGCGGAGATTAGCTCCAGCTAAGCTGAATCCTTGCCCATGCATGCATGAGATGTGGCGAAACCTCAACACACCTCATTACTTACCAAACAATGTTGAAACCAGGGCCACTAATTCCTCGCTACGTACAGTGTCAACCACAAACGTCCCTCACATGCAATACGGTCTCTATCGTGGAAATGTGAACTTAACCAGTTCGTATGAATAAAATATAATTTACTGAATTACAAAATAAATTATGTGGGACAATAACCTAGATATATATGAAAAAAATATATATATATATTACTTTAGGGAGTTACACATTAGCTGTATATAATTTATGTGTTTGTAATTATAGGTCTTCTAATTTTCAAAAAAGGAAAAATGTGCATTTGTTTAAGTGGGAAAAACTACTGTACAAAAACGTAATTTCTTTAAATTTGAAATTAACAATGTTCAACATGATTACCAGATGCAATCATATTTGTATTTCCCTTTTTTAGGACAGTATAATTAAATAATTGGGTGAAAAATTGCTTTTTAGAATACACTCCCTCAATCTTCTTAGAAAACTGCCAAAAGATTTTACAAAAATATTTAAGGATGATTTTAAGAAACACTGTTTTATTAAGTTTTATTCTTTTTTTTTTATAAAATTATGCATTTGAATTAAATATCACATCACAATTATTGTATAGTAATACTTCAATTTCAATTTAAAGGAGTGCTGACCAATACTTTTCGTTCGTAATGAAGTTTACTCTTTTTGACGTGTTGTGCAAGTCATTGGTTTTGGTTTTTTCGCGTTGAGATATTTTCTGTAAATTGTTACGTTTTAGTTGCTGTTTTCTCTATTGACGTATGCATACATTTCATAACAATACTTATTTTTATGGCTAACATTTGGTGGCCTCAAGCTGCTGGGTGGCGCAAGAAAATTACAGCACGTGAAATAAATTAAACTTCATTATTATCATTGCATGTACAAACGCATTTAATTTAATAACTTCCTACCAAAAGCACCATCAGTTCATGATATACTACTCTGATATTTATTTCTGTAACAAGTATAGTTAATGCAACGGTAAGTTTTATTTATACTTTTCCTATGTATTTATACAACAATTTTTAATATGTTGTAAACGAATGTAACAATTGAATTAAAATTTTCTTATTTTTCAAGATTTCCGTAGTAAGTTTAATTTACATACCTATAGTTGTTTGTGTCAGCACAGTTTGGTCTTAGAATTACGTTGGGCCAGCAATGTAAATTAAATATATTAATTAGGTAGTAAAAATATATCTATGATTTTGTAGCGCCACTCGCCACGTACCGTGCTTTTTTCAGTCCATACCATAATTTAATATACAAAGCACAGGTATTTATCAAGTTAAAGGTTGTATATATCCTCATTTTTATAACGCCCGCACACACAAACATGTGCAGGACACAGGACAGCAAATCTCTGCGCTTGTTAACACTTCGCACTCCGTATTTACTGGTATTAGGGCCTCAGTAGTGTGGCGGTTACACTACTCGCCTCCAAACTAGGCGAGTCGGGTTCGATTCCCAGTGGGGCCCCTCCCTGATTTTCGCATGTGGCAATCCTACCGGACGATGCCGCTGGTCGGCGGGTTTTCTCGGGTATCTCCCATTTCTCCCACCCTTTCATTCCAGCGCTGCTCCATACTCACTTCGCTTCACCTTCATCGGCTCTCAAGACCTCGATGTTAAGAGCCGCCCTAATCTCTCCAATAGAAAGTGACGGCATTTTCTGTCGCGTGGTGCTAAATTTCATAGCATAATCTGCTAATCCACTTATATGCCTACTCTTAACATTGTTAACAAATGGCAACATTCTGTAGCGAAAGCATTGCTTTCAACAGGCTAGATGTGAAATTGCGAATGCGCCAGTACAGAGGACATTTTATAATCCGTTGCAGTTTTCCCTTTACCATGTCTTTATTTCATTTGTGTACACATAACTCACTAGGCGTGTCAACAAATGTGTTTTGTTGGTCCTCTGTGTTAGAGAACTTGGCCAACTTCAAGTGCACCATTTATATTATTGATTTTAATCCATTATGTATAGGCCCTACAAGTTCATCACGCTCAAGTCGCATGTATAATGATGGAGCAGTTTATTTCAGGTAGACGAATTATTTGGAGGGCACATTTGTTACCAAAAACTTATATCTCACTAGTCTAAGGAATAAGTTAATTATATGCGTATAGGGGGATTTATAAGACAAAATATATTAATAAATAGTTGCCCGTAGAACATACGGCAAAGCTTTGAAGTGCTAAATATCCCGTGCGATGGGTGAATCATAGAGGCGTGCGCTATATTCTGTTGTATTTTTAACACTTCGAGTGCAGCCGCCGCAGTATAACGTCAGCGGTATTTAACTGGGTTGACTGGAGTTTGCCTTAACATTAAGGCATCCACATTCTTTGAAAAATAAGTGCAACGAATTATTATTTCACCAGCAGTGTTCATAAGGTTTTCTGAAACTTAATATTACGTCAGCGAAACTCAAAATGTTAATTACTCAAGTGAACAGAACAGGGTGGTGTATTGATTGATATAACCCGGAAAGTATATTTGGCTGGCGCATTTTCAACTCGGCTTATATTAGCGAGGAGTCGGTCAGTAATGAACGTAGTGCGGTAATATAGTGAGCGTGTCCGGAGTCGTGACAATCAACAGGATGTTAGTAAATGATGATACCGAGACGAACGAAACATATGGTCACGCAGTCGTGAATTTAGGCGACTCACTTCGGATTTGTCTTAACTGTCAGAACTTCTGTAACGCTCCAAAAGTGTTGAGGTATCTTAGCATGCAAAATGTCTCCCAAATAGCATACTGGCATAAAAAAGCGACTTTAATAAGATCAATTAGCAAAAAAAGTCTACGATTGAGTGCCAAGGTCGCTTTGTAGGAGCAGAAAATAAAACACCTACATAAGAAAAGTTCGAAAAAAAATCGCAAGTTTCACGCTTGAACGCTGGCTGAGTCAAATGAACTGGATGCCGTAGCCAATGTAAACACCTCTCTTCCACGGCCAGACCTGAAAAGAGATCGAGATGCAAGCTGAAGCTGCAGAATACAAGGAAGCCAGCAAATCAGAGCACTGCGAGAAAACTACCACAGTCAGTGTGGTCACACAGGAACGACGTGGCCGCGGCGGTCCCTTTCTTGTGGGCGTACTCGTTATCTGATTGGTTGTACGAGGGTCTGGGGACCCCATTGGTTGGCGAGTAACTAACCAGGAGGTAGGTATGTTGCTGGCTAGTGGCATGAGTTGGCAGAAACATAGGTGTATTTGTGAACTCAGCCTTTCTAATAATATCCTCCCCGTAGTTTTGTACTATAATGGAGAAACAGCGACTGGAGAACTAGCAGTAATGTTTAAAGTGTACTAAGAAAATAAGTACATTGGTGCACTGTGAAAATGATCACATCTCAGAATCCTGTTATATTCAAATGTGATGATCACTAAAGTAGAAAAATCCTCTTATAGCCCTCATTGTTTGTGAAGATGTCAGAAGCTCAGTTCCAATTACATTTACAAGACTATCGTATAGACTTGACACCGGCCTCAATGAAATTGTTTTCTTTGCGGTACAGAAAAATTGTAAGATTTTTTTTATAGTGTATGAATACAGAGAACTGAGTGAGTGCAAATATTTGGGTGGCTCTTAACATCGAGGTCTTGAGAGCCGATGCAAGCGACGTGAGGTGAGCATTGAACAGCGCCGGAACGCAAGGGCGGGGATAGCGGGAGATCCCCGAGGAAACCCGCCGACCAGCGGCATCGTCCACCACGATCTCCACATGCGAAAATCCGGAGTGAACCGGCAGGGGTATGAACCCGGTTCGCCTTGGTGGGAGTCTAGCATCTGAATACAGAGGAGATATAGCTGCACACGCCACCAAATGGCGTCACTTGTTGGCAACACTTCGGAACGTCTTTCGCCAATCAGCACCTGGTATCTTATTTGCCAGTGAGCAGTCAAGTCATTGGGAACATTTCGCCGCACGCAGTAGTCAATCAAACTGAAGATCCGTCCCCAGAGCCCCGCGCAGCCAGTCAGAGAAAGGAAACGCCACGCGTCTTCGTCTCTGTGCACTTCTCTACTCTGTGTCTCTACGGATTAGTTCCATAGTTTGGCATGAACGCAGTTCGAGCTTCAGACATCTTAGTAGTGAAGGGAGCATTCGAGTTCAAAATGTCGAAGAATTCGAACCTATATGTTCTCTAGATATTTCAATAGGTAGCCAAACTATTCGAACACTTTCATTCGAGTGTAGTGATTCATCAAAACTCACGTATCTCACGTATGCTTTGTCTATGAGCACTCGAGTTACCATGAAAATGTTACGCCGTTCAATCCACGATTTTTATCGAAAGTGTGTGGGCATTATCATTTTATTTCAAATATAATAGTTATTATACTAACTCCTATATTCATATATTGCATAATAATGACTTATATCTGCCTGTTCAACATCAAAAACACTGCTTCGTGTCTACTATTGGATTATAGTATATAATTTGGCATTTTGTTTCGTTTTACATGATTCCCTGGAATCATTTTTATTTTAGTTTAATAATGCTAATGGAAACAGATCATCTAAAAAGACATTCAAATCACGTATTCGAATAGACGAATACACATTTTTCAGTTCTCGAGTTCAAGTTGCGAGTGAAAGTTCTCGATGTTTACAAGTATTCAAATACAAATGCTCTATTCTTGGAAATATTCGATTCTGGCCGTCGTTGCCGATCGTGGTTTACTAGGAAGCGACAGAAAAGGAGCGTGGGAACTCGCAACTCCAGTTCCCCTCGGGCGAATCACGGCTACATGAAGTGAAGGTCAGTGCCGGGACAGAGAGTGTTCGTTTGTTGCTGATTGTTCTCCGTTGTGTTTTCTGACATTGGAGGAAGTGGAATGGAGAAGTCAGGGTACCTACCACTTGGTGTGGGCTCATGAGATCCAAGGAGGGAGAATAGAAGAGTGAGTTTAGAGCAGAACCGTAATGTAAAGACACAAGGCTGTGAGGGGAAGGAAGCGGAAATCCACAGATAACTCGCCGATATTCGCCACTTTCGAGCACGATTCCCACGTGGAAAGATCTGGGAGCGATCCCGCAGGGGAATGAATCCGGATCGCTTTGGTGGGAAAAGAGCGCTCTAGCCACAGTGCAACTGCGGCCCCATTGACGGATGTAGCCGCGCGCAGCTTGAAATATTTTCATTTCAGGATGTAAGCAAAACCCGAGATAGCCCGGACAACAAGGATGGTGTTTCGCTGACATCACTGAGTAGATACGTATATAAACAGAGACGTGATGGCTGGGCCGCGGTGGCTAAGTGGTTAGACTGCTATCCTCCCACCACGGCGAACCGGGTTCAATCCCCGGCCGGGTCACTCCCGGATTTTTGCATGGGGAATAGTAGGTACTAGTCGATGGCACTGATCGGCGGGTTTTCTCGGGAATCTCCCGTATCCCCTGCCCTTGCTTGTATTCCAACGCTGCCCCATTCTGACCTCATAGGCTGTCAAGACCTGGGCGTTAAGGGCCGTCTCAACTCAACAACGACACGGCGTGTTGACGTGGACGTAGCCATTCTCTGCGCGAGTCACTGGGATTGTACATGTCGTACTGCAAACTGCTTGCTATTGGTCTCCGCCACCCTCTGGCAAGTAGGTTACCAGACCCTGATTGGGGAACAGCGTTGTAACGTTTTCCTCGCATGTGACAACAATTTGCTGAGCTGCAGTTCCCGATATAAGCGGTTAGTAAATGATTATGACGAATTTGGACATCGGCGTTCGGCTTCGGAGCTCGGAGCTGTTCATGCTGTCATTCCGATCCGCCGGTGGCCATTTTTCCCCAAAAAATTTCCCTTTTCCCTTTCAATATCGACAAAATTTTCTTCAAAATTTCCTTTTCCCCTTAAAATTTCCCTCTTTCCCTAAAAAAAATTACCACTTTTCCTTTAAAAAAAAAACCTCCTGCTTGCAAAAACGAGCAGAATAAAGGCAATTGTCAGCCAATTCAGGTGGTTTTGGGAGGCTCACTTCTGGACGGCAGAATGACGGCCATATTGGTTTTATAGGCATTGGGAAAGCCAAATCACTACACAGTATCCACGATCAGAGCTGGAGCTGACCGTCAGCTATTTTTGTTCTGTCAGCCATCTTAGCTGCCATACTGGATACAGGTGACCTTGACCCTGAACCCGTAACCTTGGGTAATCTGGAACACAAAAATTCCCAAAACAATTCAAAACATTCCAAAAATTATAAAAATTATTTAAAATTATAAAAACCACAAATATTTATAAAAATTGTTTTATAAAGATTATAAAAATTTAAATGGTAAATGTTTGGGCGTAGAGGTGTTGAGGGACTGGAACCGACAAGCCACCATGTTATGACGTCACCCAACTACCATGTTGGACCCAGGTGACCTTGATCTTGACCCTATGTGACCTTGACCCTTTAACCATGACTTTGAATAACCTTCAAAACCAAAGCTCAAGAAAAATTTTAAAAATTGAAAAAATTCTTTAAAGTTAGCGAGCATTTTACATTACTCACTATTGCCGCCATATTGGATGTCGTTGACTTTCGACCTATGACCTTGACCCTGAAAATTCATCAATTATACCATTACATTCCTAATAATTTATCAAAAAATATAAAAAATATTATATAAATTATTATTTTTAAATTATTTTAAAAAAAACTTACATTTTCGGAGGTCTCCCACAGTGCCACATCCAGCAGAGGTGACTAACCCCTCCAATCAATCACATTGTATCAACATTCCCCTCCCCTACTAATATTTCTCAAAGGGTTATTAGTTGGCACGCCTCCGCCCCCCTCACCTTTGCCCATTCTGTCGAATGCACTCCACCTGCCATATTGTTTTACTTTCGTGGGTAGCACTGATGACTCAGACTAACTTGTTTGATCTCGATTACCTTCACTTTGACCTCACATCTGTGACCTTGACCCTGTGCCCATTACCTTGAAAACACAAAAAAATCGAAAAAAAATTATGAAATAAATTTAAGACTGGTTTTTTCATCAATCTTTCAATCAATGACACAATCTTCCGAATCAACGCCACGTGCATCAATATCGGCACCTCACACACCACAGCACCGCAATCTTTCACGCTTTCTATCAATTGTTCACACTTTCTCTCAATCATTCAATCTTTCCATCATTATTTCAATCATCCCATCAATCTTTCGCAATCTGCACAAAAATCAGCACCACGTGCACCACAATCAGCACCAAATCAGCATAAAAAATAGCACCAAATCAGCATCACAAATAGCACCAAATCCGCACCACAAATAGCACCACGATATTTTAATCTTCTCAACAATCTTTCACAATCAGCACCACATGCACCACAATAAAAACCACAAGCACAACAATTAGCACCATATGCACAACAATCAGCACCGCACACACCACAATCAGCACCACCTGCACCACAATCAGAACCATGTGCACCACAATCAGCACCATATGCACAACAATCAGAACCACACACACCACAATCAGCACCATATTCACCACAATCAGCACTACACGCACCACAATCAGAACCACATGCACCACAATCAGCACCACATCCACCACAGTCAGCACCACATGCACCACACACACTATAATCAGCACCACAATCAGGGGTTGGTAAGGGTCATTTAGGGATCTTTAAGGGGTCATCAGATGTCTTTAGGTGTTATTTAATGGTCGAGGTGGAGAAGGGGTAATTTATGGGTCATTAGGGTGTGATGTCTTCACAAAAGTTTACAGCGTTTGGCGATGCCGACTGCAAAACGACCATATCTGGCTTTACTATGCAAACACCCCAATACGCAGCACAAGGACGATGTCGTTAGAAAAAATATAATTTTCTAGTGTTTCTGAAATCAATGAATTTGCTACTTTGCAAACCTTCAACTTATATGTTGGGTGAACTGTGTTGGCGGCCCCTCTCTTTGAGCTGGCTGGGGCACCTACGTCGTCGATGCTGGGCATGAACGCGGGAGCAACATACCATAGCTCTGAAAGAACTGCAGAACTGCTCCTACGCACCGGTGCAGATGGATTGTCGAGCGCCGCACCTCACCACAGCACAAATTCTTGGAACTGGGGCTGGCTTTCGCCCCTAATTAGCAGGCACGGGGAAGTGACAGGAGTGACGTCACCTCCATCCCTGGTGTCACCAGCCGGAAGAGTATCGATGTGGGGGTTTTGACTACCAAATTTGGTCATCGTGATATCACTTCCAGGGGAAGGATTGTTTTTCCCGGAAGGTAACTGTGTAGAGTAATCTTTGCTTTTTTCTTGCTTAAAGTACTGTACGGCTGCAGAGGAATGGCTCTTAAACTAGCTTAATTTAAATTAACATCAATGGCTTCCTCAGGACAGCACCAAAATCAGACGCGCCGAGCAATTATATTAGAAAAGATACCTAATTAAGGTTATTTTGTTTGCAATTATATTGCAAGTGAATATAATTGTGTTGTACACATAATAAATAAGTCGTCAAAGTATTATCCAGACGAGATAGACAGAATTTAAAATTTCCTTTGGTATTACATTTCATCTCTCCCATTACCAATCAATTCCCTTTTTATCAAACATTTTACCACTCTTGTAGACACATCCAAGATCTTATATTTAGTAGAGAGCATTCGCTATAATTAACCCAATTCGTCTCTCCTACAGATAAACATTTCGCTCACCAATACCCATAAACATCTATGGTATTACATTTAGTAGAGAACATTTGCTATAAGAAGAAGATATGCTAGAACCATCTCAACTCCCATACACACACACACACAACCATTCACTTATATATTTTCACTTTAATAGCCACTATATATTCTAATTATTTCATATATTAATATATTTGGCAGATGTAGGCTATATATTCGAAGTTTTCACATCACACTCAGAAAATATATTTATTTCTACCAATATCACAGTTTACTTATCATTTATTATATTGACTTAAAACTTATATGTACTATTCACAATGGAAACATGTAAAATTTTATTTTGATATATAGTTAATTACATATTTTCGTTTAAATGTCTAGTAAAATGTTATTGTTATTAAAAGCAAATACTGCCAACATTATACACACGACCATGGCCCTGTCTTCAGCTTCGTCTAAGACGAAGCTAAGGTCGAAGACATGGTCATGATTTTTTCTGAGGTATCAAAATTTACTAATAATTGCGATTCTTTTTTGTTTTTAAATCATTTTTTGTTTTAAAATTTTAGAGTGTAATCTTCAAACATATTTAATGTAACATCAAATCAAACTATTTATATAATATAATTCTATAAGGTGGTAAGAAAGGTCAAGGTTAGTATCCTATGAAATCATCCAAGGATACAGTTAACCATTTTCATTATAACAAATTGTTTTTTTTTAAATTGTCAGGTTGGTCAAGCAGTCGTTGTAGTACCCTAGATTTAAGCTCTGGTTCCTTGTAAGGAGAGCATTGGCTCGAATCCCACACATAACAAATAATTTTTTTTCAGCTATATATTGAGACAGTTGAGATGGTCAACGTAAAATATTTGTTCTATAGTAGTGTCAGTACAAACTCATTCAATATGTAAGTAGGTTTTTCCTGTCTCCCATAAGTAGGAGATTTCAAGGGAAGTTTTATTATTATAGACGTAACACATTCTAGGAGATGTTTTCAGATAAATCGGGATACTGATGGGTGTTGGAGTGAGTAAGAAACGAGATTATGTATGCATATGCACGAGCTCATTCGCAGTTTGTCTGTTGTTCGAGTAAGAGCTCTCTTGCTCTGACTGAGTTCGTGCGGTTTGAGACTTAGCTACATCATTTTAGACATATAAAAGTTGTGTGTGTGTATCTGCTACCAATCATTCAAAACATCTTTCTCTCGTCATGAGGGTTAAGTGAATAATTATGGCGTGTTGTTCTAGCAGTCAAAAAAATTTATCAGCTATTGTTATGTATGGAAAGCTTAAATTACTTGCATCCCTCAAGGAAGCAAATGAACCGCATGCCTACCTAAGAAATCCCTTCTGACGTAGGCACAACATAAAAGAAAATGGGCCAACAAACATTTACCTGCTTATCTGCAAGAGAATTAAGGGATTCTCGGCTGTCTCCCTTGTAAAGAATGATTTCAACGATGGGTTACTGTTACGAAGACATTCCATTCAAGGAGTTTGTGCAATGCACGGTGGAAGAGTGCTGACATAACGAGAAAGAAAGGTGCCTCTAACACTGAAAGATTTATAAGTGTAAGTAAGAATGTTTGTCTGATGGATGACTTCGCAGGTTATATAATGAACGGATTGATTATGATTCGTATAACACTGCATGAAGAATATTGCTTTTACATATTCATACTCAGCAGTCGTATACTGAGATATTTGAAATGGTTAACAAAAACTTATTATATTCTGAAAACAGTATAAAAGCAAGAATCCTGTATTAATGTTTTCACTTCTTCGGTGGTTGTGATGTATGGCAGATCGTCACGAGTTGAATCATCTAGTGATAGTGTAAGCTTTTGTGATATGAAGACAGAATCATCTGTTGAGTACTTACCATGATCACCACCAAGGGACGTTGAAGAGTTGGAAAGTTGCTTAGAATATAAACTTGTGTTTAATAGTATGTCACAATAGCCAGTCCAAATAAGAACGTTACAAAATACTTCTGTAAAAGCTTTAATGCATGTCGACATGAACTCAGTCATTGTATGTTTAGCCCAGCATACATGTGTTCCACTGTGATAATTGCGATTGTGTGTTTACATGCAGGATGTTCTGTATAGGCAGAACAAGAAGTGCAAAGTCAATGTTTGTTGTTCATCGGGAAGCGAGTGCAAGTATTTCAGCAAGACATTCAAGAATAATTATAATGCTGTGAGTCATTAAGCTTGTAACTGTATGTTCAGCACTTCATACAAGATGTATCCACATGATAAATGTGGTTTGGTGTATGGGAATAAGAGTACCTTGATTGCATACAAAAGGATTCGTTATCTAAAATTAATGTAAATCACAAATATTTTTGTTGGAGGGAAGATATGTTTGAGTGTATGAAAGTAATAATATGTATTTTGAAAAGTGTGAAAAAATAAGTTAAAATGTATGTATAAGTATAGATTTATTCTATCCCTCCCTATATAAGGGTGTTTAGGAGAAAGAATGAAGTGTGATAAAGATGATAGTAATTATACAATTTTATCATCAATTATAAATATTATCTGTTGGTCTTATGCAATGTCTTCATATATACAAATATTTGTAAGCTATGAGGGTTTAAGAACTTTAAATATTGATTCTTAGTATATCTAATGGTTTGGATTTCTGTTAAATTTTTAATGGTTAATAGAAAAGGAATCTCAGAATTTTCTTGAAATTATTTTTCGAGTAAAGAGTTATCTGTGAATAAAGCAACGATAGAATCAACGAAAAATTTTATAACTCTATTAAGTAACTCATGTGAGATGGAATATGTTATCAATATGTAGTAGCAATTACTTTGACAGTAGTTAGGGTGTATGATATTTTTCCTCCTTGAAAATAATGTTTGTGTCTGCATGATGATGATGATGATCTTGATGATGACGGTGGTGATGATATGATGATATGGTTATATGATGATATGAAGATGATGATGTAGATGATGATATGATAATGTAGATTACAGTATGATATGATAATATGCTGATGATATTATGATGAAATGGTTTATCAGAGTAATTCGCCTGAATATTTAGTAGGAATGCTTATATGCTGGGTTTGTTGTTGTTATGGATGGCATGAAGGGAAGTGATTGGAATTTCCGATATGCTTTGATGGAATGGATTGTAGATGTTGAGTGTTGTTATGTCCTGTTCATGTATTTGGGGTATTACAAGTTAGGATATTTTGTTGGAAGAAAGCATAGAAATAACTGTTTGACATGTTTTTTAGCAGTGTGTATGATATGATCTCAAATACTTGTTAATAAAAAAAAAATTTCTATGGGTGATTGGAGGTTCGGTTATACAGTATTTGATTATGTTATTAAATTATGACTGAATGGTAGGGGAAACTGGTGTAAATGTTTAATTAATGGTATCGTTTTAGGGGTAAGGATTCTCTTACCAGCAATGAAATATTGACTTACCAGGCTCTAGGAAAAGAAATGAACGAAAAATTTTATTAAAAAAATTTGTATTAACATTTATATTGCGATAATGTTATGACAGTAATGATAATTTATAAAATATTCTATAACTTTGGCATTGTTATTTTCCAGGGATTTTATCGAATTTCCTCTTTGAGTGTGGAGGTGGGGGTGGTTTTCTGTTTGTAAATATATTTCATATATGTTTAACAGAATATGCTTTTAATAACCATACAATTTTTCAAGATATTTGAACGAAAATTTATAATTAACTATATTTTGAAATCAAATTTTATATGTTTCCATGTTGCAGAGTAAATAAAATGTTTAAGTTAATATAATAAATGATAAGAAATCGTTTAGATTGGTAGAATAAACATATTTTCTGAGTGTGATGTGAAAACTGCCGAATATAAGTCTGCCAAATAAATGAGCACATCAAATAAATAGAATACATTGTGCATTGTGGATTTTGCAATGAAAATTTATAAGGAATGGCGTGTGTGTGTGTGTGTGTGAGGGGAGTGGGGGGAGTTGAGATGGTTATAGAATATCTACTTCTTGTAGCAAATGTTCTCTACTAAATGGAATACCATGGATATGTATAGGTATTGGTGAGTGCATGTTTGTCTGTAGGAGAGGTGAATTGGTTTAGTTATATCGAGTGCTCTCTACTAAATTGAAGATTTTGGATGTGAATACAGAAGTGGTAAGATGTTTGATAATAGTGTAAAATGATTGGAAGTATAAGAGATAAATGGTAATACTTAAAGGAAACAATAAATTTCATATATCTCCTCTGAATATTACTTTAACGACTTATGTATGGTGTCTACAATACAATTATATTCCCTTGAAATATTTTGGGTTTGGAATTCTTTGAAATCTGGGGAAGGGATTCTGTTATAACTTGACAATCTTTTGAAACTTCCCTGTGAAATGGGAGAAATAGGGATGTTAGTGTGTAATAAGAGGAAGTCTCTTTCACTCACATAGGTTTTGTTTAGATGAGTGATAAACGTTCAAGGATTTGTATATTAGAATGAGTAGGGCCTAATGTTTCATTTTTTTTTGCGAGAGACTGGTTGTTTGTTTAGTAATGCATTAGATTGTAATACATTATGTTTCCTGTATGATGTTATAGTAGGGGAATTTTGGGACAAAAAGTTAGGATGATATTATCTTAATTATATTTCATACATAAATAATTGTCGTTTACTTGAGGTATATTTTGGATGATTGCGAATCTCCTTTTACAAAAATTCAGGGGAAATGGATGCGACAGTTCACAATTTGAAAATATTTGATTAAGCAAACAGGTAAATGAGATGGAATGAAAATTCTATCCTCGCCCTCTGCGAGATGGGAGTTGGTTATCAATAATTGAATTGATAAGGAAACTTTGTATAGTGTGTAAACAATCTGACATTCGCCTGTATTGATATCAGGAAAGCAAGAGGTAATCGGAAAGAAATCTTAATTTTTAGTATGGGAATCGAACACACGTCCTTCCGAATACAGGTTTAAATATAGTATTTGTTCTCACACGCTAGACGAGTAAAACAGTGTTTATTTATTTTATGTAAGATGTAAATGGAAAGGATTTTTTAAAAATAATTTTGCAGAATTGTATGTATTTTTAACCATATATGATCAACCAAAGAATAGTTTAATTTCTCTGGAGATGATTTTTTTCATATGTGAAAATTTGTATCGTATATTACTAAGTTCACTAAAAGTAAAAATGATGGTATGTTTAAGCATTAACTTCATTCGGTGTGTGTGTTTTTATGTGTGTATGCCTATGTGCTGTAAGTCAAGTCACAATCTACATCGATGTTTGAAATGTTAGTATTGTTATATATAGACTATATATTCTTTAAACACAGTCGCAATATGCATCAACATGAAATTAAGTTTTCTTCCAGGTATCTTCAAATAAAAGTATAGTGATGTAGAAAATGATTTGGTTTCTTTATGAACAACATTACTCTTTAAAAGAAAAACATGAAATTTCATCATACGTTAATATATTGCGAGAAGTTTTTTCTTTAATGAAGGTTATGTGGTGGAAAACTTTCACGATCACTAAACAAATTTTTTCTGAAATTTCCGCACTAATACAAAATTTGACAGGTTGGCTGAGCAGTATAAGTTGGTGGATTTAAGCTCTGTTTCCCTGTAAGGGTATCATGGGTTCGAATCTTATAGATGACAAATAATTTTTAGAATATATATTGAGAAAGTCGAGATGTTTAAGAGAGTTATAGAGCTTCGTTTCCAAGACTAAGAAGCGAGGGAGCCATACAGGTGACACCAGCACTCCTACGCGCAATGTGTACCACATCGCTGCTCTACTGCGTAAATTAGATCTGTAGAAATGGAACTTTATTACATACCATGAAAGCCTACAGAATAAACTACGTCCGTATGTGTTGTGCTTTACTCTTGTTGCTTAAGGAAACTGCATAGTCCAGTTTTAAAATTGCGATATTTGATCATTTTCACGGATTGTTTTTCTCCAAGAATAAAATTAATATGTAAAAAGTAAAAAATACGGGGCATAGGTAATTGTTTTTTACCTTTCCTGACCAAAAGTCATATTTGCAGATGATTTATTTACCGAGATACGCGTATTTGCGAAAACAACTATTTCCCAGAAAATGTTTCAGTACGTTCTTCTCTTAATATGAACAGTTTGTTCTGTAATATCTACAATACATAATCATGCAACATGTCAGTAGGTTTTCGCGTGATTCTTCCAATGAATATATGATCTGCGAGTTTTTAAAGTAAAACACTATGTGAAGAAGTAATGAATTTGAGTTGGTGTATGCCTCGGTATATGATCACTACCTGTATGTTGACGCATTGGAAAAATATCTATATAATTAATACAGCTTAACGTAAATTAATTGACTATAGAGTGGTGTGTGTGGAAAGTATAGTTAGAATAGATATTTACTGTTAACTCTAGAAATGTAGATTCCCATGTTAACAGGAAATGTAAAATAATTAGAAAAAAATAAAATTGTGAAAAAGAATTTTATTAAAATGTTATCATTTTAATTGCAAGATTGTGATAATGTTTACGAAAACTATGCTCGGAGAGGCGGGGACGCTCTCTCTGTGTGCGTGCGACGCCATGTCATAATGTAAAAACTTACTCAACGAACCTTGGGTCCTCTCACACTGCCGACACACCAGCGTGGTGTGATCTGTTCGGGTGGCTGCTGTACAATGAATGAAAGGATGCGATGCATGCGCTCTGCTGACAAATTATAGGACTAGTTTTCCCTCCTATACCCTCAAACACCCACGCGATGCTGACGCTTTCTCTCTGGCGTGATGATACGTGTTTTTTGCGGTAGCAAATGTTATGTCTCACTTTACTTGGTAAGGAAGTCTATAGTCCATTCACGCTTTCTTCGGACTTTTGGTAACCTTTGAAAAATCATCCTAGGTGTAACATGCCAACCTATGGTTTTCAATCACTTGTATTCCAAAATTATATAACCCTGTGATTAATGTTAAAGTACTGTGTTCTGGAATATATTTTAATAATCTACTTAGTATCTTCTATAACTTGTAATATTCATTTCGAATTAAATACGAATGAACAACATCGAGAGCAGCGACGTATTGGCAACGGCCGGTAAGAAATAGTTCACAGTTACAACATTTTTAAACCTCGTTTTTATGTATACTATCTGTATATTAAACGTCGCCAATTGATATATATATATATATATATATATATATATATATATATATGTATGTGTGTGTGTGTGTGTGTATTGTTAGGTAACACTGTCAGAAACACATTGCATTGCTGCAGTTAAAAATATCAGCGCAAATTACCGTGCCTAGGCTCTAGAGTGACACTGCTTTTTTTTTTTTTCGTCCAAGGTTCAATAAGCGAAGCACAGCGTGTGTGTGTGTGTGTGTGTGTGTGTGTGTGTGTGTGTGTGTGTGTGTCTCTCTCTCTCTCTCTCTCTCTCTCTCTCTCTCTCTCTCTCTCTCTCTCTCTCTCTCTCTCTCTCTGGACGTTTGTACCAACTGTGTAACAGTAAATCTATACATTTTGTTATTTCTAATTTGGGCATATTTCTTACTAATTACAGCAACAATAATGATGTTGAAAATTGTAATTTACAACTAAAACAAGATTTTATTATTTTGAATACCTATTATATGTTAATTAGATGCGATGCGATGGCGCGACATTTACAAATCCAGCAGGTTGGCAGACGTGGTGTGGAAGGAAGAATCTAGAATTTTATCACATTTCCCCTAGATACTCGTTTGTTCCAATATGGCGGGCAATTATACCCAGTGCCTTAGGACTGGCTGTGATGTGACAAGTCAATGACACGGCGTGTTTCTGAACTAAGCGTCAAGTTCGTACTGGTGTTTTTTAAACACGCTAGGCAAGTTACAATGTTGTGATTAATATGTTTTTCCATGGCAGTAATAGATATATTGTTACTTGTGTTTCGTTAACCACAGCGTGTGAAATGGTGTGGACTTTGCTGTGTGGTGGTCCTTTGGTTGGCCCTGTGTTTGTGCGTGATTTCAAATATGTAATATGCAATATTTATACGTTTTAACTCTGAACACTTTTTATGGCGAAATTAATTATTTATAGTCACGTCTGTACATTTACCACAACGTTGTACCTTTGCACTAGATGTTTGAAACACAGTTGTGTAACGAGCTTACGTTTCTGCGATTCGAATGTTTGCCACAATCCCTATAAAATACTAAGCCCAACCGGATAACTTTAAATAAATAATAAAATAAACCTTAAGACCAGAAAGTACCAATGCATGTAAATATTACGAGAGTAAACGTTACGGTAGGCCTACATGTTTCCATGTTCACCACGATCTTTTACAGTTGTCGATGCTTCCAACAATAAATATGTGACACGAGTTGAGTGCTTGAATTTACTGTGTCGTTTTGGTGGACTGGTTGTCCTTTCGTTTTAATTTTTATTCTAACAAAATACCCAACACATATTAATAACAACAGGTTAAATACTACTGTTGGTTCCGCCACAGTTGTAGCAAACACCGTCGTGGCTAAATAGGAATGTGTATTATGTGTAACGGGCTATATTGTGTGTAACGAATAGTTATGAAGCCGATCTAAATATTGTTAAAGGCCTAACTTGTGAACATTCGTAGGCAATATGACAGCATTCTTTGAACAGCTGTAAACAGCAACCAATACATTTGACATTTATGAAAGTAGAAGTCACATGGCAGTGTTTATGTTTATGTGTAGCGGAAGGATACGTAATCAGTAACCAAAAGTAGATATTAAGCAGGGCTTCAGATAAGGCCGAAGTTATCGTGAATCAACTATAGTAGTGAATCGCACACAGTTTCTCTTGTTTTTAAAATAATATACGGATTATCGGCATTGATTTTAATACATTATAATAAATTAATATGGTAAAGAGCGTATTACTTTTTTCGTATATCATTATTTAATGTTCAAAATTATTTTGGGTATAAATAGTAGTGATTTTAAGATTGTGTCTGCATATATGACCGTGTCTTTGTTCAAGTTACATTAATTAGTAAAACAATACACACTTATTTACATACCTGGGAAATGAAGCAATGCATAACTAAGCGAATAACATTTAACTTTGTTGGGTATTTAAGAGCAAACTAATGCATTAGAAATCTTAGTGATACAAATGGAATGAAGGTTTTAAATTGTAGATACTCTCGATGTGAATTTCTGATATTCCTTTCTGTTTGGTATATAGAGAAATGCATTAGGATATCAGCGAATATTTTACTTTTAAACTATAACAATAATGTTAGTGTGATTTTCGAGACATATTTTGATGAAATGTAAAGGTTTCGATTTTTTTATGTTTCTATGTAATAATTATAAAAATTGTGTCAGTTTCATAAGCTCATTTAAACTATTGCAAAAATATTTAAATTTAAATGATTAATAGTTTTTCTCAACCTCACTCATTGGGAGAACATAAAACATATGTTCAGGGCTTTGTTGGTAAATGTGCAGATCAACTTTAATGTAGTGAAGATCCAAGATGGTGTAAATGTAAGACAAATTAATTTAAATACTAATTTTTGGTTCCACTGGTCACTGTTTTTTAATCTCTTCCCTCAGAAAACTCTTGGCCCTGGTGAATGTTATTACGATCCATATCGTAGAACTTATAATATAATGGTAGCTTTAACGTCAATTTGTTGACTAAACTGGTGGTAGTATGTGCAGAGTAATTTAATGTTCTTCAGTGCCAAACGTCTTCACCCTGTCAGACCGTCTGAATTATGATACGTCACTCGGGCAACCTAACAAGAAAAATAAAAATAGTCTAAGAAGCCAATGACCAGTAGGTCACCTCCTGCCTTATGGAAACGAGGCAGAAATGTCTATACCTGCATACTTAAAAGACTTCTTTAACATTACGACAATTACGAGACAGCTACTTATACTTATACAGCATACTTATTTTTACTAGACTTGTGGAAGTTATCTTAGAAGTCATTTTTGCCGGCGTATAGAGGGATGAAGAGTTGGCCAGGAGTTGGGGGTCGGCTGGCATATCGCGCGGTTGCGAGGAGAATGTATATATTGTCTGCTTTGACTTCGTTCGGACCCGTCAAGGTTTGCAGTCTTGCATGTCGGTGACGTGCAACTTACGGGAAATGCCTTATATCGGTTCGGGGTGAAATCTAAATATATATGCAAATCTCAGGTCAATATCGAGTGTAATTCGTGTCTCAACACCTGTAAAATAGTAATTAAGCGTGTGTACTTATTATTACTTTACCAGAATGAATAAATAAATAATTTCGCGTAGTAAATAAATGGGTAAGTGCTCGATTAAGTAATCTAATTGTTAATTACAAGTATTCACCCTCTCACTTGTTGTGAAATATTATACGCATCTCTTGTAACACGCGGACTCGTTGTAGACCTGACGTCACAGTTTTATAATACTTAACTAATACATTTTATGTTAATTACAATAAATAATAACGCTAATTGATACATACAGATTGCATTGAATTGAGTACGCCTGTCGCACATGCAAAGCCAACTTGGGGTTTGTCCAAACTTATAGTGACAATTCTCTAAATAAATAACACCAGTTTTATATATATATATATATTTAAAACGATTCAATATATCAGATGGTGTTGGTGTTATTCATAATGGTTTATATATGCAAACGGAGTTCACTTGAGATTGGGCTGTCAAGGAGGAGAAGACGTGTGTGTACAGATGGTTGTTTATTGCAGAATGCTAGTGCACAATTAAATATTCAATGCAATGTGTACTCTCGCAGTACATGTAACTGTTAGTTGCGATATGTCGCCTGTCTGCAGATACAAGTCTTCGATTAAATGAACAATGCATCATTCATTGCTGCATATGCAAGGATGTACATGCCCCAGTGCACATGCAAGTGCATGTAATAAGTAACTGCGCTCTCAAATTTATGTAATTTATTAAATTAGAATTAATTTCCTTTGCGTGAAAAAATATTCAATTCCCGTAAAAAGAAATTGCTCAATTAAATAAACTTATTGCACGACCTACCCCTATTCAAGTGTATTAACCACTTCCCTCCCTCCCCTATGCAGCTAACTGCAAATACACTACCAAACTCTTCACTTGTCATCCAACTTCCAACGAGACAACATCTTTAATTACTCTCATTATGTAATTGCTAAAAGAATAAGTACACAATCTCCATGTAGGGGAATCGAACACTATAATAACCCCAGCCACTGGTCGTCAAAGCTAGGCATTCACACAGGCAACTAGAGCATGATGGCCTACAAAAAAAAAACAGATCTTCACAACTTTGTCAGCCCCACACGGGTGAATGGAGTCGGAGAGACGTAAGCAATTAATCAACTGCCAGAGAAGGGGGGTAGGGAGTCCAAAGACAGCGCCTCCAGTAGGGGGGAGGAACATAACCAATCAATAAACTCCATTGGGCGTGGTCAACACCTCGCCAAACACCGACTCCCGTACTCTAACTCATAATCAGTTATTTTTTACTTATTGTCAGTTGAAACTGCTCCATCCGGAATCTGTAGAAAAATATCACTAACTCATCAGTTAAAAGAAATCTACTAATTCAAGCTGCGACACAAATATTGTCTACACAAAAACGTTTTTGGACGTGGTTGGGCTCGAACCTTCGCCCATAAAGCAAAGCATCCTGAAGCTTTCATAATCAGCCATATCCACTGCCCTACTTTACCACTGCCAAATGTGTGCTCGTATTATGGGTACTAAACCACAAAATGTAATGTCAAATATTGCTGTAAGTTTCGTGATGTGAAAGTATTTCACATTGTCGAAATATACAGATTTCCCATGCAAATACATGTCTTTGCAAAGTTCGAAAATCAATCTATCTTTAGTTTGGTTCAGATTCTGTGCTTTAAAATATCAATAAAGTTGTTTCAATGTACTGGGTTATCGATATCCACTAGTATACGACATTTTACAATGCAACGAGACACTACAGGTTTAAACACTTATTTTTAGTGACAGATAGATCAGTGATGATGTTACTGACGCGATAGTGCGGTGATTCAATAAGAAAGGTGGATTTACACCAACAGAATTTGTGTGGTCTCTGCAAGTTAAAAGATCAAAGAATGAGGAAACGACAAATTTTATAAAATATTGCATTGTTTCTAACGTTCCACTGTCTAATTAGCACAATTATTACTAGTCAATCTGTATCTTCAAAATAACAATTTCATTCTGCAAAACGTTGCATCGTAAGATAACAGATACATAGAAAACACTGACAACACCGTTAAAACCACCATATTTCTCTTTTAGAGCACACAATCAGAACTAAACTTAACTTAGGATGACTTTCGAGCCCTACAAAGACATGTACCTACGTACGCATAATATGTGTATATTTCGACAACATGAAGTAGTTTCACATTACGAAACTTACAGCCGTTCGCCATAGTAATATTATGTTACTACGCAAATGCGAGACCGTTTATCTCAGTAGCAAAGTAGCAGAGTTCGTAGAACGTCAGCCAAAATAAACAAGAGAATGTGTTGCGTTTTGGGATGGGGGTTCGATACCAACCACTTCCAAAATATCATTGTACGCGTAATAGTTTTGTTTCATGACAAATAATTGTATACCTAATTTATTTCAAACGGTAATGTACGGTTTTCAATCCTTGTGCTTTTTATTAATGGGCATAAATAACTGATTTTCTACTGTTTGTATTGGTGGATATCATTTAACTGAATAGATTAGTAGTTATCTTTTTCTACTGATTCCGGATGGATTAGTTTCAACTGATAATCAGTAAAAAATAACTGATACCGATTTAGAGTGCGGAGGGGCGGTGAGAGGGGAAAAGAGCATCCGGAAGTGCAAGGTACAGCCACCGCCATTTTGAATAAATTTGCTCTACAAACCGGGTGGCTCTACTCCCGCTCCCTTTTGTAAAGTAATTTTCGCTACTTTACTGAAACAGTAAACAAGTGCTCAGCTTTCTCTGCTACGCATATGAGGAGAATCGACAGGCCCAGAAGGCGCGGAAACCAAGACCGCCTGCGACTTTCAGAAAGAGAGCTCGATAGTTTGTTTGCATTTTCTGACTGTCAGAATAGCAACAGAAATGTGCACTTATTTATGCATAATTATTATATTTAATCCTAATAAGACAAGTTCAAAAGGAAACTAGAAAGTAAGTCCGCAAATCCTGAAATATTAATTTTGGCACGTTGTCAACATTTGAAATGTATTAATTGTAAAAACATCCGGACGTCGTCAGTAGTCAGTTTAGCTGAAGTTGCTAGGACCAAATCGTCTGACGTCAGAAAGTTAACAAAACTGGGATGTACAATAGCGAACCAACTTTCCGCTTCTGCGCAACCACGATGAAACATCAGTGTGTTTTCTTTATAACTTATCCTTGTTAAGAAAGAGGGCAAACCAGGGTCCAGTAAGATGTAGGAAAGTGAGCGTCACAGTACAAACAGGCGAACGGACCTATGTCTAGTCGTATTCGTGCCACTATAAACGGACCAATGGCAACACTGCAAAACCCCTCAGTAGGTGCGGTTTCCACATCCAGCCAGGGAATATGCTTACATTGTCCGTGAATTTACAAACTGATTGTAGCAGGATTTCGAGCACTACAAAGGCTGTAAATAAGAAAAACCTACAGAATCAATAATATGTGTTTATTTGTTACTCTCGAATTTTACTGAAAGCAGCATTTTATAAATGAAGAAATTTCTATTCCCCTTCTATTTTACAAAATATACGGTTTTATATGCTTTGATGAAAAATACACATGTAGAAATTTAAGCAAAGATACAGAAATCGCATTTTTATAACGCATTATTAATGTACATGAAAGCAGTGACTGCCACTTTGTAAATACTGTTTGAAAATTAATGAAAGTATATGAAAATTGTGTTATTAACATTTTCACAGCTGTTTAAACACGGCGTATTAGAACTGATATCTTAAATAATTTCCATGTGAACTTCTTTCGTCAGATTTCCAAATATAATGTTAACGAAATGTTTACAAAAACATCACCTCTGAAAACTTTTGTATAGGGAGTTATTTAAAGGCATCATTTTAAGCACAATGTGGGGATAAATCAGCCCATTCAAACTGCATGCAGTCCATTCCGTTATTTCCACAATATGCACTGCGCGAAATGAAAGATGTTCCATTCTCTCATTGAGGCGCATCAGTGTATGTACATCCGATGTAGTGCTGATACCAGCCAACATTGCACATCGACTGCACGCGATAGGAAACATACATATTTCGTGCAACGTTTTTCCAGCCAGAAAGTTTTGGATGCGGGTGATCATTTCCACTGGGAAACATTTTTCCGAGCTGCCTGTTTGTCGAAATCGTAGGATTCCGTGCAAAATGTCTCATACTACCGTCATTCACGTGTCGAATCATCGGGACAAAACAGCCATTGAAAGCAGCCATTTGTAGACAATGCATTTCGTTTCCAGCTGATCTTCCCCAAAATACCTACAACACTCTACTACTTATAGTTAAACGAAAAAAATATACATTTATTTTTATCAGTAGGATATCCCTCCACTTCATACAAACAAAGCGTAACCAAGTCTAGTAAATTACACGAAAAGAACAACGCACCGAATTTGTGTGCACTTAGAAGTACAATATTTTGCATGAAAACTATTTATTACCAGGCATTATCAACACACCTATGTTTTAACGTTATTGAGTCATATTAAATGAAAATACAATTTTAAAATTAATAAAATAAATATAAGTTAAATTTCAACTTAAACACAACTAACACACACACACGCACGCACACACGCACACACGCGCGCACACACACACAGATATATATATATATATATATATATATATATATATATATATATATATATATATATATATATATATATATATATATATATATTTATGGAAGTTAATCAAAGCTGAAAATTGGGATGTAAACAAAGAAGTTGATCACTGTTGACCACGGGACCACGGTGGCTGAGCGATTAACACGCTCGCCTCCCACCAAGGAGAACCAGGTTCAATCCCCGGCTTGTTCACTTGGGATTTTCGCAAGTGGGAATCGTGCCAGACGATGCCGCTGATTGGCGTATTTTCTCAGGGTTCTACCATTTCCCCTACCCTTCAATTCTGGCGCTGTTACATAATCACCTCACTTCACCACCATCGGCTCTTAATACCTCGCCTTTTAGAACCGTCCAAATCTCTTCACTCAGTCACTCACTTTACCCATCAACTACCAATATAATTGGCAGAATAAATCTACGAAAACACAGATCTTTAGTATTCTAACTCTCTAACAGACCAGAGCTCTGTATGAAAAGACACGAAACATAAGTTAAATGTGTCCGTGCTATTTGAAAAATCGGGCAAAGAAAGTATGCTAAAACTTGAAAACATGATTTTGCGTGCACAGTGAGCCAACCACGAGTGAAAGTCTCTTTGGCAGTCTCATGGGTGACAAAGAGCCATTTAACATCATGACCAAAGCAGTAGATATGCTCTGTTACAGTCAATGGCTACAGAGATAGGCAGCTGCGATGTAGCAAAGCACTAGATTAAACACATATGTCTCCGAGGACATATGGTACTATAGGTCATTTGTGGTAGGTTAGTCTAATTTGATTTAATCTTTTCCCTTTCCACAGGATTGTGCCGTTTCTTCCGGAACGAGAAAAAGCCAGTGGGGGTTCGCCCTGCTAATACCTACTGGCAACTCACTCTCTTTTCTTTTAGTTTTCAGGAATCGACTGGCAACGATTCGGGGGAAGACGCCCAATAGCGCCTCTTCCCTCACAAGGGTGGCTTGCAAATACCACTCTCGTTACAGACCAGCGCAAATTGAACTAAATAAAGGACCCATCATTCTCTAATAGTTTTTCTCCCTTACTAACAACAACATGTTTCCAAACACTCTATCTCCTCTAACATTTCTTTTTAATGCATGTAACATTTTCGAAATCTTCCCTGTTGCAAGGGTTTTTACCTCTCTCTTGACGGTTTTTCCCTTGCTCTTATATTTATAGTTTAACTATAGGCACACTTAGGGAGGTAGCTGGTCATGGCTGCCCAATCCCTCTCTGACGCGATGCATGCCCTCTTGCATTATTTCCTTACTTGTAGGCGTAAGGGGTTAGCCCTGAGACGCATTTAACTCCCGTCTTACCTTTGGCCTTCCATTCCACCTACACTTAGATTAAGGTAGATTAGGAAAAAAAGATAGGGTGCAAATTAAAAAAAAATTATGAGGGATGTTGGAGGGTGGAGGGCCCTTGTTTTAGTGATCTGGATACTTTTGGAGAGGCATGTTTCCCAGTAGAGAAGTTTACATCTGGTGGCTGAAATATCTGCCAGCTTATAGCTTATAAACAAACTGCAGTACTATTTGTCCCCGATATGTGCATGGAGTGAAATCAGTACACCAAGGGTGACACGAAACCACATTTTACGCTAGACAGAAAACCTGAGTTTTGACATTCTCTATGTGTTAGTCAGGCATGTACTTTCCATCTGAGGTACACTTCAAGCTCATATGTGGGAACGATTTATCTCATCAATTTCCATGCATTACTGCTAGAGCCACAAGTATTTCGCGAATTCATTCCACTGTTTGCTAGGACTCAACGTATACTGTATACATGTCCGATAGTTTGGTTGCCTTATTGGCTGCCATGCATGTATGAAGCTACTAACTCTTTACACTGCGCCAGTGAGGATTCTGACACTAGAAGGCAGAACGTTCGTGAATGGTTTGCAAAACATTTGGTCGAGTGAAAATCTTGTTACTCCAATCATAAGAAGTTGTTTAGACACTCCCCGTTAAACTGTGAGCCAGTAGTAAGCCGGGATCAAAAGTGTGAGTTATCTTTGAACAGTGCTGTACGAAGGCATCAATTGATGGCAGGGACCAATAAACAAGCGATAATGTCTCGAGTGTATGAGAACTATCAGGTAAAGCATGTTGCCGCGAAATACTAGGGGCTCTAATTATTATTCTTCAGCGAGGAGAATCACTTTCCCTGGGAGGAAAATACATTTTCTTAAATGAGCCAGAAGGGAGGGGGGTGATATGAACAGGATGCTAGGGGGGATTGCCTCACATCCACTCAACTCATTCGCACACCGAGTATAGCATTTGCATTGTTTGTCATAGGGCCACTGTTTATTCGATGCGACCTGGAGGATTTCAATTTGGTAATAAACAGCTGGAGACTGCGTAAACAAATAACGTAAATCCTTGACCAACGTGATAAAAAAAAGGCTTCCGATTGTGGCAGTAACTGGTGGGCAGACGTTGGTCATTTCACACTGCAAACTAGTTATCGGAATTGTTTTGGGCTTGTCGTTAGAATATGTTTCAAGAAATGTCATATTTGAGAACCGGGCATTTCGCAGATTCACCTGCGACAGTTTGGATTCCAAGATCTTATAAATCTGAGTTGTTTTTGTGATTGGCCAACAGCTTCTTTAGCAATGCCATTGATGAACAAGAAGCAATAGAAAATTGTGGCAGAAAATGTCACAAATTGTATGTAGTTAACGATAAACTGAACAATACTGAACTCAACACTTGTCAGATGTAACAGCCTCTACCTGCATATACTAGCACTGCGCGCCCAGCATTGTCGGCGAAAGTCGGAGGACAAGTAGTTCTACGTCTTAACATTGGAATAAAAGTCTTAGATAAATATCTGTTAATACTGACATTGTTTATTTCGATTTAAATTTTCAATAATTGAATATATATTCAAGAATAATAAAAATTGTAATGTATTTACTTTAGCAATTTCACAGTTTCACTTGACGGATGCATGAGTAAAGCGATTATGCCCATGACAATGTTAATTGTACATATGGTGGAAGAACATATAAAGTGCATACAAGTAGATGTTAAGCAGGATCGATCGTGTAGAGCCTATATATAAACAAACAGCGGTGAGAGGTAATATGCTTGTTCGTATGAAGGGGGCTGTGACTGGCTTTCTGAGTCTCTGGACATGAACGGTCCTGACGTTAGCTACTGCCAGCTGCCGCTATTGGCTGTGCTGCCAACTGACGAACGGAGTTCTGACATGTCACTGTGACGCCATTTTGTTGGCGTGTGCGGTTGTAGATCGTGCTACAAGCGGTTGTTTCGCCTTGTTAATAAACTGTTGTTGCACTCTAAGAAATTTTTCGGTAATTTAATTGAGAAGTCATTTGTGAACTTGCAAAATTTTGTAAAAATACAATAAAATCCATTATAAAATGTTTTGTAACATCACAATATCGTTATTTGTGGTGAATTTAGAAACATTTTGTAATGACCAGGAATAACTTAGCATGCGCAAAGTTACAAACTATTAAATTCAATAATACGCGAAATTTCCAGATCTCAGTTAAATACCTTGAGTGGTGTAATTATGACGCTTGAATTTAATTGATTTGTATGGAGTCTGCAATAACATTGCAACTTCCGCATTATTTGAACACACGGACATGTATATAACTTTAGCGGCAGTTTTCATAAGGTTCTCTGTAGTGTAATATTATGTCAGCAACGTCCAAACTGTAAATTACTCAAATGAACGGGATGGATTGTATGTTATTCTATAAAGTATATAACATTTGACTGAGACACTTTCAAACTGTCGCTATTTGTCTGAGAGCTGCCCGTCAGCAATGCACGTTGTGCAGTATATAGTGAGTCTGTCTGGTGTTGTGCGACCCAATAGGACTGTTGTAAGTATGAATACAGAACTGATGGTCATACCGCTCTGTTTACAGCCGACTCACTTGTAGCTCGCATTTATTGTCAGGATATCTGAAACGCACTTAAAGCGTTAATTTAAACATGTATTAATGTTTTAGGAGAAAATTTTTGTAGCTCTGCAAAGATTTTTACAAGTGCCTTGTTTCCAAACGGTTTTCTTGTAACACCACCAAATAAATTTGCACTTTAATATGTAGAGAATTTATTTGAGAACAAGCCACAATTCAAACAATTTTACATTTAACTTCTGTTTTTAATATAATCGCAGTTTTTAAGCGACGCCATAAACGATTTTGAGCCAATTACCATAAGACCGCTGGTTTGTGGTAAAACTGGAGCATTAGTCAATAAACCACGAACGAGGCTCGGGTACACACGGAATGTGGTCTGGTCAAGTTGAGTTGAGAGATATGCGCGGCTATTAACGAGGTTTTGAGAAATGATGAGGGTGAAATGAGGTTATGAATGTAGTAGTGCCTGAATGCAAGGGTGGAGAGACGGGAGATCCCCGAGAAAAACCGCCGACCAGCGGGATCGTGCGACACGATTCCCACTTGCGAATAACCAGGAGTGACCCCACAGAGGAATGAACCCGGTTTGCCTCGGTGGGAGGCGTATAGTCTAACCGCTCAGTCACCGTGGCCCCAGAATGTGGTCTAGCTGGTTGCTAAACGAATACGCGAAATAACTGCATCTCTAGTAGCATGAAGCAGTTTAGGTACAAGATGGTAGAGCCTCAACGTGGAGTTTCTTCGTGAAGGCTGTTTTGGTATTCGGGTTGCGTGCTGGGGTCCAGTGAGCGACACTTCTGGAGACCCTGTGTGACGGGCACAGGTAGGAGGCGGACAATGTAGTGGGCAGAGGGGAATGTGAGACACTGCCCCCTCTACGCTGTTCAGTCCGCCAGGGAAACCTTTCTCTTTCTGGGCGGCGGCTAGCGCCTCGTATAAAGCGAGTCTACTCTGGCCCGCGCCCCATAGGACCACTTCACTTCAGCTACAGCGCCGCCCCACCATGGCCGGAACAGCGTGCTTGTTACTGCTCGGTAAGTCTGCCTCTACTTTTCTTCTTGGTGGCCCTGAAAGGCACACCATAAGTAGCCTAACTGCTGATGTCAGTAGGGGGGGGGGTGTACTAGGTGCGTGCCAGCCCCTAGGCCTATAGGCTCTACAAACAAAGATTGGTGTAGGAGGAAAATGCGTCAACTTGCCAAGTACACTATAAATCTGAAACAGTAAGAATTGAGCCAAATCAGTGAAAATAGTGACAACTGAGCGAATGATAATCAGTGCCTGATAACTTATAAATATAATGGCAGAATTTCATTGATTTATTCGTGATTCCCACTAAATATATAGCATTTTACTACTATAAGTCACTTGTTCCCAGTTAATTTGCTTGCTTTGCCAGTAGGCAGTAAATTATGAGTTTACTTTCGGTGATTTTCGGTGAGTTTACTTTCCACTGATTGGTATCAGTGATTCGAGCTTAGAGCGATGATGTTTCGCAGTGCCAAGCCAACGTTTGTGGCCTGGCCCTGCCCTCAGCCCGCGGAAGAGATGTGGAAAACCGGTGAGGCCACCAGAGGAAACACATCACGATATACATGCTGCGTGAGTTCTCCATGCCACCAAGGAAAAGATAGGATTCATACAGAGTGTGTAATGTGTTTTGTTAGCAAGTTTACGGAGGACAAAGATTAATACGAGCAATGTGAGGTCGTAATGCCAGTGTAAATGACTCTTGTCCCCAGGCGGTTCCCCGAGGGATATCAAGTATTCCCCTTGCTGTTCTCTGATGGGATTTCGCCTTCTGCCGTCTCGTAGTGAGTAGAGCACGCGTGCAGGTTGTACGCTTGTCCCGCCTCTGCATCTGTCAATATCACGCGCGCTGGATATTTTTTGCATTTGTATTATATATTCATGGTGAAGTGAGTAGATGTGAAAGCCCTGCTTAAAGGGAACCTGTATCCGCGATATTGAATTATTGAATTTTCCAGCTTTTTTTAAATGAAGATTTCTGAAATTGCCGCCATATCCAACTAGCAATTGCCTTTACGCAGCAGTACACGCTTAACGGCTGAGAGACGAACTCGTATTTACGTCGCAGTATTGATTTTTCTAAACTTTGCCAGAATTAGAATATTGTGAAGCAATTATGAGTTCGCACTTCCGACTTCACGTTTGTAATGCTGTGCTAGGTAAATATATAGTGGGTTACAGCGTTACTCGTAGATTTTTTTAATCATGTCGACATCACTATTGTTCTCAGGACGCACTGATAAAATAAACTTTTACAGAAAATTATCAAGGGCGACTCAAAGGCCATGTCTACGTTAAATTTATGGCATTCTTAGCTAAACTGATTATGCGAAAAGTGACATAGAGCTACAAATTAAATATATGCAGAAATTTCCTTATTCAAAGAAATTCTTAAAAATTGCGAAGTAATTCATGTTATCTTATTTCAGTCTGAAATGCCTCATTTCGATATGTGACTTACTTTTTATTACTTTAAGATCCCAAAAACTCTAAAATGGTGATTTTGATATGCCATCATAAAAAAAATTTTCAGTATAAAATATTTATGCGAAAAAATAGTATTTGCAAGTAGTGTCAAGGAAGTGAACAGTATTGAGTACAGTCGTTTCATGGTTATGTCTAACATTTCTCAAGTCCTGCCTAAGTTCTATTTTTATAATATCCCTCCGCCTCGTGCAAACGAAGCTTAACCGAGTCTAGAAAATTACAGCAAAAGGACAACGCAAAGCATTCGTACGTACTAAGTTTAACATTGTTTTGCATAAGAACCATTTCTTACTAGGCATTATCAATACACACATATTTTGTCTTCGTTTATATTGATATTAAATAAAATGAAATATTATTATGCATATATAAAATAAAAGCAACGGTTTAATTTAACCAAAAATAAGATACTTTTATGATAACAGACATGTAAATCGCTTTGATACATAACACATTTACGAAACAACAAAGAACCTAATAGTATGGGGTGATTTTTCCAAGATTTGATGTTAAAAAGTTCGAATAAACCGCGAATAGACTATAGCAACAAATATAAAATAATAAATTGTATGGAGATCAGCACCCTTGAAGAAGGGGGCCACGTTGGCTGAGCGGTTAGACTGTTCGCCTCCCGCCAAGGCAAACTGGGTTCAATCCCCGGCCGGATCACTCCTGGATTTTCACAAGACGATGCCGCTGGTCGCCGGGTTTTCTCGGGGATGTCCAGTTTCCCTCGCCCTCTTGAATTCCAGCACTGCTCCATTCTCACCTCATTTCACTCTCATCGGCTCTCAAGATCTCGTTGTTAACCCCTTAACTTACACGTCCACTTTTCGTTCCAGTTGCAAAAGGGAAGATTTTTGGTCTGGTATGTACTTCCGAATCATTTGTTATAATTTACTCGCTGGAACCTATGAAAAGAATTTGTATTGCTCTATGAAACCGACACCGACCAACAATAAAATTTGTCGAAGTGCCATTACAATCCAATAGCACTGAACAGAGAAAGGAACTGCCTGTATTGGCGTTAGTCTTTGACCTTTTACAGCATTAACCATTATTTAACCTATTGTGAAACACGTCATATGTAAAGGAATATACTCGGGATAGTAGACTATATGAAGGGGTGAAGAGCCGGCCACATCTCTGAGCCCTCGAGGAGAGTGTTGCAGTTACTACGAGCAAGTGCGGTCCACGCAGGCTGCTAGAGAGGCCGGTGCCAGGCAGAGGCACCTAACCGCCGCGAGCGTGTCGGCGTGCAACTTCACACCTCGGCCAGTGGCCGCACTGCATTGCCACCCGTATTGCCAACACTTGTACTGACAATTACACTAGGCCAACAAGTGAAAATACACCAGAATACACTTGATTATGAAAATTCACGTACTCACCCTTCGAATAACGACATACCACGCTGTAAATTTAACATATTTAACACTTTTAACTATGTTTATTTAAAACATTTCAACTTTCCCACGTGTAGTCTGCATTTTAGGTAACTGATTATGTAGCAGTTGTCCGTTGTTCCCAAACTGTTTAGAATTATTTTTTGCCATGTTATTTTCCAATTTTACAGTGTCTTAATCATCAAAAACAATGTAAACACACGGAACGTTAATAAAATCACAGAGTTTTGAAATACAAGTAAATAACTAAAATTTAAGACCACTCATGAGATATTTTTAAAAATAATCATATGTATGTGATGCATTATAATAGCATTTTCAACTTTAGCACCTGAAAAGAACGTTCCTCCTTAAGTTTTAATGGCACCAACACATTTTGCAAAACATTCTCGGATGGTTAAAAGCCATGCCATCAATTTCTGGTTGACCTATAGAAATGTATTTTAGAAATATTTACCACTTCTGATTACCTATTCTGTTTAAATATGGAATACTCCTTAGTAGTAATATTAATATTCCACTGAGAATTCATGAATCATCGACTAGTTTATCAACTGACGAGTAGATAATATTTTTTTCCACGAGGTAGGAGATGAAATTCACTTAATCTGGTCACATTTATTGAGTTAGCAGTACTGCTTGCTGCCAGCGAGTTCTCCTTCTTTTCGCCGAGAGTGAAAATCTCCCACGTTGGCTTTGATTGGTTGGGGGGGGGGGGGGAGGAGGCCTGGAGGCAGTGCGTTGGACCAGTATTGTAGGAGGGACGGAAGTGGGCTATTCTGAACTTCCTTCTTGCTTGACGCAGTCTGGAAGATTCCCGGAATCGTTGGCATCCGGATTGGAAAGCTGGGCCCGGCATAGCTTCACACCTCGGGGCCGCCAACCTGTATCGTGGCGGGGAGACACCACGTGTGTACACACACACACATAAACACACACACACGGCTCTCGTGGCAGCGAAAGTTCTACACATGTCCGCCTCGTCACATGCAAAGTGAAAAAGTAAGGACTACTTAGACAGTTCTCTGGAAACTAAATGCCTAATATTATATTGTATCTCTTTTCATAACACATGAGTTTTGAAAACCTACAAATCTGTTTATGTGTTTTAATGTTCATGTTATTCACAATCGTTGAAATCGCTCATCGCCCGAAATTGTTATCCACAACACGGCTTCGGTGATGATAAATTTCCACACCGCGTTCTGCAAAGTGATTTCGGCCACTGAGCGTTTCAAAATATACCCACTGCGTTGTGGTAGTTTCACTTTGCTCGACAACAGAAACAATATTGCTTTTCACTTCATGGCCACTACAAACTACCCACGTTATATATAAATATTCTGGTGGTAACCCACAGCGCGTTGTGTGACTGTAGTTACCTAACCAAGTGAAAATTTAAACTAACGTAGGCGAACCTTACCAATTTTAACCCAACCTAAACGTGGATAAACGCGTAGGGTGTACAACCAGAATATTATAACGTTGTGGGCAATTTGTATTGGCCACAAAGCGAAAAACAATATTATTTCTGCTGTTGAGCAAAGTTCAATTACTACAACGCTCAGAGGCCGAAATAATTGCTCAGAACGCGCTGTGGAAATTTATCATCACCCAAGCCAAGTACTTTCGTGTTAAAATTTCGACATTAGTTTTCTACATTTCAATCTAAATTTTTGCCATATTTACTGTAATTTTTGTAAGTTTATTGTTACAAAAATACTTTCAACAAATAGTTTGCAAAGAGTTCCTTGTACGAATGCATCGTGGCAGACACATTACTTACCGCGTGCTGGTTACCGCTAGTCCGGCTCATTAGAACATTTGGCATTTTCCTCGTCAATTCTGAAAACTTATGGTATAGCATGATTATTTTTCATCATCTAGATATAAGGCACAACTCCTGTTCTTTAAAATTGTGTTTAAACGGTAATGTTATCAATGATAAAATGTGAATATGCACTCCAGGATGAGGTAGTATTTACCAGAAAGATGGCATATATACGATTATCCGGAACTGCAAGTACAAACTTTCTGAGATCTACTGTTATGGAAAGTGAGTTACTAGATGTAATACAACTTACGACCTAACGGGAGTAACAGAGAGAGGTAAGCTCTTGAAAATTGGGAATTAAAAGTAGCTTTTCCAAAATTTCAGAAAATACGTGAAATGAACCAACAAATTCGTAAATAAAGTTAACCTGATTGTAAATCTGCAATGTGTGGACATTCGCTCGATTACAAAGACGGTTGTAAAATCGACACTACAGGTAAGTGAATAAGTAACAATTTTTCCGATATTGGTATTAGTGTCTGAAATATCCTCGTAGTGTCTTCGCACTTTCCAAATCAAACATTTGTAAACTTTTCAAATATATGACGTATTTGGTTGTTTTCGCAGTATGATATGTCTCACAAGTTTAGTTAACATTAAAGTATCGTACTTGTTGTGAAATTGAAATTTTACTTATATTTTAGGTATGTATTATAACATTAGATATATAATTAATATGAATAAAAACAGATAGATTATACGTAATGCCTAGTAAGAAATTGTTTTTATGCAAAATATCGTCAATCTGAGTGGGCACGAATGCGTTGGGTGGTTTCTAGGCTTATTTAAGCTTTGTTTGCATGGGGCGGAGGAATACACTGAAAGTAGAACATTGCATGGGCTTTCGAAAAATTGGAAGTAACCACGAATTAAATATAGAACAGAAATCGTAGCGAAAATTTATTACGCCTGCTTCAAGATGGTAAGATTGTACTCATTTGAAGATGCAGGCTGCAATGTTAGGCGTGTCAAAACAATAATTGAATCTTATGTTTAAAATTTATTTCATGAGAAGAAATAAGTAGTATCCGGGAATTTGAAATGCGCCACTCTGAGACAAAGGTTTACTCCAGAAAAGCACATATTTATTTGTATATGGCAAAAAATATATTTAGTTACCCCAAAAAAATATTTTAAGTAAACAAAACTTGAAAGCGGCTTAATTAATTTTGTTCATCCAACAGAATACATGTCTGAATAAACATGTGTTATATCAAAAGAAATTAGATTTCCAACAAAAAATGTTGCCTAATTATCTGTATATATTTGTTAGCCACTCATTTGATTGCCTTCCTTCGAAAATACAGCTCGATATTTTGGATTTTTTTGCGAAAATAATGGTAGTAAGAGCGTTTGTGAATGCATTTACTGATGCTCAATAATAGCATAAACCTCCTAATATAACAAGTTCAAGAGGAAACAAAAAAAATAAGTCCATGAAATTGAAATATTTATTTGCGCACGTTGCCCGGTATTTGCAATGTATGTATTTAAACACATTCAGTAGTCACTTGAACTGAGCGTGTTTCTAAGGCATAGTGCTTGTGCGCGGGAGTGTAGGTTCGTATCTCGACTGGGCTTTGGGTAATTTTCATATGAACAGAAACTCTTGAAATTAGGAAGATTCTAGACAAACTTCGTTGAACAGACCAAATCTTTGTTTGGGGCAATTCAATAAGAATAACCAAACAATTTGCTAACAGCAAAATATTTCACTGCCCTTATTCAAAAAATAATAATATGGGTGTGCCAAACAACTTTTTCTGAGTGTCCACATTAATTGAAAACCGTATGTTATATTATATACAAAAAATAATAGCTATATTATCGGAAAAGGAGAGGGAACGTTTATACAGTTGTAAAACTCGTATTTTAAAATTTGCAATCGAAGTGGCTTAAGACTTGTTCAACTTACTTAGTGCAATATTATTTAGCGTTATTCTGAAAAAATAAACCAAATTCCTGTTAAAACGTTTGTGTGAGATGGGACCGAAATTCTGCAGATTTTTTTTTTGTCACAGCTTTGAGACATTTGTTATTTGCGTGGAGGAGAGAGACGTTTCCTGTTTAGTGTTTGTGTATGTGATCCCTCCCACTATAAATACGTTGTTTAGTGTTTGTGTACGCGATTTCTCCCAGTAGAGAGACAATGTCTAGTGTTTGTGTACGTGATCTCTCCCAGTAGAAAGACAATGAGAAAGACGTGGGAATGGAACATTCATTGAAGTGTACGGAAGTACAACTATGAATATTCCTCGGTGGGAAAATTCTGTGGAATCGTCTCACGTACCCGCAAGCTAATGAGCTGTATCAACTAAGGACCGAGATATGGTGACATTATATTCACATATTTTATAATGCGCTCCACATTCAAAACCGAAACTCACGAATGGATAGACAAATTACGACTTTTAAAATTGTATATATGACAGTGAGAACAGCTACACACACAATTATCATCCAATTCTTTTGTAGGCGTGGAGAAATTTCAGATGACAAACTGATTGTCCAGAGATACAAGAACTGTGGTCATCCTGTAGTAACACTGACGTAAATAATCTAATCAGCGCAACAGGTCTGTACATAATCACACATAGTTTGCTACAAATGACTCCATCGTTACGTTACTGAAGATTAAGAAAGCAACGTTGTAATATTTTTGTTCCTGTGAATTCCTTCCACGGGTTTTAAGAGCGCATGAATATGATGACATTTAAAATAACACTTATTGTTCAGTTACTTAATGTATTCCTAAATTGAAACAATTTAAATTACTTTCTAAATATACTAATCAGCAGATGTGTTCAACAAAAGTTACAACGCGTATTAAGACAATAACAGATATAACACCTGAAACGGTTGCCATGCAGCCTATACCGAAACGTTAGTGTTTCGAACGAGATCGATAACATAAATGAGCGGAATATTCATCGAGAAAGATATTGGTTCAAGTCCCAGTTAGAGCGCGAATGTAAATTTAAAGTAAGGCCGCAATGTTCTTTTTCCTGTAGGTAACCCTTTGTGCAAATTTAGCCAGAGTTGTTAATAATAACGGATAAATATGAATAATTATTTGATTACCTTTTATTTATTACTATAGCAACTTTTACGCACGTAACATGATGCACTGTCAGCTTCCTGTCATGTTTAACCAATTAAAATTCAGTCTAAATATTGCGAAAATGCTCCTACATGTAGAAAGTTTTATCTAAATATTTAAAACTGATATTCAGAATTAATTCATGAACTTTACGTGTGTTTTTAAACAGTCAGTTTGGTTGGGAAATGAGAAGGCAACGATTCCAGTGCTTACTGTATCTTTTCGCAGCATTAAAGTGAGTAGTATAATACAATTTGCTATGTCATTCATTGAAAGTTCAGAACACCAAAAGTCAAGGTTAGGTTTCACAAGGCAGAAGCATTACTTAGGCAATTCTGCCTCTGTGCTGACTCAGTCCATCGTCGTTGTAGGTAAGTGTCAGTCTAACACTTTCCCCTGAACGAACTGAGTTGGAAACTGAAGTGAGGCGGTCTCATGATTAAGTTACTGGCGCTGTTAGGTACACTGGTTCCAATCTGCTCTGGGCCACCGCGACGTCACGCAAGACCAACAGATAACCGCGTATGCTGGCACAAACACAACAGCAACAGAAATATCCGAATATATATAAACTTATTATATAAGACTAATTACTGCAGTTCACGAATATCAGATATTAATCAAGCAAAACCTCGCATGCATACATACTTTGAACAATTACATTAGAAACAAAGAAACATCTAAAAATTATAGATTAATTATTAGTATAATACTCTTCAGTTTATATTTTAATTATACACACAAATACTGCAAACTCGGTATTGTTTGATGTTCTGTATTTTTATTTGTATCTCTTCACCCATAAGTGATGAATACTAATTACTACAAATTAGCCATTTTTATTGTTAAATACCGCATAACCACACACATATATTTATTAACTGAACCTTAAAATCATATATTTAAAATTATATCACAGCTCCAAATTATCTATTAATAAGTCCAAATGAAAACCAGGAATGTCGGTTACTTTGATGTGGGAGATGATTGGCGGCTTGAGACTCTGGAACTAGCAGTTGTTTTATTAGTTGTTGCATGATGCGAAAGATTCCCGATTGGCTGGAATCTTAGCAGGTAAGTATAAACTACCAAGTGCTGACTGGCGAACGGTCCCGATATGCTACTAGCCAGTGGCGCCATCTTGCGTGCGTGTGCATCTGTAGTTCGCGTTCCAAGAGGCTCCCCTTCCACCGCTGTATTCTTACGCATTCTGTGTCCAGGTGCATGCAGCATGTTCTACTTACAGAATTTGACGCAACCTGTGAAGGTATTAACATAAATCAGTAGATGCAATTACGACGTTAACAAAATGATATTGTTATTGAAATAAATTTCCTGCATGAAAATGACTAGAGCGTACAGAAGGAACGAAAGATGCAAGACACCTCTACGCTGTATCTTCGCGTGCTGCCAATTATGGCCCATAAGACTGATTTTGCAGCTTAAATAGCGAATAGTGTATTACATAACGCTTTCTATAGAATAGGAATATACGCTTGAAAGAAACTATTAGCATTTCTATATTCCTCGCTTGATAGTAAAGGAACAGGTAAAGCTCTAATATAACAAAAATGTTGTATGTATTTTACATCCTAGGGCAGGGCTTTAAGGCCAGGCTTCACCATGTATGGGCGTATAGGGAATCCAGGGCTAAATTCCGACAAAGATCTCTCAGTCGTTTTTTGTGGTAGTATTTTCAACAAAGGTTTTTTTTTTTGTTTAAGATTGAAGGCATCTAAATTTGGAAACCATTCAAATTTTAATCTTTAAATTTTAAATGTACTTTTTAATTATTTATATAATGTCACATTTTTATAAATAATGAAAACGTATGTTTGAAATAAAAGAAATTTAACTGGGAAGGTTTACAAATCTAGATTAGTTCAAACTCTAACAAAAAATCTGTAGTCGAAAATACAACCACAAAAAACGACTGAGTGATCTTTGTCCAAATCTAGCCTTTGATTCCCTATACGCCCATGTATGGTGAAGCCTGGCCTTAACCAGTGATGTATGGTAACATATTGCGGAGTGTTAAATGTCACGCTAAAACCTCGTTTAATATTTAGTTGGTAACAAGCAGTTTAAAATTTCTCAATTTAGATATTTGACTTTAAAAGTTTCGCATAACATTGTGAAGAATAACTACGAAAATTACAAAATACCTTTGTATATCGTTCTTAAATAATTCCTCTGACGGCTTGAAGAATGTAGTAATTATTCGTAATGTACAATTGCAATAACATTAGCCAAACTGTCTTCCTATGCTGTATTTTCTTATTTTATTCGGAATGTACTTTTCTTTCTTCCCGATGCCCTTCACAAGTAGTTTCAGATCACAGCTGCTGATGGAGCCGTCACCGATCTTACTTCTGCTTGATTTCCCACCCGGTTTTTTTAATCGCGGCTGCTGTTCTTTATTTATTTTTTTCAGTAACTCATGACTGTCTAGTTCCTTGTAACCGGCATTTTTTTTCACTGCGATGGTAATTTATTCCGTAAAACCAGTTGTCTACTTTCACTTCTCTCCGCCGTTGCACAGGATACTTGTCCGCACCAAAACCCAAGTCCTAGAAAAAGGGATTCCGACCTCGCGGTATCTTCACATATTAACAATTAAATTTTGGAAAAATCTTCACATGTTTGGTTGTTTGCTTAATACGCCCTTCATCACAATCGTCTTACACCTCTGTTGACATAAACGTATGCGTATCAATTTTTGGGTTAATTTAATATTTAATTATTAGTTTATCTATAAAATATAAACTTTTGTTTGTGAACATTGCAAAACCCAGAAAGAATGGCCAGAATAAATCCAAACTCGGAGGATGTGTAGAACCGTATACCAGCAATAAGTGATAACGATTGCAGAGAGATCGCGTTGACGTAGACCGAGTAGCGTCCTCTATCGTGTGAATAGTGAGGTGTGTGTTACGCCAAGCTCAATCAATGAAGAACCGTCGAACGAAGTAAAAGCAAGTGCCTGTAGGCATCGTCGACGTCAAGGGGCGCCATATCAGCATGTGAGTGAGTTCTAACAGGGCAGAATGATCGATTTTCGGGAAACGGGTTTGACATACCCTGACATTCGGCTCGTACAGGGCATGCAGCAATGACAGCGATGCGGGTGTGGCACCAGTGGATAGAATAGGGTCGTATGAAGCGACGAGTGGGTATTGGACCACGCACTGTAACCACAGCACGGGATGACCGCCATCTTGTTCACAAACGCCTCAGACAGCAATGTGCACGTGAACGCAGTTGCTGGCGTGCTGAATCGCAAAATGCAGTGTTTTCGGACGAGTCCCGCTTCAACCTGTCCCCCAATGATGGCTGCATACGTGTTAGACGCTACTTTGGTGACCGCAATCTGGCAGCCAGCATTGTGGAGCGGCATAGCGGACAAAAACAAGTGTGATAGTTTGGGGCGCCGTTGGATACAACAGGCAATCTCGACCCCTACGTAATGAGGGGAATCTGAACAACAACCCCTACATCAGGGAGGTTTTAGATCCCGAGGTACTGCACCTCCTTCAGGCGACTCCACATGCCATATTTCAGCAGTATAATGACCGGCCACATGTGGTGAGGAATGTGCAAACCTTCTTCAATGGACGACGTGTACCACTGCTCCCCTGGTCTACATGTTAGCCTGACCTGTCACCCATCGAACATGCCAGGGATATTGTTAGTCGGCAACTTGTTTGTCGCGGTCCTACTGCAACCGGTGTTGGAGCTTTGTGGACTCGCTTACAAACCGCGTATAGGTGGATTCCCAAGGAACATATCTAGGTCCTCTTTGGTTCTATGCCCCGACGTTTAGGAGCTCTGATTGTAGAACGTGGGGGCTTCACACCATCTTGAATTATCATGGACAGAGATCATGTAGAGTTTTATAATCCTAATAAATTGTGTATTGTTATGTTCCTAATCTGTAGTATAAATTTAATTTCAATCTCATGTGTTCTCCTTGGTGTTGCATTTTTCACACACGTTAGTCTATTTCATTTGTAATTTAAATGAATAAAAAGAGAAATAAAGTAGTTATGTTGGTAATAAATAGTAAGAAATAGTCTTCCTGCAAAATATTAGTATACTGAGTGCGCGCAAATACGGTGGGGGTGCTGTCCTCTTGGTAAAATTTTGTAGAGGACTCAGTTAATCTTAGTTTGCATTAGGCGGAGGAATATCCTGTAAGTATAAGTTTGGCAGGACAGGCCTCAGGAAAGTTGGTAGTATCTGTGAATTTACTGACAGGAGTAAACGGCAATACAACATGCTGCCGACCAAAGACAGTATTTTGCTGACGAGCTTGGCTGGAGTTGGTGAGGCGTTGGTCATGAATTTTTTTTTTTTTTTTGTGCCACAAACTGCTCAACTTTTAGACATTGTGATTATTTATTCTTTACTCACAAAAATGTTTTTAGCGCATAATTTTGTATAGATACATGTCTGAATTACAAGTTTATTGTTTTAGAAAATTAAAACTAACTTACGTACAGAAATAAGATAATTCACACTAATAGAAAATGTCAAGAGCCACTTCAAAAAGTCTCTAAAGTTGCACATGGAAATGTGTTCGCAAATTCAAAAAATTGCTGAGAATAAATTCTTGCATATTTTAACTGTGACTGCTGCTGAATTTCTGTAATACTACTTTCGCTAAGACAAATAAGAGAAGACCTTTCAGTTCCTCTCGTTGAATTTTCTGGAAATATTTGGCTTTCGTTAATTTGATTTGTCTGTAACAAAACAGTAAAATTTTGATTTTGTGATGTTATTTTTCAAAAATCATATGATTTTTTTTTTTTCTGAGGACAAAGTAGTCGCAGATAATGTCTACAGTCCTTTCACAGTTACTTCCAACTTTACTGAAGCCTAGTCAGCTATATGTAGTTATATTTCCAGGGTATTACTTCACCTCGTGCAAACATATATAACAAGTCTTGATCAACACACCACATTCGTAATGAACTCAGTGCAATGATATTTTGCGCATGAACTATTTCCTACTTGGTATTACCAACACACGTGTTTTCTCATTCTTTTTATTCATATTAATTATAAATGAATGATTATAGTTTACAGATAAAATATTAATATAATTTTTATTATAAAAATAGGATTTTTATACGTTAACAGTAGTAAAAAAAACGCTTTTGATACATTAGGAAAATAACGGCACATATCATACATGGGGTGATTTCTCAGAGGTTTCACTTAAACGTGTAATGGAACTGCGAATAGACTATGCAAGTTATATGGTATATGGTACAAGTAAAACAAATGTTTGGCTAATACATATAAGTGGTAGTTTCAGCTCACCAGGTTTATTATTCAGTCATAAATGGTGTTGTTCTCATATCTATTCTGCCTTTGGGCACTGTGCAGAAGTGTGTGTTGTAGCCGCCTTACAAAGGCGGCGCGGCGTGACATAACTGGAGCAGAGACAGTGGCACCTCACCCCCTCTCCACCCATGTTGTGACAGACGGTCGTGTTTCCCATGAAAGCCCGTCTCTGTGAGACCATTGCGCAAAACCCTTGTGGCGCGACTTCCGCTACCTTTACATCTCTCTCTTGTCGCGTCGACGTAGCTTCGCACGACCCACTGCACCTACTGTCTACTGTATTTGTGTAGCCGCAGACTCACACTCACTTAGCACTATTATTTATGCTTTTACATTTTATACTAGGACTAGAAAAGGTTTACGCCTTTATAAATAGACGAGTGAAGGATTATATTAATTAAACCAAAATTATTTGTGAAGACTGCGCAGAGTTTAATAGCATTATTATTATTATTATTATTTACAATAAATATTAGGTATTGGCTAGGGAGGTCCTAATCAAATACAATGTATGACTAACCTGAATGGGACCGCCGGCGTAAGATGAATGTCGTGCCGGATATCGACGAGCGCCACGCCGAGATACGTCTTGATTGCTTCATCCGTCGGAGGTCCACAGTAGGACAGGCAAAACCGTACAAAGTCTTACCAAGTATTGTATAGTTTATTGGTGTTGTGAATACCATGCCGCTAGGAGAGGAGATCTACTGGCGCTTCTGTACTGTGTATCGATATCTATAACGTGTTCTGGATTGTTCTCCTGGCCTGTATACCAACACATTGCTGCAGTTTTCTGGGCTTGTCCGCACTTACAGAATCGTAACAGTACGCCCATGACGAACGCCCAACTATACACGCCTCGGCCATTATGCACATTGACATCAGATACGGTCTGCCATTGTACCTTTATAGTTGCCGCTGTGTGGTGCATTCATTTCTCGTTTTTTATCAATAGAAGTTCATAACAAAAATAACCACTCAATTATGCCTCTTAAAAAAAGTGTTAAAACGGCAAATAAGTTTGAGCGTGGGTCAACCGTATATACACTCTAAGAAATTATTCGGATTTTTACCATACCAATGTATACACTTATTGAGAAAGCAGGAATGGTAATGTTTTCCACAGTACATTCATTTTAGCGTTCCTACATTTGCTCAGGAAACAGTTAAATGCATACTATAGTTAACTGCATTGTATAGAAGCGCTACTAAATATTCAAATATGTGCAGCTTAATGTGTGATATTATTACCATACAGTTTTTTAGCTTAAATGCTTCCGTTGCGGTTTAGGAAGTTTACCACAAAATGTTTTACAGTGTACGCACTTTAATCGTACCGCTACTTCTTAAGCGCTTCGCTCGAAACGTGTGTGGAATGGAAGTGGTCGTTTCTTTGGTCCCAAAAGTATTTCCTCTCGAAATAATAGACATTGATTTTGGAACCATACAAGTAGGGATCTGGTCGCAAGTCGGAATAAGACGCGCGTGTTAAGTGCCGTCTAAATCTTTCCAACACGCACGTAGTTGAACGAATGGGTCGCCTCTAGTGTGGCGACTCTCTGCTTTCCCTTTTTTTCGGATTACTCTGACGACGTCGGTCGTCTGTCGGCGCCTATCTAGTGGTCGCGTGTATTATTGTTTCCCGCGTTTAACATGTTTTTATACTTATAGGTCTCATTCCGGCGCCTTTGCTGGGTTTGACTGGTGTGGAGAGGTTCGCGTGTGCCGCTCGGATTTTACTGAAGAGCCGCATGATATTTTTTAAGCTCTGTTTTTAATTGGTAAGAGGTTCTTGCATATGTGCTTGGTGTATTCCGATTCGTTGAGTGCGCTGTCAGCCACTTGGTCTGTTACCTCGGCAACATCCCGCCCTCCCTCTGACACAGAAGAAACTGGTAGAGGGAGAGATCAAAGGCACTCGGGTCGTGTTCCTGTGGGACCCAGGTCGTCATGGCAACGAGGTGGCCAACACTGCTGCACGTGAAAGAGGCGTGCAGCCTTCCTCCTAGAGGCCTTAGGGTCGCTGTGTGTGACGTGTTGTGTGCCGTGAAACTTGGACCACTTGAGATAGGGTCTGGGCATCTTCTCCCACTCAACAACAAGTTTCGGACAACTTGTGCCATGACTGAGCGCTTGTGTCATTCTCCGCCATTTATCTGCAGCGAGAACGTGGCATTAACTCGTCCCTGGATCAAACACGCCTCTCTGATGCACTCTGATCTGCTTCGTGATGAAGCCCGGATTACTTGAGATGCCGGTGACTCTTCTCTCACTCTTCGCCACATTCTGCTGGAGTGACCCAGGTATAGGGCATTTGCAGTGATTCCAACATTTCTTAAGCCCTGCTATAGTTATACGGGTATTATTTTGCCTCATACAAAGAAACCTTAACTGGGTCTAGAAAATTACACCAAAGAGACAACGTAATGTATTCGTGCGCACTCAGTGTAATAATAGTTTCTTAAGCACTTTTCCTTACTGGGCCTTACCAACACATCAATTTTCTCTCTATTTCTATTTATATTAATTATAAATGAAATATTATAAACAAGTAAGTAAGTAAAAGTTCGATTCAACAATAAATAAAGTACTTTTCTTAACACAAGTATGTATAAAACGCTTGTGATTTCTGGCATATTTAGGCCTACCAAGTATGTCATACTGTGGTTTTTTTTTTTTTTTTTTAAGGTTTGATTCAAAAAGTGTGAAGTAACAGCGAATTGACTGTTTCGCAACATTTTCGCTGCATTTTTATCTCGCCTGCGTTGCTATGGCTATGTGAACTTTGAATGGATAGTGCAATGGATGAATGACTTGATGGAGATTTCTGGACATTCACCGTTGCGATGCAGATGTCTGTCATAGGAAAACAGGACTGATCATGATAAAATACTTAAGAAGACAAGTAGTCTATGGACGAGAAAATAAATATACGTATACAATATTGGAAAATTCCAAGAGGGAATAGAATCAAAAAACAGGTCAGTAACTTATTACGAAAAATATATATGTACATATATATACACAACCCACAGATAACACATATAAAACAACACTGGCTAGAAACCTGCTTGAAAGAAATCAGAACCACACTGACAAAATAAATAGGAACAAACGAGGAAAACGCAACAATGAAAATACCCCCATACACAGCAGTTTCATCAGACACTACAGCATACCTGGCTTGCATTCTGTAGTATCTAGCTTTTTGTAGAAGTAAACTTCAAGTGCGAAAATAAAATATTTTTGAAAAAAAAAAAAAAAAAAAACACCAGGAATAAACATGAAAACTGTAAAAAAAATGCCGCAAAATTGTTGAAAATATTAAGAAAGAGCAATTTATCCATACAAATAACAAAATTTAATTAGCATTCAAGTGATATCAATAAAATATCAATAAGTGTTCGAGCAGTTACTATATTTAATTTCAGTCACGGCCCCACGTCTGGAAGCAGGCAGAGTAGCCGAGCTCTCATATCAGCTGATAAACATTTCCGCACTGAAACATAGTTCATAAGGATGAGTCCACTTCTTTAATTAGCAATCAGCATCAAGAATCCTACTAGTTTTACTGACAAAAAAATTATAGTTTGGCATTCCTTGATCATTTTTACCTCTAAACTTATCAAGTGCTATAAACAAAAAAAAAAACTTCGCCCATAAAAATGAACACTTGATTTACTTTTAAAAACAGAATACACTTTGACATGAATATGTTATGTGTTTCACGGCTGCATTGTAATTGAAAATGGGGTGATTAAAAATGGGGTATACGCGTGTGAAAATCTAAGCAGTAAACGTTTGGATTTAATAGTCAGCTATTGGCTTAGTATAAACAAAAGCGATTTATTTATATTTGTCTCCTACTCATAACAATAGCGAAGGCAAACAGGCAGCTATGTAAAGCCTAGTTTCCATTTTAAAATCAAATAACACACAGATGTGTTTTATTGTTTACCTAGCTGTTACCTGCGGCTTCACCAACGTGCAAAATTCCAACCATAATTATAATTACAAAGTGCTCTATCTTAATTGACTTTTTATCACGTCGTAATAGTTCAACGGTTTTAGACGAATTTCGGCACAAAGGTAGACTATATTTTGGATTAGCACATAGGGTACTTTTCATCCTGGAAAAACGAACACTTCCTTAAGGAATATAAACAGACCACCAACCAGCGCCTACTCAAATGGTTGGTGGCATATTTTATATATACCCTAAGAAACTGTTCGTATTTCCTATATGAAAAGTACCTTATGCGTTAATGCCGAATATACTCTATCCCTGAACGAAATTTTATACAAATCCGTAAAGCCCTTGCGACGTTATTGAGTAACAAACAAATATACACATTTTCACATTTCTAATATAATTATAATATTATTACGATTAATATCTAGTAAAAATATTTTTAATAATCAGGACTAAAGATATTTTAAAATTTTCTGTTTATCTGAGAGTATTTAAATGTAAGCCACATGTTGGTAGTTTCTAAAATGTGAACAATATGTTTCTATTAATTTTAATGAAAATTTCTATGCTCGAAATAATGGCTAATGTGAGGTACTGATGTAAAAGTAAACGAGAAGTTATCATCAATTTACGAGAAATATTTAAAGGCTGTTCATTTTTCACTAAGCCCTTTTGAAAGTCATGCTTAAGATCTAATTTTCATCAATCTAGTTACCCTACCTCTCGCTATATACAAATGTAGCGTTGCCGTTGACCGTTTCCATTTATTCATGCGTATTCCAAGTCAAAATCATAGCACTTTAAGGAACGTTAATGTGTTGATATAATACATTCACGGTTAGTTCCAACTTCTCTGAAACCCTGCTAACGACCTTTTTACAAGATATTCCTCCGCCTCATACAACCAAAGCTTATCCGAGTCTATAGTGAAGTCAGAGTACAGGATTGCGGTCAGCTGTCACACTGGTGTAAATCCTAGACTTGGGTAAGCAATGTTCACATGACGCGAAGGAATATTCTACAAGTAGAACTTTAGCAGGCCGGGCTTCAGAAACGTTGGCAGTAACAGTGAACGGGCTATACCATGTAGGTAATTTAAATGTTCAAACCGTTTTGTTGCCAACATGACCTCTGTACAGGAAGTAGATACAGAAATGTTTATAGGGCTGGTAAAAGTAGATCCTGAAATATGGAAAAGTGGCTACAAGGAGTAAAAGTAAGAAAGGAAGAGAGAGGGCTATGAAAGGAGCTATCAAAAGACGTGGTGGGATGTTGCAGGGAGAAAGAAGAGAAGGAGAAACGTGAAACTGATAACAACATGAATAACAAAAAAATTAGTAACTGTTTCAACATGTTGGCATGAATGCCGCCGCGAACACAGTGTCTTCCCAATATCAAGATGCTACTAGAAGTGGCCGGACTGCGGGCAACTGTAAATACCGTTCCATAAGAAAGCAAGTGTGAGTAGCCGCAACTTCAACATATCGTTGTACTGCTATGCTCGTGTGTTGCTGCCCCCTTAAGCTTCGTTCACAGGAGGAAGCATGACAGTAACAATAGAACATAGGTCACGTACACAAGTATTGATCTTCATGTTCTCTAAACTTGTTGATTCCCAACTGCGCTTAACAAGCCGCGTACATGAGACCTTCTGGAATAGTGCATAAAGTAAATGGTTATAATTGATTGCTTATGCAGGCGCGTGTGGCAACAGCCAATCAGAGTATAACACTCCCGACGAAGTTTTATATTTAAAATGAAGAAACACAATTAATGTTGGAGGAACAAATAACCTTGTAAGATATAAATTTGAATCAAAGAACAAGTGAGATTGTACTAGTAAACATTTATGAAGATTATTAATACATTTAAGGTCTAAAAAGGAACGACATGAAAGAGAAGAAAAAATCCCAATTAGTTTTAACTGCTGTCCATTTTCAACACAATATCACAATCTGTTACGGTAACCAATGTTACGTGTGTGAAGATAACACAAACAATCATACATGATTTGCTAGCACTGCTTAATGACGTCAGACTGATTGCAAAATGGCGTTGATTAAAAATAATACAGGGCGTACGTATTCATCTGTGAATAGATTTCGCACAAGGTGTCTGGTCGTGTGATTGTTCTATTACTATGTGGAATGCTCTGTGCCTATGTTTTGTGATTGTGTAGCAGCCTTTACTCGTAGAGGTTATGAGGAGACTTGCGATGCACATGGCAATCCCGCGTATGGCGGGTTGCATAGCTTTGACAAAGATCACGTAGGTTTGTCGTCGGCGTTCGGCGCCTAGCGGTGCGGTTACACAATCGCGCCGTATCTCGACGGAACCGCAGTCTTATTAACTCGTGATCCGCTAGCGGAGCAAAGTGTTATAGGATAATTACGTAGCAGTAGGAATAAAGAAGGTAGACGGGCGCGCAGGTTAGATGCGGATGGATGGCTGTGATTATGTCACTGCCGATTTTCTGCGCTCGACTGAATAGAAATACTACGATTATCAAGTTCCACACATTCCACAAAGACAAGAGTTTGCAAAAACAATAGGAAAATGCTTTTAAAAGAAGATGCAAGATTACTGTATTATTGTGACTACAATTAAAAAAATACGTTTAAGTATAGTTAAAAAATCTGTTTTTAAAACCTACAGTGCACAATTCGCAGCAGCTGTTCAATTAATAAATAGAATTGAAAGTAACCCATTTGAGACACTAAGAAATACGGAAGTATATGATATTGCGAATGCATATAAACATCAGTATGATTCACATACTTTCATCGAAAAAGGACAGTCATTATATATAGTGTACAATGGACAACAAAGATTGGTAAGATAATTTTGACATTTTCCAAATAAACATTTACACTATACTGCAGAGTATTGTAGGCGCGATATACAAACTCAGTGTCTTCAACGAATGCAGACTTTGAGATATTACAGGAAATTCCCCAATTAGACTTTTAAATTCATTGGAACCATAGATGACGTAAGATGTATTTGAAAAGTTGCATTATGTCTGTATAATCACTTGGATGAGCAAGATGGATTGCACATGTTGTTGCAAACGCAAGAATAGATGAGTGCGACAAAATCAAAGCAGTATTATTTGTTGACAACTTTCATATAGCAAACGTCGCAAACTACAATGTGGACGAATAGATTGTTGTCGAGGGGAAATACAAACACCAACAGACGTTGCTTTCCTTACAGTGGTGGCCAAGGCGGTGTAGTACTCGGACATCGAACAATGAAATATGCATTTGAGTTTGTACTTGAAGCAGTTTTAGGTTTGATGCATACAGACGATAACCATTTCGTGAACAACAGTACTTCTCTATAAAATGTCTTTCACATATAGGCCACGACGATAATTTCAGCGGTAGCAAGTTGTCGTAAAAATTTACATTACACAATATCGATGTCTACCTATAGGATTCTGTGCTAGAGAGAGAAAAATGTAATGATCGTGCTGACTATCGCATTGCAATATTAATCAGGAGATAAATTTACTATATTTAAATGAAACATAAAAGAATTATCAAAATTGGAATTACGTAAGTGGCAATTATTGTATATTAGTGCGCTACTTCTGCCAAACATTTTTATTAATGAAGGCAAGTGGAAAATTCAGTTTTTTTTCTTTTTAAAACAAGAAGCGACAACTATCCTTACGCATAACACATACAGAAATACATAATCTACATTGAAAAATAGAACGCGTTCTATATGGGAAAAAATGGTAAATCGCGGCATCTATTACAACTGATTTTTTTTTCAGTCTCAAAGTACAAACGAATATGTTAATATATGGAATTGGAATTATATTAGTGACTGGGATGGTGTGCACCGGGCTTAAGAAATTAAGTAGTTCGACAATATTTAAAAGTGTGTAACGCATAAGACGTGCACATATGAAATTACAAGTATGTGTTCTTGCAATTATGCTCATATGTAAATGATTATATATATATATATATACGATAATATAAACGAAAAATTATATATATATATAATTTTTCGTGCTGTGAGCATGACACCTCCATACAGTATAACAGCAGGAGATGAGAAGGATAGCAAGTAAATATGATATTTAAAAATGATATGTGGAAAGATGAACCCATGGTTGGTCAGTCCGTTACTCAAAGTGGCTCGCTCTTCTAAGGTTCCCAATTTAACCCCAAACCCTGGAGCTTGGGGAAATTTTAGTCGGGGTATTCTCAAAAGGATAGTGTGGCCGACACTGTCGTGGTGTGGAGGTTTTCTCGATGTTCTCACGCTACCTCCCTCGTCTTCATTCCACCGCTTCTCCCCCATCATCCCACGCATTGTTCGTGCAGGCCGGAGCGAGATGTGTGTACCTCGTGTAGGACATCCCGGTACTGACTGTTTTCGTACAGTACCTGACCTGCCTCACGAGGAAAACCATACCTGGGTATTCATTTTCGATTTGAGGGAAGACTTCTGGCTAATTTATTTTTCTTGACACATAAAAAAATCTCTGGACTGTTTTATTATATCTTTTAAATTTAAAACAAAAGTATTACTTTCATTAAGAGCAATACATTTTCCATCATTTACATGGATTTTCTCAGATAGTTTATTAGCGGTACCCTCATACTTTTCCAATAAAATCTTTGAGAAATCGTCCTATTTATGACTAACATTTTATACATCTGTTAACATAACAGTGCCTTATTTCTGGTAAAGTTGAACTGTCACGTATATTTTATCTATAAAAGAAAATATTTAATTTACAGTTAATATTAATTTTAAAAAGGGAGAATTATGTTTATTTGGTAATTACGAGTAACTATAGCGATAGAAACTAGAGCTCTAGCAGGGCTTCTGAAAAGCTGGAGTGTAATAATTGTGATCAAACTATATACAGACGTCTCGTTCATACGCGATATAATGGCGACCAACGATTTAAACGCTTGCACTCACAAGTCATCGTGTGCTCACACTCTGCGTTCAGAGTAGCCCTGGCCACTCCAACCTGCGCAATTCCAAGTCTCCGTATTTTAACGACCAAGTCAGTTCGTCAGCGTCATGACACTTGCGTCCCCGCAACTCACGCAACAGCTGCGACACGGTAGCACACCTGCGACACGGTAACACATCTGCGAGCGCAGGCTTGCGAAACTGCCACATGGTGGCACAACATTGCGGAAAATATTTTAGCAAGATCGTAGCGTCTGAGGGAATGTCATTACTCCTATTGGCTGGTCATGCAGCCAGATCGTTCAACGAGTGTTCCGATTGAACCCGAATTTTCCTACGTCTAGGGTCCTCAGTTTACGTCTTCGCTTAGGCGTCACTACAAAATACTTAATAATACAGAATTGAAATAGTCGTATGCGCCGGGAACTTCAGCCTCCAACGTCACCGGCCAACGACATGCCGCAACATCGTTCGCCAATCAGTGCCTCATATAGACTATTCTCAGTTTCTTCACATTTTTAAAATCAAACCTTTCAAATATCACTCCATGTATGACGTACTGGGTTGTTTAATGAATGAATTATATAGGGTAAGGTTGCTATCGTTGGACCTGCTTCTTCGTTGGGCCACCTCGATATCTCCACGTGTAGAGACAAGTTGCACTCTCTGTTGGTTACAATGTGAATTACTTGATAGCAAAGAATCGCCATCGTATTTCAGTGTTGTTCCGTGTTGTTGCAAGTCACATGTGACGAAAGGTAATTGTTACACATATCTATACTAATATATAAAGAGGCAGTGATTGTAACTTTGTGTGTTTGTGTGTTTGGATGTAGGAGGTAATCTTCGAAACTACTCATCCGATTTTAAAAATTCTTTCACCAGTAGAATGCTACGTTATCACTGAGTGTCATTGGCTATATTTTATTTTAAAAATCAATAGGGATCTCTACAAAAACTTTAATAATGTAACCCAAAGTGTAAATAAATGACCTATAAAATTCCTTTCATTGCGTGCGCTGCGAAAACTATTGATGATAGAACAAAATAATGTACTACGGCTTTGCAGGACGGACAGATTCGGAAAATAAAACGTGTTGTGTGCTGCGTACGACGCCAACCTTAGAAGCTCTACTGCCATTATGGGGGGAGTTACTTTTGTGTTTGCTGGGGATTTTCGGCAGACTCTCCCTGTAGTTACAAAAGGGACGCGTGCAGATATCATCAAAGCATGTCTTAAATCATCTCCCTTATGGAGTTCTATTCGACACCTAAATTTGCGAATGAATATGAGAGCCTATCTTGGTGGAGACACGCATAAAGATTTCCCACAACAATTGCTCAGACTTGGAGAAGGAGTTTTTCCTTCTCTAAATTTGGGCACTAATTCTGCTGAAATCATTTTAAATGAGACATTAGGTCAGATAGTCCACAGTCTGCAGCATCTTATAGAAGCAGTATATCCGGGCCTCGAAAATTTACTAGAAAGAGACTTTCACTGGTTGTGTTCCAGGGCAATAGTATCGCCTAGGAACGACACTGTCATTGAAATCAACAATCTCATTATACAAAGAGTTCCCGGCCAAGTCAAAACCTATAAGTCGATTGACACAGTCACCAATGTTGACGATGTCGTCCACTTTCCTCAAGATTTTCTAAATATGCTTAATCCTTCTGGCTTGCCACCTCACGAACTATCATTAAAAGTCGGTACTCCTATCATGCTTTTAAGGAATATAAGCCCTCCTAACATGTGTAATGGCACAAGATTGCTCATTAAAGACTTGAAAGAAAATTTTATTGTAACGACCATCCTCACCGGTCCTGCAGCCGGCCAGCTAGCAAACATCCCGAGGATTCCCATGATTCCCACGGATTTGCCAATATCTTTCAAACTGTTGCAATTTCCCGTAAAAACATCGTTCGTGATTACTATTAATAAGTCCCAGGGTCAAACTTTCTCTTGGGTTGGAATCGACCTACGAAAAGAGTGTTTTTCCCATGGCCAACTATATGTTGGTTTATCACGAGTTGGAAGTCCCGAGAAACAGTACATTTTGCTACCAAACAATAACAGGACGTCAAACATTGTCTACAGAGAATGTCTTAGCCAATAACATTTTTAATACTTCTATCTCAGATAAATTACATTGTAACATAATGTATATTGATATGAAAAATTATAAAAAAGTAAAAAAATATCAAATAAAAATAGAAAAAAAACTTTAAATTATAAATTATTTAATTAATTATTAAATTATAATGTGCTTTTTTTTAATGCTTTAGGAGAGTTTACCCAACCTAATTAACGCCGGATTAAGCAGTTTTTTATCTTAATTGCACCCGTGCGAAGCCGGGGCGGGTCGCTAGTTTCTTATAATTTGTTACAGCTACTGATGCAAGATTATCACAAAATAATTACGTTGGATTGTTCTCAAACATTCACTGAAAGCACGACGAATGCCTGTTATTTTACCGTATTGACGTTTAAAATGTACGTTATGCAAGCGAGGTAGAAGCACTGTTAATCAAGGCAGTGTGAGTTGCTATAAATGAGCCGTGTAGAGTCTCCATCACTGGGCCACTGGCTCCGTGTGCTTGATTGTGAAACGATTATTTTGGTCTCTGTAAGACACAGTCGTTTTCTCTAACTTAAGGGTGGAGTTCATGAAGCATTGGTACCTCTGTATGTTGTTTGAAAAAAAAACAAAAATAAGTTTCCTGTTCTGTGTGGTTGCAGTCGGTGGGAGTTCAGCCAGTCAGTAGGGACTTATTTCAAGATTGTCATTTTGTAGCAGCGATACCATTTGAAATTTAATCTATCCTCGTTATGGAAGGAATAGAAACCGTTGTATCAGTCAGTAGGCACATTCAGTCCACAACTGCCAAAGATGTTTCAATTTAATATGCTTTGTCCTCTTCTAGAACCGATGATCCAGAACCACCTCCAATAGGTGAAACACTGGCGTCTAAAGTGAATGCTACCTTGGGTACAGTTACTCAGTTTCCAGAAAAAAAATTCTCCTGGGCAAGGTTCGAATAAAAAGGCACGCAAAGCAATAGTAATCAATAGCAGTAAATACAAGCAGAAACTGGAAGATACTGAAATCAAGAAATAAATGCCCAAGAAGAAAGAGACAACCAAGAAAAGACCTGTCCTAAATCCTACTTCAGGGAAGTCAGTAAAAACCAAACTATTATTTTCTTATCTTAGAGTGTTTCAGCAAAGCCCCGTTCTGAAGAAGTGTCATAGTTATGTGTCATCTGTCCTCATAACCTTGAGAAAGATATGATTCAGTATTATCGTGCAACGAGCGGAAGCTTGGAAAATGTGCAAGTGTTGAGAAGAGTATTCTTCAGTCAAAACTGCGACAAATTTTCAAAAGAACTTCGCTTTTTCCAAAACTATTTAGATGTGTGTGCTTATTTAGCTAAACTGTGAGTAGAAATATAATTTAGCCTTACTATTTCACTATGAGTTTTAATGGTATTGGGCTCGTGTTTTGATAGTATTATCAAAAGTAGCAATGGCTTTGATCGGGGTCAAATCAATTTAGAAGTCCCAGATGTGACTATGAATATTGACGACAAAATAAATAGACAATTATTAGCATGTGTATTGTGTTAAACAGTTGTGATACAGCGGCTCATTCAAGGTGTCTGCCTGCCTCAACGAAGGAGAATGGTTTCCTTCATTGAGCCATTCATACTTACTTTGTGTTTTACATATTTTGTTACATTTTAATGCCTTTTGGTTACCTTTTTTAAAAAGTGAGTGTCAATAGGCAGTGCTCCCATTTAGCTACAAGACTGGAAATATTGTTAAATTTGAAGTATAATTATGGTGTTTTATTAAGTGGCCAGTGATAGTAACCTTCCCTTATCAAAAACATTTTATACTTGCATTAACACTAAAGTACCTTAATTTTGATTAAACTGAACTTGTACTTATATTTAACTTATAAATTATAATAATAAACTTATAGTTAATATGAATAAAATCAATCAGAAAATAAGAGTATTGGTAATGCCTAGTAATAAATAGTTCTTAACCAAAATATATGAACTCTGAGTACGTACGAATGTGGCGTGTGGTGTCTCTTTGGTGTGATTTTAGACTCTTTTAACCTTATTTCTGCATAAGGCGGAATAATATTCGAGAAACATAACTTAAACAGGGCTTCAGAAAATTTGGAAGTAACCTTGAATTTACTATAACTTACTTGCCTGTCAGCGGCCCCAGTCAATACGAAATCTCTCGCATCACGAGGAAGACAGCCAGATAAAAGGCCCATTTCCTAAGCCCCTCGCAGACATTCAGAGAATGGCTACGCCCGCAGAGAAAGAAACTTCATGCCAATCCACTTCTGCATACTTACTTATTCTGTAGCATCACGCTCACTTGGCGAGTATGTCCAAAGTTTCGGAGATTCCTAAAATCAGGAGTTTACGTTGCTTTCCGCCAGTGTGTACAAATTTTGAAATTTCTCAAGGAATTTTTTTATGAAACACAGCCTATGTCCATCTGGGAAAATGTATATTTCTAACAGTAAAAGAATTATAAGAATCAGCCCTGTACTTTCCGAGATTAGCCGTTATATATCAACAAATAAACAAACTCGCATACCTGTTATTAATATTAGTATAGATAAAAAATAATTTCCCCGCAGTTTGAACTTTTTAATTTCCTAACATTCTGTATAGCTGAGATGACATGGTCCAGAAGGGTGTTAGCACCTCGAGTTGCATCGAGAGAGGTGATAACCAGAAAATGGACGCAATAGCTTCCAAGTCCATCACTGTTCCAGCGATGGGAGTATTATCGCAACCCTTGTGGCGGCCCCTGGTACTGCTGACGTCGTCCTGGAGAGGACAGCGTCCCAGGGGAAGGGGTAGGGTATGTAGGTGAAGTATCCGCGCGTAACATTATATTACGTTCGCTATCGGTCCATTTGTTATTCTGCAGAAATCAGAGCCAATAACTAACTTGTAATAGATATGCATGGAAATCATCACCAACGCCCTTTGTGGCGTCAACAAAGCAAAGAGTAACTTATTATGTTTGAAGTCCTAACTACAGATCAGCGAATCCGCGCATTATACCCGTCTTTAGTAATAATTAACCTCTTCAAATGGCGGTAAATAAGTTTTATTACTGATTTTATGTCCGAGAACAATTTTTCGAGTTAGGTAAGATTTACAACCAGCTACTTTTGGTTTTTTTTTTTTTTTTTTTTTTTTTTTCTTTTTCTTAATCTCTCATTTCTGATATCCCCGAAACAATCCCAGGTCTCAATTCACGAGGGCATGCATATTTGACTGTGCAGTGGAGTTTATCTCGGGACACTCAAGGTCTCTATACTCTTCCAGGCTCTCGTCATCTCCCATTACCTACTCAAAATTACAAGGAAACCACAGGTCTGAAAATAAAAAAGAAGTGATCTTCATAGATGTACTTCTATAGAAAAATTACATTATTTAACTGTGAACAGAAGTTTGAACATTTATTGTTTGGAAGTTGAATGTTATAACGTTTTGGGAAATGCCATTTAAAGCTCCGGATCACATAGCGCCAAATAAATTAGGGTCTATTTTAAGAGCACACTAGACTGTTCGTACGGCGAATTTAATATTTTCCTGACGGTAAATAAACGGATGGGACGTGTAGGTAGTGTTGTAAGGTCTCGCGACCTAGGTGAGTGGGCGAATAAACAGCGTTGCCCAACAACGTGAATGTAACAAACTGCGCAGTTGAGTAACTCAAAGTGACCTAGGAGAGAGATCTGGTCTAACAATCCTCGCCTGTGTGAGAGAGCAATCAACTCCGGCCAACTGGTCCAGCTCAAGGACGCTGCCAGTGAAAGTGATTACCCCCCTTACGAATGCTTAGGAAATGTTTGCTACGGTTTGTTTTCTGTTTCTTCGCACTTTTCAATCAAACCTTTGAAAAATCAACCCATGTTTAAAGGGCCCTCTAAAAATGTCATGGAAAACAAGCTTTTTAAGCTTGTCATAATAATGAAGTATCTGAAAGTTTGTTAAATTGAATTTTTTTTACACATTGTCTATGTTTTATCATATTTCTATGGATAAAAAAAATATAAAATAGGTGTGTTGGCAAAGCCCAATGATACATAGTTCTCATACAGTATATTTTTAAACTGCAGAGTGCGCACGAATGCGTTCTATTGTCCCTTTGGTGTAATTTCCTAGATTGAGCTCAGCTTTGTTTGCATAAATCGTACGGGGATAGCCTGAAGATAGATGTTTTGCCGTGCTGCTTGTGAATATGTGGATGTAACCACGAGTATTTGTTCTCCTCAGGCTGGAGAGGCTGGTAAATTATTTAAAAAAAAAAATATTTTTTGTGACTCACGCATTTCTTTCGCTCTTAAATTCGTAATTTATTTCACTAAAATGAGCTTGTTTATGAGTGCTCAATGCCAAACACATTCGTATTAATACTGATTTCTCTTTAAACCCCATTGGAGGGTGTGAAATAGAGATACAAAATAGAGACAATATTTAATTTAATAGACAGTATACTATATTGACTGGTGGAAGTACTTATTACAATTCCTTCGTAACACAAAGTTATAAGCACAAGTAAATATAAATTATTCATTTACCACCAACAGTTGAACACCAGCGACTTTGTCGAACACCAGCGCTCGTTGTGGACAAAATTTCCCCAATGCCAAGTTTTGCCATGAGGAATCTTGTTTTGTTGCAAACCTGAGTAGAATAAATATTTGTTCTTACTCGTCGTGACTCAGCTTCCGTGACCGTCGTTTCCCCGAAGCTGGAACGAGTTAACGATCACAGTTAGAACATAAGGGGCAGTTGTGAGCACGGCGTCCACACTTCAGAGGCGAACAGAGCGGAGAAACTTTCATCCGAATAATTAAACCACTTTCACGTGTCACTTTCTCGGGTGCATCGGAACAGGAAATGTGGGAAGCCTGCTCCACAGTTTTTAGCTATCCTAATAAAATTCTAATTTTAAATTGGTGAAGTTGGTCTGAGATGGTGAGGAGAAATTATTTTTTACGTAATAAAGTGTGGATTTCAATAATTACTGAGCGTGGATGACGGTAGCTGTTCGAATTCTTATCTCATTCACATGCACTCTTGAACTTTTTCCTTCATACTTTCGTAGGAAAAAAAAAAATCTTTGTTGGGAGTTTAATGAACTTTCTGTTTCAAACTACGGAACGTTTTCGTGGCCATTTTCTATATTTCAACTCTTTCAGTGGGTAACGGGAAAACCCGTTAGTTTGTCGGTTCCTTGTTTTTCTAATTTTCGAAGACGTATCAGCAGTGAACCCAGTTTTCGTTACCACTATTGTGAAGGAAATTGAAGAAGACTCTCTGGATATGGATATTAACGATACTCGATTATGGTCATCACACAAATCTGTATTTCACTGCTAAGTGACACACCTTCATACTGATGGTGTCATGGTATAGGGAGCGATCTCCTATCACCCTCGATCTTCACCTGTGCGACAGTGAAGGCGCAGCAATACTGGGTACATCGTTCCCCGTCAGCAGTTGTAGCGCTAAGAGAACATTCTGGAAATTCTGCGGTCTCGTGTGCTTCCCTATGGCGTTGGCAAAGTGAAATTCTCCATCAGGATAATGTCCGCCCACATACAGCAAGAGTCTCCCAGGACTACCTTCACGCTGTCGAAACCCTTCCTTGTCCACGCATGTATGTATATATGTTTAACCCATTAATAGTTTCTTCTAACTTTTCTGAAGTAATTCTTAAGTTCTACTTCTCCCTCCGCCTCATGCAAAATGCTGAACTAAGTCTGTAGTATGACAACAACGCGACATCGTAGTACCGCATTGGTGCGCACTCAATGTAATACAATTTTCCATTACAATTGTTTCCTACTAACCATTACCAACACATCTGTTTTCTCCCTGTTTTTATTAATTATTAACGAAATATAATAATTAATAGATAAATTTTAAGTAACAGTTTTTGCTAGAACATGAGATAGTATTATTTTAACAGAAGTATTATAAAACAAACACTTCATACATGGCGTAATTTTTCAAAGGTTTGATTCAAAATAACTGAAGATATTGCACATGGGCCATAGCCAGCCAGCTAGGATCGCAGCTTTGACCATAAGTAATGTTTGGTTCAACAGCTTATTAACAGCACTTTTGTGTACAAGCTGTGTAATTTTATTTCATAGTGAATGACTCAATCGGCTTGATGTTTTAAACAGTTATCCGAATCATCGTTGCCTCTGTCTGTGCCATCTTTAATTCGATTTCGACATCTCATTATGGACGCTGCAAAGTTTCTAGCCACGAATTATTTTCAGTTACAGTTTTAATTGGCATGTATGACTTATTTGCTTTAGGAGCTATCGTTTACGGTGGTATCAATGGAGGAAGCTTCTGGTTGCCTTGACAATGATATTATTAAGATAAGGAGAGATTAGGTAGTTTTGGTTAAGACAGAACTTCCGCGTTAACTAACTACTGGTCATTTGAATATACATACCTAACTCTCTTCTCTTCACAAATACAAGTATCAACACTTGTAGAATATTCATTCCAAAATTACTTTTTTGTTGATGTAGTCATTATTCATATTTGGTATACGTCCGAATAGTTAACTCGGAAACGTTCCTTACGTCTATAATGCAAAATTATACTGTATGACCATTGATAATCTTAAAACAATTGCAATTTACAAATTAGGATCTAGAATGTAATCAGTACCATGTAGTTTAGTTTTCTGGAACTGTCACAGTCTTTGAGAAACACTTTCCGTCAATATATAGTAACTCCCTATAGTAATTTGAATATATTTCTAATTAAATATGGTGAACAGTTTTTTTTTTTTTTTTTTTTTTTTTTTTTTTTTTTTTTTTTTTTTTTTTTTTAATCGTGGCTCCGACTTATCCCAAACGTATTTATTAGGACTGACGTCGTGTATTCAAGATCATCCCTTCTCATGCACTGAAATGAATAGATTATAGGTCTCATTTTAAAACGAGTTGCCTTATCATGTTAAATATGAAAATGGATATTTCCCAATTTTGGATACGGTGTGGTTTTAGCTGAAATGTCCACAACTATTTTATAAGCCCGGATACTTAAACCAGTAGTCCAGAGCTATACCACAATAACACCACCTGGGAACTTCGCAATGAGAACAAAAGAGTCATATAAGTAACACTCGCCAGGTATTCGCCAAACCCATGCCCGTCACTGAGCGAAGTGGAGCAGTCTGAAACCTCTGGACTCACATTCAGGACGGCCTGGGTTCGAACCCTGTCTGGTCATCCTCATCTCGATAATCCGTCGTTTCCTGAGATCAAATCACGTGAATGCTGGGATTGTTACTTCGTGCAGGACGAGCCAGTTTTCCTCTTCGTCTCTTATTCTCTGAGCAACTTGCTAATGACCTCGCTGTAGACCAGAAGTTAAGTCTTACCTACTCACACGCATCCATCAGGTTGTCATATAACTTTGTTTGATTCAGCTATATATGGGACAGTCTTATTTTGTTCAGAGACAAAGAACTACTTACTTTACACCACTACAACCAATAGGACGCATTGCTTGTAGTGATCTATGCTTAAGAGCTGAACTCGTCCTTGGAATCAAAGTGTAGCAACCTCCCAGTGGTAGGCATGTTTCACTTTCAACACTTCCAGATGCCAATCGAAAGTCTTTCTCAACCTCTTTGGTCCCACTGTAATAAGGACTATCTGTAATGTGCCCGAGATACTTAGGAAAAAAGACCAAACCTTCTGGAACTGAAGACATTAAACAGTCCTAATCTTGTGCTGTGTGTTTATGCTGAATACTGTAGGTGCCATAAACATCAACTTAATGTTCAGGGTGTGCATATGTGAATTTCACACATGCGAACAATCCTACTTACTTCCCAAGGGGTGTTCGGTAATATGTGTACAAGATGGTACATGTACGTAAGCTAAGGAGGAATGACAGTGAATTAGGTCTCTTTGCACACTTTAACTGTACATGCCCCTACTTACGGATACCCGAATTTCGCGAAAATATATCACGACCAGTTGTATTTCACAACACTTTACCTCACATTAGCTTCCATGATTGGATGGTTTCCGTGTTGCGCGTCTTTAGGTGTCTACCTGCGAATCAAAAACGCACAGTACTGAAGTTACCTAATCCTGATTGGCCGGTTAAGTAAGAGAATATTTTCTCACAAAGACACGCCTCCAATAAGCAAAAGAAAATCGTTGCTATACCTGTAAGGTATACCCTAAATCTGAAACATTGAGAATGTCACTGTTTCAATCAGTCAAACACATATGACTGATTCAACTGTCACTTCAGTGAATTTAACAGATGAATCAATGATATAATGACAGATTTCCTTCACTTATTGATTCAGTGAGATTTCCCACTGATTCATCAGTCATTTTTTCACTATTAACTCAGTGGTATATTTTTTACTGATGGATCAGTTAACAGTATGTAAAAATGGCCGTAAAACAATGTTTAAAAATGGCCGTTAATTAACGTGTACCATGTAAAATAACGAATAAACTAATGAAACCAATACAAAATACTTCCTGAAATGTGTTTCGTCTTTCAAAACGCCATTTTACCTAGTAATATGAACATTCATCCTTTCATTCCGTTTTTTTTTTTCGTCTTTCATTTCGTTGTCATGTAATGACCACACCACTCTGTTAGAAGGTTTAAACTGCATATAATGTGATGAAGAGAGTGCACTCATATATTCTATTCGTTTTAACAAACCTAACGGTATCAATTAAACCAAAAACGGAAAGTAAGAGCATACAATTTAAACCTTCACGATTTTGCAGCGTAACTATAAGACATATATTTTCCTCTCCGTATTTCAAGTTGGTGTGATAGCGCAGATGAAAAGGTACAGACCTAGAAACGAAATATTTGTGAGGTCAATCCTAGCAACCTCCAAGGATCTTTTTACTTTTTTAAATTACTGTAAATTGTGCAATATAATTAGTAAACTATCGTAAATATGATTATTTCACGTAATTATTTGCCTACATTCAATTAAAATAATATTCAATTCACCACTGTAGCCGGCCGTTACTAATTCAATCAGTGAGATTTTTTCACTGATACAATCAGCGGTTTTCCACTGATTCTAAGTGGAGCCATTTCCACTGATTCGAGTGGTTTAATTTCACTGCGAATCGGTGGTTTTAGAGTGTAGCATGTAATGCTGGATACCTAGAGAAGGGAGAGGACATTTTGCATCTGAGGACTGATCACCACATGACTTAAGGAAGGCAAATGAATACACCCACAACGTAGAAAGGTTGAATAGCTATGGCTACGAATAGGGCCATAAATACGTGCTTAATAGTCCCCGTAGTTAAAGGCTATTTAGGGTAAACATAGCCCCTTTGAAAGCGCTGCTTAAGGTTTATTTATTCTATGTTCTTTTATCATGTTTAATATTAACATGGTCGTTGGTCTGATAGCTTTATACACGCGCCAGACAAGCGCAACTGCAAAATTATTTCGGAAGTGAATATTTATAATTTATGAATTTGTGAGTTCTAACAATTATACGCGTTAAAGAAAAGAAAGATATCAAAATAATTTTAAACATTGACAAATGTTTATCTAACACTTCTAACTAAACGTTATTATGGATTACTCTCTCTCCATCATTACCAATGTCACTGAGCACATGCCAACCACTGAGTACGTTAAAACATAAGCAGTTGGAAGCAATGATATTTTTCAAGGGGTGATTTCAAAAGTGGTCTAACAACCGTGACAAAGCTATACCTCGGAAGGAAAACCGCCGAATATAGATTGTAAAACTGTCGACGCAGAAAGGAGTTTAGGTAACTGTCCAGAAGCCACGACCATTAGAAATAAAAAGCTACTAACATAGCGGAAGGTACATGATCTTTATTAAATGAGTTGCAAAAGTAGTAGAGATTTAGTCAGGGGGGGGGGGGAGGATGCAAGTACTATACATCAAAACCTATTAAAATTTGTGTATATTTAATTGATTCCGCCGTTATTCCGCATTAATTATTCTTTAAAAGGTAAATACCACACAATGGTGCTTACCGTATTTGCCAAGTGTTATAATGCTAACAACAAATGTTGATACCCAGATGAATGCTAAAATAACGCGAAAAAAAACATGCCTCAGAATTACTGGTTCTCATTCGTTACTTCAGCGAAAGCATATTCATCCCGCAACTCCAAATATTTTCTCGTTATACGTAACGCTTGATTGCCGCTGCGGATCGGACTGTATGTTGTAGGGTTACAATATTAGAAACTGTGGCATTCTGAAACTTTCTTTCGTAATGATAATTCACGAAATTTTTTTTAAAATATGGACTGGATTTGCAAATACCAAGTTGTGCACGCGGGCGGTTGAAAAATGTCACTGAACCAGACCAACTAACCAGCTTTCTCCTGTTCGCCTTGAGTGTAAGACAGGAACTTGAGTAGGCTACCCAGCACCCCCCTATTTGAACTCCCCCGTGTGCAGAGATGCCCTACATCTGTCCGTGCACAAGCTGATCCGCTTCTCCAGATGACCTTAATCTCTGCACTCAGCTGTGCACAGCAACGCTTCTGCGAGCTGGCTACTACTGCTACCGAATGCAGTACGTTTCGCCACGAAAACATTCTGACACACATCTAGACTCATTATAAACCAATGATACTCCTTTAGGTGTGAAAATGGGAGGGAGCGAAGAATTAAGGAAATGTTCGGTTTTTCGCTTGAAGCTAATATTTTGGTTTATTTTAAAAGTAATAATATTTAAATAATTTGCAATAATATTTTACACGAACAAAAAAACCCTTTCATTTACATTTACGTCAAATTCTTCCCAAATTGTATAAAACACCCTTAGTTTAATTTTCATATAATTAAACGTATTTCGTAATTCTATTTTTATAACTGGCAGTTAAATCACTAACTTCCTTATTTTGGGCCATAAAAGTAACAATCAATTAAATTACTTACAGAAAGTTAATAAATGCAGAATTCAAATTCTGTGAATTACCTCATGACAATTGCATATTAATAAAGTAAAATTTGTTCACATTAAAATACCTTGTTGAATACTAACCAGTTGTATTAACTATTGTTTGTGGGAGTCTAAAAATATTTGTAAATTACATTTTGCTAAGCATACCTTAAGGTGAATTACGAACATATATTAAAACTTTTCTTATTTAATTCTTTAGTGTAAATTTCTTCATCTAATTTATTTGCACAACATGAAAAAAAATGAAGGTTACGCGAAATATCTATGAAATAAATACAGATTACAATTTTTTTTTTTTTTTTTTAACTTTATGGGATTGACAGTCCACGTTATAGCCACAGCATTTGAAAAATTATTATATTAAGTACTGCATTTATTTCATGTCTTACGTCTCTTTTGTATTACAGTATATTATATATATTAATATTAACTTGAAGCAACTCTTTCTCCCTCCCCCCCCCCTTTCTCACTCTCTCTCACATATATATATATATATATATATATAATATTATATATTATATATGTGTGTGTGTGTGTGTGTGTGTAGTGTGTGTGTGTGATCAGGCACCTAAAGCAGGCCATCTGAATGACACTGCCACATTCAGTGGTAGAAGAAAATATTTCAGCCAAAGTTGCTTCGGACCAAAGCGCTAATAATATGATATTGAATATTTCCTCCTACATGCAAGGTTAAAGAAGATACTAAGTTTAACTTCATTACTTTAAAATAAATGATAATTTTTATTAACGCCTTCAACTGTGCGTATGCTCATGATACATTTTTTATTGCACCATGCACATTTTAGTAAACCATGATCAGTGTAAAGGTTTTTTGAGGTTTTCACTTTTAACTACAAGCATGTACAGAGTATACAATTACAGTTTGTGTTAAGAAAAGATTATCATTTTAATATAAATGACAAAAGTTAAATATGAATAAAAATAAAATAAAGTACAATTTAAAAACAAAAATAATTTCTTAAAAATTGATATTACTCAGGCTACAGACACCAGAATAATAAGAATAGCCAAAACATGAAACTTCTTAATGTTACTACGCCCTATAGCACTAACAAGGCGACACAAAGTATCAACACATCAAGAACACCGTCATAAACGCAACCAGAAAGGCTAAGGGAAAATTTTGTTTCAAATTTTGATATACTCATTAAAACAATGAATGGGTTGACAGAACTGTAACATATTTTGATCATCTTTTCAAAATTACAAACTTATTCATTTAAGTCCTTTATAAAATATTTAAACGTTCATTTTTTGTACTGGTATACTTGGCGCAGAAGAAGAGCCGTCAAACGCTTATGAGTGAATAATACTGCAAGATATAAATATTTTCCACAACGTCCTTACACTGTAGGAATGTTCTGTATTTTATCTCTATCAATTTCACAATAAGATCGTTTTCCAACAAACGATCTTTTAAAATTTGACTCACATCTGGTAGCATAAAAACGCGTTCTTTGCATATTTGGGCAGTGACACATTAATGTAAAGTTTTTCCAAAACATTTGACTTGACATTCGTTTCTGTTATATTCTCTCAAGATTGGCGAAATAATTCAAATAGCTAAAACAACAGCCTTCATAAAATTTACTCTCCATGAAAAATAACCTTATGCAACTTTTACTACGAGCATTCATGCTCTATATTCTTTCCATGATTCATGAATATAAACAGTTTGTATGATTTTGGTCAAAATACGAGAATTGACATCTTTTAAGACGTTACCAAGGCTAACATTTAACGTTTTAAAAAAAAAAAAATTAAAAATGCCTTTAAAGCAATTACCTTTTCAAACAATGCTCACTCATTACATTTCCATTTGCATTTTTAGAGTTCATTAATTGAGCTAACAAAAGCGAACCACTCAGGGACCACTGCTTATGAGCCTAAAGGGCTTTAAATTACATTAATACATGATACGCGGTACTTATCTGTATTCGTCCCCCCAGGAGAAGACTCGGCGAGAGACCAACTACGGGGCTGGTATTTATACTTAGGTTTACAGTCCAGCCCCTTCCACAAAACGAGTCTCGAAAAAAAAAAAAAAAAACATTTTCCCATCAATCATGAACATCGGTCATTCTAGAAGTAAAGAAAAATTCCGGGAAAAACATCCTAAGGTGGCACCATTTTTTTCATAATTTGCTGCGCTTGTTGCGTTGCGGGGCGATCGTAGCGACATCCGCCGGCGACATCAGGAAACACAGTCCGTCCGCTAGTCAGCTTTGCTGGTCAAAACTACGTCGATTGTATCAGGTGGGGGTAGGAAACACAAAATGGCGCAGATGGTATAGGGCACGTTCGCCGGGGCAGACTGGGACTTGTGCAGAAAATGAGACCACCTGTCTCAGTGTACGTGATTTTATACACCACTGATGTCGAGAGGATGACCACTGTTCCTAGCCCGTTAATTATTTTCTTTCAGGTATTTTTTATACTTTTAGTAGTATCGTTACTTTACACACTTTCTTCCGTTCTTCTCGTTCCTGTATTTTCTTTGTAGTTCATTGCCTCCTGAAGATCTTAACGAATTCTATTATCACTTAAATCTGTAGAAATTCGAGGAAGACCTAAAGCGGTTTCACAATAAAGCGTTGCAAGGCGACGCGACGAGCATTAGCCAATCAGAGACTTGGCGCTGGCGTCGAGTGTCGAGATATTGCACGAGCGACCAACATTGGTTTAGACGCTCGTCGCCAGCGTCGGGGAATAAGAAGAATAACATTTCTCTACTTCCTAATAAATAAACTGGCGAGAAGCTGAGATAAAGAACAAATGAAAATATACATAAACTTTTGCAGAGATATTAATTGGAGTCCGAATTTACATCAATTTTACCTACATTTAGGAAAACAAAAGTATGATTTCTGGTGCCTGAAGTGTCGTTAATGTTATACAATATCATGTTTAATGTTAATATAATACTTTTCCTAAATAAAGTGTATATTAGTAAAAATAACAATTATGTTTACTATATGGCAATAAACTTCACTGCCTTTCGTTCGTTTTCGGTATTTCATTGGGAACTTCTTTGCAGGATCCAGATGGCAGCACGGGCTGTGTCGCTAGCGGCGACCGCCAGACGCGACTATCTATTGTGAAAACAGCTTAAATCCTAAAGCATTTTCACCGGAATATTTTACATTATAATGACAATCTCGCAGCAAATGTTTAACTGTAGTTCTCTTCTGTAGTGGCTGGTTTTATTCATCGGCATTCATATCAATGCCGTCAACTAGCGGATCAAAAAACACAAATTCCTGCTTCGGAGGAATAATATGCGACTGACATGGGGAAATTCTAGCTGTCAGATAACCACAAATTATTTTCGATGTTATAATTGGTCGATATGTAACGTGAAGCTTAACAGTTAAAGTAATATTCTGTTTCTCATATTCATGTTCTGTTACCAACATGTGCCATATTATAAATTACTAAATCTTCTTCTGCGTCGCTGTTCGATTCAAAGTTACTAATGAAACAGTATTTTGACTTCTTTCGCAGTGAATGCTAATTTATGCTGACTTACAGTTGCAAATAAAAAATTTAATGACGCAAAACCTCTTGTTGAAACCTGGATAAGCGTGGAGACATGTCTTCCAATGTTCATCAGTAATACAACACTGAACTCTTCAAATGTTCTCGCAATTTTCAGCGAGAAATGTTGAATACCTTAGCAGTTTCGTCCCCAGAACAATCTGCAGCTGCCTATGCTCACAACTCGTCATGCCGCCACCAAACAAGTTTGATTTCTTCGCTTCAAGTACTTTCGCTTAGGCATACCAGTGGCCTAACTTAGTATGTCGACTTCTCAGCATGGTGACTCGAGTTCACCCCATGTGGGAAACAGCAGATGGTAGCGGTAGTTATAGCACGTTCTTTTCCCCGTCCTTGCTTCGATCGTTGCTCAAGTAGACGGCCGAGTTGCGAGCCAATTTTCCGAGGTTACCAGAGACTGCGGACCACAGTTCGGATGCCCCTCACTAGGCGGGTCAATAATCCCAGCCCTAAGTTGCACCCAACCTCAATCACGACGTTTGTTTATTTTTAAATGCAGATAACATATAGCAATCCTGAGTGTACGTCCGAAAAATTGTTTTACTTTGTGTTTTCTTATAATTTCAAATCTGCGCTTCTTTCGACGTCTGTGCCTTAGTCTACCACTGGAATTCTTATTTGCTTTACACATCACTGTAGAATGGCACTTTGCAACCACATCAAAATTATACATTTGTGGCGTACGGCATTGAATATATGTAAACGCGTCGTCTCATATTACGTTCGATCACTACTTGTATACAAATACGGTATTAATCCTAATCTTTCCCTCATTGAACTGTACGACAAATGTTTGACATTACGATTAGAAACATTGAACTTCAATTAACTTCTGTCGCACATATCCGGAAAGCTATAGTAACGACTTCCTTGTTAAACAAACTTGTTTGAAATTTAAAAAACATCTGGTATTCGGACTAGAACGCAATACCTGCTGGTTGGTAGACAGGTGCACTCACCATTATTCAACCAGAAGCAACTTAAAATTTTAAAGTGAGCTGTCTAGTTTATGCCGGAATTAAAAAAAAAAAAAATCTGAGGCAATTAGGTACTCGCGTGTCTTGAATCGTCACTAGCAGGAACTGTCTACACTGTGAACTGTAAGAATGGACGGTAAAGCAAGCGTGTTGAAAGACAATGCGTGCCATTGCCACACTGTTATGTGAAATACTTCTAGGATGTACATTCACCAGAAATACGCCATAGCGTCACACGGCTCTTGTGACGAAGTCCGGAACTATTTACGGTGCAAGGCAACTGATTCGATGAGTGCCTAGACATAGTAGTCAGACTCTGGGAAATATCACACTTACTATTTAAATTACTACCAAATAATGTCACGTGACATTTTTAAAGTTTTAAGGGAGAGCACTTTGTTCGATTTATTGCAACACATTCGATTGCTCCAAGGCTAAAATAATTAATATATGTCAAGAGCAGCGAGTTGGTTAGTGTTTGCCGCGGCGTGAATACATTTCCTCCCACTCTGGATAAATTGTCAATTAAAAGTACACGAGGTACGATATATATATATATATATATATATATATATATATATATATATATATATATAATTATAACGATTAAACATGTTATATAAATAACATGAGATGTCAAAGATGCAGCGTCACGCTTGCTTGCAAAATTGAGTGTTTAATCGTTATAATTGCTTCATCACTTCACGAGTTAAGTTCTAGGTTGGTATTGCGCGTTATAACAATTTGTAAATTGTGATCTTACGTTGAAGTAAATGAAAAATTTTAAACTCAGATACACAGCACCCATAGAATTCAACTTCCAAGTAAATTACGGTTTAAATAAGGTATTTTAACGATACTGCAATGTCAGGTAAAAATTTTTTGCACTAATAACACTAAAATCAGTGTGCGAACACGCAAACCTGTTCGCACACTGATTTTATTTCTAACAAAATAAAAACATCACGCATCTTCGAGAATGGTTGTCGCTAGAGTCAGTTGTATAGCAGTTTATGGAGGCAATTGCTTTAAGCTGAGTCTACAATGGCAGACACAGAATAAGACGTAGCTTGTAACGTGAGTAACAATGTAGTTTGCAGAGTCATACAATTCTGGCCATATAAATTGTATAAAATGCAAGTCTTGCCATTAGGATTGTCACCACTAACCAAGCATCATTGACGAGACGATACCATAAACAAGGGAATAAAATATAACATGAAAATGATTTTTTTATATTTATTATAAGTCTATCCAGGATTGTTTTTTTTTTTTTTACAAATAAGAGTGGTAATGATCGATTTCCCTGTTGTCTTGGAAATCTTTTTCGTGTTACATTATCATTGGTGGTTGCAACTGGTTATTACAAATAGTTATAGACACGGTACTACACACTACATTGCGAATGTAATGTAGACCAGCCTCTACTCCGTGAGTTTGGAACTTGATACAATACCTCAGCTATAAATTGTTAGTTGTGTCACCAATTGTATTTTAATTATTTCATGTACGTATTGTATTTCTGACACGAAACGTTTCCATCGTACTAAAAGAACACTTATTATAAGTAATATTTCTCCGGGTAATGACACTAGGAATAGAAGTAGGTGTAAGACGTGGCTGGCGGCAGCCGTGGTGGTAATTACGTGTCGCAAAATTGCGTGCGATACGGCGACCAGGCGCTATACCACACACGTGACGTAACCAGAGCGAGCTGCTACTGCAAGCGAGCGGCGACAAGTTCTGAGGAGGGCGAGGCGAGTGTGGAAACTGCAGACCGGGTCTTGTTCCCAACTCGCTGTCGTCAATGTGTCGCAGTTACCACATTACTTCACACACACGCACTTACCTACCGTGACAGCCGTGTCATAACTCTTCCGCTCGCTACACGGTCCTGTGAGCAAGAACACGTTCCACAACTGCCTGTAGGGTAGGTATTCGCGATCATTGAACACCTTTCACGTCAATATTTGGGGGAAAAAAAAAAAAAAAAAAAAAAAAAAAAAAAAAAAAAAAAGTCATTTTCCTTGTGCTTATTTAAACAGGCACTCTGAGAGTCATGCGCTTAGTAAAGTTGGTAACGATGGAGAGAATGTAGACCCTTGTCATAACCTTTAATTGAAGTATTAAGTAAACACATATGAATACTAAAATTAATTCTGTCGTTTTGTGTTTTCTTGTTATGTGTATAAACTGTGTATGAATAACCAATTATTTACCTTTTTAATATTTATTTTTCTAATAATTCATAGTTTCTCTGGGCCAATGCGCCAATAAAGTTATCAGGTTCATGGAAATGTTAATTTAACACTTGGCGGAAGAATACATAGCATCCATACACATAAACCGTAAGTAGAGCTTTCAAAAGTACTCAGTGTAGTGTGGACAACCTATATCAAACCTGTGTCCACGGTCCAAATAGGGAATCAACAATGTTAAAGAAAATTTTTTTATTTATATCCATTTTAAAGATAACTGTTTCACCCATAAAAATCATTAATAACAAACTTTCAGACAATTCTGTATCTTTTATAAATTAAAAAATTAAGCAATGTATTAATTTTTGTTATAAGATTTATATTTCAGTGTTAAAAGTTGTATCAGAATAAAATTAAAATAAAAGTAAATAAAAAAAATCCTTAGGAATAAGAAGTATGTTTATAATATAGGACAAAATTAATAAACATTGGCAAGAATTCGTAACGTAACAGTATAGATATACTTTATGTTTAAAGACGTTTCCTTAAAATGGTTACTTTGAGAAGGGATTGATGTAACATTGATGCCATCTCTTGGCTGCAAGCTTGGTATCCACCAAGCTGCAGCTGTTTCCTGCATCTAAGGCAAACAAGCACAGGAGCAATAAGTGCTACAGTGTTGGGCGCAAAAGTACGGCATCACCATTAAGCGTAAGGTTCCGAACTTTCGTGCAGAGATGTTGTAGTGCAGCGTCTACATATAGGCCTTTAAGGCCGGTATTCCAGAACGTTTAGTTTGGCATTACATATGTGCTACCATCTGGGGTGATTGAAAAGCCATGACACCCTGAACTCGCGGAATGTATTTTTGTTCGTGTTTTATCTATGTCCTGAGATGGTATCGGATGTGCTGCATTTTATTATTCGCCACCCCGTGCGAGTCTATAAACAAATGAAACCAGCACTGTGAAGTGTTTATTAACAACTAGGGGCCCAGCCCGTGACCTTTTTTTTAGTATTATCACATGCCTAGAACAGAGTTACGATGTTAAACATTTTTTTCTATCGTGCAAAGACTGAAAAAAAAATTATGTGAAATTTACTCTGTATTGTATATAGTTCTATCCACTAAGCCACTGCGGCCCCACTTGGAATCGCTCTATCCATTGAGCCACTAACGCCCCACTTGGAATCTCTCTATCCACTGACCCACTGTGGCCCCACTTGGAAATTAACTCAAAATAGAAGCGAGACATTTAAAGTAAAGAAAAATGATATTACATTACCATCATATTTCTATGCAATAATCTCTATGCATTAATACAAAATTTTCATATAGGAAAAAAGTAACTAAAAACTAAGTTATTATGGTAAAAGGTAATGATTGCGTTATATCATCTTGCTGAAATTCGAATTTGACCTGTATTTGACCCTGAGGATTCACTATGCAAAATTTGAAGAACTTCTGTTAAGTTTCAAGGGACTTAGAAGTATTAAAGACGGACATACAGACAGAGACTATCTCCTTACTATAAAGGACAGCTTTTGCAAAAATAAATACCTGCTTGGTTTATCTGTTACGTTATCTGTAGCGCTGGCAGTGTGAAAAAAAAAATGTGCGTAGAGTAAAAACCAAAGTTATTATTATTTGTTTGGCGTGATATGTTTATTTCCTTATTTATTACGTGACAACTTATAGAACAACTATACAATATGTTTCATGTTTGTAAAGTGAATATTGTAGACGAAAATTTTAATGGCTTGCATGCATTTGAATAGGAGAATAACAATGCTATGTTTATATGTTCATAAAAAATAAATCTACAATATTTAGCGGTCCTTCAAATCGCTGCTGTATTGTATTGTTGAAGCAGAAGTCAGACAGCGATAAGGTATAAAACGACTCATCGATAATTACATTCATAAACCCAATGCGAAAATATTGAACAAGGCTGCAGACTTACATTTGTGCAGTATGCAGCGTAATAACTGAAGATATAACCTTATTTTGGGCCCTGGTATTAAAATTTGTTACCCGATCGTGTGTTAAAAAAAATTTTCTACTGACATATATATATAATTATATATGCAGTTTTAAATATTCTCTGGAATACACCTTTCAACCATTTTGTAGTACATTAGTACATAGATCGATTTTACTGTATTATTATTTTATGAGTTTTACTGGCTGGAATTGAGCAATTTTTGCAACTTGTTGAGCCATGGCAAATCTTACAATAACAGATGCGCCAAGGAAAATATTTTCATTGTGTTTCAAACCTGCAAAGAAACGTTACAAATTTGTGATATACACATACATACTTAACCTTTAAAAATTACTATAATCAGTAAAGACTTTTTACGGTAAAAACAATAGAATTCCTGCTCTCACCAATGAAATTAAAAAGACTACTCCATGCGTCAAGGACATTTTCATGCGCGCACGCACATCACTTTAGCATCGACATGACTATCGCTATAAGCCTCCCTAGAAACTTTGAAGCAATAGAAACACAACTTTGCAACTCATGCAAACAGTTTAAAACACAACGCAAATTTCGAGTTTCGCACGGGACAAAAGATATTCCTAACAGCCTGCATCAAAAATCAGCAAACCACGTCGCCAGTCGTGCCAACGTAAGTTGTAACACTTCCCGCCACTGAGGAAATGGTTTAACCATTCCAGAAGGCGGGCTGACATATAATTTGCACACACGGTGTATTATTTTCTTTGGCAATGTTAGGGCTTTATATAGAAAGGGATAAATGCAAAATGACTGTCGAATGTTAATAGTGGGTTTTGTTGCTAAATTCTGAGAGATCTAATTATTACCAATAAACCAGCGCTATTGTTAGAAAATTACTATCATATCGCACTAGCGCAGTTATTCATATAAATAGACTTTAATGAACATAACATGTGTCTAAATATGGGTAAGACGCATCTCTATCCTATTGTTGGTGCAAAGTTCAGTGGAGGGCTCTCGCGTATTTTTGTATGTATCTGAAACGTACATTCTGAAATACCGCGCTGTAGAAAAGCCGTTTTCAGCTATGTTGGAGTAGGTAATCCGCAATTGTATTTCTAATGTGCATGACGTCTTGAAAGCACTCGACAGGCCTCGCCTTTAGTGTGTTTTATTTTCGTATATCAGGGCATTGGACGCACGTGTGTTTCATACACACTGCCGCACGGTCCGCACTACTATATAGTGAGGCCAGCCTGTGCTCCTCTTTCCTCTTCATCTTGGGGTGTAAATTTTGAGTACGCTAATACACCAACCCCAAAATTATCCATTTCCATTCACTTGAATTTCTTCACTTTAGAATACAGCCTTTGGAGGATGTGGAAGACAAATGGTCTCAGCAGTAGCAGACGAACAAACAAGGCAGGGAGCTAGGAGACACAAATCCCATGGGGCTTGTGTCCGCGCATATATCAACTTACCCCTGTGTCCGGAAGTCAGATTGAGGAAGGGCACGTGCTGGCAGTGGTTCAAATATTCGCCATGGCGGTGGATATTTTCGGTTCAATGATGGATACTAGCTGGTCCATTGGGGTAGATTGCGAAAGAACAAGCCTATTGGTGTAAGTGGACATGGGGCTCCAAGGATAGCGAAGCTGATTACCTGTCCGAGGAGGTCAGTGCCATGGAAATCACAAAGAGCCAAGTGAATAAAAATGAGAATGATAAAACCCTGGATAGCCTTTCGTTAAGAAGGGCCTATGAAGTTATATATATATATATATATATATATATATATATATATATATATATATATGTGTGTGTGTGTGTGTGTGTGTGTGCGTGTGTGTGCGTGTGTGTGTAAAGCCTGCACATCAGTGGTCTCAACAGGAATGTCACCTCCAAACCAGCTGCCAAAACAACTCCCTTCAGTGAATCATAAGCAACATCACTACATAAAGTATCACTCGTCAGTAACATCAGCTGCTGATAGTAAAGAAAGTAACGTGACGTTGAAGAAGGGATTTGCAAGCTGATTCTCCCGTTACGATAGACGATTTCACTGTTCGAAGGAATGAGTCGTCATTTCTCGCTGGCGTTAAGTTTCAGGTGAATGTAAGGCATGGCGTAGGATCATCGGGACAAATCAAAAGTCAAAATTCTTTACATAATATTTCGATCAATTATTGGTATTTTTAATTCTAAAAAAAAAAAAAAAAATATTTCCTTGCTGCATTTCCAACGAATTTTTATCTGAAATATCTCAAGATTTCTGGCAAAAATTTGCGGGTTAGCCAGATACATGCTTAGAAATAAATATACTATTACTTCCTGACGCTTCAATTAGGAGGCTTGCTGTCATAAACATTGGATAACATAGAATTTGTCTGTTTACGCTTTAATAGATACCTGGTAGTAATATACATGCTTATCAAAATGTCTGTAAGTTAACTTCTATTTCAAGTCCACGCACATAAATATTTGTCGAAAGCTATTATGGCGCCGTACGGAAGTATTTGCAGCTTTATGTACTTCTAAGTTCTTTTCTTCCAGAGTTAACATCGAAATCAAACGTTACAAAGAAGATATGAGTTTTATTTTTTGAGCCTGATGTATTTCTGAAGCCTAATTTATAATTCTATAAAAATTTAATTCTATCTTTGTTTCAAGTCAGTGGTCCTTTGTGGAGTCTTAAAAATCGAACTTCTTTGCAAACACTTTACAGCAAGTAATTATATTTAAAAAAAAAATGGGTTTTGATTTTAACTGGATATATTCGAATTATTGGCATCCATTGAAAATATGCGCGACAGTATTTTACCTTGTATGTCTTCGCCAGAATTTGACTCAACATTACAATACCAAAGATCCTTCACCATATCATTCCCTGTTATACCTCTACAGATGCTCTTAGAATCTGTTGAGAATTTCTTCAGCGACAGGAATCCATACAGGATGGGTTCAGTCTCACACACCACAACTCTCATGCTGTATTCCTCACCAGATATGTCGACGGAAGTCATTCTATAATCACGGCTTTCCAACTGCGGCTCGAACGTCAGCACGGATTTCGACAACATGAAGGAATTCTGTGCCGTTGACACCGGTGTGATTTGTACCGCGATTTCTCGGAAAGTGTGTATTTCCAAACACTTCGATGAAAGCTTTCACTGCGTAATTGCTCTCTGTTAGTTACTTCTTGCCTCTGACAGTGGATATGTTAGGAATGTATCCTTCTGCCGCAGCTGATGCGCGTTGTCACGCCGACACCTCGCTTCCGCTTCGTCATGCTGACACAAGATAATATGTACTTCCGGCGACAAAGCTATGCCAAGCTATCGAAATAGTCTGTCCCACGAACAAGTGTACTTTTTGACACGTCTGGAAGTATTCTTGTTTAAAATTATGTCCACGGATGTATATTTTGTGTTTACATAATGGGCAGGTTCACAGTCAGGGGGTGTTGACACCGCTGTATCCATGGCAACCGATGTAAACATATGCACCTTCTAATTGTCAAAAAAGAGGTCGTGGTGGTAGAGCGATTACACTGCTCGCCTCCCACAAAACATAACCGGGTTCGGACCCTGGCCGAGCCACTCTGGATTTACACAAGTGGGAATGTTGCCAGACGATGCCGCTGGTCAGCGAGTTTTCTAGAGGATCTACCGTTTACCCGCCCTTTCATTCTGGCGCTGCTTCATTCTCATCACGCTTCACGCTCATTGACGCTCAAGACCTCGACGTTACGAGCCGCTCAAATATATTCTCTCGCTCGCTCACGAACTGGCGTTTACAGTTCCTTTGATGTGGGCAAAACCTGTTCTCTGATTGGCTGTATGAGACTTTAGGAACGGGTGTTGTGTCCGACTGGCTACTGAATGTTGCAAAAGGTCTGCTATTGGCTGGGGTACTAGCAGGCTTTGATTGGCGAACGACGTTCGAACATGTAGCAGGCTAGCGACGTGAATCTAGAGTTCGCGTTATAAGAGGCGGTGCCTTCTATCTATTCTTACTCTGGCTATGCTGTGGAAGTGTTGATCTTAAGAAATGTTACTAGGAAGTATCTGGAATTATATAATCTGCAGTGACGAAGCTGTATTCAGATCACTTGTTCGAGACGGAAAAATATACATAAATCACGTCAACCTTTTTACAGGCAACATCACCACAAATGTGCAATTTGTTATGCTGATGGAGTTAGACAATTTCGCGACCCTTAAAAATTATGCATATGCTTTTGATATTTTTGCACCTACTCAAATGCGAAAAATTGTACCTATGTTATAAAATACATGTCCTATTTAATTTAAATATGCACTACAGAAAACTACGAAATGGTGCAATAAGATAGCAGAAAAAAAATACGAGGTCTTGAAATTGTGATCGTAGTTAGTGTGATGACTGTGAATCAGTAAGCGAGTTTTTTTTCTTTAGTGTTAACTAACTAACTTGCTCGCTTAACTGCTGAATATCAGCTATTCGCTTTTCAATGCCAGGGATGCTGCAGAAATACTTTCTATCTACTTCAATTTTTGCGGGGTTGCTTTTGGAGTAATGCAAAACGTATCTTGGTGATGTTTAAATTTCTTTACCACCCCCTCGTTATAGCTAGCAAGGGCCATAGTCAGCTTTCCTGGCTTTAATTTCTACTTTTCGTCGAAGGTTCAGGTCGCCTGCAGTTGTAGTGGATGAATCAAGGCCATAATATTGAAGAGTCATCTTTTGAAATTTTTAAATTGATTAATTTGATAATAAGAGAAGTTATACAAATTTCTTGCTGGCAGGTACTCAATGCATATTTGCTGCCGATGAGAATATTTATTTGCATTTTGCAACATGTCTGTCGATAGCAGGTGGTGATGTTTATTTCCAAACACACCAAATGGAGAGTGATTTCGTATGCCACCGCACACGTTAGGCGCGAATTATGGAACGTACAGTATGCAAATACTAGTGTGTTTGGCAAGAGTGTGGGGCTCAAGAGGCTTCGCCAACCACACAAGAGGGCCGCGAGGTACATGCTCTGCATTTATTTGGGTCCCGAAATACGCATACAATTAACATATCAAGAGGATGAGTAATGCAGGGTCGTACGTAATGGAGAAACGGAGTAATATGAAATCTGATTCTGTGCTCAGCGGTTGAATGAGGCCCTTGCGTAAATCTTCAAATAACTTCGGCTCGGCCTAATATCCCGTGTTAAGTAGTAAACATAATACCAACTGAAACCCCTTAACTCACACATACATTTTTGTTACAAGGTGTTGCAAACGATGAACTTTTTGTTCTGACATATATTTATGAATTCTTTGTAATAACTTACATGACGGAATCTATAAAAATAGTTTCTGTTGGTCCACAGCACCGGAAACAACAGATGTTGGTGTGCTAGCAGCAACCAATAGTATTACATAGGAAAAATACGCTTCTGGTATTGGTGCTAGCTTCAGAGCTTGCACAATTCTCACCTCGACTATACCTGTTTTACAGCACATCATACGAAAACACGAGTATTGTCTGGGTAATATGCTCAGAGGTTTATTTATCAATTTTCGACTTTGCCACTTATCATTTTCATATACGTAGATGCCTTCTCCTTACGTTTATTCAAAATAATTAATTTTATTATTAATATAGTTATTAATACTATTAAATATTAGCATTAAATTTTGTTTTTCATATTATTAATAATTATTTTTAACCGCAGCTAGTTTTCATCAAAAGCGAGGTTATATGAATGCGAAATAAGGTTTATGGGATAGTGAGGAAAGATGAAACTCTGCAATGATAAACAATCCCAGCATTAGCTTGAAGCGATATAGAGAAAGCATGGAAAACCGAGATCAATATGTCTAGACCGAGATTCGAATGCAATTAAAGTGGTTTACAGCGCCACCAGTCTCGGTATTCGTGTCAGTTAAATTATATCATTGGAAATTACTTGCATTCCATAACACTAGTGAGAACAAGAGCTTAACATTTTAAATGTTATTCTTACAGATTGTTGCGTCATTTAAAAATAGTGTAAATTTTAATCAGTGCAGGGACTAGGAAACTGAACACTATTCGTAATATATCGACGCCACTATAGATGAGACGTTGCATAAGAGAACAGAATGTTTATCTGACATATTCGGTAGGTCATATCAGTAATAGGAATTCCATATTTAAACTCATATTAAATTATTAACTATCCTATTATATTTTTTAATTTGAATAAAAATTCAATTGTGCAGTTGCTATATCTAAACGAAGTATATATTTAAAATTGTATCAGTGCAACGTTGGACAGCAGGCACAGCACAGTGGGGAATGTTAAACTGATAATGCACATATCTGATAGTTTTGCAGTGTATTTGTTTACAGTACCTGTTACAAGTAGGTATCAGACAACAAGTAACAGGTTAAGAGTCTGTGAGCTAACTCTAATATATACATTTTTCTGAAGCCTGTATGCCACGATAACATTTTCCTTTCAAACTAGGGCGGAAGCTCCCAAGAGACTGCAACCCGAACCTGCATGCAGGCTGTTATGGAGGGTTATTTGGAATAACCTATCTCATGACATGTCTACAACCATGTTGATTTCGAATAAATTTAGGAAAAATATGTTAAGTAACCATATGATTATAAAAAAGTTATGGTTTTCGAAAAATTTAAACACATGTGTGTACTGTGTCTACAGCCCAGAACATTTTAAAAAGAAATGTTAATATGAAGGCAGAATTGTATACTTGCCTCCCTATGAGAGTTTCTGCTTTGTATTAAAATAGGAATGCCTAAAATGTAGTGACGAATTTTTCAGACCTCATAGTTTTCAGCTCATAGTTTTTCAAACCTTACTATAGACTTGTCGCCGCACAAGTATAAACGAATACATTTGTTATGATTTTACTTCGGCAACAGTGGTTCATGAGCAATCATCACTCATGACTTCAGCATTACGCGAAGTATATGTACAGAGCCTCTTCGTTTTGTTGTTATTACTAAAACTCTCGCGTTAAATAAACACGAATGTTTACCTCAATATGCACACAATGCTGTTTCAGACTAAGTAAATATTTCTGTGATATTTTATTTGCTGTTTATTTGTGTATATTTTTCTTATGATCATTCTGGAAACAACATAAACCAAATTACTCTTCCACCCTCTCTCCGATTGGCTGAAATTTGAATTTAGTAGGAAACCCATCGAAAATTGCAAACGACCCATGAAAACGGCGAGCAGATGGTAAAATCTTCTACAGAACCATCCATAAAAGCGGCCACGCAAGCTTACATGGAACTGTACAAGGAATCCTCCATTGTGGCATACAGACTTAGGTAAGTTGAGAGAGGGCTCTATAGAGTGCCCACCCTTCTGCACCAGGATGTGTTGACTGTGAAGGACGTGGCAGAAGTCCGAGTACTTTCACCCCCGGCTATTCCTGCCACGTAGCGGCAACATCTCAGCCATGCAGGTCTCGTGCGGTCCACTGGGCCGGATCCTTGCCAGATGAAGAACTGCCTCCTCGTACCCAGAGACCTCGTCTCTTCTCAATGCCGCGCGCGCAACACTTTCTCCTCTCCGAGAGCAGTAACTGGCACTGCCACTGTCACCGACCTGCACAGTCCAGCAGTCTCCAGGTATCGCACAGCAAAAAATGCGATGTCTCCAGTCCTGCCTCAAACACTGACGGATACACTGCCATTGCTTTTGTGGTTTTAGAAAAATTATATTTCAAAACTAGACGCCAAGATTATTTTTGTATAATTTAAAGTTGAGTTGATGGATTTGAGCAGCTCTTAACAAATAGATCTTGAGAGTCAATGGGGGTGAAATGAGGTGAGAATATAGCACCGCCGGAAAGCAAGGGGCGGGGAAACGAGAGATCCCCGAGAAAACCCGCCGACCAGTGGCATCGTCAATCTCGATTCCCACTTGACGAAAATCCGGAATGACCCGGCCGAGGATTGAACTCGGTCCGCCTAAGTGAGAGGCAAGCAATCTAACCGCTCAGCCGTCGTGGCCGTAATATTAAAAGTAAATTAAATTAAACTTTATAGCACGATACTCTGGAATGTTTTTAAAAAATGTCCAACTGTAATAAAGAAGTGATATATATATTATATATATATATATATATATATATATATATATATATATATATATGTCATAGTATTCATTTGTTACTTGTACTATTCAATGCGATTTGACGGGCTTGGACCAAATTTGGAGGGGATGCCCATCAGCGGCCAGCTTAAAAGTCTTCCTAGGCCAAGATGTGCCCCAAAGCCCTTAAAATTGTTCGTGGAACTCTGGTTGCCCTCTCATACCCGGGCAATGCCGCATAGGTTTGCTAGGTTATTTTGAACATGGAGATACGTAAACAATTTTTCCTGAGAATATTGTTTGTAAAATGAACGAAAATGTTCACTGCATGATTCCTTGAGATACTTTTAGAACCGTCACATACTCTCCGATAAAATCTGACCTGTTTCCGGTGCTTATATCGGAAAAAATAGCAGTCAATGTATGCAATAGTATATGCGCACATGACTTCTGATCAAATAAATTTTTGTCCAGAAATCGGTTCCTGGAAAAATTGTAGTCCGATCATTTTATAAAATGGCGACGACACTTTGTCGGTCCGTATGGCGGGGATATGAGAGTCAGTATACGGTCCAGTAATCGGGATATGTTTTACAGACAGGAATGCAGGCTGTGTTGTTATCCTGTTTGACCCCAGCCGTGACTTGATACACATTGAAAAGATTGCGTCGGAGCATTCACGTGTTTCTTCTGTATTGTTCCAGTTACCTTCGCCAGGAAAAATTCATGGGTGGCTGTGCCCATTCTGAAGTAGTTGAACTTATCTTCGTGAATTCTTAGTTTTTCCAACAGGGTATATAAAATGTTCCCTATTCATACCGCACATGAAGTAGTCATAATATATACAGTACACTGTTCGATTCTGAACATATGTTGCACTTCCAAACTCAGAGCAAAAAATGATCACTGCTTAGGATGCAATTTCCCTTTCAGATGAGATCGGTGTCTGTGCAGTTCATCTGACACTGCTGACAAAACCCTCGTATTGGATGTTGGACCATGTGCTTTACCAGTCCGATTACGAGATCGGCTTTGTTGGATCGGAAACGACAGATTGTGAGTTACGGCCCTTACCCGGAAGTTTGTGTGAGGGTATCACGGGTCTGTCACTCTGTTGTCAGACTTCTTCAAATAAAGTTGAAAGGTTCTGATGTTACCGAACCGTCATTACCATCGCAATGTGTGTCAGAAAAAGTTTTATGGCTCTATTTTCTATAAAACAACTTGAAAATTGGACAGGCTCTAAAACTTCTGTGGTTTTTGACAAGTTCAGCCAATAAGACTCGCGCATGAAAAAAATTGCCGTTTCTGACATCACAGAGCTTCAAAATGGCGAACATTTCCTGGAAACGAAATAAGGTTATGAAGACAATTAATTAACATAGACTCTCACTGAGCGTGAGCGCTATTTGACAGTGTGACGCCTCTAAAAATATATTCAAGATTATCTGATAGAATTTATTGAATGAAAACACGTGATGGTCATATTTCGTCAATAAATTTTTATGTCAAATATATTTGAAAATAATAATTTAACACAATGAAAAATTACTTTATTCAGTTTGTCTTGGACAGACAGAAGAAGAGATGGTTTAGGTGTTTACCAGTGAATGCCAACCATTGAAGAAAAAAAAACAATATCTAACTGAAAATATTTAAATGTAAGCATTGCACGGATACAGTAGGCCTAATTTGAGTAATTTTGGGGAGAAAATAAAGAACTAGATTTCATGCTGTTTGTTAACATCTAATTGATAGTTAAAATTTTTGTTAGTACGAAATGGAATAATTTGGTTTTTGTTTTATATGCAGTGTTTACGACATACACATTTTGGTGAAAATAAAACACAAAGTAAATAGTAGTACATAACAAAGAGTTCCTTAATTCCACTGACTGCAAGGTATATCCATATTGTCTTACATTAAGCACGTTTGTACCTCTACTTTCTAAATCCTCTACTGTCCGTAGTTTTTGAAGTAGAAAATGGGTTGTACTGTATATCATATAGGGCCTAAGTCTTTTTAAACCCCAAGAATAACTCATAGAAGTTTGGCCCCGTGTTTTATAAACACGTTGTATAAGAGTAAGGATAAGCACATTGTAAATATATTTACACTACCATAGATGTAAAAGTAATTTGAGTAACCCACGAAAACTAGTGATGGCGCCAGTGGCAAGGTTAATGTTATATGTGACCATACGATTACAACATGAATTAGTAGGGAAGCATATCTTTAGCGCGGCACTTTCAGAAACGCTCAGTTAACTGCCTACAATTACAAACACGGCACCTTGATTGCTTTGTAAGTATTTCTATGCAATATACTGGTGTTGCGATTTGTTGTCCACCGTGATATGTTGCTACTGAGATGTTGATGTTGCGAATTGTTGCTTTAGCCTGTTTACTTATGAAATGAACCTTCAAAAAATTCGCAGCTCATAACTACGTATATATTACATTACACATTAACATGTACGTTCCTACCCAAGAAGTGAAAGTCAGTTGGCACACTTGTGCAAATCTGGGTGGACGTGTATTTTTTAGGATTTCTCAGAGTGCTCCCAATCACGAACGTTTTATGATTTTCTGCGCATTTAAAATTTTGGTAAAAAAATTGTGTTTCTTTTTGTTTTGAACGGTAGATTTTGAGCAGATTGTAAGTAAGGTTATGATCCTACGATACCATTCAAGGATAAGGTTAAGAGTTTTTACTATACAAACTTTTGCTGAACTTGCCAGGTTGTTGAGCAGTCTAAGACATTGGATTTAATTCTAGTTTCTTGTCAGGGTAGCGGGGGTTTGAATCCTGGGCAATGCAACTAATTTGCAGACATATATTGAAGACAGTCGAGTTGGTCTCATCCGCAGTTCGTCTGTCGTTCGAGTAAGAGTTCTCTTCCTCTGACTTAGTTCAAGTGGCTTGAGACTTAGCTACATCATTTTTAGACATATAAAAGTAGTGTTTGTGTCGTCGCTACAAATAATTCAAAACATATTTCTCTCGCGAGTGGAATAATCTACTATGACCGTGTATATTCTGCTAAAGATGACATCAATGGTATGCTGGAGGGTTGCCATATAACAGTGGTATGAAATGAAAAGTTATGTTGCATACATAATGTGATCTGTGTGGCATGACTGAAGTATGCTGGGGTTACGGTTGGTATAGTCCCCAGTCCTCTTAGTCTGCAGGGTTACTCATATTTGGTTTGTACATCTGAGGTGTGGTGACCAGCATTTTTTATTGGTATGGCTGGTTGATAGAGTGATTTATATTGATGTCTGGTGTGATATTTGGCTGGTGTCTGATGGCAAGACAAACATGTTAGATTTGTGATTTATTTTTATGTCGGTGTGGGCTGAGGTCTGCTTGATTTCTAGTAAACAGTGTGTTTGTTTAGGCTTGTGCCAGATTGCTTCAGATTTTTGACGTAACTGGCAAGCTGAGAAACAAATGGGTGGCGAAGGAAACACATGATTAAGATAACTTTTATCTGTTTACCTCCCAGCCAACTCGTAAAGTAATCCAATCCTGCGGCAAAGCTAAGCGGCTCCTTTGAAACTGAAGTCTGTGAGAAACCCTATCATTATGATTGCATGGCAACGAAAATGGATTTTTTTTAGGCTTGATGAAGATAACACATCAGGCAACCGTGCACGCAGGAACAAGGACAGAGTTAATAACAGAAACCATGTGTTGGAAAGAGAGAGTGAATGTCCATTACACCGCACACTGCAATCTAAGAGTGAGACGGTCTATAGTATATATTTTACTGGTGTCTGGCGGTATGACAAACATGTTGGACTTGTGATTTTTTTGTCAGGTCAGTGTGGACTGTGGTATGCTTGACTTCTTTTAAGAGATATGAGTATATTTAGTCTGGTGACGGTTTGTAGAGCAGATGGTATGGAAGTTAGGTTATGGTTTGATCTGGAATATAAAATTTGCTTTGATCACTTGGGTTAACATAGATAGTATTTTGAGTGATATACTTTTTCCTGTATATCTATCTTGTGATTGTTCGTGTATGTCAAATGGCGTGGACACTATGTGTTGTTCGGCGAGTCCTGTAATGCTAAGGAATTCTTGAGTTAAAAATTGTTTGGTGTGGGTGGTCAGTGTATTTTAACTGGTGTCAGCCGGCATCTTGGATGGCATGATAAGTTGATTGTGTCACTGGTATGGGCTGTATGTTTGCTTTGTATGGACTGTGTGGACGAATGGTTAAAGTATGCTAGATCTATAGTGGGTGGTATGGGTGTTAGGTTATGGGCTGGTCTCAGCTGTATATATGCTTTGAACACCTGAGTTATGATGGATATTATGCTTGGTGTATTGGGTGGTGCGGTTGATTAGTATGTCTGAATTATTATTTGGTTATAGGAGATGGTATGCTGGTTGGCCTGGTATGACTTGGGCTATAATGGATGGTTGGTTGGTATGGTGACTAGTATATATTTTGGGTCGACCAGTAGAGCAGAAAGTATAAGCAGTAGGTAAATTCTTCGTAAGTCAGTGTGGACTGAATGGTTGAGGTATGCTTGAGTTATAGCAAGAGGTATGAACGATGAGTATATTTCGTCTGGTGCTGGTTGGTAGAGCAGATGACATGCATGAGTTACAGTGGCTGGTATGGCTTGTTTATATGGGTAACTCGTGAAGTTAGATGGGCTGAAATGGTAGTCAATATAGTTAACTGTTATGATTGGTCAGTAAATTTGAGGTATGGTGGTGGATATGGTCTGTATTGTTAATAGCATGACTTTGGTAAGCTTATGTTAGAGTGAATGACATGGTTTGGGCTGTATGTTTTTTGGTTAGCATGGTTATCTGCTATGGCGTGTAGTTGATATATTTAGATGGTATAGTATGTTGGTATGCTGGAGGGCTGTCACCTTGTATGTTATGGTTGGTGTCTGATGGTAATGATGACATGACAGACATGTTGGAGTTATGATTTTTGGTATATTTTTTCTCAATTTTTTTAGTGATTATTATTTGTTTTTTGTAGTAATATAAGGTGGGGAGTTAAGGGTAGGGGTTGATGTTTAGGGCGCTGGGATGAGTGGGAGGTTAAAGTAATATGTTTTTAGAATTTAAAAAAAAAATTTAAATTTTTTTTTGTATTTGAGATAATTTTTTTGTAGATACTTTAATAATTTTGTTATAATTTTTAAAACTATTTTTAAATAATACATTTTGGGAAAATGTTTAGGGAACAAAGTGAATTATTAGTACAAAAGTCTTGATTTAAAGGTGAAAATTGGCCATTTTTAGGGAAAAAAGGGGAAATATTTAAGTAGTTTGGGTTTAAGGTAGGACGGAGTTTATTTTGATGGAATAACTTTGTCTCTGAGTCTAACATGCCTGTATGGCTGTTAAACCGGAAGTCAGGAGGTATGAGGACAGGTATGATGATTAGTATAGAAGGTCGAAATGAATGGCTTGAATATTCTGTTGGTCAGACTGATAATAATATGATTTGAATGTAGACTTAACATTGGTAGAGGTGCTTTAAGAATGTTTATACTGTATAACCCATCTGCATGGTTTTTATAAGTAGCTTGTTCTGGTTATATGATTTTTTTTACGTCTGACTTGTATGTTTTTGATTAGTATGGTCTCTTGGAATGGTTGAAATGGATGGAGTATCATGGTGGTATTGTCTGCCAGCATGGCCTGCCCGTATGGTTTGGTTTTTCTATAGCTAGTACTTCTTAATGGTATAATCTGTCAGTATGACTTGATTATACAGTTAGTTTCTTGAATGGTTGGTATAGTCATTATGTTGATTTGTATGATCTGATCCATGCTCGGTTGTTTTGGCAGTGGGGCAAAAGTGTAGCTTCGTTGGTGTGAGGAGAATGGTTAAATTGTGTGATTAGTTACTAAGAACGAAATGGTTGTTGGGATCGTTAGTTATGAGAGAAGGACAGAATGTTTAGCTGGTATGGTTGGCTAGTATGAACGGATGGTAATTTTGGTAATTAAGATTGTATGGGTGTTATAGATGGTTAAATTAATAGTATTTATCTTATGATAGCATGGATGGAATATTTGATTAGCTAGGCTGGTGTTATGGCTTGTATATATGTGTAACTAGTGAACTTAGATGGGGTGAAATGGTAGTCAATATAGTTAACTGTTATGATTGATCAGTAAGTGTTGTGTGAGGGGGGTGGGCGGTTGATATGGTATGTATTCTTCACAGCATGAGTGAGGTATGCTTGGTTTAGGGCGAATGATATGGTTTGTATGTTTTGGTTGGTATGACTATCTGCTGTGGTGGTTCGTTGATATATTCAGATGGTATAATATGTTGATATACTGGGTTGTACGGCTTTCGACATTGCAGGGCTGGGGCAAGCTAATGCCGTGGTAAAAGTTATTATATATCTGTTTAATTACTAATGTCCATTAGGTTATCAATATGGTTGCTAAGTATTCAGGAGGTACTTTATCTGGTGGGTTTCGTAAGAGAAGTTATTAGTATGGATTGCTGGCGTAACTAACTGGTTTGTTAGTTGATAGAGTGATTTATATTAATGTCTGGTATGTTGGAGGCTTGTCACCTAGTATGTTTGGTTGGTGAGGTTAATGGATGGCATAGAGGTGGTATGAAATGAGAAATTGTTATGTTGCATATGCACTATCTACCAAAAAGTAATTGGGCACCTGCCCACACTGTTTGCTCGGTGGTTGTCACCCCGTTAGAATCTCGTAGGGCCCCCCTCTTGCGGCTATAATAGCAGCCAGGCTGTCTGGCATGCTCACTACGAGTGTTTGCAGGACATCCATGGCGATTCGTTGCCATTCCTCTTGCAACCATTCCATGAGTTGAGCAATGGATTTTGGCCACGCCTGACGAGTCCTCACCCGGTGATCCAATACGTCCCAAAGATGTTCTATAAGGTTGAGGTCGGGGCTCAGGGCAGGTCAGTCCAATCGGCGAACATTGTTGTCGGCGTAACACTGCATAGTAGCCCTTAGAACGTGGCACCTGGCATTGTCATCCTGAAAGTAACATGGGTCCATTCTGCAAAAAAGGCACAATGTTGGGAGCATTTCACGATCCAGAAAGTTAAAATAGTCCTCCGTGTTCATGCTACCATGGAAAAACACCAGCGGTCCTAGGCCGAAGGCCGTGAAACACAAGTCAATTGATGTAGTGAATTACCTATATTCACGGGTGCCCGATTACTTTTTGGTACATAGTGTACAATGTAATCTTGGCATGACTGAAGTATGCTGGGGTTATGGTTGGTATAGTACTGAGTACTCCTCGTCTGCAAGGTAACTCATGTTTTGTTTCGTACGTTTGAGGTGTGGTGGTCAGTATTTGTTGGTATGGATGTTTGATAGAGTGGTTTATATTAATGTTTAGTATAATATTTGGCTAGTATCTGATAGTAATGATGTTATAACAGACATGTTGGAGTTACATTTTGTGGTATATTTGGCTGGGTTCTGATGGTATAACAAACATGTTGGACTTGTGATTTTTTTGTAATGTTAGTGTGGGCTGAGGTCTGCTTATGTGTAGTATACAGTGTGTATATCTCGTGTGATGATGGTTGGTAGAGCAGATGGCACGGGTGGTATGGTTGAATTGAGTTTTTAGGTGATAGCATGTTGGTTGGCCCGGTATGACTTGGGTTATAAAGGTTGATATGGTGGTATAGTGACTAGTATATGTTTGACTGATTGGAATGGATTGGATCGATGGAACTATGGAGCTAGATAATTTGAAGAAACATTCCAAAACATGCTCAAAGTCATCAATAACCTTGTTTATGCTAACTCCGCCACCGCCTCCGCCTCGGCATCCACCTCCGCCTCCAGTATGCTTGGGTTATCATGGATGGTATGCTGGGTAATACGTTTTCCAGAACATCTGTCTTGCGATTGTTGGTGTATGTCGAATGGTGTGAACAATATGTAAGGAATGCTTGAGTTGCTTGAATTAGTTTTTGGTATGGATAGTCAATGTATTTCGACTGGTTTCAGTCGCCATGGTGGATGGTATGAGAAGAAGTTGATTGTGTTACTGGTATGGGTTGTATGTTTGCTTTGTATGGTCTGTGCAGACGAATGGTTGATGTATGCTAGAGTTATAGTGGGTGGTATGACTAGTAGGTATAAGCGGTGTTGGTTGGTAGAACAAGTACAATGGATGTTAAGTTATGGGCTGGCCTCAGATGTATAGTTGCTTGAGTTATGATGGATATTGTACTTGCTGTATTGGGAGGTGCAGCTGAATTGAGTTTTTCTTAGGTTATAGGCTATGGGGTGTGCCCTGATATGACTTGAGTTATATAATGGATGGTATGAGTGATCAGTATATATTTGACTGGTGTCGACGAGTAGAGCAGAAAGAATGATGGTTGGTAGAGTAAAATGGCATGTATTTGTTACAGTGGGTGAAACATCGAATGTTAATGTGCCTGTTTCCGAGTATATAAGTGGCTGGTTTTCAGTTCGAAAGCTTAGTGTGACAGTGGCAGTTATGAAAGACACATCGTCTCAGCTCGTGTAAGCTACTGGAATTTACAATGGAGCCAAAGGTTGCTGGTCCATCAATACCTGATGTTAGAACAGTGCTATCTGTCTCTTTGAATGGGAAACCTGCAGCAACAGCAGCAGCATCGCCATCGACTTCTTCACGCCTGACGACTTCGCCAAGGCTTCGTTGTTGCTACTGTGACAAGATATTTGCCTACAGCCACAGTGCTAGGAATAATGTAAGAACTACTTGCGTGTAGAGACCTTCCTGTGCTATGCAACAATGCATCAAGTGCAATCATCTGTTCAAATGTGGTGATACGCTAAAGAGACATAGCAAGAACTGTAAAGGCCGAGTTTCAGTAGCTAAGAAACGGCCTGTACTAACTGTTGGCGAAACCACATCGAATGAATTCAACCGGAAACAATCAGCATTCAAGGGCCCTTTAAAGGATTATGTGATTGGAAATAACTTTGTAGGTACGAAAGACATATGTACGAACTTGGACCATATTAAGCAAAGTATAACCAACCAATTAACATAAGAATTTGAAGAAGGCCCCATAAAATACAGTGTTTGGCTGGAGTGTACCTATAAAAAGCCTCAGCCTTTGGATGAAGTCATCAGTCGCCGAGCATTCAAGACTGCGAATCAAGCACTGCATAATGTCCATAGTATCCAAGAGGTTATAGAGGCCTTGAAAGAAAAATTTTGCCGTGAAGAAGAAGAATATATCAGCAAGCGTTCTAGTTGGACACTTGCTATCGTAGACTGCCTTGAGCTGCGTATAAGCAGGTTATATTAACTATGTGAAAAGTGAGCATGCTGGAAGTTTCATTATCAGCGTGATCGACAACTTCGTTCCTGGTTCTTGCTCCATCCGACATGATGACAGCCGAGCCATCTGTACCTGCTAATGTATCATCGACAGAACTTTCAGTGACTAATCGGTGCCGCTTTTTGTTTCAAGGATTTAACCTTCAAGCTTACTGCATGAGGACACGAATTTTATAAGTGCCAGAATAGTCTGTTTCATGTTTAACGAAGGACTGAGATTTGTATAAGTATGTAGACGAACATGAACATTTTTAAAAGTGTTTTTGTAGTAATATATTTAAATAAAATTTTGAAAAAACCAAAAATTACCAGATTATTATTTTTTCAATCCTGTAGTGTAACCAGTCCGTTAGACCTCTTTGAAACGAAGCAAAATATTATTTTAAGCTAATTACTATCATTGTTATATAAAGGGCATTAACAAATAAATTCCTGCAGCTAATAATTGTGCTGCCATAATTGAATTTCACGAGCCTGGTCTTAATAGTTCACAAATTATATTTGTCTACCTAAATGTCTGTACATATACATTTGCTTATAAGCGGCCGAATTGCTACATAATTATTTTAAAACGTATATATATGAAAAAAATTTAATGTACGCATAAGAATTCAGACTCCGACTGAAAGTAATGAGATGTTCAAATACAACACTTCGAGTGGCTTTACATAAACTAAAACTGCTCTAAAATACATTATTCATAAGCCATGTACAAATTGGTTGAAAAAATATATAAATTACATTAACAATATTTCTGTAATTGTACAAGGGAATGCAGCTTCTATGTTTGAAACTTATATAAAGTTTTAAGCAATTGACTAGCTATGAGGTAGCTAAATCTAGTGATTAGTTAGTGTGCGGACTTCTAATCCAAACGTGTCGAGTTCGAATCCCTGTTCAAGCGTTAGAATTTTTCTTCTTTTTAATGTTACTAGCTGTCTTGGGAAAGTGAGAAAGTTACAAAATCGAAGCTTTTTGAACAGAATTTTACATTACAAAATACATTTTTACTACATTATTCAAATATTTCGGCATTTTTTCTCAAATCATAAATGAAAGGAATTTAAATAATTCTACTTATTTATTATTGCATGGATTCGTGGATGTCTGATTGGCAGGGCTGATAGCCCAGTGCCTCGCATTCGCAAGCAATTTTTTCTTTCCCGCGCGATGTATGTGGATGACCTCACTTCACGCCGCTATTTGATGACGTCACTCTGGCAGGTCGCAGCAGGCGCGTCTATCCCTGGCGGACCTTTTAGCGTGGTGATGCATGTGTGGTTACAGCGGCTAGGCGACAAATGTAAAAACCTATTGAATAAAGAAAAATATTTAAATAAAATATTATTTTTCAAAATATGAAGTATTGAATATCGAATATGTTTTACAAAGTCCTGCCTGGAATGAACTTTACAATAATTTTTACATGCCTTCTCGTGTATGGAAAACTACATCTTTAGATTTGTACATAAATATAGGCCTACGCACTGACAATTCGTGCACTTTAGCAAACGATGAAGGAACTATGTAGATGGTGGAGTCGAACAAGTGTGAGTAATCCGAGGAGCAACTGCAACAAATCGAAAAAGTGTGAGTAATTCGGTCGGACGAATGAGAGACACGTGAGAGAAAGGAAAGAGAATGAAATAAAAAAAATGGGAATACTCTGAGAAAACTCTCGGAGAGGAAGAGAGAAACGATAGAGAGAAAGAAAGAGTGGCAAGAGATGTAATGAGAGAATGAGAGAGAAACGAAAGAGAGGACAAAAGGGATGGAATAAGAGAAAGAGAGAAAGATATTGAATGAGGGAGGCAAGAGAGAAAGAAATGGAATGAGAGACAGAGAGAGAAACGAAAGAGAGGGGGAAAGGGATGGAATAAGAGGAAGAGAGAGAAAGATATTTGATGGGGGAGGCAAGAGAGAAGGATATAGACTGAGAGAATGAGAGAGAAACGAAAGAGAGGGAGAAAGGGATGGAATAAGAGAAAACGAGAGAGAAAGATATTGATTTAGGGAGGTAAGAGAGAAGGAGATATAATGAGAGAAAGAGATGGAATAAGGGAAAGTGAGAAAAACGAAAGAGAAAAATAAAAGGCAACAAGAGATGGAATGAGAGAATGAGAGAGAAAGATATTGAATGAGGAAGGCAAGAGAGAAGGAGATATAATGAGAGAAAGAGATGGAATAAGAGAAAGAGAGAGGAACGAAAGAGAGAAAGAAAGAAGGACAAGAAATGGAATGACAGAATGAGAGAGAAACGAAAGAGAGAGAGAAAGGGGCGAAATGAGATCAAGAGGAAGAAAGATAAAGGAGAGAAAGATATTGAATGCGGGAGTGAAACGAGGAGATAGAATGAGAGAATGAAATAGAAATTAAAAAGAGAAAGAGAGACAGCATGAAATGATAGAGCATGAAAAAACAAGGCGGTATGGTGGTATGACATCAGGATCACATCCGCCTTGAAAAGACGAGTCCGGTGATATATACTACTTAATAATTGTGTCTTAAAAATGTTTTAATAAAAAATATATTTAAATAAAAAAATTATTTACTAAAATAAATTTACTATGATTTCGCGATCGTATGCGCCTTCAAAATACGAGTCTGGTGATGTATAACACTTATTACTTACGCCTTTAAATATTGTAAGTTTAAAAATATATTTAAATTTTTACAAAAACTATTTATTAAAATAATTTTTATTATATCGCTGTAGGCGAGATGCATGAAGGAAGCCACCCAAATTCTTTTTAAAAAAAAGCTCTTTTTTGCCTTTTTGCGGCTTCGGTGGGGCGCCTATCATTTTGAGGGGAAAAACGAGACATTTTTAAGGAAAAAGGAGATATTTTAAAACATTTTTGGGATAAAAACATACGATTTTATTTTTCGAAATTGGGCGATTTTTGGGGAAAAAAAAGGGGAGGAAAACCAACATGGCTCTCGGTGCCTTGCGCCTCTCCCTAATCCCTGATGTTCTCGGGCATACCGTACCCTACTACTTGCCATAAATGACCCGTGAAATATTTCCTAAAAGTCCCTGGCAGCAACAGTTCTCATGCTATAAATATGCCATAAGCTTGCTGGTAATATTTCCTGATTACTAAGTGACAGTTGGCATGTCATAAATGGCTTCTAAACATGCTGCTATTATGGCCCTGCAAAGTAAAAAAAGTCTGTACTTGTCACAAACAATTCCTTGAAAACTGATTGCTGAACATTTTCTTGTAGCTCTACCGATTAAATATTGTACATATAAACACATTACATAAGAAAATCTACAAAACTGTCCATGTCGTTCAATTTATGTAATCATTTAGAAGTCTAAATCACATGCTGTTAAAAATTCTTCATTATTTTTTTAACGAATCCACACTTAGATTTTGTAAAATTTAATCTAATTTATTTGTAGTGTTCCAGAAATATCTCTGTCAGCTAGTTTTCAAATATTTCCTTGTAAAATCACAAAGCCTGTTTTACAGTGTAGCATACAGCTATTTGAAACTTGGGTAATGAAGTTCGCAGCGAAATAGTACAAGTTGTTTTGAAAACATTGTGTTGTATTATATTCAACTTTTTTCTTGTGTTTTAGTTAGTATTTTCTCTTTTATGCGCATCAGAATATGAATTGTCATGTTACTAACATGTTTACATGTGGCAGTAGAATACAAAACATATAAGTATATCCCAAGCAGGGCTTACAAAAGTGCAGGATTACCCGTGGACGGCGGGTAGCGCGACACGTGCTATAGGGGGCAGGAGGTGACATGGAGTGTTGGTGTTGCAGGCAGCCTGGCGGTGGCGATGGCGGGGCATAAGCTGGACGACTTGCCGGATGATGGCGGGCCCAAGGAGCTGATCATGTTGGAGATAGAGCCACTGAGACGCAGCCACGACAAGAGGGAGGCGGATCCGGCCAGCCAGGCGCTGTTCGGCGTCTCCCCGGGACAGTTCGTAGTGAGATCGGGCGACGCTGCCGCACAGCCGGAGATCCCGCCAGAGTATCTGGGCTTGCTGCAGCAGCTGCTCGCTCAGTCGCGCTCAGCGGCACAGCCCACGTCTCCTCAGCCTCCAGTCATACAGCAGCTCGTCGTAGCCAGGTACTCTCACCCTCATGTGTCCATGTAGCTCTTCTGTCTGCATTCCGACAAAACCCATTTTACACCAGCCGCCCATCAGTCAGCATATCATCTTCACAATGTCATGTCACTCCAGCCACCCATTGTCCAGCACCTGGTCTCTGCTTAGCACTCTCACCCTCCTCAGTCCACGTATTCCTCTCTGCATTACGACTCGACCTTAGTCTCTAAAGTGGCCTTCCCACTGGTGTGATTTTGTGCAAGCAAGGTGATGTCGTGTAGTCGAAACTATGTCCTAAAGGAACGTCTTTGTCGCTTACATTGTCTAAAGTACAATATCTGTTTTTCTATCTCTGAATTATCCATTATTTTATAGAATTTATCATTGTTGCTTAAGGTACCTAGCACAGAAACGAACTGACCTATTTGCTATTAACGTCTATCACTGGTATTTTTCTATTGTATTACTCTTATTCCTCAACTCCATTACTGTAGAACACGTGCTATCACAAGTATATACTCCCTCCTATTCAAGTATATTTTCCGCACTCCGCCATCCTCGGCGACTTTTTATGGACACTTGCTGCTATCGTAACACTCTTAACTGTTTCAAATGTTATATATATATCTCTAACTGCAATCCCTCGTAACAATATTATACACGTACTTCTCCAAAGTCAAAAACTGTGTTTAAATCACTTTAAAGGGCCGAGGTCAATGCAGCATGGAATAAAACAGCTCTAAACGTCCATTAAATTGAGGAAAATGATTGTAGCAAAGGGGTTGTTTAAATTATGCTTTAAGCGTGTATATAATTTTCACATCGCGCATAAGGCATCAAGTGGGGGATAGAAAGAAATGTATAACATCATATTAGTTGCGACTTGTGTATAGGTGTTTTTAGTTTTTCGTTCTTTTTGTCAGAATGGTGCGCACATTTGTACAGTATAATGAATTGAGAGATTTGGGTGACTCTTAACAGCGATATCTTGAGAGCAGATAAGGGTGAAATGAGGTGAAAATGGAGCAGCGCTGGAATGCAAGGGTGGGGAAGATCCCCGAAAAATACCGCCGACCAGCGGCATCATCCAGCAGATTCCCACTTGCGAAAATCCGGGAGTGACCCGGCCGAGTATTGAGCCCGGTGCGTCTAGGTAGGAGATGAGCAAGCTAACCGCTCATCCACAGCGGCCCCTTGTACAATATAACAATAATTATTTATAAAATGTTTGTTTCCTTGTGTCGCCCGCCACTGTAATTATGACGTACCAAGCGATGACCGGCTTACACAAAGAACCTAACGTACAAACTCGTTTCGAACTCTGAACATCGTGCTCCAAAGGCTACATTAAAATCCTTTTAAATTTTCGTGCGAAGAGGCATGCAGGACAGTGATTATCCATCCACATAAATTAGTGAAACGAATACCATTCAAACACAAGTACATACATATTTACAGAGAGCAATATGATTCCTAAATATCTAAAAGTAAACCTCCAATTGTCCCCGTTTGCAAAAACCTTAATGAATTAAATATTAATCCCTTAACCATCGTGTGGAGCTGCAGATAACAAGGCGAACCTATTTCTGAATCATAAAAATGTGTAAATTATTTTTAAAAAATTTTTATAAAGCATTTTAAAATTTCTTTATATTACCATTCTGTAGGTGTGTTGAAGCCTTAAATATTTTGATAGACACATACTACGTAAATATAGATGAATCAAACAAATTATACGTGTATCAATTATTAATGTCGCACACGTTCTATTTGTGAGGATAATTCAGAAATCAGATTGACAATCGTTTTCCTTTCGAAACAATTTAAATATGGGGCAGTAATGCGTATTTACAATCGTCATCAGTTTCAGAGTTTCAGAACTGCCGAAAAGTTATTTCTCAAACTTCCAAAATCTGCAACGGCATGGCAATGTGACGATGATTAAAGCAAGATGCATTACGTTCTAGGTTCAGTATTTTTGTCTTCTTATGTGTCTGCTGTGAAACCAAATAAAAGTATTATGCTGTTATTTAATAGTATGCCATAAACATAGCTGGGAGTTATGCACAAAATTACTGGACTCCTTAGGCTTATATAAAATATGCACTGTTAGTTTTGGGACGTCAGTGAAAAATACGCTCTCCAAAGTATAGAAATGACGAACTGGTATAAAGCTGGTTTATTGAAATATACACAATTTTATTTACGCGATTAGGATGTTATCCAAAATCATATATTATTAACATAGAATATTAACAACGAAAGAGGTGTATTAATATTTGCTTGTTTCCCAGTGTTATGTTTCGTAACTTGTTATTAATAAAACCTCAGGTAGGATTACTCAGTCATGATATTTATACAAAATTGGCAAACTGTAAGCTTACTCAAATATCAATGCACAAATTACTAATTCATAAAAACGCAAGCTCATAAGACGTTAATTTCTCTAAATGTTAATGAAAAAGTTATTTAAAACTACTTTCACTAAAGCATTACAGAACTTCTATTCAGAGTACAGATATGTGCTTCTTACCAGATTACATTTTTTTTTTTTGTTTCCACGACCTAACATGCCTAAATATAAATTGGTTTAAATTAATTTTTTTATATTCATATAATTTTAGTAATAACTATGACCAAAGTAACAACACGTGTTAATCACATAACTCAATTTCTAATGCGTAGGTGACTAGAAAAAAGAATATCGTTGTGTGAGTAATTCACTGATAGGCAGTAAGGGACACTAAATATACGCAAATTGATGAATTATTGCACTTACGGTTCCTTGGTGATTTGCCCCTGATGGTAATGTACTTACTGATAATGTACATAAATTGACACAAATAAGTTAAGATATTTAAACCAAGTTCTTGTCTGTGACTACTTGTTATCATAGCATTAAGCGTAAATATATCTTTTCTCACTGTATTAAATTTATTCGTAATTTCGTTGTATGTTTTTCACACAGTAAACGGTTGCGCATATACCATGGGACTATAAAACTACTCAATATGTTTCTTAACCTTTGAAGACTAAATTTTTATGAATGAAATATTAACTTACTTTTGCCTTAAATAGACAGTTAATAAGTCGAGCTGAAATTATTACTATAAAAATTAGCCTGCTTAGTATTACTTCACAGTTATTTAGTTTTGCCCTTAATACTAAACCTTATTTATTAGGAAAATGATAAATGATTAGCGTTAACAGCAATTTTGGTAAACTATAAATCTTTACAATAAACAGAAAGTTCCAAAATATCTCAGTTCGTAAAATTCACTCTAAGTGAAATGCTATAGTTATGAAATTTGTCAAAAAAATCTCTAGTGAATCAGATAACTGATCAATATTTCAATCCCATACTATACGACTTGCGTGAAACTAACATCTCAGAGCTTGAGAAAATTGCTAGCATTCGTAAATCGGTTTACTAAAAGGAATATTGTGTATAAAACAAAATTTAAAGTTATAGCATATCGTACCTAAGAGCAATTAGTTAAGTGCAGTGATTTCAGTTACGATTTTAGAATTTAGTCCATATTAAATCAAAATAAATTACCTGCTTTTGTAAAATATATCTTTATGAAAAGATTTCACCTCATATGCGCTAATTAATCTGAAAAATGTATGTATTTTGGATAAAATGTAATAAACATTTTAGATTTCAAGCCATTTAAAACACTTAGGGATGATATATATGTATATACAATTATATATTTATATGAGTGTGTGTGCATAAACTCATCATGTGGTTAAAATAAACAAGGTATGGTTTTGGTAAGGTGAGTATAATACTTTAACTTACTTAATTTTTGTAGTAACGTAACATATCTTGGTCCAAAATATTTTTTAGAGCTTTTGTAGCCTGATATTTAATACCGATCATTATTTTGAAACATGTAATATCTGTAAAATTGTTAAATATTATAATTATTTCACAATGACAAAGAAAAGTAATTATTTATTCACGTAAAGGGGCGCCATAGAATTCACAGATAGTGTTTTTGTAGATTTTTTGGACAGAAATATTTTCGTAGACGCCGATGATGAAGACTTAAAAAACATATTTCGTGATTTAGTAATTCGTATATTTCTTTAACGAAACTAATCAAACATTGAATTAGTCAAGGATAAACGTCACCTAATATGTGCCGAAATTTTAAAATATATATCATAATTCAAGATTTTTTTTGGAAGTGATACCGGAATAACATTAGGTGTGCAATATGTCATTAATCATATCTTTTATAGGATTTAATGAGAACTAAACGTTTATACAGTGTAAATATTTCCGACCGTTTCCAGAAATTTCGGAGCTATTACAACGTCGCTAAAAAGATTTAAAAAAATAATAATAATATTTGTCGTTCCCCTTTTCGGATGATATTTTTAAAGAAGAAGACGAATATTTCATACAAAATTTTTTAAAGAGAGCCAAGATGCTAATGGAAGGGGGTGAGATGAAAAGGGGTTGGGGAAAATGAAAGATACGCCCACACAGAAATCCGTAAAGAAAGGCAGAGCTCCACGCAGATGTCTACACAGACACGCATAAAGCAATGCAAGTTCATGCTCCCCTTTTACATAAAAAAAAAACAGTTATATATATACTATGACCAAATCATGCAGAAACAAGTTGTTTGCAAACAGTAGAGTAGTTCTACCGCTCACTAACCCACATTATTTTTTCATCCACGTACAATGATTCAGTTTTTCACCTAATAACAGTATTGTTCTGTTGGAGTTTTTTTAAAACTGTACTTGCATATTTTTTGCTTTGAAAGTACTGTCTCTGGATTAGATTAACACGTCGTTACCAAACTGTAATATATAAATAAATATTTCGCTTGGTTATGTAGCCAAAAAATAATAAAAATATTAGTTAATGAAATTAATTATTTTACGCATTCTACATTCCTCAAAGTAAACAAAACGCAATCTCTTTTTGACAATAATGGAAGTATAAATACATTATTGTTTTCAGAAATTGCATGTGCTTATATATTTATTATAAACTGTGCACACAATAAATATGTTCAAATCAAATCTATGGGTAAATAAGTTTTTCCCTGCATAAAATCTGACCTGATATTTAAGTGTAAATTATTACTTACCAATTTCATTCAGTTTGTTGAGGCGCTAGTATAATCAGTTTTCCCGCGAGATATGTTTAAATATAAAGTCGTAATTAAGGGTAAATGTCTATTAAGCTTCTACAACGCTTGGTTCGTTAGCAACCGGGTTGACTAACAGGGTGCACCGATTCAGAAGCAGAGTTACATAACAGAGAAAATGTTTGCGATACGTGCTTAAATTAACAACGAATTTAGAGTAATTTCAAATTGAAATATGCATGCGAGCATTCTGTTTTATACCTGTAAACACGAGATAGCTGAAGAAATGATGACTCGTCAAACTTTATCAATAAAAGCTGTTTATATGTCACATTGTGATATAATATCCACAAGCAACTGCTTGTAATAGCACAAAATAAATATTATGCAATCCACTTTAACAAAAACATGAAGCTAGACTCAGCCACGAAACTTGTTGGAAAACGCGTAAATGTACTGAAGTTGGTAGTCTTAAGTCTAAAAGCCAAGGAAAACTTTGGGGAAAAAACACAAGGTGCGGTAACTTTGGAAAATGTGGTCACTCAGCGCCATAAGCCGTGTGACATAGCACTGCTGAGCATCCATATTTACGTTGGTGTAGGCTCATGTTGTAATTTGACATACTGTAAGACCGGGTGCAGACGGGCCACAATCGAACGTCTTGTAATGTGGGGCAACGCTTCACTTACGGATGTGAAATTCACATAACTTTCACACTGTGTATACGATTAACATACCGCATGTGGTATGTATGCACGGCACTAGCAGTTACGCCTTCTAGGGGTTCTCATGTTGGAACACATTACACGATTGTATAAGATTGTAGTGTTTAATAACTGCTGAGGGGATGTTATTGCCATATTTATACCCGGCAGGCTTGCATGTAACCAATGTAATACTCTCTAGTCGCGAGTGTAGCCCCCCCCCCCCCCCCCGACCCTCCTTCTCCGTTCCATCGATGTCGCGATTCACCAGCAATTTTTTTAATCCATTGAAACACGAGAATAATAGTGTGGCCGTATTTATATTTAAAACAGCCTTAATGTTGAAACAAAACAAAATCCATACTGTTTGTAACTAGGTCCCCAATGATTCAACTTTCTAACACGAACCAGTATTTATACTTCAAATGTTACTCTTTTCCTCTCGAATACAACCAGTTGTTGTTCTTCAATGTCAACTACTCTCTAAGCATTTAAAATTGAGGAGAACCCAAATGTGCAAGGTGACGCAGTGAATGAACATGAATGCGTGTGTACATTCTGACACAGAGTGCTATGACCAATTTGACAGTGTTGAATATAAAGTTTAATTGGAGCATACTATATGTATCACAAGCTACGAAAAGGAAAAAAAAAAACAAAGTATCCTCAACTGCTTATTGATTAAAGTATTTATTAAATTAAATAGTTTTGCTTAATTATACAAAAATATATTTAATTAAAGTCTGACACCTATTTCTAATGAAATTAAGACTCCAATAATCACTCACCTGTTTTAAGTTGAACAGATACTGAATCGTTAATTTCGGTACGCCATGTATCTGCTTAAACATGCGATTTGGATCGAAAAGAAATTTATGCCTACTATGAGTCAGTACTTGGATATTTTAGAATTTTAAGAGTTATATTTTGAAAACTATGAAAATCCGCCAGCAAATAACTACATTAACAAGTTTCTTATCATGTGTTTTTTCAGATAAAAATATTAAAATAAGTGAAATATTACCGTAAGGGAATATTCCTCAGTCATATTGGGTACTAGGGTTCTCTAGCTAGTTTATAAAAGACAATTCTGGGAGTAGCTACCCTTACTATCAACCTCGCACTGCAGTACAGACATAACGCCTGAATGATGAACACAGATTTAAGTCACAATATAATTTATTTTACCGAAATTTGGCGGGATTAATACTGTGACGTATTTATGATTTCGTAGTTCCCGTGTCTTTTCTGTCGTACTGTTTAAGTTCAATAGCTAGTTGACTATGGAATATGGGAATAACAGATTTGTCTTTTTTTTTAATATAAACAAACTAGAAAAACCGTGAATTATTTTGCTATGCTCGATAGCAAACGAAGCAAAATCACAGTCCCGTATTGAAGGCGTTGATAGAACGCCAACTGTAAATCTTTCAACTTCAATTTCACAAATTCGAAATTTTATGTGTGAAATGTACACACCCGAGTAAATATGCAGACACTCGCGGTATATGAGGTGCTCTGACAGCATGCGACTATGGTAGCGAATATTGGCGGAATGTAGCTGCACATGACAGGTACCGCCATCGCTATAATACATGCATGGTTACCTCCAAATTTTGACAAGTCATGCATTAAGTTCTTTCTTCTGGTTATTCCTCCACTTGATGCGAACAAAGCCTAACCAAGTCTAGAAACATACACCAAAGAGCCAAAGCGAAGCGGTGTATTCGTGCGCACTCTGCAGTTTAATAATATTTCGCGTGATAACTATTGCCTTCTTGGAATTGCCAACACGCCTACTTTCTCAGTTTTAATCAAATTAATAATAAATTAGTTATTTTAATTCATAAATAAAATGTAAGTAAAATATCAATTTAAAAAATATTTATATGAGCATAGGCATTAAAAGCTTGAGATACCTATATTTTTTGTAAACAGTCAAAAACGTCGTACATGTTGTGATTGTTAAAAGTTACCGTGAATATACTACAGGTGGCAGATAACTCGCGGATTAGGACTGAATCACGCGAATCTGTGATAAAAACTAAGAAGAAAATATTATTTTTTAAAATTCCAGGAGGCGCTTCATGTTTGAATAAAACGACAAGAAAGGTCCAAAAACCATTGCATCGAACATGTGGTATTCCAATTAGATAACGGTGAAGTGATGTGGAAATGCTAAAACTAATATGTTGGTCGTAAGGAATGTGGCAAAGAGAACGAACTGAGCCATGGAGTTGACGTGCAATGAGAACTGGGATATGGCAATGGCTATGAGTGCATCCGGCGGCCAAGCTACGTGCATGCTGCATGCATCCAATGTGAGGAAAAGTGCATTAATATGGGAAGACCAAACTTCAATCAGCTGTTATGACGTCTCGGCGTTTTATATGCTTATGCCGTACGCTGTGATTAAAGTGAAATTAAGTCATTTAATCTATTTCGATGAATTATTTATAGTAAACCAAGAGCCTTGCGTCATTTTGCCAAAGAGTATTTTATACTTCGTTTTGATCACAGATTCATGTGTTGCAGCCAGTATCCGTGAATTACCTGACACACTTTATACACATGAAATATTAACCACAGTGGGTGTTATCATCTGAAGCACCATTTGCGATTTGCATAACTGTCTATACTTTCTACGGGCGCTGCATGGTGGTATAGCGGGCATGCGATTGTGGTTTCTACACACCATGTGCGGTTGTGGTTCGTCAACATGACAGTTGTTTACTGGGGAGAGATAGGGCACTGGGACGCACGAGTACTACGTATATGACTTTATATTTATTTCGTAAACAATGAATCGGTGTATAGAAAGCGGTTTTAAGAAATAAATAATATATTAACGGCTATAATTGTGTAACTACATAGGAGAACAGTAATACTTAATGGGGATGAATGTAACAAATATTTGGTTTTCCTGTTAAGATTTTTGTTCTTTTATGTTGGCTAATCTATTCATTGGTTCGTGTTTTTGACAGAAAGTTTTAGAAAATTGAATTCCAACTGTTGTTATGCAAAACATATACAATTATTGCGACGCAATAAAACGTAGAATTAATGTTTAATTTCTACCGTCAAACTAGAAAATAAAATAATTCTCTCTTCAGTTTTTAACAATTATTACAATTTTAGTGGGATACTCTCTATTCCGTAGCTTAAGTGTAACTTTTTGAGAGTGAAATAAAAATATTTTTATCAATACAAAATAGCCGATTCAATTCGATGATGAAAGACAGGTTTAAAAATTAAAAAAAATTGAAGATATTTGTAATCATGATAAAATTCGCGTCATTCATTGATTTAAGCTTTAATAACGCTTATTGCGTGTGTGAATACTGCTGAAACGGAGCCATTGCATCTGATGGCTTACTGGGGAAAATGCTATGTGATTAATACATATTTTGTCAGAATAAACCCTGTCTTTTATTTTATGCTAATAGAAAAAAATTTACTAGTTACAAAATCTAACATCGTTTGAACTTAAGAAACACAGCAATAACTCAGTAACTACGAAATTGTTTTTCAACGTAAGAACTTTGTACTCGCTTTCGGGAGTATCCAGGTTTGATTCCTGGTGAATGCTGGGACGACTCCTTACTACAGCTCATGGCTGATTACTTCCTCCTCCTCTGAACAACGTACTCCTTCTGCGACAGCTTCGCTAATGAGGCCGTTATGCCCTTCATATGAACCTTGTCAATGTAAATTATTTGCGGATATAATGCAATAGAGTATCTCGTGCGTTTTTTTAGGTGGTCTACTAAAAGCGGGAAACAATTTCTTATTACCCTTCATATGCGCCATTTCTGGATACTTCAGGGGTAAAAGAGTTTACATTTCCTCTTAATTTCCCATTTCATTCTTTTGCCATTTGGCTTGCTATCGGGACCACGCAGTTTAGCTAACTCTTTGAGTTTATTCTATCTCATCTATATCCAGGTGTGGCGTGGTTAACCTGCCATCCATGCAGTTCCTCACACTTCCTGAAAACTGGTCTACTTCATAACCATGGCATTATATAGCGGCTCTAACAACTTGAATAATCGGTTGCTATTCGTTTCTCGATTTAGTTCCTCTGTACTGACATCCAGCGGAGAGGAGGTCTCTTCCGGAAATCTTTTCAATCCCCCTCCCCCTGTAGACAGACCATTAGTCATGATTCTCGTCTGAATCGTTTTCCGTTTCCTATGATATTGTCTGCACAATACCTGGTTCGTCTCCCTTTCATTTTGTCTTAGTTTATGCTACTCAATTCCATCAGTTTATTGGCCATTACCAGGTCGTCATATATATTAACTTCAGTTCATCAGGGAGGGAGGCAAGTCTCCCCCCCCCCCCCGCAACACCCTAAAATTCATTGATAGCCTAATAATAAATCCTTTTAAAATAACTTATCATTTTCTTTGTGGTGTAGTGGATCTGCTCCCACTACAATGTTGTATAGCGGTTTTACTTATTGTCAAATCTGCGTAGTGATTCCGCTCCCACTTTTCAGTTTCTATAGCAGTTGTATTTGCTCAATTTCAGGGTAAGATACTTTATGGAGAATTTTCTACTTCCTCTTCTGCAGGATTTATCAATAACCGCACAACATATTCTTCTAATCTATTAATAACTTCCTTTGCAAATTCTCCAAAATAATTCACTGCCTCTTTACGAGATAAATTTCTTCTTATATTTAGCAATTCTTCTTCTTCTTCTTGCATTTTTCTATATAACTCTGTTCTAATGTCTTCAATAATCGGACATTGCAGAGTCATATGATGGACAGTGTCTTTATCTATACAGATCCGACTAAGAGGAGAGGCCACTTAGTTAAATCCAAGTAATTTGGCTTTAAAGTTTTCGTGTCCTCTCTAAGAATAAGACTAAGAAAAGATGAGAATCAGGTGTAATGGTAACGAAATATTTCGTTAATAACTGGAAAGCTGCTATAAGTGATCATTTCTTTCTCCGACCTATATCAACTCTCCTGCCAGGATTCTAGAGAAAATTCACTCATCTCCTTCTTTCTTTCCATATGCTGAACTGTCATTCGTTTCTTTCAGCAGTGATCTTCTTTCTTCTTCTAAGATATCCTGTGAAATTGCCCCTGCAATTCCTTGTAGGGCCTCAGTAGATGTCGTTCAATATGTCTTTGTTATTAGTAGTTATACTGCAATTTGTGATTTCAGCTATAGTCTCTGTGCGTGTACCAATCTGACATTGGGATACCATACAGATAATCCATACAATACAATTTTAAGAGTACACCATAGTAGAGTGTATTGTCTTGACGCCCAAGTCCTAGGATGCTGTGGACACGAGGCATTCAATGTGGTCGTGAAATCGAAGCTTGCTATCAATTATAACTCCAAGATACTTGCCTTTTTAATTAAATTTTGCAGGTATTCTTCCCCTGAATCGTATGATTGTTGATCTCTGCAGACTCCCTTTCATAATCACTGCACTAGTTTTCCCTACTGAAAACCCATGTTTTACCTTATTTCGCTATTTCTGTACCTCCCTTAGGATTTCTTCTGTTTTTGCCTCAAATTCTCTTCTGTTCTATGCTGAAATGACATTCAGCACACCATCTGCATATACTATTATTTAACATTCTTCTTGAAGATTTACTCGAATCAGTGTGTTAAAAAGTGTATTTTCCCTAGAGTGGCTGATACCTGCGGACACTCCTTTGACATATTTTTCTCTATTCAGATCCATTAACTTCATAAATGCTTACTCTCTATTCGAAGAAATGTCTTATCATATAGTATAAACTTCTGGGGCATTCCTTTTTCTTGATTTGCCAGAGAACCTCAGGCTAACAAGCATTGTCAAATACTGTGCTTATATCCAAGAATATGCCAAGTACATATGTTTCCTTCGTTGTTTTGATTTTTCTAACAACGGGCAGAACTGCAATTTCAGTCCCTCTTCCTTCCCGAAAGCCATAGTGTTGTTATGTAATTCATTAGTAGTCTGTAAGAACGATATCAGCATCATATTTATTACTGGTTCCAACACTTTCCCTAATACTGGGAGAAGTGGTAGAGGTTTGTAGGATTTTGCTTTTGTGGATATTTACATCCAACTTTATAAAGAATCTTAAGTCCATGTTCCAATATCATTGTATAACATCCTTGAGCCAGGTATTCATTCATTAATGATAGATCATGACATATCCTTAGATAGGGCCTCTTCAAAATCTCTGAAGTTTTTACATAATGTCCTGGTCAGGGTGCCTTCTTATTCTTTATTTCTTCAATGATTATATTTAACTTTTTCATTGTGTATTTTGATCTTGGTGGAGTGTCTGGCAACTCATCTACAGGGCATCGCTTCACTTCATGAGTCTATTTTTCTCCATTAAACTATCATCTGGCAGGAGAGATGTAACTAATTCTTGTTCATTCTCTGGATAATTGATTATTATTTTCCCTTGTCTTGTTAGGCTCTTCACATACCAGTTACATTTTAACTTGTTTACTAGAATTTTGTATACCAGCCCTCAAGTATCTTCATTATCCTTTAACTTTACGAAGTTCCTCAATAACTCTGTCTTCTTGTCCTTTAGAAGTCTTGAATGTGTCTTTCTTTGTCGATGGTATTCTTTTACGATCTGAAGTTTCAGTGTAAGTGTTCCAGTGTTCTTCTTTATCGTTCCAAATTTTCTGATGCTTTTCCTCATATATTCTAACTCTTCGTACCACCATGCAATTAGTGGTACTCCAGGTTTATAAATTCTAATGGTAGCACTACAAGTGTCTCGAATAAACTTCGTGACTAGTTCAGCTCAAATGTGCAGATTTTCTGAGTTTTCGTTTCGGTAACTTTGGATATTCTCCAACAGTACTTCACCGAATCTCTTCCAGTCTGCACCCAGATGGATGCAGTGTGTTCTTAGGACTTGAGATTCTTTTGGGGCTGGAAAAAATGCAAAGCAACAAAATAAGTCGGTGATCAATTATCGAATCTTCACTTACTGTCCAGACCATAACATGTTTGGCTGTCTTTCTTGAGATAATCGTCACATCTAGGAATGACTCTGTGTCATGCGCTGTAGATACATATGTGAGGAGGTTTCCAGTTTCGTTGGTGACAGGTTGTTCGCCAAGTGATAGCGATCAATCGCCATGCCGCAATCATCTGTTGCTTTTTTATATGGACCTCGCATTCCAGCTGCACCAATCAGTCGCTCCCTTCCCAGTTCTTATAACCACTTATCCCACTTTTACAAATGTAGGCCTACTCGGGTATCATCCGAGTACAGGAAGTAGGAGGATCCGAGATAGTATGATTTTTTATTGTGGCTAATCTTTATACAGACTTGATGACCTGATGCAAGGTTGTCCATTGTCGTAAAGTTCAAGTATTGTGTGAGAACGAATATTCTTGACATAGGGTCTTTTGTAGTATAGGCTGTTCATGGTAAAGTGAACACTTCTGAAGTCCTAGTTACTTTGATTCCCAGCCAATTTTCTATCCTTTAACCAAATTTTAAAACAAATATTGCTGTGAAAATAACCAAAACAGAATGTGTATATTCCACCGCGTTCGAAAGCTAATGTCTAAGGCTACAATAAAATATATTTATTGACTGTTATTACAAATTGGAGGGCTTTTAAAAGTGCTCAAGTTAACTTGATTAACCTGTACGGAAATATTTGTTTGCAGTTAATGGTTAAGATAAAGTCGTTAGCGAGTATGGTGATTGTTGCAGGGACCCCGAGCCGAGTGCTGCCAGGTTCAGCACGACGCCTGACCCATCGCAGTTCCTGTACGTGGAGCCAGCGAGCGCATCGCCGCCTCCACCCACCGTCGCCGCCTCTGGCCGCCCTCCTCTGCCACCAGAGTCCCGCCTCCAGCAACAGCTGCAGCAGCTGTACCACGACCAGCGGCAGACGCCGCGACCACAACAGGCGTTGTCGCCATCCACTGCTCACAGCGTGCACGAGGCAAGACTCCGTGCTTCACTCGCTGGGGAGAACCCTGACTACGCCTCGCTAGTGCCGTCTCCCGCACCAACGCAGGCCAACTTGGAGGACGCGCTCTTCCAGCAGCAGTTGCAGCGGCTCGCCGTGCAGGCTCAGCAGGAGCAGGCCCAAGCCCAGGCACAGGCCCAGGCTCAGGCCCAGGCACAGGCCCAGGCTCAGGCCCAGGCGGAGCAGTCCCCAGTGCAGCAGGTCCTTCAGCGCCAGAGCGCTCAGCCGCAGGTGTTCCCACCTGCGCCGACAGCACGCCAGCCGCAGTACCAGCAGCAGGTGCAGGTGTCGACCCCAGTGCCTCGCCAGACAACCGCCGCCCCTGTGTTCATCCCCGAGCCGCAGGAGCAGGCACCACAGCGCCTGCCCCCGCAGCAGTATCTGAGAGAAACGACGAGGCCACGTGGCCGCCGCCCCCAAATCGAGCCGCCGAGAAGACAGCAGCAGCTCGAGTCTCCTGCCTACCTGTCGACCCCAGGCACCACCGCCGCCGCCCAGAACGACGACCTGATAGCTTCCCTCCTGGGCCAGTCGAATCGCGGCCTATTCGACAAGTCGCCGTCCACCACCGCCGCCACACTGCCCTCTAGGTCCTCCATATTCGTGTCGACGACGTCCACCCTCAAGGGATCCAAGCCTGGCTCCGGTATCACGATAGAGGAACTGGGCAGCGTCCCCACAGCCAACGACGACAACGGGGCCCTGCCAATCGTGCGCCTGCCCACGCCTGAGGGCCAGAGGCCACTCACGGCAGCCGAGTTGCAGGCGCTCATCGCGGCTGGCTTCAAGGTCACGGCTCTCGATGGGGCTGAGGAGAGTGCTGTCCCTAGTGTGCCTTACTACCAGCCATCGACGAAGAGGCAGCGGTCGTACGCGACACCGGTACCCCCCGTGGCCAACCAAGTTGCCGTCCGCCAGCAAACCAGGAAACAACAGCAGCGTCAGCCTGCGGCCCAGGAAGAGAAGCCACAGAGGCGGCCACAGTTTGTGTACCGCCAGCAGAAGCACGAAGACCTCGCGGGACAAGCACCGCCGAGCATCCAGCAGGAGAACCAGGAGTCCCAGCTAACCTACCAGCCACAGGATCTGGAGCTGGTCTTCCAGCAGCAGAGACAGGAAGAGGCCCAGAAGCAGGTGGTGAGCACACAACGACCTCCGGCGGGCTACAAATCAGAGGAGATACAGCTGGTGTTCCAGAGGCAAAGAGGCGAGCAGGTGCAATCCGTGAGCACAACCCAGCAGCCACAAGCAGCATACCAGCCGCAAGATATACAACTGTTCTTCCAGCAGCAGCACCAGCAGACATCCAGCAGCACCCCGCAGCCCCCGGCGGCCTACCAGCCACAGGATCTCCAGCTGATCCTCCAGAGGCAAGGAGGCGAGCAGGTGCAGTCCGTGAGCACCACTCAGCAGCCACAAGCAGCATACCAGCCGCAAGATTTACAGCTTTTCTTCCAGCAGCAGCAGCAACAGACATCCAGCAGCACCCAGCAGCCCCCGGTAGCCTACCAGCCACAGGATCTCCAGCTGGTCTTCCAGAGGCAAGGAGGCGAGCTCGCCCAGCCAGAGGGAAGACAGCTGTACGACTCGCCAGCGACAAGGCTGTCGCCCATCGTTGTGCCCGAGCAGCAGGAGGGATTAGCAGCACCAAGGAGAAGACCTGCTGGTTCCATACGCAGTCGACAGAGGTCACGTGGTTACCGACCCTCGGCCTCACAAGAGAGTGAAGAGCAGAGCTTTGCGTCCTACGACAGTGAGCCTGCGCCCTCTAACTACCGGGGCAGGAGCGTCAGGCAGAAGAGCCGACGACCCCAGCCATCGTACGAGCCTTGAGATGTCGTCCTTGCAGACTCTTCCTTGCGGAGCCTGCACGAGAGACATATTGCCTCTTCGTGCCTGCGTTTCTGCGTGGCTACAGGTGCCTAGTGTTCGAATACCAGCAACCATCTCACCTTTGTTTCCTTCTCAATATTCCTTGATAAATACACCAAGTGACGATAGTGACGAGAATGCATTTTGTTGTTTTATTCTTGGGTAGTGAAAAGAGCGATAATTATCAAAATCTCACATTAAGTTATTAATTTGTACGATTATATCATTTATACTCATAATTCAATAAGTATTTCTCTTAAAACCATTTTGCGACAGAATAGTGAACAGTATTCGAAAGCAAATTTTCCGTTATACTACTTTAATGTGGGTGATTATATAATATCATTCTTGTTGATATCCGACAGGTATCTTTTGTCAAGCGTCGTATGGTTGTGGCAGCTTGAATTTCAGTGTATAAATTTATGGTACATGCTTATGATCCCAGCTGTAAATATTCGATGTTCTGAATAAATTACAGCATCTTTTGTGAATTGACTTTAATATTTTTTACAGATTTTTTAAATACAAAAATTACATGGAATTTAATCTGTACAAACCTAATAAAATTACTTTTTAAGTCGTGTTCTTTGTTATTGTGCTTGTTTATGTTAGTAAAATGAACTTTGTTAATTGTATTACATTATTTATAATTATAAGGAACGACATGTTTATTTTTATTTAATATTTTCTCGTTTCTATGGTTAATTTCAGTTATTATATGCCAAGAATTCTGTACATTTAATGGAGCGTGTGTAATATTACGATTTTCTTTGAAAATAAGAGCAAAATAACTCTGGAACCCTATTTCGTAACATTTATATTATAATAATTTTCTCATAGATGCATATTTATTGTTCCAATGTACATACAGAATAAAATATATAGTTTGCACAATAATTGCTTCATATTTTTGGCTAAGTGCGAATACACAATGAATAGTTCCTCGCACCAACACTTATACGAACGCGAACACGACCTTCATTTTGCCCAAGGCAGAAATGACTCTCATCGCTAAACATCTCTGCTCTTCATTCGTCTCTCAAACATACTCTCTCTCTCTCTCTTTCTCTCGAAACCACCGGAGATGATCACGTCGATGAGCAGGTGTCAAGGGTAAACGTGCCAAGAGGAACACGAGATCGTTAACCTAACTCCAACAATCGATTCTTTATTGTTCCTGCATACAAATGGAGGACACGTTGTGAATGTACATGCGGTCGCTGTTCTGTCAGCCAGGGCGGCCTGAACGATATTTCAGGCCTGGCTACCCGTCTGCTACCCGTCTTCTGCACCATGAAGGACCACTGACATGACACGTCTCAAGTGAGTGGCAATTGAACAGAACATTCAGTCACCTTCTCCGAGTCCCATTATCCGACCACACTCATACTCACTTAACTGTACTATTGGTACTCACCGTCGTCTTCCAGGCATTCCACACACACACACTGGGATCACTCGACATGGAATCGCACTGCCAAATGAACTCCTCGTCTTCTTAGACGACCGACGATAAGACACTCTCGTCTAATAGATCCAGACCGGTGTAGGCGAATTGTGCTTCTCCTACTAACAGAGTCCGCAAGCCATCTATAGTCCGTTCACGACTGGAACAGACATTCTCGGAATCTTTCCTACTCCCATTTTTAACCAATAGAGAAAAAATTACGTTAAAACATTCATACTATATGTTCTCTCCGTGCTGCCAAACTAACTGCACTCGCGCCAGTCACTTTATGTAGTAACGATGCATGCAGCTGACGACTAAAGTGTTGTTCTTAAGTCTGTTCCAGTCGTGAACCGAATATACACATGAACTGTTTGTGTTGTAAATTACGTTTGGATTGGGCAATATCAAATACGTCTTCTTCAACTCATTTCTATATAGTGTAGGGTGCGTGTGTCTATATATATATATATATATACACACACACACACACAAGCACTTGGTTCAGGAAACCAAATAATATAAGTTACTACATAATATTTGCTTCACTATGTATTTAGATGGCCTCCTGGGTGTGCAGAGCTCCAGCAGGAAAAGTTTTAATAAAAAACCCTCCAATATGTCTGAGTGAGGCCTGCTTACGAATAGCATTTAAAAAACGTTACGCGTCTGTATACGTTTATCAGTTCCTCCATTTCTCTCTAAAGCATATTTTTGTAAAAGTGAATAAATTACTCATACGGTTGTTATCGCGGCTTTTTATAGGTATGAACATTCAGTTATAAAACACTAAAAAAAAAAGGGACGGGCATGAAACTTTTATTTTTACTATTACATCACTAAACGGTAGGGTGTCTCCTGAAAGTCTCATAGGGACGCGTTATCGACGGCCAGACTACACACCAGTTCAGTGCTTTGCGCTTTCGCTAGCTGTGCACGACCAAACTCCATCTGTCAACGTTCAAGAGCTTTTCTGCCAATATAGCTAGCTTAAACGGCATGGTTTGGATTTGAAATTTGAACACAGTTTAGTAAACCAAATGTTTAATATGTTTGTATAAGTCCTCTAACCAATTTGGAATGCAGTTTGATTAAATTGAAATTGGTGGAACAATGTTATTCTAATAAAAGTGCTTGTCATTTAAAAATAAATATATAAACAAATACGTGCATCATTGTTGTCCATGTAACTATGGTAGTTGTGTTCCTTTGGGGTAGGTCAATGTTGGGGACATACGCAGAAGATAAGCAGTCTATCTCGTCTATAATTTATGTGCAATCAGGCGTCCACCTTAAATATATCTGACATTCAGACTGGTAGATGTCTCGGCAGCTCTCTTCCCTCACAGCAGTTCCCGTTCTGTTTCCGGTGGATACAAGTCTGCAAGGTGGAAACATGGCGACCGTTTCTGAAGGCCGGTGTGTTTTTTCGGGGTACTCCTGTTCTCTACAACTGCATTCCATTGGTCGCTATCGCCTCACGTCATCTCATTAAATATTAAGGCTGTCGGGGTCGTACAAGGAAAATGGGGTGGACTCATTCAAGCTGCACAGGAAGCTACTCCCGTGTCGCAACATTGGACTACTTAGAAAAAAAAACCACTGCTCCTACCTGCATATATTTTAACGGTTGCTCTGAGTGACATGTGCCCAGTAGCGTTTGTAACAATGGATGGGAAAGTAGTTCTGTATTTTAACGTCGAATAAAATCGTTAGGTAACCATTTCTGTTAACTCTAATTATGTCTTTCGCTTTATATCTTTTCTAACCCATCGAAGTATAAAAATTAGCATACTTGTAAAATACTTACTTTTCGAGTAATTTCACAGTTTCACTTGACCAACGCATGAATAAAGTGATGACTCCCATGTCAACGTTAATCTTACATAAGGCGGAAGAATACACAACATAGATCTTAAGCAGGGCTTTCAAGAACGCTCATTTTATTGTGAATAGTCTTTACATACACCGTCGATTATCATAAACGCCGTGGAAAGCATCTGAGTTTAGAAAACTGTCTATGTAAACAAATGCTTTGAGATCTTTGTATATTTTCTATAACAAAATTTTAACGCTATCAGATTAAACTTTAATTGTTAAAAGTATTTTATTCACATAAAAAGCATATCTTTTAAAAATTAAGATGGAAAAATACATTTATGTATATTAATTGCTAGTTGTGTTGGTGTGAGGTAGGTAAGTGCTGTGCACATCCGCAGATGACGATCACCAGTTTCCCACTTCTTGCCGACCTCCTCTGTTTCAAGAAACAATCCTTTTTATATATTTTGAGGATATATTATGTTATCGTAATATATCAATGACGACTTGATAAAAGTATCAGTCATGAGAAAAAAGTATTCTCTATAATTTTCTGTACTATTTACTAGCAGCTCGCCATCGCTTCGCTCAGGTTTATGGAGTTATTGAAATACATGCCTATAAATGCGACTACCCGTGACTACCTGCGACTACCCGTGACTACCTGGGACTACCCGTGACTAACCGTGACTATCTGCGACTACCCGAGACTAACTGGGGCTACCCGTGACTATCTGTGGCTACCTATGACTACCTGCGACTATCCGCGCTTACCCGTGACTACATGGGAATACTTGTGACTACCTGAGACAACTTTAGATAACATGCAACTACCCGTGATTACATGCGACTACTGGCGATTTCCAGCGATATTTTGCGACATTTTCTAGTAATATTGTTTCAATTAATGTTTAATGGTTTTGGTAGACCAAGCTTAGAAAGCAGCCAAGTACCTCATTTTTTCTCCGGCTTGATTTAAAAAATTTTGAAATTTCTCAAGGATTTTTTTTTAAATTTAAAACTGCTTCTGTCTAACTGGAATGATGTAGCTTTCTATCAGTGAAAGAATTATAAGAATTGGTCCTGCAGTTTTCTGAGATTAGCTGTTACATATAAACAAACAAACTCACGTTACATCTTTATAATATTGTTATAGGTAAGTTTATATATATAGAGGTAAGATGTAAAACAGGTTATGTAAGTTTGATTCCGGGCTCTGATTGTGGACGAAGGCAGTAGTTTTGCACACAATTTTTTTGGATTTCGAAGTTTGTGAACGTATATCTCTAACGATATTTAAAACTATCGTAAGATGTAGTAAACTTTGTAGTTTTGTTAGCATATTCTTAGAAAGCATCCAATTATCTCATTTTTCTCCGACTTGGTTAAAAAATTTTGAAAAATTTCAAGAATTTATATATATATTTTTTAAATTAAGCATAGCATGTATCCATATTGATAAATGTAGCTTCCTAACAGTGAAATAATTATAAGAATATGTCACGTAGTTTTGCTTAAGCTTGATTAGAAAGCAGCCAATCAGTTAATTTTTTTCCCCACTTTATTTACAAATTTTTGAAATTTTTAAAAAATTTGGAATTAAACAAAGCCTATTTCCATCTGGATGTGTGCAGATTCCTAACCGTGTTACAACTATAAGAATCTGTAGTGTTATTTTGCTTGAGAGTAACTAAAGAGCAGCCAATTAGCTTAATTTTTTCCGACTTGGTTTACAAATTTTTAAATTTCTCAAAGAATTTTTTTAAATTAATCATAGCGCATGGCCATCTAGAAAAAAGTAGCTTCCTTACAATGAAATAATTATAAGAAAGGGCCTTGTAGTTTCCGAGATTAGCCGTTACATATAAACAAATTAACCTACAAATTCATATTACCTCTTTATAATACTGGTATAGAAAACAGAATTTATCTTAAATATTCTAACTCTACACATTAGAAAAAGATATTTTAACATAATATTTGGTTTCAGCTAAAGCGTTCGTTGAAGTACAGTGGAGTAGAGGTATCTAGGTGGCTCTTATAATCGTTGTCTTAAGAGCCGATGAGGTTGAAGTGAGGCGAGTGTGGAGCAGCGCCGGAACAAAAAGGCGGGTGAAACGGGAGATCCCCGAGAAAACCCACCAGCCACTGGCATAGTCCGGCACATCTCCCTTAAGGGGACTAAGTCTCCGCCAGCTTATATTATCCACTTCTTGCAGTAATTTCAATTTTAAGTGTTTAACTGATTTTTCTCATGGCGGTACAGCGTCTACAGCTGTAACAACTTCTTACAGTTACACAATCATTAGTAATATTTAACTTTAATCCATTCATGGTTACTTCGCCCTTCTCTGAAGCCCTGCAAAAGTCCTAATTCCAGGATATTCCTCCGCTCGTGCAAGCTAAGCTTAGCTATGTCTGGAAGATTACACCAGAGGAACAACGTGCCGAATTCGTGCGCACTCAATGTAACAGTATTTTGTATAAGAACTATTTCTTACTAGGCGCTACAAACACACGTGATTTATAACCGTTTTTATTCCAATTATTTATAAACGAAGCATTATTATTTAGAGATAAAATATGAATAACATATCAATTTAACAGAAAAAAAGTAACTTTTATTAACATCAGTATAAAACGTTTGTGATATATGGCATATGTTGGAAATAACTTAATACGTCATATATGGGGAGATTTTTCAAAGGTTTGATTCAAAAAGTGTGAAGAAACCGCGAATAACTATAGTAGCTAACTAACTCCAAGAGAAAGTTAAGAAACTGAGGAAGTTCATACAAAATGCATATCTATTGACATGCATTTACCCAATACAGCATGTATGTACATATACATGCAGTAATATTTCTCGAAAATTAATAAGTTGGGCCATGGTTAAGCTACGTGATAATGTGGCCAAAAATACATTACTATACATTTTTACGAAATACTATTCATCTTGTATACATTACTCACAAAAAAACAATTTCTCCGCATTGAAAAATTTAGACCAGACATTTTTATGCGTAATGTCGTACTAAAATCACGATTTCAATGGTTTTTGGGACGTACAAGTGAGTGAGTGAAGAGATTCGGAAGGCTCTTAACAGCGAGGTCTTCAGAGCCGATGAAGGTGATTGAAGTGAACATGAAGCAGCGCCGGAATGAAGGGGAGGGGCAAATGGGAGATCCCCGAGAAAACCCCTGACCAACAGTATCGTCCGGCCCAATTCATCTTAGTGGGAGGCGAGCGTGTTAACCGCTCAGCCACCGCGGCCCCTTGGGACGTACAAAAAAATCAAAACCAACTCACTTACCGAAATGAGATGATTCACACATAAAAAGATATTAGTAAGTTCAAGAAATTTTCAAATTCACTATTACATTTTTTGCGATATTTAAAAATTGCTTAAAATTAAGACATTATTACATTTTTTGCAGTAGTATATTTCTCTTTTAGCTAAATATATTTTAAAGTAAATTAAGACATAGCCTTCTAGTTATAAAATTATTGTTAAATTTTCTGTATTAATGTTTTCGTTCATTTCAATTGCACATCCCAAAAACACTGAAATTATAATGTTGACACGCCACAATACAATAACTAGGGGATATGTGTGTGTGTGTATATATATATTTTTCCTGCAAGGAAAGAACACTTACAACACAAGTAATGTCTTCATGTTGACAGGTATTTCGCACCAAAAATAGCAGGCTTCTTCGAGTATAGGAACTGAGGGTAAGTAATAATATTTGGGTGACTCTTAACATAGAGATATTGAGAACCGATTAAGGTGAAGTGAGGTGAGAGTGTGTACTTGCTGCGCATGGCAATGTCACTCTTACCACTCCCGCACTTCTCGACCTCAGACGCAAAAAAGGACTCCAGGTTGACAGACCCCTTAATGATTTGTAAATAAAGGGCCTGGTAGTTCAGTTCTACCGCAAACTATATCACGAAATAATAGTCAGTTAATAAATTGTAATTATTTTCAAATGACATATTAAAATGTTCCTGTTAAAATATACCACTGTTTTTACAACTCGTAATAATAATAACCTTTAATCATTATTTCAAATAAAAAAATGACAAAATATTTTTAATTATTTCCAAAAAAGTAATCTCTCTTTACGTACGAAGGGTGATATATGTGAAATATCACCACCAATCCATATACATACAATTGCAAATATAGGTAACAAGAACCACAAACCGCATATGGATATGCCACATTGTCCGACGCACAACATTCACACAATGCTTCAACAAACTTACAGCAAAATGCTGTACCAAATGAACCAAATGTGAGGTGAAAACTCTTTATTCTTCTACTTCTTTAATAACCTCATTGTCAACGAAAAGTTAAGTCCCACAATTTCGAGCAGAAGATAGGCGAGTCCCTTAATATATTAACACGTAGCATACACCCATCCTGACGAGAAGAGTGTGTATGCAATAAATGAAATCTATTTAGACAAACGTTTTAGAGAAAAATACACGACCACATAAATGTAGTTATTTGCATGTTCAGCATTGCTTACAAGACTTACCACTGCCTTAACTGCGACAAAGTGTTTGCCTCAAGTGCTAGCTAGGAAAAATATAGCAAGAAGGAAAAATACAATATTTGATTTTTATCAGGATACGAGAGAACATATTATGGCAATCTGATATACTGAGCAAGTATATGCAGATAGTTAAAATTCCTATAAAACCGCAGCTTGCAATGAACTATATCTCCGAGAGATATTTGTACATCGCCATATTCAGTGTACGTTCTTCACAAATACTTGCAGCCTACAAGACATTTGTAAATAAATAGTAGTAGACATTTTCTTACGCGATAGGAATTTTAAAAAATGAAACTTTTTTTTTTTGTTTTTAATGTTTGCATTAAATCCATTTTCTTAGCCACTTCACACATATACATATTATATAATTCAATAAAGCCTCTATCTGTGTGAGCATTAATAATCGTATTTATCTCTTCAATGATAGAAAGATATAGTCTTCTTTGCAATGAAACCAACAGCTGCAGTCTATCAACCAAGTCATTGGTGTCTTCAGAACATAAGTAGCTAGACTTCACGACACTCTTCGCAGATTGTTCACGGTACATGTCTGCATGTGTGTTCTCTGTAGTGAGTAGGTTGTGAGTTACCTCTGGACCAGAGTATTATGAATTAAATGATGTTTCGTCTGCCCCACATTCAAGTATCCCTTATCTTCAGTAACATGGTAATGATTTTGCTTGACATATTTCGTCACTTCATCATCACTAGAATATACTTATTTCACATCATTACCAGCAGTCTTGGAGGTCACATTTTCGTTCTCACCATCCTGGATAGTTTTAACATCTTCGTATTTCACTTTACATGTTAGCAGTTCATGTTTGTTGTTTACAACTTCTGAGGGTCGTATAGCTCGAACTTTCCATAGTGTATGTCTGCAACACTCATATTCCCTTCATCACACACTGATTTTAAAAATATTGCAGGTCAGGGGAATGTTATGGGTGACCTAACAAACGGTATTTTACTCGATAAATCTGTAGGGTAATTATTATGCATGTGCATACTTAGTGAGTATGCAAGTGTGTTCTTGGCACTTGTGTACTGGGTAAGTGTGTACTTGCATTGTGCATACTTGTGTGGTTATGTAATGCTCTAATTGCATGATTAAACAGAATTTCTCATTTTTCCCCCAAAAGAACCACACCTCATCACTTGGAATGCAGCAGTCGCAGAGTATAACAATCACCGATCCGACACCAGCCGAGCGAGATCGCCAATATAGCGAGTGCATAAGAATGCATTTGCCCCTCCCTGTCCCTCAGCGTCCGACCAGCTGCGGCCGCCGAGTTCATCGGTCTGTCAGTCGCCGAGATGACACAGATAGGGCAACACATACGGGTTAACATCTGTGATTGCGCAACGGTGCTACAGCATTTCCCGTTCCTCCCGAAAACAATCACACCAGCTCAGTTGTGATGCAGCTGTTGCACATATCAGTCTCTCTTCGACAGTCTCCGAGTGCATGTCGAAGAGAGAGCACATATGGTTGCGCAACTAAATTGCCCAATCTGGGAATCGAACATGGCACATTGCCCTAATTCCAACCGAAAACAATAATTTCCAAATTAGTGACTAAAAAGAAAAACAACCAAAAATTCCAATATACACTTAACAGCCATCTAATAAGAAGGTCTTGTGCTATAGCATGTGCAAAAATGCATATGCAAAAATTGATGAGCAACAGCATGCACAAATGCAAGGTTCAACTGCATGTGCAATTGCATGTGCAACAGCTCAACGGTGCATATGCAAGGTGCATTTTATTCCAGGACACATATAGTAAACCTACTTACATTACTTGGATCTCTAATTACACAGATAGTATGCAGTTAAAAGAGGTACATATCTACAGAAAATACGTTTTTTTACGTACATATAGATGATGGCAATAAAAGAGGTTGCCACATTGTTGTTGCTTGAAGTTTCGCTATGTGAGGTGACAATAGAATATTAATGGAGGACCATAAACAATCACGTTTAAATCAATAAAAAAATCTCTAGTAAAATAATGCTAGTTTTCACCATCTTTGAGAAACAAATCCTTAACATGTACCCGTATCTCAAAATTAGAACAGTCTAGTGAGCCACCCCTTCCTACTTAAGACCAAGACCCCAAAAGAAACAGATGGAGAAATCCCCAGAAAGAAGATTGCCCCAATCGAAGGCCTCCAATCCCAGTACTGAGGTGCTCCAGAGGAGAACGGGAAACAAAAATAGTCCGCAACAAATTTGATCATTCAGACTCAAATACAAAAGTATTCACACACACAGTGTCCAGCCCAAAAATTAATATATCGCCAATAATTATTGCTATATCGCGCAAATTTGGGCAGGCATTGCCCATGAGGAAACCCGACATCAGAAAAATTTTCGCAGTGTAACCTTATATTATAGTAGTAAACTTAATTATTATTTCAATATATGTCATCGTTAATGGGATAATCATAGATTTTTGTGAATTCGAAATATTCAATCATAATTACTGTGCACATAGGAGAATAGTCGTAGCAATGACAACACTGTTTTGAACATATATGATCAATTTGTTTTGGTTTTCTTTTCTATTTTATTTTAATGCGTGCTTAAGACACCAAACCCAGAAGAGGGGCACAACAAATAAATAAAACCTTTCCTTGCCTCCATTACACTAGGTTACAACTAGGTTATGATGAGTATTTTTACATTAGCCAAAATACTGTGTGCACCCAAGTAATATTAAAATCAACTAGTTACGTGATAAATGGTAAGGATTTTCTCATATTCCATAAGAGGCTTACGTTCCAGATCAAAGTAATACATTAAGCATTGCTTTACGACAATTTGAAATTTAAGCTATTAAAGCAAAAATATTTTAAAGATGCCAGAAAACAAAGTTTCTGAAAGGGTTTTTATTGTTTTACATTATAGACTAGGAAAACTGCAAAATGGTGATTATTGGATACGTTGTCATGTTGCAAAATCTCAACACGAGAAAATGCATGCAGAAAATTAGAAGGATCTCACCAAGATTTTTGATGTAAGTTATCCGGCTTGCGACACACCAAGATATTGTAGCATTCCCCTTTCCTCCTAGCCTTCATCACTGAACTCTAACTGCAATCTGAATGCTGAACTCAGTTAATGTATGTAATATTCATCACCGTAGGAGGGGACTACTCATGGGATGAGTAGCGTTTTATGACTGACTAGTAAACCAGAATTCCTTTAAACACAACACCTTTGTTATAACATTAACTGCACGTTTGTGAATAAGGTTATTAATATAAGTCTGAATTATACAAAGCATTAACTCTTCATCAATATACACGAAGTTACAAGTTATTATCAATCGCAAGTGTCTAAATGAAACTGCCTTACTTTGCCAGATATATTAGCGCTTAGGATGACAGGTTTAATGGAGGCTCAAAAGAAAGCATTGCGTCTGTAGGATGGCCTAGAGATACTCCAGGTCGGGTTATAGTGATGCCTTCTTCTTCGTGGTCGGATCCGACGAATATCACACTAACTGACTTCTTGCACGGCGGTGAACGTCCGTATATATATCGTCCAGGCCGCCGGCTATATGGAGCATGTTTAATATACATTTACCTCGCTCCACAAGCTATATCCCATCGGACTTAAGAAGTTTGCGTGCGGTGCCTTGGTGGCCACTACACTACCCCCCTCCCCGCCCCCTTAATGAAAGGGCAGCCGTCCCGGCTGCAGCAGTAGTAGTAGTAAGAGTAGCCTTCTATGGTAAGTTGTAGTGGTACAGAAAGTGGCCGTGTAGCTCAAGCCTGAAGACGAACGTAGACGAAACGTGGCATACGCGATGTTATTTTGTGGCAGTATCGAAGCCGCAAGACTAAATTCGAGTCTACGTTTTTGAAAAGAATTGTAACTGGGTTAAATTCATAAAAGATTAACATTGTGTTTTATATCACTGGTAAGGTAGAAAATTTATATAATTATTCAATTTGAAGAAAAATATAGGTACATATGAATACATGAGAGAATAATATAAGGTCGACCTCTATGCATAATACTTTGATAATGAAGACTAATGCACGTTGTGTAAGAGGACCACAGGATAGAGGGAAGTATGTCCAGCGCCACATTTAATGATTAAAGTAAAGTAACCCCCAAGAACTAGACAGTGGACATGGGGAAAAGGAAGTTTGAATTCACGCACGTGTGGTACTAGTGCTCTTAACAATCTGCAAGGGAACAATTACTCTTTGAGAAAGTACATTTTCGCAAGTTGAGAAGCCTGATAGATGAAACATTTATTCTTAAAATGTACTCACTTAAATACCATGTTTGGAATTGATAATGGAGAAAAGTAATGTTAAAATTAAAAGAGAATACTTAAATATATAGGTAATGTTGCTACCTGTGTAAAAGGTAGTAAGAACTCCACAGTTGGCAGTGCTGAACAGTCGTGCTGTCTTTGTCAGCAATAGCAGTTACTATAAACATTATGTGACATATTTAGCCGGTGTGCTGTGTTGGATTTGTTTTTGCAGAGTGCAAGCTACTTACGTACACCTAGATGCACCTTACGTACAAGCTACTGGCTAATCATATTCTCGTTCACAATAAACAGATAAGTACACATGTTATATAACTTTTATAACCCTTTTTCAAAAATAAACAGAAGGTAATTAAGATTTAAATACTGGCTGTTGGCATATGGAAAATGGTAACTTGGCAGTCAAGTTGTTATACAAATAACAGCATGAGAAGTTATACACAAAACAAAACTCAACCTAATAATTAATCTGTAAAAATTATGAATATTGTTAACAGTAAGATACGGTTTCATAGAGTTTTTACAATATTTGGTGCACAATCACCTGTGGCGTTTAGTCATTGGACACATATTTTGTGTGTGCAGTATCTTGAGAAATTTATACTTGTGTCTATTTTGAAGTTCACTTTAAAATTATCATATATTAGACGCACTGTATTGTCGTAGCAGTGTCTGTCATAAACGTTTATACTATAGCACAATACACAGTTCGTAGATAAAAGAGTCTTTTGCGGATAATATTTTGAAATATAGAAAGTCTTTGCACTTTTATGTGTACAATTAAGACGCTACGAGACATATAAATGAAAGATTCTATAACATAGATGTGCTGAAAGTAGTGAGAATTTTTACTCTCTTAATATTTAACCTTACAATATTAGCATGTTTGTTTTTGTAAAAGTTCTTTATTCAATCATAATACATACAATTGTGGAATAGTATACCATATATACCTTTAGGTATGAATTCTAGGAAGTATTTAATGACACTTAAATAAACAAAATTTTATTTACAAATTAATTTATATACTATGAAGGACGTTGGGAGACATTACTTTGGTTAGCTCAGAATTTACACTAATAAAATACTGTTTTTATTTTTACATTATCGATATATAAAAATGAGTGCTCTATATCCATGTATGTATCACTGTAGTTTAGGCTAATATTTTCGTCGGCATAGTTATTAAATACATATGTTTAAAAATTGCCAAATGCAAAAGGAATTAGATTTATCAATGAACTATTAACGCCAGGAGGCACTTACGTTGAGGTAATCATATATATGTTTAGAAACACTTAATGACCTTTAGGTCTGATATTCAATTATGTACATATACATATATAATGCATCGCTAGTGAGTTTACTCCAGGGTCTTAGAAATTTATATGCATAAGCATGATTCGGGGTGCAAGAAGGCACCAATGTGAAACACAAGTTAACAAATACTTACACGTCTTATTTCTTCATTGTGTATAAGATATCTGCAGGAATATTTGTGTATAGGACATTAGGGACTGCTTTACTTACTAGGGTGGGTTTACTCGTGACAGTAAAATGGAGAGCCTTATAAGCTTTACATAAAAGGTGATAACAGCAAACACAAGGAGAATAATTGCTCCCATAGAAATATAGTCTTAGTTACCAGGATACAATACTGAAAATAATTTCTTTTCTCTGAACTTACCACGTGAGGAAACTTGATCTACTGATGGGAGTACTGGCAATTATGTGCGATTAATCTGCCAGTTGGTGTCAAGAGCAGTATTTATGTTGTAAAAGAGAATACTAGCTGTTAAGGATAATTGTTGTAAATTGAGCAACTGCTAATTGAGCCAATGCACAGGGATTACATTTTGTTTTAAGGGCACTGTAAACACACATACATCACATAGATGCGTGGCCTCAACAATAATGTGGTCAGGTGTTGCAATATGACCGCCGCATGGCACATATAATTCAATACTTCCTATGTTATGGTCTAAACATTTACGTTAAATCAATTGTTCACACACTGAAAGACTGTGCCTTCATAAGGGTTGGTTAAAATATATTTATTTGGAAAAATACGTATAATGGAAAATGAAATGTCATGAGAGTAGTGAAATTTGCATGCTAAAAATAATACAGTAGCATCGGACAGCAGAATTGCTGCATTGACATATTTAGAGTTATCACATGTGAGTGATTCTTTTGGGATGAATATGACATCCTGTGGCATTTTTGGTGAGTGAGAGATTGATTTTACAATGTCCGCATTAGGATAAAAAGCAATGGTAGCAGAAGGTTTATGAATTGTGCATGATTGGTTTGAAAAATGGTAGGGTACTGGTATTGTGTTATAGACTTTCCATGAAGAATGAATTCTGGTAACAGGCACTTGCAATTTTATCGCAAGTTGACTTTTAGAGAAGAAACATTCTTTCAGCTCATGTGAGTAATTTTTACATATATCGTTGATACCAATGCTTAAAGTGAGATTCATCTTAATGAGTTCCACATTAAATTTAGTGAGATCATCTGACAGCAGAGTTTTGTTTAGTGTATTAAGAGGTAACGTATGCAATTGGCAGGAATGAATATAGGATTGAACTGAATTTTCTACTAGCAAGTTTTTAATCAACTACAAAATGCTTATGACTAGCAAGTCTTACTGAGCCTCAATGGTGTCAAGTTTGCTCATGGCTGAATTTTGGTTTTTCAAAGCATTGGAAATGCCATTAATTGTTTGTAATAGAGAGTTTACCTTATCTTCCACCTTGTGTTGTATTTCGTTTATCACATTGAAGGTCACATTAATGGCCTTGTTGGTTATTTGAATGTTACCTGCATGTGTGTTAGTTTGACTATCCAATAGGACATCATTTTCACGCAAGGAACGTAAGTATTTATTTATTTAAATATTAACTCCACAATCCCACATCACTGAGATCCTGAATCCCTCTCCTTCGTCGACATTGGGTATTCACATCGTCATGGAATTCTTGCAATACATCATTTTCCACTGCTTGTAAATATCCATATATAACCTTACCATTCGTGCATAATGTAGAGTTTCGATTGGCACAAGCGACATGCAAATACTGATCAAGAGATTCAGGCATTGTGGGAAAGCTTAGCGCAATAGTATATATGAGAGGAATGCTTTGTTCGTATACAAAATCGATGTTGGCAGGGTCTCTATACACCTCAGCATGGGTCCTGTAGGTGGCTGGCACCGACAGGACAGCTGGCAGAACAAAACTTAATACAGCCATGACCTTGGCTACACAGCAAGCGAGGCGGTCTGTCGCCATGGCGACAGTTGTCGCATGTGCAGAGCATAACTCGTGCTTGCGCACTGCTGCCAATAGCGTCTGGCAGTGGGAGCAGCACGTCGCAGCAGCTCTAGTGTCGCAGCACCAGGTTTGGGGTTGGCAGCCGTGGTTCCCCTTCTCCATGTCCCCAGTTGCTCAGCAGTCCCCCAGCGGTGCGACGACAGACAGGAAAACTAGGCAGGTGCCTCGCGCTGACTGATTCCTGTTGCGTTACACATGTGCTGAGTCCACAGCGTTGTCAGCAGGCCCCAGTTGCAGTGCGAATAGGCTGCCTGGACAGCATTGTGAATGGCACCCACAGTGGTTCACGTCACGTTGTCGCTCTCAGTTAGATATTGACACATCCTCTAACACATTTTTAGAGTGTATATTAAACGCTGTACAATTACAACTTACAATTTAATGCTGTCAGAATGGTCCTGAATTAGTGTATAAAGGCAGGCTTCTTATGATGGGTACACATTGTGTCATAATTGGGAGGCCCTGTCTTATTTGTTTGTATACGGATGGTTGATTCGCCTAACATGTCAGTTACCCTAAAGGAACCGCGATATCGATGTTTGAGTACTTTCTGCCTGCCTGTATTACACACACAGATGTACTCATTTATATGCAGTGTAGTTTGTATGAATGGTCAAATTGATTCTTCTGATTCTTTTGGGTCTGAATTAAGTTTCCTTTTGCCATTTCATGGTCTAGTAACAGTCTCTGACACCAGTTGTGAGCTTATTTTCAGTGCTGACCTGCTACTACTTGTGTCGGAATGACAGCTTCTACGCCATGCAATAAATAGAATGGTATAAACATGATGGTAGTATTAACACTAGTATTATAATTAAAATAAATAAAATCTACATGAAGGTCCCAATTGGCCTGGTCTTTACACAAGCAGTTAATTGTTCACCAATGATACAGTCCGATGCATCTACCAAACCGTTACACCGAGGATTGTAGGCAGTAGTTGTTAATTTCTAAATACCAGTTTTTTGAAGAAGTTGACTTATCAACTCGTTCTGAAAGCTTGTACTTTGATCTGTCAACATTAGCTTGGGGCAACCAAATTGTAGCACAACATGCTTAATGAATTCCGCACACGTGACTGCATCAATTGAAGGTACAGCCTTTGCTATAACATATCGAGTAGAATACTCTGTCATGACAAGTATATATTTATTTTTCAACGAACGAGTTTTCAAAAGCAGTTGAGGAATGATAGGCATATTCTGACCCATCGCCTTAGAACTAATAGCTTTTGTTTGCTCACAAATAGGACACAATCATACATACTTCTTAACATTGGTGTTCATGGTATCCCAGTAATATGACTGCTTGATCTTTTGAAGGGTTTTGAATGTACTAAATTACCTCCACCAAATATTGCATAATGATGTGCCTGTATAATTTCATTAACATAAACTTGGGCACAAGAGTTACCTTGGTGGGACTCTGGGATGTATTGACTTCCAAGAAAATTTCGCCATTTTCTGTGATACCATATAGTGTAATACCATATGGTGTTTGCTGTCGTCTTGATCTGGGTGAAGTCATGCTAGCATTAATTGCTTGAATTGAGGGTCACGTTTGTATTCTCCAACAAATGGTGAGGTATTTACGACAGTTGGACATAAAAGAAAAATCGAGTCATTAATTTTAATGTACTCTTGGTCATGTGTGTACACAAGCAAGAAGTGTAGTTCTAGTTTATTAACAACGAGTCTCTTACAGTTTAACACAGGATCAATACATGTTGTTTCTATATGAGTGGGGTTATTTTCCTTAATAATCTGTAAGTTCACTTGATACAGTGTAATAATTTTACATATTGTGTGCATTGGAACAATGTCCTTATTTGCCAACACTTTGGCTACCTTATTTCTGTCCTGAGATTGTAATTCAGTCTGAAATAGTTTTAATATCATCCCAATGGTTATTCGTGTATTTAACAATATTTTTCTTCATTTTGTCCTGCTTATGAGCTGCTTGTAAAATAGCTTCTGCAAATGTTTGGTATAGGGATGTGCAAGTCATAATTTGTTCTGTAACCTCACATGCAATTTTGTTAATGGTGACTTTGTGTGTGTACTTTAGGGTCAGTAGAGATTCTGCTTAGGATACAGGGGAAGGTATTAACTTTCCTTTCACAATATGATTCTCAAAGTAGTACTTACTAAGGGCAATCGCCATTTTCAGAATCCTTATGTTATGCCCTGACATGGATCGCAAATATCTTATAATGACATGGTCTGTTTCTATTTTAAAGCGACGTCCATATCAATATTTACAGAAATGATTGCAAAGACAATGTATGGTACCAACTTCTTCTGTCACATTCCAGCATGATTCCTGGACCAGTTACTTTTTTAGAAGCGAATGCAATGATATATTGCTGTTGTGTGTGTGGGTCTTCCTGCATAAGTGCTCCGCCGACTGCATCATTACAAGTGCCACAAGCTAAGATTATATGTTTGTCCTCATCAAACTTTTGCAGTACTGGAGCCTGTGGAATAGCTCTTTTTAGGATAAGAAATGCTTTCTGGTGAACGTCCTCCAATTTATAGGTTACATTGTGTTTTGTCGATTGAATAAGCAGTTACACTATTGTGGCATAATTTATTATATAAATATGTGGGTATAAAGTCATGCCTAGGCATGTATGGAGTTGTTTTAAGTTTGTAGGAGGTGCCATGTGCTCGATAGCACAAACTTTGTCAGGATCTGTAGATATCTCTTGTGCGGTGATAATATGACCAATGACTTTTATTGTCTGCTGGGCAATGTACATTTTTTGTTTTTACTTTTACATCGAACATGCGTAGTCGTTGAAAAACTTTGTCTATATTTGAAACATGTTCCTCTATCGAATTTGCTAAAAATAAAATATTATCGATGTATGCAATCGCTGCTGTCCATTATAAGGTCCTAGTAAAGTATTGATAAACATGTGGAAGTACTAAGGGGATATACTTAACCCCATTGGCATTATTTAAACTGGGACAAGCCAACGACATCGACCGTAAATGCCAATTTATAATGATCCTGCTCTCTGTCAGGGATGCTATAGAAGCCCGAAAATAATTCTAAACTGGTTATGTATTGCGAGTTCTGCAGAGCATTCAAAACATGCTCTGTATGAGGCAATGCATACTGCACCGTTGTCAAATATTGGGTAAGTTTTTGGAAGTCTGTTAGAAATCTTAACACTCCATTTTTCTTGGAAACTTCCAAACTTGGCGCAGAATACAGTGAGTCGGCATCCTCGATAGTCTCAGTCTTTACCATGTCGTTTATTTGAATTAAAAGTTCAACACGAATTTTGGGACTGATTCTGTAAGCCCTGGTCACAATAGGTTTATCGGCTGTCAAATCTAACTTTATTTCAAAGTGTTTTGCCGAACCTGTCTTAATATTTGTCAATGATATTGGCAATGTTCTGTGTTTGTGTGGTAGTTAACTGCTTATGAATACAGGGCATCTGTGTTTGTTCAGATTCAAAGCTGTCAAACACATGTCAATGTTGCTCGATAGAGTATATATCCTTGTGATCTGATATGCCTGAGTACAGTGGTATTTCCATAATTTTCTTAATATAATGAGAATGGATGAAAAGAGTATTATTATATAAGTGTGGCCATAAATGCTTAAGTAAAGTGTGGTGTCAAATTTTGGAGATGTTAAGACAGATGTAGCACCAACTAATGTTATTTGTTCGTGTAAATGGTGAAGGTGCTGATTAGAAATACCTGTGCTTGTTACACTGCTACAAGAGCACCCAGTGTCAAGAAATGCGTAAAACTTAATTTCCTTAATGGTGACAAGTACACATGGTGTAGCAGTATGCAGTCCTACATGCTGACATTCTACTTTCAGTGTGGGGCATATGTGTTTACATGTGCTAGATTGAGGCACGGACCCGTTCAGTTTGTTTTTCAACATTGGCTCATCTTCACGGGCTTTGCTCCTTGTGTTGTGAAAATAATTAATACTGTCCACTGTGCTGTTTTCTGGCGCTTGCTCTACAAAAACATTTCTTGGCATCAGTGCGAATTTATTTTTGAACACCTTAAATTGGTCGCCGATGTTAGTTGAAAATTCCAAATTTTGTTTGGAAAACAAACTGCAATGATGGCTTTTGTGTCCGGCATTAAAACACAATTCACACGGGAGAGGCTACGCGGTTCGGTTATCTTCTGCTTCACATCACCGATTTGCTTGGGTTTGGCTACATCGTAATTCTGGGAACATGGCAGTGGTGTGGCAATGCTAATCTAGATAGGGCAGGGGGGCGGAGTGTCGCTGTTGAAACTGATGCGCTGGGCTGGCGGCACATGCACATTCTGCTAAGGCGGAGCTTTACCTGGGGTATATGCTATAGACTGGTTTCCTGGCGTTGTGAAATGTATTGCAGGATTATACTTCAATTTACATTTACTTTACGATATCTTTTGCTTGAAATGAAGGTGTTAGACTTATGGGGGGGGGGGGGTTGATTGCAATGAGTGTTGAATTTCGCAATTTTGGCATACATTCTATTAGGCACGAACATATTGAAAATGGCTCTGCACACGTCTCGAACACAGACTTGTTTACCTGGGTGGGAGAGGCACGTTGTTTTTTGTACTAAGGGGCCCTTATCTCTATATGTTGCCATTTGTTGCCTGGTTATAGGGTCCTGGATGTGATGGATATATGTATGGTTCCATTATTTGTGTTCATTCGATTACCGTAGGCCAGTTGTACCTGGTCTGAAAATGTGTCTCTCTGTGGGTGGTGTGTAGGAGTGAAAATGTAGGTTCTTGACCGCAACTCACTGGACGTAGGCATGGTGCTGCATATTTGTACGTGTTTTTGAAGTTTTGCGATTGCTCCTTCAATATATGTATTTCTGCTTGTAGTTTGGCATGTTGTGAAGTGATGGGGATGTGTTCAATATTCTGTGTGTATTACTACATGCCAAACTCAATATTTTTGATGCTGTGTACTAACTGGTGTATTGCGTTGCTTTCTAACGTTTGTTGGCAACAGCTGGTAAAAGAAAGGTCCAAATTATTTTGAGAAATTCTGGCTCTGGCAAGTGGCGTCACACGTATTCTTGTAAAAATATAAATTTTCAATGTGAGCCTAAGCACTCTCATCTGGTTGTTGTTTTGTGGAATGTATGAGGTGCCTGTAGTGATCCATTGTGTCGAGTTTTCTGATTATGTGCAATAATTTGTCTGTAATGTGTTGCCAAGAAATTGCCTGTGCACTGGTTTAATATAGATTTTTGTAAGGACTCTTTTCTGTTTCCTGCAGATAGAACTTTAGACGGTGCTGTTTGTCAAGTTCAGATCTATCATTAACTTTGCTTTCGGTGTTGTAGGTGTCTAAAAAGTCCTCCACATTTTCATTACTTTCCCCTGAGAAAGTGGGGATAGTTTCTGGGTGTTGTAAAATAACTTGAGTGTGGTTTGAATGTTGGGGGGTTGTGGGATTTGTACTGTAGCGTTGTTTGTGTTGACAGAGTGGTGTTCGGTTGTGTTATTTATGTTCATATACTCGTGTTCCGTAATGTCAGTAATCATGCTCGGAATGGAAATTAAAAGTGGATTTGTTGTCTTTAGTGTGTGGCGTGGGGGTGGTCTGAGATAACCGCTTGTACCAGGGTGGTTAAATGTTGATAGGTGTTGAGGATTGTGTTCAAATAGTGTATATGTTCTGTTGATGTGGTGTGCGATTCTGTGTTAGTACTAGTTAACTGATTTCTTGACTGTTAATGTATTTGAACTGCACATTTAGCATCGCCTAAATCAATTAACAGTGTCTTAACTAACTTCTGTATATTGTGTGTGGAATATGGGTGTGCTGTAGTCATGTCAACATGTTAGAATAAAAGTGTGTAGTGTAGTTGGTACTGCACACTTGGTGTAACTTATAAGTAATACCAAATACAAAAGAAAAGAAAATTGGAACATCTCCGAAACACACACAAAACAACTGGAGATTTCCTTGCTTTTACAAGGGAACAGGTTGTCCCACATGCAAAAACAAGCAGAGTACTAGCGTTATTTGTAAACAAGCAAAAACCAGCAGTTCTAAAACTAGCAGGGTGGGCAATGTGACATCAAGCTGCTTGGCTGGCAAGACCATTATTGCGAACCCTCTGACTACGCACGTGGCATAGTAACCTTCAACACTCTCACTTACTGTGCATGTCCTGTATGCGTGGGACTGGCAGATGTTTATTACACTGGCTTAAGAATAGTAATTGGACTATACACAATTGAATAACAAGGAAGCAATATGTTACACTAGTATTGATTCTTATGCGAAAACATATTGTACATGAATACACCTGGACAGAAAAAAAAATTGTAAAAGTGAAGAAATTTTGAAAGGCTACGCGTACTCGTGCTGTGGTTTGCGTGAACAGTGGCCATGTTTGAATTCCTACTTCGGACCTTCCCAGCTGTGTACAGTTACCTAGCACAAAGCGCAACTTAAGACAATCCATACAAGTTCAGACTACTCACATAAGCGCGAGGTGGGTCGAAAGGCGGCTACACAAGTGTAGCAATCCCCCTCCCTCCTAACTTTTACCACTGGACTATAACTGCAATCTCAATGCTAAACTTAGTATATATTTGTAATAGTCACCACCGTAGGAAGGGGACATGGGGTGAGTAGTGTTTACCCAGCAAACACAACCTGTCAGCAAAGTGTCGGCAAATTGTCGGCCCGATACCTGTACTCTCATTTCAATGCCAGAAAACAACCATCTGACAACAGCATTACGACTTTTTTGAGTCAGTATGTTTGCCATTAGAAAAAAGACAATGTTCCACTGTTTTTTTTTTGTTTGGATAACAGAGGGATATCAACTAAATTATTGTCGGCATGATATCTCTCAGCTAACATATCGCCAATTGCCAAAATTATATTCCGACCGGATTCCGAGATAGCATCTTTCTTTTTCGGTAAGCTGGCTGTCAGCTTATATATTCTGGCCAGCTAAAATTTTCGAGACATGGCTCTTTATCACAATAAAGATACAAATATTATGTATTTTTGCTGACAAACCTTTTGAATTTTTTTTTTTTTTTTTTTTAATATGCAAAATGTTAGCTAGCTGTTAATGGCATGATGTCTTTTTGAGACCATGTGTTAACCTATAGCATGCTTATTTTCGTGATTATGTATGTCACGTGGTAACCCATGACATTTTTTACTTTGAAATGTTTTTCATCTGTAACTAACAAAAAAAGTGTTTTGTTGGCAAGCCTTTGAAGAAACGAAGAAACAGTTTTTAAATAATCAGTGTTTTGAAATTATTTGTTATATTGCCATGGAATTTACGCATTCACTTATAATAATCTGTTTCTTGATAAATTCTAAATTACTGGAGAGTATCAGCAACTTACCCTGTGAAGTATAGGTTACTATGCTGGACTGTCACCTTAAGGGTCTTAGGTTCGAATCCCACACTCGGCAAGAAAAAGATTTTCATTTCATATTATGTGTTGAGAAGTAAATACAATGAATATATGTAAATAGGAAATACAATAACTAAAATTCTTAATCGAAAAGTTAAGGTGTTTTCATTGTTATACTACTTATTTCTGGACATCATCCCGCTGCAGGCCCGGCATCGTAATGACATCCAGCCGTCGCTGACCTGGCATCTTGCCACCGTCCAGCCACCATAGGCCCGTAGTCTTGCGGCCATCCAGCCACCACAGGAATGGCATCTTGCCGCCATCCAGCCGCCGCTCCAGCATCCAGCTCCTCCAGGCCTGGTTATAGTGATGCCTTCTTCTTCGTGATCGGTTCGGAAGAATATCACACAAATTGATTTCTTGCATGGCGGTGAGAGTCTGGGGGGCGAGGGTTTACTGTGCTCCATATATATATATATATATATATATATATATATATATATATATATATATATATATATATATAATATATATACACACACACACACATCGCCCAGGCCGTCAGCTATGTGGAGCATGTTTAATAAACAATTACCTCCCTCTATAAGCTATATCCCATCGGACCTTAAGAAGATTGTGTGCGGCGCCTTGGTGGTCACTACAACATGCTTATGTCAGCTCATGGTCCGAAACTCCTCGGCCAATGGCCCCAGGCAGCTACCAAAGAAATTATGCTCACATCACCAACATGGCAGTCCACTGTAAAGTTGAATCACACTGCACAATTTAATAGAAAACTAATAGTAAGCGAGCACTTCAAATAAAAACACAAACAATAATTCGATATAACGGACAAAAACTCCATTCAATTTACTCACCATTGGCAGTCTATTTAGAATCTTTACAATACTTTACAGACAAAAGTCCGCACTGAAAAATTACAAGTACCTAATTATATGGTGGCAATGATAGGTTAAGAAGGCAGACACTGCACATTTTTTTCTGCCACGAAATACTTGGAAAATTCCTAAAGTCGCGACATGGCCAATCGATATATATCGAGAGATCATATCGTGGTGCCGAAGCATATTGATAAAGTGCATTAGTTATTATTACCTTTTAAATTTTAAACATCGTTAAACAAACGATAGTTCATTAATTACACAAATACCAAAAAATAAATTGCAACATACAATATTACACAGTGATGAAAGTAACAAAACTGTTAGAGAAGGAGTAGCGTTGTTACAGAACTTATGCTGCCACCTGTCGTGATAGAAGTGAAACACAAAATAGAAATGCAGTCATTTAGCAATTGACAAGGTTTCCGAGGTGAATCGGCAAATGAAAGTTGTTGTGATAGGATATTAAGTAGTGAGAAACCACAAAATATATATATTTTTTTAAGAAACATAGCTCAAGACTGACAAAAGTCTTGTCGCAAAAATCAATGTATGGTCTGCCCAAAAACAAATTAATTTCGCAGGTCATGACATGGGTATCAAAGAAAGGAAAAACAGATGGGCAAAGAGAGATCCCATGAATTTTGCAGTTATCCACCAACTTAGAAGACACTGAGGCAAATATCAGGGCTGACAATCAAAATGTCATGAAGACGATGTAAAAATACCTGTCCAAACTGGGATACAAGAAGGGGGCAGGAAAAACTCTGTACTGCTCAAATAAACTATCCTTGTTAGCAAGGGGTACATTAATATCAACATTAAGTGAGTTATCAAAAAGTACATCTTGTATAAAACATTAAAACATAAAACATATAAAGGTACTATTGTGAAACAGGTGATATATACAAAATTAAAGTAATTAAATGCAGGATTTGTTCAAAACATTAGTAAACGAGGCAGCATTCAACAAAGGTGAGCTCAATTTTCGGTGTACACTTGTTTCAATGACATTTTTGAGATCAAAATGTTCAAGCCTTGCATTAACCAGTGTTTCGATAACCCTTAAAAACATGGAATTCAAATCAATTCTGAAACTTACGATCATCATTCTGTCTACCAACTCTTGTACAGTTTGACTTATGGGCCTTTTGGTTACTTCAGAAGTAAGAAAACCAATATGAGAGTTTTGTGCTGGTTTTATCATTGCACACAAGGTAAACATATTTACATGATTTGCAATCTCAAAATTCATTCCTTTCCAAATAAAATACCTTGTGGTGGCCTCAATAGTTTTGTAAATTCCAAGGTGTCTACCTACAGGAGAAGAATGGAAATATTGAAATTCCATTGGTTTCAAAATATTAGGCATTTCAATGCATTTTCTATGGTCATGGGAGTTTTAAAATAGGGCATATTTGGACAAGGGATATGGCTTTTGTTCAATACCAGCCTCTTCATTTTGAGTAATACCTTTTAATTCTAAATCTTGTTCCTGATAGCATTTTATGTGTTATCAAAAGCTAAAGGGAATTCGGAAAAAAAGGTTTTATTTGGTGGATTCTCATGTTCAAATAACAATATCGTTCCTTCAAATACGTGTGAAAGTGCATCAGCTACAATATTCTGGGTAACTCTAATGTGTTAAACCTTATATTTTAAAGATGAAATTCTCATCACCCAATGGCCCATTTCGCCTAATTGCCGAGGATGTGCTATCAGCCAAAATAATGCCTGTTTATCAGTTTCCAACAAAAATTCAGCATGATCAAGTTAATCATGGAATTCATCGATACCAAATACAGAAGGCCAAACACACTAACTCGTAGGTGGTAGATATCTTCTTTTCCTGAGGGGCAAGTTTCTTGATGCGGATGCTATTGGCTGGCCAACTCCATCTATTTCCTGCAAAAGCACTGACCCAACAGCCAGGCGTGATGTATCTGTCTGCAAAATGAACTGTTTGGAATTAACTGTCATGCGCAATACAGGGTGATTTGTTATGTACTGTTTCAAAGTTTCGAAAGTTTTCTGTTTATCTGCACCACACTCAAATTTAGTATTTTTCTTACGTTACTGGTTGAGGGGAGCTACCTTTTTCTGCCAATTGGGGAAAGAACTTGTAAAAAATAGGATCATACCAATAAAATAGTCTATGACCATCGAGTCCTTAGGTTGGGAGAAATATCGAACTGCTTTGGTGGTTGTTTCTAAGCCAATGGAAACGATGCGTTTTTTTTTTTTGTGGGCCAGAAAGGATATTTCAGGAACCACAAACATAACTTTTTTTCCAAACGTCAAAATATTTCCTCTAAATGTTTTACAAGTTGATCAAAATCTTCAGAATACACCACTTGATCATCAAGAAAATTACACACGAACTTGAATTTGATAACATGAAAAACTGGTTCGAAAGCTAATAGAATTGTGCTCCTGTTGCGAGACCAAAGGTCACAGCTAACTGATATAAGTTCCAGGTCACACAAACGGTTATAGTTGTCTGTTGTTGAGCAGCATTAAATCAATGATTGTGGAAATGTTTTCCCTACTGAACCAATGAACATATGAATGCAAGTCAGGTAATGGTACAGATTCCATTTCAATTTTCTTGTTTACTTGCGATAATCAATAACATTTTTTTTTTCATAGGCTTGGTACTAGGAAAGATGGACTAGCATACCGTAACGTAGACATACTATTAGACCTTTTTGATCCTTCTTGAAATTCAATTTAAATAATTCCATTTTACGAGAGGCCAAATGGTGCTGCTGCGTTTAACTGGTTTCTTATGAAGTAATTTAATTTCACTATCCAGATTTTGGTGATTCTAACACTGGATCAACACATAGGCAATTTGACAAAGTTCCTGAACTCAGCTCTCACGACCTCGCTGTTAAGTTTCGCCCTAATACCATATTCCTGAACTCTAATCTGATTTGGCAGACAAATTACCAAAAGGCTTTGCTAAAACTTTCTTCTTGAAGTCCACAGTAATTAAAATAGAATGTTGTAACAATATTATTACGAAAAAAATTTTCTCCTTGGGCAAATTTAAAAACAAAATGCCTCTCTTGAACATCTAGACTAGACGGTCATCCTCATGAAATCTGCTCCAAGATAAAATATAAACTTTAACTCATAAGCAACGAGACATTTTACCATCCCATGTAAAACACGAAAAGCTTACCTTTATCACTGCAAACAAGGAATTGGAGCATTAGAAATTTTAAAACAATACAATCAACTGTAATTTAACAGACTTATGAGATTCAATTTTTGCAAATTTTAAATAGTTTTTTGTAAAATTTTGCGTTTGCAGAACCTGAATCAACTAATGCACCAATTGAAAAAGTTACACAAGTCACTAAGGAAGAAATGTGAGCATCGTATGAGATGCACCGGATTTACATTAAAAGCGAGGACAGTCCTCCTTGTCCTCCGCTTCCAAGTTTTTAATTCTAAACATTAGCAATAACATTCGAACTTTTTAAATAACAAAAAAAAGGTGGGTTACTCTTGTGATGGAGGAAGGTTGATTACTGACTAGACTGTTTTCTACTTACTCTTGTCTTTAGTGTCTTTTTGCTCTTCATACGATTTTTAATCCTTTTGATTTAGTTCTCTGTTTTCATATATGTAATATTCGCCTGATTATCTTGTTGACTTTGTGAAAAGTAATTGTTATGAAAAGAAAGTCTGGCTTTTCACGCCTCTGATCAACATAATTGATGTTTTGAGAAAGGATACACATCCTATCTAATTATGCAAAATTTGTTGACTTCTCAAGATAAACTTGATGGTATTCCTATGGTGCAAGTCCCTGCTAAATGTTATCAAGAAGTTTATAGTTCGGTAAGTGACAGCCTAAGTGCAATAGCAGCTTCTGTAAGCATACTAAGTAACACAGACAGTGGTTCATAAGGACCTTGCAAACAGTTAAAGTGTTTCAAATGCAACTCTCTCAAAAGCCTGGTAGGGATAAAAAATGTTAAACTTAAAATGCCTTGGTGATATGCATCAAAACTGAAACCCTGTGCGATTGCTTGTTATGTACGTTCACTAAGTTATCCCTGGAAAAAAAGTAAAATAACATCCAACAACTAAGGTTCGGGTACAGAATTACTTTGATGTAAGCGAACGTTAAGGAAATCTAAAAATTTGGAGACAACTAGTCCATCTGTAATTGGCAAATCATTTAGCATACATTCAAGAGGGTGAGGGATTTTTCCAAAGACAGGTGAGGGGGCTTGATACATGCTTGGGTGAACAGCAGGTATCTCGCTCTGTGCCAAAAGTTTGCACTGTAGAGGGAATAGTTGTCGAGATACCAGCGCCAACATTTGTGAGTGGAGGAGTGGATGTGGAAATTGATAATACACAGTAGGGGTTGGCCTAAATTTTGATTTTGGATGCTAGAAGTGAAAGGACCATGAAGGGTAAGAACACTAACGTGTTCACTGACAATGACATTGTACTTTCCTCCTGTGTGGTAAGAACCACACACAAATAGTTTTCAGCTAGACTTACATTATCACCTTGTACTGCCACTTGCTCTACAACTTTTTGCAGGAACGCAACCTGCAATACAGAAAATACCTCACAAAACAAGCTGAGTAAATTTCTTGCTCGTCTGTCCATGTGAGAGAGACTTTGTTTTATTCTGGAAAGGCCAAACTACATTGTTCTTCCTCTAAGTTGTCGACGAATTCAATTAGTGAGAAAAGCTTAGAGACAAATGCCTCATACTCTGCCTTAACCTCAGTGTCAGTAAATGTATAGGGCTAATGGGCACGTTTGTCTGAAGGGCATTACATAGTGCTTTTATTAACCCAGCCACTGTAAGATCAGTAGGCTGGATTCCATGCAATTTTAGTTCATAAGACTACTCGTACTTGAGGAGTCACTCTGGTATATTAGTACCAGGCGTCATGAAAACACAAGAGAACACAAACAAATGCAATGTATAACATTTATTTAAATTACACAAGACATAACCTAACATACACCATAGGGAGCAGATGAAATTAGGGCGCAGTGCTGAAAAAATAGCGTTAAAAATCACCCTAAACAGAAAATCACTCACTTACATTAAGAAGACCTAAATAGTAGTATACCACGCAAATCTGATTCAAAGAATGTTAATCCACCTCTTGGCACTCATGACAAGAACCCCAAAAGATACAGGCGGAGAAATCCCCATAAAGGAGATTACCCCACCTGAAGGCCTACAGTTAAAGTACGGAAGTGCCCAGAGGGAAATGTGAAACGAAAATAGTCCACTGCAAATGTCATCTTTCAGGCTCAAACACAAAAGTTTTCACACACACAGTGCCGAGACCAAAAATGAATATATATTTAAATTTATTACTATATCGGGAACACAACTTCAGAAAAATTACTACAGTGTAACCTTATATTATAGGATTAAACTTAGTAATTATTTATATATACATAGCATTGTTACCTAGTTAACCAGAGATTTTTGTGAAGTCGAAATATTTAATCATGATTTCTATGCACATAGGAGGTTAGTCGTATCAATGACAAAACTATTTTAACCATACAAGATGAATTTTTTTTTTGGGTTTATTTTATAAATTTCCAGATGTGTTTAAAACACAAAGCCCTAAATGGGGGCACAAAAAATAAATATCACCATTCCTTGCCTACACTGAACTAGGTTACAATTAGGTTATGATGAGTATTTTAACATTAGCTAAAATACTGGGTGCACCCAAGTAATACCATAATTAACTAGTTACATGTTACATGTTAGGATTTTCTTACATTTCATAAGAGGCTTATGCTCCAGATCAATGTATTACATTAAGCATTGTTTACGATTAATTGAAATTGAAGCTATTAAAGCAAACATATTTCAAAGATGTGAAAATACCAAATTTCTGAAAGGTTTTTTTATTGTTTTAGATTATACACTAGGAAAACTGCAAGCTGGTGATTTTTGGATATATCGCCGTGTTGCAAAATCTCAACACGACGAAAATACATGCAGAAAATTAGGATGTCATCATTAGTTTTGATGTAGATAGTCCAGCTTGCGACACATCAGGTTCTGCTTATTTCTGATCATGGCTCGAAACTCCACGGGCACGTGTCACAAGGAAAGTGTGCTCACATTACCAACATGGCAGTCTGCAGTAAAGTTGAACCACCTTGCACAATATCATATAAAACCAATAGTAAGAGAGCACATAAAATAAAAACACAAACAATAATTGGTTAGAAGAGACAAGAATCAATCCAATTATCTCACCAACGGCGATCTGTGCAGAATCTTCACAATAATTTAGAGACAAAACTCTGCTACAAAAAAATTACAAGGAATTACATGGCGGCAATGATAGGTTAAATAGGCAGACACTGGGTATTTTTGGAAAAGAAAAAACTTGGATAGTTCCAAAAGTCGCGACATGACCAATCAATAGATTTCGAGAGACCAAATCGCGGTGCCGAATCATATTGATAAAGTACATTTGTTATTATTTCCTTTTGAATTTTAAACATCGTGCAAAGAGTAACCAATCCAGAGGTCACCCAAAATTGTTTCAGAATTATATAGCTTATTTTGATGCCAGATTATCTTACAAAATTTTTTAATATTTTTGTTTGATGTCTGTTAATCATAATAATTTCCGTATGTGTCAAGTATAAAATTTATGTATATCTTTAATTTAAAAAAGTGGAAGTGAGAAAAATAATTGTATACGAAATTCTAAATCTTTAATTTATGAATGTTGATCAAATTATAATTTATTCAGTTCACTCTATAACACTAATAAACGTACACATATAAATCTTCCTGTATAATAGATTTTTCTTTTAAGATTGTGCAGTAACATTATGCAAATCTGAGACATACAGAAAAGGAAGATTATTATTTTGTCCAAGTGAAATTATTTGTCAGGAACACACGAACAATGTGTGAGAAACTGTTTGTTAAAAGAGAATTTTCAGCAAGATAGCTCCAGAATGTTGAGCAGTATGTAAGAAGGTGAGTCGCAAGATGGTCATGGAACGACGACGAAGTAGCTTTGTGACGAGAAGCCATCCCGTTGTTGCAGAGGCGCAGTTCCATTATCCTCTACAGTTGTAAGCAGAGTTTGGAGAGGACTACAGCATAGACGAGGAATTCTCAACTACGATGTCTCCAGGGTACCAGCAGCCATCTCTACCAATGTATAGTCTCGAGTAAGAGTAGTTGTGTCCCGTTTAGTCCTGCTGTCGATATTAGTTCGTCGAGACCTACCTGTTGAAACTACTAAAGCTTAAAGAAAAATTAAATTTCCTTTTTGGTTTTAATCATTCTCAGAGACGTGCAATAAAATCCAAAATTCTCCTCTTGCTTACACAATTTGAAATCGATTAATATAATTTTCAAGACTTTTCCTGGACAGATATCCGCAAGACCAGAGGCCTAAGTGTGGTAATCTCATGTGTTCTGGACTGAAAGTTATCTGAGTTATTCAAAATTTGAACATCTTAAATACAAGGATAGTTCTGAACAGAAACGATTAATCATATTATGAAATCTCTACTGATGTGCCAGTCATGTAATGTTTGTGAGCTAATCCATTGTTTTCACTAGTAAATTCAAATTCAGTCACACTATATTTCTAACAGCAGGGTTTTGTAAATAGTTTAGTGAGATTTTATTTGGAAGGGTATTGTTTTGTCCTTTTTATTGTCAGTATAAGTTGAAATTTGCTTTACTATTAAATTTAACTTTATTAATTCCTATTTCACTGTTATCATGATTTTGAATGTGTCTGATATTTTTTAGTACACTGATATTCTTATTTAAGTGCAACATATCGGTATTTAAATAATTTGTATATATTTTAAAAATTTAATAAATACTTTTCAGAACATTTCAATCAATACAGATATTGATTATAATTGTCTTACACATTGATTTAATACCTGCATTAGTGGTTCGAACATATATACTACTGTTTTACAAGGCCGCCGAACTAATAATACTATAGTATTTCATTTTTTTATTTTAAAAGAATAAAGATACAAAACACCAGTTAATCAAAGAGTAACGCTGTAACACAGGCCACTATAGAGAAAGAATGTTGCCACATTATTTCAGCCATGGCTATAGATTGGTGCTATTACAACTTTATACACCCAATCTGTTTCTTTATTAAAATCGTTCAAACAAAATTATATAACACTAATTACACAAATACGATAATATAAAAATGTAATATACAATATTACGCAGTGACAAAAGTGACAAAATCGTTAGTGAAGGAGTTTTGTTATTACAGAGCGCAGGCTGCCACATATCGTGACAGAAGCGAAACATAAAACCAAAATGCAGTATACACCACAGAAAATGAGTCGTTATTTGGAGAGTAAAGCACAAAAAAACATCAGTCAAAAATGATTTTACTACCGTTTTGGGATTTACAATTATAAAATTATGCACATACAGTTTTTAAATTAATACATTATGAATGTTTAATTCTTTTACATGACACAAAATCAAAAATTGACTTATTTGCAATTAAAAAAAAAAAATGGTAGTGTCCTTGAAAGCAACAAGGAAAGATGATAAAGGGCTTGGCACGGGAAGAATTTAAGAAAAGAAAACAAAATTAGTTTAAAGAGCAAAATGCCAAAACATGGCACACTAGCGTAATACACAAGACGGCCAATTTTTGATAACTGTAACATGCCTGTTTATTATCCTTCGCGAATACGCGAGGGTATTTCGTATTGCGAAATTTCAAGCAACTTCAGGCTGGCAACCCTCACCATAGCTATTACGTACTTTCATGTTAAAGGGCCACGCCGGATTTTTGCATGAGTGAATCTTGCCACACGTTGCCGCTGGTCAACGGGTTTTCTCGGCGGACTTCCGTTTCCCCCGCCTCTTCATTCCGGCGCTTCTCCATACTCCCCTCGCTTCAGTCTCATCGGCTCTGATGACCACGTTGTGAAGAGCAACCCACATGGTTTACTCATTGATTATAAAGACAATATATGCTGTAAATGTGATGTGTCAAGAAAAGTTTTTCCCATTCGGCTCGCAATAAATCAGACAATTATATGGATTTTTAAGGCTAAAGTCAATTTCAAAATATTTGCATATTACATATTTTTAGTTGTGATATGAAATATCAGCAGGAAAAACTTGGATAGAGGACAATTATTTTTCTAATACAAACTAAACAAGTTGCCGAAAAATTAAATTTATATTATTTTAAATAAGACAATTGAAAATATCTTATTTGTTACGGTACAGCTCAAAATATTGGTTTAAGTTATAAGAGTTTCATGGAGAATATGTCTTCCACATTTGTAGTACACTTCTCACGAATTTCAAATTAAATATTCGTAATATAATGTAATGTCGAAACAGCCAGAAGACACACCCTTACCACAAATGAACCAGTGTGGCAATTTAAATAAATGTAACAAGCCTCTCCTATGTGTAAATGGATGATGAAGTGAGTGAAAGATGAAGTGAATGAAAGATGATTTAAATCAAAGATGAAGTGCTTGGTTATTTATTCTTATACTAAATTATACTACACTGCCATGATTAAGCGAAGAGATTTTAACGGCTCTTAAAATCGAGGTCTTGAGAGATGATGATGAGTGAGGTGAGTATGGAGTAATGCCGGAATGAAAAGATGGGGGGAAACAGGAGAAGACCGACAAATACCTATTAACATGTGAAATATCTGCTGGTGACCCAGTCGGGGATTGAACCCTGATCGCCTTTGTGAGAGACGAGCAGGTTAACTGCGCAGCCCCCACACTTAAATAAATATTATGTACAAGACTAAATTTATCTGTTGGTCATAGAATTGGTTAAGTAGTTACATTTATATTTTCAAAGGATAATTTCGTACACTTGCTAAGGGAACGATGTAGGGTATTCAAGATCTTGGTGATTGTGAGAGAGCGGTGGTTGTTTTGAAGGGGCAGTCAGGTATAAGCTTACGTTTAATAGCATCTTCCCCAGGGCAGCAGTGGTAAGAAATATCTAGTGATGCCGCTCGACGAGCTTATTTTATAATTTATAAGGAAACACGACAGTATTAAGACATGTACTTATCAATCACCTGCCACATCAGATGTTTTCCATTAAAAAACTTACAAAGTAACATAAATTTACTATGGCTATATCATATTGGTAGGGCAATAGGATAGTAATCTAATGCATTATTATTTTTATCATGTGCCGTTTAGATTTTCGTGTAAATGTTTGTCATAAATTATATTTCTAGGGTACCAGGGTGGGATAGTAAAATAAATTTTGTGTAGTTGTGACTTGGAATCGTTTAGTGTGCTCAGTAGTTTAAATTTTTAGTGTGCTTCGTAGATGTGAATGTCTTCCATAATTTCGTTCCTTGCTTGTTTGAGGCAGCAAGTTAATTGTGAGTATCTAATTTATATTTTGTACTTGCGTTTGCATTTCATTGGTAAGGTTATTTGATCGTGTTTAGGTAGTATTTCATTGTGCATGTGCATTTCAGGTATAATTCTGAGTATGTAATTTTGAATAGATTAGTAAATGACGTTTGTTCCATCGTCTGTAATTCATCTGGTCATTCGTTGCGTGTCATGCCTAAGTATTTTATGACACCTATATTCTTGGGTTTGAAAATGGCTTTGTGTCTCCTTAATATTTCATTTGGGTACTTGGGTATGAAGTGCGGTTCATTCCTTAGGAGTTGTAACGTGTGATTTATCCTGTTTGTTGTGTACGTATCAGGTATAATTCGGAGTAGATCATTTTTAATGGGATAGTAAACCATATTTGTTCTGTCTTGTGTGTGATCCAATCAATATTTGTTGATGTGTATTTGAACATAAAACGTATTAATTTCTCTTTGCATTTTAATGATTTGTGATAAAATATGTTCTGTTTGTATCATATAAATTGTCTCGTGCTTAATTCGTTGGTAAATATTTGATTTCGCTGGATACATTTAGTCCTATACTTCGTTATTTTAAAACACTTATTTTTCTTAATATTATCGAATTATGGCTTTCCGACATCCGCCGAAAGCCATTATATGTATCTAGACCTCAGTATAACACCAAACAGCGAGGTGGACGGATGTTTGATCGCTCCCGACATAACCTCTCTCCCCGTCAACCTACTTCCCAACTCCTACTATCCAACACCAGCAAACGGGAAGGAACTCCTGCTCTCTCCCACTTCACTCGCCTGCCAGATGGTCAAGGGTCAACAAATATTATACTCCAACATATTTAATCTTATGCCACTCTTCCCCAAAAATAAAACTTATCCCACTTTTACACCTAACCCAATACATATATAAACCCCTGCCCACACACCTCACACCTCAGTCGACTGCAAGACGTCCAAGAATGAACATCGAAGCTGCTCTCCGAAAAATAGAACCCCATTACACATACATAACATTCCCAAAAATTATAATTTAAATTTGAAAAATTAAAAAAAAATTCTAACAATTTTTTTAACCTGATTAAAACGATTTGAAAATTTACAAATATGTTTGGTAAGTCAGTAATCCGATTTTCGCAAATTTTTACGATTTGAATTTTTGCAAATATAGTACATAGGCCCTTTTTGCACAAGTGATCCAGAACCCATGCACCCCTACTAATCATGCATTTAATTTATTAATTTATTTGCAATAATGAATCGATAATCTCATAGATTTAAAATAGAGGATAAAAATGCGGATACAGGAAAAACCTGGAAAAGTCAGGGAATGTTATTATTTATGTGCAACCATGTAACACATATCGATACGTCACCTAGGATCCAAATTCAGGCCCACTACAGTTGCTGCGACACTGTTTACAAGAATCGAACTCACTTCGCATAGCACCGAAGACTAGTGTGGTGTTAGAAAGCCTGAGAAGGTCGAGGACCTCTGGGGTGACCGAGTGAGGATAGCCGGCCAAGCCAGACAGCTGACGCCAAAAGATGAGAAACTCTTATCCCCGTAACAGCAGTCATTGAAGTTGCAGTGTAAATTTATTTATCACTTATACCATAAGTAAAATTCAACGCAACAGTTTTATAGATTTAATGATCTGAAGGTATTAGTTGTAAAGCTTTCATCCTGCTTTAATATTCACATTTTTTTATATTCTTGGGTGACAAGCATGAAAATGTACATGGACGTAGAAAGAAACAGCCCATTAATTAAGTAAGAGCAAGCATTTCTTGAAGTTTAGGCAAGGCTGTGCAAAATAGTTAGATATTAAGTAATTTCCCACCACTTTAGTCAGTTTTGCAACCGAATTTAGTGTAGCGTTGTTACACAGTACTGGGTAACAATTATCTTCGCACGCCGGGCTGTAAGATATTAACAAGCATGAGTTACGGTGATGTAGTACATACAAGCTGTAAAATCAACCAGAGATATGGTGCGTTGCCAATTTTTGTTTTAATCGCCATTTTCTCCAGAGGCCATTTCCTGTACATATTACACGTTCACCTCGCACAGCCTTTTAATAAGAGATAATTCGAAAGTACTTTCATTGGTCTGTAAGCAGTTTTCAACTGTCAGCCATGGTGTCATAAATGCAGAACAATGACTATGTATTAAATATAAATTGTGGATATATTCTGTTCCATGAACGAGTGTGCTAGTAATATTTCACAACATGTATTATTTTTTTCCAATTATTAATATGTGTATTTGGTAAGTGTACTTTTAAAAAAGCTGCTTATTTAGGGGGGTGGAGAGTAGGTATAAATTATGCCAGAAATGGCCACGAAATACACTATCAACCAAAACGTAATTGGGCTCCTGTCCACGATGTTTGCTCGATGGTTGTCACCCCAATTGAATCTCATAGGGCCTCCTCTTGCGGCTAAACAGCAGTCACCCTGTCTGGAATGCTCTATACGAGTGTTTGTAGGACATCCACAGGTATTCGTTGCCATTCCTCTTGCAACCATTCCATGAGTTGAGCAATGGATTTTGGCCACGCCTGACGAGCCCTCGCCTGGCGATCCAGTTCGTCCCAAAGATTATCTATATGGTTGAGGTCGGGGCGCTGTGCGGGCTAGTCCAATCGGCGAACATTGTTGTCGGCGTACCACTGCATAGTAGCCCTTGAAACATGGCACCTGGCATTGTGATCCTGGAAGTAACACAGGTCCATTCCGTAAAAACCCCATAATTTTGGAAGAATTTCATTTTCCAGAATGTTATAATAGGCCTCTGTGTTCATGTTACCACTGACAAACACCAGCGGATCGCCGTGAAACAGCCCCATACCATCACTCCACCACCACCGAATTTCCTAGTTGGCACTATACACTTCAGCAGAAGCCATTCCCCGGGTAGACGCCACATCCATACCCATCCATCGGACCAATAATGTAAACTTCGATTCATCATTACACAGAACCGATTTCCAATTCTCCAGTGTCCAGTTGCGAATGTCCAAACACCACCTGAGTCGTCGAGCTCTATTGCTTGTCGTGATATGGAGATTATGTGCAGCTGCTCTTCCGAAATATCTAAGTCGGTGGGCCTCTGTACGCAATGTTATAATGGAAGCCGATATTCCTGTTGCTGCATGAAACTCCTGTCGGATGGTAGCAATGGGTTGTGCCTTATTTTTGACTGTTTCACGTTTCAGGTTTCTGCGATTTCTGTTGGTCAAGATTAGAGGTCGCCCAGAGCGTGCAGCGTTGGCACAATGCCCATCGACCTTCCACTTACGCAAGACGAATGCGACCGTTGATTTGGGCATGTTTACCTTTCGTGCAATTGGCCAGCTAGGCAACCTACTGATATGGCAGCCCACAATCACGCCCTTATCGAAGTCCGAAAGCTCTGTAATTCGTGCCATCTCCTTGTGAACTGGTTCTACACCGTCCTGCAGCGTATGGCGGCCACACAAGTCAACTGATATACTGAATTACCTATCCTCACGGGTGTCCAATTACTTTTCGGTCGATAGTGTATAACACAGTTCGTTTATCCGTGCCCTTGGCGCCGGCTCGCCCGTTATGCACGCCAGAGACCCCCGCAGTTTCTGGACCTCCACTTATAGGGAAGACCGGGGTTAGTTTCAACTGTCTGTTGCAACTTGCCCCACTTGCAACAGACTGATGGAACTTGCCCCAACTGTGTTGCAACTTGCCCCAACGGCCTGTACTTATTATAATTTTTAGTTTTTGCGTTTTAAGATTTGTATCGCCCAACTTGTTACTGGATGTGTGTAATACTACATACAATGGGTTTATTACACAAAGAACAGAAATAACAATTTCCTTTTAAAAATATATCCTATAGTGTTTGTTAGACTAGGAATATTACATCGTCAAAGGAAGCGGTGAATACCAACAAATTATCTATGTAATTTCCTTCTAATTAAAAAAAAAAATGCGAACCTACAAAAGGAAAACAGAAAGAGGGTAGACTCTGCCAGATATAATGGAGACAGCATCCAAACTCGTGATGGAGAATCCTGATTTCCGTGCGTATCCAGTCCCAAAAATCGCAAAGGAATTTGATATACATTTCTCTACACTGTCACGACATATATAGAAACTTAAGAAAGGGAACTTATGCCAGTTAGGGAATAGGAAACATCCAACACTGTTAGTACTGGTTACCAGCAAAATCGTTGTGTTTTACGGCAGATCAAGAAAGCCAATTGTGTGAATACCTCAAGATAAGTTCTCGAAATATGTTTGGTTTCACGCCAAAAGAGCTACATAAGCTTGCCTATGAATGTGGTGTATCATTCTGTGTAAATATTCCCGATTCGTGGAAATCTAACAAGTGTGCTGGTCCAGATTGGTTTATGGTTTTATGAAATGCAACCGAGAACATTCTATTAGACGAGCTGAGCCTACAAGCTTGGCAAGGTACAATTAATTTAATAAGACAAATTTGTCCCAATTTTACAAAAAAAACTTTCAGATGTACTCAGCCGTGATCAAATCCCACCTTCGCATGTATTCAATGTGAATGAGTCAGGGATGTCTACCGTTATGAAGCCTAGTAAAATAATAGCCATAAAAGGGATGAAACAAGTAGGATCTGTAACTTCAGCAGAAAGAGGTGAAATTATCATAGCAAGAACTGTGATAAGCCTAATTGGAAATACCTTACCACCCATAGTTCCTGGGAAAAAGTTCAGGGATCATTGCGTATGAGATGGGCTTGAAGGCTGCACAGGAACTGCAACTAAATCTGGGTGGTAAAATGAAGAAACTGTCTTGATGTTTATAAAGCATTTCATTGAATATACTTGGCCATCTCAAACCAATCCTGTAATCCTATTTCTGGACAACCATTTTTCTCACATCAGATACACTGTTTTGGATCTCTGCAAAGCAAGTGGCTTAAATATCCTATCTTTCCCTCCCCATTGTTCACATTGCCTTCAACCCTTGGATGTGTCAGTCAGTCTCCTGTTTAAGAAACTATGTGGAACATATATTAACTCTTGGTTGAAAACTAACCCAGGGTGAACAACCACAATATTCCACCTGCCAGCAATTGTAAAGAAGCTTTTCTGCATTCAATGACGCCAGATATTATCACTGCTGGATTTCAGAAAACAGGCATTTCACCACTTAATGTCCACACACTTTCAGATGATGATTTTGCTTCAGCATTCATAACAGATAGACTGCTATCATATGGTGATCCTAAAATAGTACAAAATAATGAAGTTTCTGTTTGTGAAGTAACTGTTGAAAAAAAAGTTGATGCAATTAATGAATGAGTTCTGAATACTCACGTCCATAAAGGGCAAGAAGTCTATGAGATTGTACATCAGCAGAGTGAAGAACAGAGAAGACCACTGAACCTAAACAATATCTCAGTACCAAGTACAAGTGGGTTTAGTCCAAAGATTGAACATCCATTTCCAGAAGCACCCAGATAAACGGAAACTCTCACAGACGACTTGAAGCCATGCTTCAAGTCTGAAACACGTGTCAATTAGCAAACTCAAGCAATTTTATGTGAGTACTCCTGTCCTGCCAAAGACTGTCCTGCCTGAACGATTTATTTTTCGTCCTGCCAGCTGGTGAAATGTGCGATGCCTACAATTTCCTGTAGTACGATTAAATGCTGCTATTATGGGGTTGGTATGTTTACAGAACTACATGAAATAATTAAATTGGTTAGCAAGTCTGCTTGGTTCTTTGCTAGGTCTGTATTTGGTAGCCCAGTTTAATAGAATATTAATTGGTTTGAAGAGGGGTTACTATTTGAAGAGGCAATATTTTTGCTGCAGAAAAAGGTACGTTGTCCCTCCCCCCCCCCCCCCATGCGGGGTGGCCCACGTCCGAACGCTTACAAGAACAGAGCTGTTATGAAGAGTGGCGCGCGGCGCTCCTCGCGTGGCCAAGCGCTGTCTGGTGGCTACTACAGGCAACGAGTTCAGCCTCGCACACTCTGGCACCTTCCATACGCCTCTCCGTTATTCCCGCCGCCTCTTTAACCTTCCCGAGCAGCGTTTTCGCTTATAAATGTTCGTCCCCAGGCTGAGCAAGTGTGCAGTGTTCCTCATCGAGTTGCGCGGGCTGGCCGACGATAGTTCATGTCTACACCACTACGTACTTCGGGGTGTTAGCATGCTAGACGCGTTTTTGCGTGATAGGAGTACTATTCAGTTTAAATATTGCAATGAACGTAGTTGTTGTTATACTGGGGGTAGAGTTTCCCTTTTAATAGTGTTTTTTTTTAGCGATTTTTGTGTATGTGGATTTTTGTAGGGAAGTATTTCTTCACTGTTTTGACTGTGTAAATTTTCAATATGTTATTTTATGGGAATGTTTATAAGGGTGGATTATTCTTTTCTTTTTTTTTTTTGCTTGCTCTAGGAATGGTCTTCATGACTACGATTTGCCAAAAGACTTCTGATGCCAAGGAGTTTAGTGAATATTTTATGGCGTACGTTTATGATCATGATAAAGTGTAATGAGGGTTTTTGCTTCTTGGCAATGGTATTCTAGAAATTGGTATTCCATGTTGTACTTTCTAGTGAATCATCAGGCGTACTTTACTTTTAAAGTTGTAATTGAGCTTACTTTATTCATGGAAGTAATTTTACCCTTTTTAATGGAATTTCATAAGCGTTTATTCAGGTTGGGTGATTTCTCAGGATATATTAATATTGTCGTTTTTCTGTTAGTTCCAGTGCATGTGTGTTTTCTCCTTCCCCTAGTTCAGCGATTGGTAGCAAGCAACAGATTTTTTACAGATGCAATTTATATTCAAGTTGCAAAGTTTTTTTTTTTTTGGTCATAATGTATAGATGAGCTTCAATATATTTGTACTGGTTTTAGAATTTTTGTGTCCATGCTTTCTTGATTTTTTTTAATGGTGTGCGTCCTTCTCCTTGCCTTCCTTTATCCCTGATACGCTCTAAAGGGGCGTAACAGACTGAAGAGAAGAAATACTACCATCCTCACTTACACTCCGGAAAAGAAAGCTATTGAAGGAGAAAATTGTTCCACGGATGAGAAGTAGCGAAAAAGTGAAGCACAAGGAAAAAGAGATGCAAATAAAACAAGCAAGAAAAATGTATCCAAGGAAAAAGGAAAATCCAAATGTCAAGTACTCAAAAAGAAAAATGTGGAGAGGAAAATTGAATTCCACGAAAGCAGCAATGGCGAGGAATAAGATACTATTTGTTTTGTGTGTTTGTTGAAATACAAGCTTGGTGAAGAATAGGTGCAATGCACTGTGTGCAAACCGTGGGATCACTGGTTATGTGCTCGTAAAAATCCTTTGTATGTGTGTTTAAATTGTTTATTAGATGAGTCCAATTCTTGGGAGTAAGTGTTGTAACTGGCCACACATGTTGCAACTTACCCCAACCAAGGGGTGAATTGCCACATTTGCAAAGATCTATGATCATTCATTTCTTGCATGCACTATATTTGTACATGTTGCTGCCTAATGATCTGATATAATAACCAAGTATGCTTCGTTGCGTGAAAATGAAATATAAATATTCTATATATTATAATATAGAAAATATTGTAACTAGCCCCTGTGTCCCCTTTACTTCTTACATGTGCCACTATTGGTGAACATACTGTGCCACTCAGCTGAACACCTCATTATCCTACCTGGCTGCTCGCATCCCCCCAACGTGAGGTCCTAAAGGTGCGTGTTTCTTGGTGACACAATTATAATGTCAAGCTGTATACGTACCTATTTACACTCAGCTAACACCAAATTAAAACAAATACAGCAGAAAAGCTGTATCATCTTGATAAATCTCGAGAAGCTGTCATTTATGGTCTGTCGAGGAAAAAATTTCTCTAATCTTTTGTGATAAAACTTTCGCCGAAAAACTGATAAATCCAAGATGGCTGGTGCCAATCCCCCTTAAGTCACGACAAAAATCCGGAACCCCTGAATCGTAGGCGTATGCCGAATCGGGTGCAGAGGGGATAGAGTAGTGGATCGGTGCATCGAAGAGGCATCTTGGAATTTCCAGTCTTTCGCTCAGAATCACTTGTTTGTCTCAAAAAATTGCATATTTTAACCCAAAAAAGTAAAAAAATTTACCTTCCTTTCCTAAAATTTCTTGTTTTTCCTTAAAAAGTTCTTTTTCCCTCAAAAAGCACCGAACGACTTTTGAACTCCATTTTTCAAAAACGAGCTAATTCAGTTGATTTGTGGGGTTCGATATTCCTTGTAGACCACACAATGAGATATCTGAGAAGCCGGAAAAATAAACTAATTTAAATATCTTTTAAAAATTATAATATATTTATTTAATTAACAAATTTCAAGGCATAAGTGCTAAGTTTTATATATCCCCTGACTCGTATTTTAAAGGCACATAACATTGCAATGTCATACTGCCATTTTGTTTTTGCACTTCATGCTGTATCATTCCATCTTTCCTTTCATTCCAACTCTTTCTTCTTTATCTTTCTCTCTTGCCCGCCTCGCCACAAAAACAGATATTCAAAATTACAGTAGTGACATAGTGGATATTTACAGCGAACGTCTTAGCAAGATCGAAAATATTTTGTCGGAATTTCACGACGAAAGTTATAAAATAGATTGACAATCAATCAATGGCTGATATTTTGATTATTTACATTGCACCTGCCCAGCCTTTTCGGCTATTACATCGTTGTGGCCGCCCAATTGGCAGGGAAAAGGGATTACGCCTCTCTCAACGCAGGTCGACCATGGATTAATGCCAAAGTTGGCCAGATCCAAAGCAGAAACATCTTGCCCGCTCGCACATCCGAGCCCACCCTCCCTCAAGGCTCTGAGACCTTTGCTCTCAGAAACAAATAACCAATCGTGAGGTCTAGGTGGGCCCTATCCAACCCCTAGTGCTTTTCCAGGACACAACCGGAGCAGGTTGCCGCTCACTGCCTGGTCTTTCAACGAGAGTGGGAATATCTCCAGACCTTCTCCAGCATCGAGAGTGACAGTAAAAATGGATCGGTCTATTCAGTCTGTCCGCTCAAAGTATTTGCTTACCAAGAGAACAAAAATTTCATGCGTCAATATAAATGAAGAAATTTTTAAGCCCATTACTCGTCGACACGATGTACTCAAGGGGAGCAATGGAGCACCTCTAGGTGTGAAGACCGAAATCACCCATACTGCTGAGCCTTTTAAATAGCAAAAACAAGTCATATGAGCACAATAGGTCGGATGCGGATTTGCCACACTAGAAGGAAGTACGGAGGAGAGCCCTGAAATCTAATACTCTGGCTCGACGGTACCCACGATAGTACACGTCTCGTAAAAATGATACAACGTACAGTGTATACAGGCCTAATGATAAATGGTTCCTCGGTGCTGATGAAATAGAGTTTCTGCCAGGTGGGAGTATCAGAGTTGTCAATTACACAACACGTGGAACATCCGGGCTATACGAAATTCTATTTCGCAAGGAGCCCAGGAACTTTACCGAATCCGACCTGCTGGAATACAAGAATTTGCTCGAACTCACACATGCACTTTACTAAGATAACGCTATCAAGACAGGTGTTTATAAGAACGTAGATCACGAGAAATTCGTCATTCTCGCAGACCTCTTCAGTGGCCTAGCACTGAAAAGGTCACTGATAAGCGACGGCAAGAACATCTACTAAGTATTCTGGGAGGATTCGAAAGAGCTGGTAGATAGGCTGCAGCTACTGCTTGCTTCACAAAGTGTTGGAAGTTACTGCCACACCAACGAGATTGTTTCAATCATCGAAGAACTCAAGGAGGTGGGCTACATATGATGAGTCGATTAGACATCGCTGGAATTAATGTTCGAGAAGGTGCTGGAATGACGTAATGGAAGGGCGTAGTTCAAGTGGCGGTGATTCCCTTCTCGCTTCAATCCCTGGGTCGCCGAGGTGAACATCGAACGGTGAACATCGAAAGAGATTAATAAACCTGTATGTTTTACTATTTGTACAATAAATTTTATGTGAAATGATATGCTGTATTTTATTTCAAAATACACCTTGCTTTTTATAAAAGAAATATTTTAAATAAAAGAATTCCATTTAAGGATTTAAAAATTAATATAACGAAGTAACTACTTTGCAGGAATGATCGTGTCACCATTTGGTACAGGCCGATAGCAGGCGGCATAATCGATACTACCTACGTGTTGAAAAAATATAACCTAATATGGAGGGAGTCGAACTAATTTGTGTAATTAATAGAACGAAGGTGTTGGAGGCTTGCCGACTAAACATTGGCGGGGGCTGGCAGTGCAACTTATATTTTATTCACATAAACAAATATGGCGGCCACCTGGTGGTACACAGATGATGAAAACATGTGAAATCTAATATGGTAGTCGCACGAATGTAGAAAACAAGCTCTGAAACAAATGTCAATAAGAATACATGGAGGACTGCACCTAGAAAGATGGCTGCCTTGAGTAACATAAACTAATAGGCACCTACCAACATGGCATCCTCCAGTAACATATACAAACAAGTACGAACGAAAAAAATATATATAATCACATACAGTAGCAGTAGCAAATAATAAACGATATATATATATATATATATTTCCGCTTCCAGTAACATATAAAAACAAATGACGAACGGAAAAACATATATATTTGCCTCCAGTAACATATAAATAAATGATGTTCGAAAATAAACATGGCAGCATACGATATAATTTGTATAGTTGGGGGTGTGTGGGGGTGAGGGAGCCAGACGTCTGCTGGACGTGGTACTAGTAGAACCTCCGAAATTGTAAGATTTTTTAAAATTTTATAAAAGTTTTTTTAATTGTTCGATATTTTTTAAAGATTCGTTACGGACAAAAAGGAAATTTTATGGTGAAAAAGGAAATTTTAAGTGAAAAAGGGAACCTGTTAGGGAAATTTGCTGCCAAGGTAATAGAATAAAAAATATACACATTTAATGGATTTTTTAGAATATTTAAATAATTTTAAAATAATTATTTCGTTTTTAAAATAATTTTTAAATAATTTATTAATATTTTTCATAATTTAAAAATATTTTTATAATACATTTCTAAAAAATTTTCATGATTTCGATTGAACTTTTACTAAGGAATTTTTTAATAAATTTTTAACAATTTTTTTTCCAATTTTTGGGTTTTTTTCTGTCAGAAGTCACCCGGATCAAGGTCAAGTTCAAGGGCCAAATGTGACAGGTCAGAGGTAAAAGGTCAAAGACACTCAAGATGGCAGTCGGGTGACGTAACAACATGACGGTTCACCCGGCTACAGCTCTGCTCCCGCATCCCCTTGCGCGTCAACCATAATTTCTCTACTACTTCGCATCAAGCAGAATTATATAAAAAAAATCCAATATAGCAAAATAGAAAGTCAGACCCCATTATGTCTACCCAAGCAACCATACATTCAAGAACATCGCAGATCTACAATAATACTTACAATTGTTAACATAAATTAATCGACTGATACCAACCACCATGTTATGACATCAACCATCCGCCATGTTGGACCCAGTTGACCATGACATTTTACTGTAACTTGTTGACCTTTGACCTTGGCCCTTGTAACCTTTGACCTTCAAATCTCAAAAATAAAGAAGTATTAAAAATTATTGAGATACTTGATTATCATTTCGTCAATCTTTCGCAAACACTACCTCCACCACCACAATCAGCACCACAATCCCAATCATCTATATATTTTACTGCATATTATTTTAAAATTTCGGCATTTATCAATAATAAATTTTAATTAAATAATTATTTTTATTTATAAATGTATTGATTCGTAGATGTCTGTTTGTTTCACGATTGCTTTGACAAAGCTTCACAGTAGCACGAGCGATTGTGGTCATTAGCCCCGCTTCCAGTGGTGTCCTACGGACATCGCCAGCACTCTTGGCCTGTCACAATAGGTGCACCTGCCTCGCTTGCCAGCTGGTGCATGCATGCGTGCGCGGTTACAAGGCTAGGCGACTTAATTTTCGTACAACAATTAAAACAGATTGAATAAAGCAAATGTTAAAAAATATCGAATCAAAAAAAATTATTGAAATGGGAATTTTTTTACAAAGTCCTGCCTGGAATATACTTTACAATAACATTTCATATGCCTTCTCGTGTATGGAAAATTACAACTTTAAATTCGTAATTAAATGTGTGCACTGGCGATTCACGCACTCTAGCAGGAGATGAAGAAACTATGTAGAGGGCAGGCGAAGTAGACGACGAGAAATAAAGGAAATAAATTAATTGAGAGAGAGACAAATGACGAACGAGAAAAACTAAAATGGTGTTTGAACGAATGTAAGAAACAAGAAAAAAAGAGAGAGATGGAATAAGAGAAATACAACACGGAATGATATAGAATGAAGTGCAAAAACAAAATGACGGTATGACATCGCGCTCGTATGCACCTTGAAAGGACGAGTCCAGTGATACATAATACTTAAGAGTTAGTTGGAGCTGCGCGTCCAATATCAAGAAGTGAGGGAGCAATACAGGCGACACTAACACGCATGTCTAGTGTATCATCGCTCCTACGCTCAGGGTGTGCAGTGTTTCCGTCGTGATGCTGTAATGTGTAAATTAGATTTGTAACAGTGGGGTTTTATTATACGCGATGAAAGCCCACGGATTAAACTAGGTCCGTATATTTGTACTTTTCTCTTGCCATTTAAGGAAACTGCAAAGACAAGCTTTAAAAATGCGATATTTTACCATTATCACGAATTTTTCTCCAAGAATATACTAAATATGACAAAAGTAAAATAATGACATAGATAATTGGTTTTTTTTTTTTTTTTTTTTTTGACAAAAAGTCGTATTTGCAGAACATTTATTTACCGAGATACGCGTATTCGCGCAAACAACTATTTCACAAATAAGGTGCAGATCCATGTAACGCTTAATACATTTTCCCTATAATTTTTTTTATTTTATAAATATATTTCAATTTAAAAGTAATTATTAAAATTATTTTATTTTATCGGCTTCTCAGATGTGGTCTAGAAGGATTAGTGAGCTCCACAAATCAACTGAACTGGCGATTCTGAGAGAAAAATGGGAATTTCCAAGATTGCACTTCGATCCACCGTTCCATTCCCCTACCACCCCTTTTCGCCTGAATCGGTATACGCCTATTATTGCCCTTGCACTGTAAACTGACGTCACAACCCCGGATAGGCAATTAAATGCAGCGATAGAAAAAGGAAACATCCTGAGAAGATGTGTCCACCGACAATGTCCGCCGAGCTGTCCACACTTGAGTTCTGAACTACGATCTACCAAGGACGTAACCTGTGTCGCCAAACTATGAGGCTGGTGTGCTAATTACACAGATGCTTACCCTCCTTGTAGCTACTGACAGAAGAAACAGTAGGTTTACTAAACACAATTGAAAAAGCATGAAATATATACAGCAGAAGTTAGTAAAATTGCATTAAGTCCTTATGATAACAAAATAACTATATAAGAAATTAAAATAGATACATTGCCATATGGATATCAAAATGAATAATTATTAATTAATTTTTATATTACATATTTTGGAAATATTAAAGGTGTTCAAGGGACATCTTTCAACTTGTTTAGTTTCCAAAAGAATATTAACATCAGCACTGTCTAAATTAATCAGTTTAGCATTTTTGTCTCTAAATTGGATATGCTGGGTCATAAATAAGAGAATCTCTAAATCCGTATATTGTTTTTGGTGGAAAACTGGTTTTATATATCCCTCTAAATGATTTCATTCATTGTATATGATTAACATACCATATGCCAAATTGCAGGGAACATTAATCTTTTTAAATGGTCAAAATTTGGTAATTTAGTACCTACAACAATTTTGTTTTATTCAAGAAGCATATTTTTTTAAGACCAAGGATATCAGATAATAGTACATAAAAAAGTTAATGTCGAACTTAGATTTGATAGATATTCTATTTTTTACATTATCTGCTGTTAATTCAATGTTATTTATTGAAAAAGGGGCCAATTACAAATAGATTATTAAAAAATTAAAATATAATTAAAATTGGTTTTCTTCTAAATACAACTATCAACAATGGAGGCGAACAATCTTGCAGTTGAGTTGGGTGAGAAGACAGGGCGGGATCTACGAAATTTGTATACAGAGATTTAAAAAATAAATATAGGTTTAATCTAAGGAGTGGTGATTTAATTAGACATTAGTACACTCAAAGGAAAGATTATTTAATTGCATCTATTATAGCATTTAGTACATACAAGACAAAATAAAGAAAATTTGTAAATTTTCAATTTTTAATAACCTAATTCAGCGAGAAATCTAAAATTTAAAAGTCCGTAGTGAGACTTCATCTTGCACAAATTTAATTCCTCTTAGGCCTATGTTGTTCCACCTAGTTATGTTGAGAAATTTATCATTTCTTTTAATGATTCAGTATGGTATTGATGTTTAGGAATGGTTATAACTTCACTATTATCATAATTAGGACTCATATGTCCAACCATTGTTAGAGTATTGTTGTTTATAGTTGGTGTTAAAAATTTTGTATGAAATCCAACCAAAGCAATCGATTTTTCACTTTGAATGAAATCACAATGAAATTTTTTCTTTAATATTATTTTTGGTTAATTTGAATACTTTATCATACATTTATTACAAAAAATTTCTTATTAAATGAAGAAAAGTAATTAGGTGTCGGTATTTTAATTCATGAAGATAATTCTGAAATTAAAAAGGATGGTGAATTACTGCCTGATAATATAAGGGCAATAATAGTATGTCCAAGCAATAGTGGAAAAACTAATTTTATCATAAATTTTATTTATAATGTAGGATGGATAAAATTTAATAAATTGTATGCTTGTTCAGAAAGTTTAAATTAGCCAAATATATTGAGTTACAAAATGATTTTAATATGTTATCCAAAAAGCACAAAATAAAAAAATGGCATATATTTTTAATAATGATGATTCAATTACTCCTTTATATAGATGTGAATATGATTCTATAGATATATTTGATGATATTATTTTATACAATCAAGATATAATTCGCAATTATTTCAGTACAGGAAGACATAAAAATTTAAATTATTTTATTTAGCCCAAACATATTCAATAATACCTAAATAATTGGTAAGATATAATATAATTGTTTTGTATGTTTAGACAATATGATACTAATTTAAAGCACAATTATAGTGATTTCGTTGGTGGAGACATGATGTATGAAAAATTTAAAGAGATTTGTTCAAAATGTGTGTAGATTATGGTTTTATAATAGTATTTTGAGTAGAAAAATAAAAGAAGAAAAGTATAGAAATGAAATTAGAGACTTTATAACTCACATCTAGACATCAGTTAAACATTGTTAGTGTATCATAATTTATCGTTACTTGTGTATCACCAATGTAAAAAATGTCACCAACTCCCCATAAACCAAATTTTTTATAAATAACATTTATTCTTTTTGCAATTTCTAATCGGAGAATTTTAGTAGAAACATCTGCTATAGGTGACAAATCTTTAAATGGAATAATACCCATTTGCTCTTTCAAATTAGGAGATTCTTGTTCTCCACATAATTTGCTTTCCAATGGTGGTTTTTCTGGAGTTGGTGGATAATCTAAAAAATTTTAATGCAACAGGGACTAGCATGGAAAATAAATTTTTATTTTCTTCACTTATTTATTCTTATTTTATACCAATATTTCGTAATTCATATATTAATGGTTGTTTTTCTTATTATAATTTTCACATTCTTTTTTATGATGCTTTTGACATTATATATATATATATATTTCAATGAGTAGTTTAACTCGAAAAATCCCCTTTGATTCTCCCATTTATATATACATTTTTTACATATAAATGAGTAATAAAAGTATTGAGAGCTTCGAGAGGCAAAATTTTCCCCCAATCAAAGTAGGGGAATTAAAATTTACAATAATAAAATCGAATTGTATATTCCAATAGGAGATCGATTTTCTTTCCCAAATGTTGCTTATGTTTATGAACAATTTAGTTTATCAAAAAGAGATAAGGTTGGAGATAGACAAAATATGACGAATCAGATAATATTGACGTTTGTTCGAACTTTTTTTCCTTTTCAATTTTCTGCTGTATAAATCACAAAACATGGAAATATTACTGAGGGTGTTGATAATCCAGGTATGACATTTATAATTTACTGGTGTTGATAATTTATATGCAGAAAAAAATAACAAACAAGCTTGAAACTGTTTCTAGTAATAAAACAAATTAAATAATCTATCATCTTAGCGATCTGTTTGGTTTTATTCGTGATAACTATGAAGTTTATTGGAAAGGTGGCTATAAAATTACATTTTTTCATAATTCACTTGATAGCAACTGTTTATATATTTATGAGACTTTTGATAAAGAAGATAAAGCTACGAAACTTTGTCCTGATCCTGGTAAAATTGTCATTGAAAAATTAGGAATTATGTGGCCTATTCTTGAATATAAATCGGATGTGGCCACTGTAATTTAAAAAAAATTATCAAGAACCTAAAATACTTATTAAATATGATTATTTGCTATTTATAGAAAAAGAAGTTCCTAAAGGAACAAATGCTTTTACCTTTGATATAAAAGATCAGTTTAATAATTTAAAATTTAATATGCCCGATTTTGTAATTGTAAGCTTTCAATTTAATAGAAAAAATCGTGCTGAACAGCATAAATGTTTGATTATTGTAATGTGAGAAACATATATGTTAAAAATGATAGAAATGAAATTTTTCCTAAACGAAACTGGAATATAGACATTGATAATGAAACCAATTATTTCTTATAATGATTTTAGAAATTCAAAAACAAAACTAGATATTGACTTTAGAAATAATGAACTTTATTATAAACCAACTGTAAACTTTGATGGTGGTGTTCAATACTATCCATATTAGGGGTGAAGGCCTTGATACATTATTGATTGTTCATACAGCAAAACAACCATAGTTAAAGAAAAACAAAAAAAAATTATACATTTGTGTTGATTTTAATAAAAAATTTGAAGAAGCAGGTGCCATTTGTAATGTTGGTTTAATTAGTCGAAGGAATCTTAGTTAGGATTATTTGAAAAAAAGAATTACTGATGATTTCTAAATTCTTAATATTATTTAAAGGAGGAATCAACAAATTGTTACAATAGTTTAATACAATATTTTAGACTTACAGTTAAGTGGTTACATTTTAAAGTTTTACGAACATTTAGAAATGTAGTTTAATTATTTGGTAGAATTACAAATCGTAATTCTAAAATTTTCTCATGGTATATCTTTTTATAAAACATGTTTCAATTTTTAATATAATAAATAGATCAAATTATAGATATTTTAGAACTTTGGGATATTGGATATGAAATTATAAAAACAGCAACTACCATTGATAAAGAATTGGACATTGTTCTTTCAAAATTCATCTAAAAATCAAAAATTATGATTTAAGATCAGATAAAATTTAAAATTTTAAAGACAATTTTCATAATTCGAATTGCTGTGATGCTTGGGATTATGGTATCAGCAATTGCTGTGCTTCAGATTTTTCTTTACTTTTAGACTTCAAAAATTCTTATTGATGTTTTACTTTCGTTGAATAAATTTATCTTTCCAAGTGTCTTTGACTTAAATTTGCTTGTTTTTGATAGTTTTTTCATTGAATTTCAAATTTTTATTTTTTCTTGCACTTTCATTACAAATAGTAACAAATGTTTAATGCTTTTTTTCTTGTATTTTTGGTGCAAATGGTCACTTTTTATAGAATTAAGATTTCTGCATGGCCCTTTTGTGAAATATTGTAAAATTAGTGTAATTTTAGACTTAAATTGCTTGTTTTTCAATGAAAATTGCTTTTTTTTAACAGAAAATCTTTTTTCTAGCAATGTGAAAAGGCTGCCAGAAAACTATAGATTTTCTTGGTTTTAGCTTAAATTAGCTTAATTTTTAGAATTATTTAAAAATAAAATTCATATTTTGAGTTTTTAATTTTTCCCTGTAGTTTTGTTGCAAATAGAAAGAAAAATTTTAATCTATTTTTGTTTTAAAAATGCTGGAAAAATCGTGTTGCTCCAGGATTGGTATTATACATATATTTATAAACATACAATGAAGGTTCATTTCGCAATATATGCCGATGTTGCATCAATTTTAAGGAAAACATCAACAGTTAAACCAAACCAAAGAGAATTAAAAAATTCAACCTTATTAAAAAAAATATCAAATTTTAACAGAGAATGATTTTGATAACGCTCATTCAAGGAGATACTTAAATAAAGATATAACCTTACTAATGATCAAATAAATAACATTGATTTAAAGCTAAATGACGAATCATTTTCTATGAAATATCAATTGCATGAACCTTGTGATTTTTTGCTATTATAAAAGTATCTGCTTATGGTGATTATAAGCCACCAGTTGTATATCGAGGCCCAAATGCACACTAAATTTTTATACAATCAATTAAAAGGAAGTAGACGAAATTGGGGAGATATATTCGTAAAATGAACCAATGGATCCATTAACAAAAGTAGAAAAAATATTATATAGCAAATAAAAAAATGGACTATGTTAATGTGAATATACAGAGCAAAATAAAAAGTATGTCATCATAATCATTTAACTGGCAAATTCATTAATTAAGTATGTTTTAATTGTAATCTATAATTAAAATTCCCCAACTTTGTGCAAATTTATTTCGACTATTTAGCTGGATATGATGTATATTTATTAAATAAAGAGTTAGGCTATGATGAAAAAAATATAGATTTGGTAGGAAATAATGAAGAAAAGTTGATTACTTTTGGGGAAGAAATAGAAAATGTAAAAATGAAACTTATAGACATTTAAATTTATGGCCAGTAGTTTAGCTAAATTATCATCAAATTTAAGTAAGGATAAAATGGAAAACACAAAAACTCATTTTTCAAAAGATAAAGTATATTTAATTACAAGGAAGGGTGCATATCCACACGATTATATGGGCAGTTGGGAAAAATTTAACAAAACTGTTGTTTAAAAAAAAAGAGAATTTTATAATAAACTAAATGAATCTGATATATGCGACTATGATGGTGAACATGCTAAATTTGTATGGAGCCAATTTATTGTAACAAAACCTTGGAAAATATCATGATTTATATTTTAATAAGTGACATTATTAGCAATTGTGTTTGAAAATTTTACAAATACATGTATAAATGCATAAATTACATAAAGATCTTCAATTTTACCCAGAAAATAAGGTAGCTCCAGGAACAAATCAATCTAAATTATTAAAAGCTTCATATAAAAAAGAAAAGTATGTAATTCACTACCGCAATATTAAACAATGCCTAAAGAATGGAATGAAACTTACTAAAATACAAAGAATATTTAAGTTTAATCAGTCTGATTGGTTGCAGAAATTTATATATTTGAATACAGAGATGAGATCTAACACTAAAATTGATCTTGAAAATGATTTTTATAAGCTGATGAATAATTCTGTGTTCGGCAAAACTATGGAACATATAAGAAACAGAGTGGATATAAAACTAATAGCAAATTAAGAAAAATGTGAAAAATTAACAGTATAACCATATTTTAAGAAAAGTGCTATATTTAATGAAATCTTGCAGCTATACATATGAATAAAACAAGCACAAAATTCAATACGCCCAATTATGTTGGCATGTCAATTTTGGACATAGCGGAAGAGTTAATGTATGGTTTTCATTATAAAGTTATGATACCAAATTATAGCTCTAAAATATAAATTTGCTATCAAGACACCGATTCGTACATTTATAACAAAACATCAAAAGATTCTTATGCTCATATGAAAACAACATTAGACAAATTTGATACAAGTGATTACCCAACAGATTATATATACATATATAACATGCCTCAAATAAATAAAAAGTTTTAGGAAAATTGAGAGACTAGTGTTTAGCAAAATAATTAAAGAATTTGTCGGATTAAGAGCAAAAATGTATGCATATAGAGTTAACAAAAAATAAAATAAAAGATCGAAAGGAGTAAAGAGATGTGTAGTCAATAAGAGGATATCATTTGATGACTATAAGAATTGCTTGCCTAATGATAAATTACAATATTGAACAATGAATTTGATAAGAAGCAAAATTCATTAAATATATGCGATGGAAGTTAATATTATAGCATTAAGTCCTAACGATAAGAGTGATACAGTGCCATATGGTTATCGAACCAGAGAACCTTAAATATCCTTAGTTTCTAAAACAATATCGATGTCAGCACCATCGAAATCAATCATTTTGTCATATCTGTCTCTAATTTCCAACACAATATGATTAAATCGCTAAGTCTTAATTTGAAGAAATTTTCATATGTGGGCTCATAAATAATATAATCTCTAAAACCAAACATAGTTTTTGGTGAAACACCAGTAATTATATCCATTTCTAAATGATTAGATTCATCATATTTGATTAACATTCCATAAGCTAAATTACAGTGGATATTTATTGTTTTATATAGAGAAAAATTAGTCTATTTTTTACCTGCAACAAATTTGTCTTTTTCAATAAGAACATTTCTTTCAAAAGCAAGAATATCAGTTAGTCGATCATCAAATTTAATGTCGAACTTAGATTAAATTAATATTCTATATTATACATTATCTGCTGTTAATTCAGTATTGTTTGTTGAAAATGGATTGATAGAATTTACAGCTTGTTTTACAGATTCAACATCGTATTGGCCCCTAGGGATACTTTTAACTTTGTTTTTATTAACCTCAGCACTCATTTTTTCAATGGTTGTTATAGTTTTATTGTCTATATTTTGAGTCAAAATTTGGTATGAAAACTAACTAATGCAATCAATTTTTCACTGTGGATGATATCACAATGAAGCATCTTCTTCAGTATGGAATTATTTGTCAACATAAATACTTTATTATCCATTTATTACAAAAATTATTGTTATTAAATAAAAAGCAGCAGCCAAAGCAGCCTATGCTCCACAAATTTAATTTAATGTTTTGGTTTCTGAAGATAATTCTAAGAATAAAAAGAATGGTCAATTATTACCTGATGATATTAGAGGGTTAATGCAAGGCCCGAGTGATTGTGGGGAAACCAAACCGATTATCAATTTTATTTATAATTCAGGTTGGCTAAATTTCAATAAATTGAATGTTTGCTGGAAAAGTTTGAATCAGGCCAAATACATTCAGTTACAAAGTGATATCAATGAGGCATCCAAAATACTAAAAATTAAAGAAAAATGGCATATGGTTTTCATAATACTATGGAAATGCCCCATTTAGACGAATTTGAAGACGGCTCTCTATTTATATTTGACTATATTATTTTAGAAAATCAGAACATTATTCGCGACTATTTTACTAGAGGAAGTCACAAAAATATAAAAGATATATGTATTTTATTTAGCTCAAACTTATTCAAAAATTCCAAAAAATTGGTAAGAGATAATACTACTTTACTGTGTGTTTTTAGACAGGACAACGCAATCTTAAAGTATATTTTATATTTACAATGAAGTTGTTGGTGGGGACATAGTCCATGAGAAATTTAAATATATATTCTCAAAATGCTGGGATAAAGATTATGGCTTTATTACATTCGATTTGAGTAGAACAATTAACAAGGGAAAGTACATGAAAAAAAATTAAAACTATATTAAATTTTTAACATTTTTGAAACACATGTTGATGTTAAAATGAACATTAAAACAAGCTTTAATTCATGACTGTTGCATTTTTGTGTTTGAAATGAAAAAAATCACAAAACAGCTGTTTTATTGATCCACGAGTTATGTGTGTAATCAAAACCGAACCATTTTACATAGTTTTATCGCATTTAGTTTTTAAGACTTTTTCGACTAAATATTCATTGGGATCGTCTGTTTTCATAATTTCATGTTCATAAAAAGTACCCATTATTTCTTCTTCTTTAGTATCTTTTAATTTGTAAGTAGGCACACCATAATTTAAAACATTTTATAAATAATAAACAATTCTGTTGATCAAACAGCAGTATAACACTTCTCAGAACTTTTCTTTAGTTTCCTTACATGAATGACATCGCCAACTTTGTATTTAGCTTGCAGGTTTGGTTCAGTAAACACATGTGGTGAAATTAAAGTTATTTTCATTGTTTTTAATTAACTTAAATTGGTTTAATGCCGAAACTGCAATGTTTTGAATTTTTGTATTCTTTCACTAATTCATCTAATATATTGACCCACTTATAATTTACATTTAAAGCAAATATCTTCCACATAATTTTCATTGAGCAATTAAATCTCTCAGCAACATGTGCTTTCATTTCACTAAAAGAAGAATAATGATTCATATTGTATTTTTGCTTAAGTACATTAGATTTTTATTATGGAATTTGGACCAATTATTGCTTTGAATTTAAATGGTTTTCTTTTAATTAATAGATAATCTAAAGCAATTACAACATTTTAAGGTGTTTTATCATTAATAGGTACAGCAAATGCAAATAATGAAAAAAATCTATAATTGTCATAATATAATTGTATCCATTGATTATATTTTATATTTCTTCCAAATTTGCCAGTATTCATGTCTACAAGATCAGTTTGCCATAAATCATCAATACCATACGAAATTACTTTTATTCTTCGAAAATATTTACTTGCAGGCATTCTATTCTATTCTGTTGATATATTAGAATTACATATTGAATATATACTTTTCTGAACTAATCCGAAATTTTTAGTATTTTCAATTTTTTTATTATTATTTTTGATGACCTTCTTACATTTCAAGCACCAAGAGTTATCCATGTAATAGTAAAAAATAATTGAACTTTACATTTTTCAAATAGTCCTATTGTGGTCATAAAATCATTATATTCAGATATTATTTTTTCTATTATTTTAAAAGTTAAAGTATCACCTTTGATAGTAACGAAATACTCCCTGTGATATATTTTGTAGCCCCCTTGATAACGACTAGATCATTATGTGAAATAAACATAGTAGTATCTATTTCATAAATATTACAACCCATCAAAAAAATTAAGCATATTTGATTATCCAAGTGAAAAATATTATTAGTTTTATTCTACTTTGCAGGTAAATATAATATATGAGATTGGTTTAAAGTTTGTAATTTAACATCTAATTCTTTATTGGAAACTTCTTTACTTTTTTTATCTTTCAAATCAACAAGTTTATCACAATAACTCGCTAATGTTTGGCTTAAATTTTGTAATTTTTCAGCTATTTATTTAGCAGCTTTCGAGATAACAAGTGTATCACAGTAATTGAAAACTGATTGGTTTAAATTTTGCAAATTATCAGTTGTTTTTTTTCTTTTATTGACTGCATCTTTGCAATCTACAGGATAAGCCAATATTATTAATTCTACGATTTTAAAAAGGAACATAATCAGTTGTAACATCAATCTTAACTTATTTGATTTCGTAAAGCAGAAACAATAATATTGTATTCTGATTCTACATATGATTTTAAATCAGAAACACTAGAATTGTATTTTGAATATACATCAGTTTTTAAAGCATAATCAGAAACAATTGTGTTATGTTTTGAATCTACTTCCATTTTTTAGTGCCTACTTTGTATTGTTTATTAGTTTTATACAATCAGCAAGTGTTACTGAATTGTGAATTTATATCTTCTTTTAAAGCATAATCAGAAACAACAGTTTTATATTTGGAATCGACGCATTTTATATGCATAAACTGCTATATGTATATCTTTCATTGAATTCATCTTTATTATCTACAGTTTCATTTGTATTATCGAGTCTACATCCTAGAAAAGAAATATAAGAGTTTGTAAAATCAAAACAAGTACTAAGTGTACTTTGTAAAGTAGAAACACTCGAATTGCATTTTAAATCTACAAATGTTTTTAAAATCTTCAGTAATATTGTCAATGTCTTCATTTAAAGATTTGATTAATGATTTACTAAATATATCTGTAATTGAATAACAAAGAAATGATATCGTTTAAACTTAAAATCTTTCGAAAAATTATGTAAAACAATTAAACATAGATGTCCACAAATAACTGAATTAAAATTCTGAATTCGATCACTGTAATAAACATTCCTGATTTTGAAATAATTAATCAAATTAGTGGGAATATTGCCTCCAAAAGAGTCGAAATAGATCAAATACATCACTACGGCAAATTCATTTTTGTGCATACTTTTAGGTAATTCATCAATCATATGAACACTTCTGAACTGCTTAATATTTAACAGTTTTGCATATTTTTCGATATTAATATTAGATAATGGAGTTAAATATATTTTTGGCCTTCCTCTTTTTGCAACTAATCATTTTGCAGCATTGTTTTCCATTGCTTAGTTGTGTATTTTATGTTCTTTCAATTCTTTTTTATTTCTGCTAGTTTATTCAACAGAATTATAAATTGCACTAGCTCCTCCAGCTAAACCATCAAGTGCATCTGAAGCAGCCAATATAATTGGTATAATTCCTCCACGATGTAAACTACTACAAGTTTTTTCTTTGGCAGTATTTTTAACTGCTGGGAATATTAATGATAATTTGAAACTTTTGCCTTCTTTCAATTTTTTTACTCAATTTGATTATTTGTTAAAAAAATTTGTTAAAAATTGATATATACCTAAATATTTTAATTCCTCAAATGGAGTATCGAAATATATATTTGTTATCTTCATTTATACTCGTGTGTATATATATATATATATATATATATATATATATATATATATATATATATATATATATATATACACACACTATAAAAAAATTTTAATCCCCAATCTAATTTTCTATTTGTAAGCAAAGTTGAAGTAACAGGAGTAGATACAAATTTTTTCTCCAGTTGGAATATTTTTATCAAACATGATTTCTTTTGCTTCTTTTTGTAAAATCTTATCAGCATTCTGTTTAGATTCTAAATATTTATTTTCTCTATATGCAATATCGTGATATTTGCATGCTTCATTTCATTTATTTATTCCTGTATCAACTCTTTCCAATCTTTCATCTAATTTTGTAAATGGTGCACAATAATTATCACCAGGCAAATTCATTTCAGGAAGAATTAAATCGTTTAATGCCCAGTTTATAATGCCTTTACCATGATGTTCAGAATTCCAAAATGAGTGTGGAATTACATTTAAAACTCTTATGAGATAAGGAATTTCCATTCGGATTATTAATAACAAAATCAGAAAATTTATTGTTTAGCATATTCATTATGTTAACTTTTTCATTGCAATAATTGTTATTTCCAGCATTTTTTTCATAATGTATAACTAACTATCTGTCGACCAATTCTCTAACATTGCCCATCCAAACATATTCATTTCGTAAATTATTGTAAATTTTTATACCTTTTTCATATTTAGGAGTTCATGGAGAAATATTTTTTCTGGTGTGTTTGGTGCTGTTCTTTAAAGTGGTACTTTTATATAGTTACCATAAATTAGTTTAATAATTTTTTTTTGTATTTCCACCTACACTCGAAGTTCCCTTTTTATTAGGATTATATTGTAGGAATGCAGCATTGGTTATTTTAGCAATTTCTGCATAATTTTTATAATCCTCATGATTAAAATTTATTCTCAATTGCTTCTTGTAAATTTTCTGTTAACAAATTACAAAATCATGGTGTTAATTTATACTCTTTATCCTTCACAAATAGTGTATCATTATTTATCGTTACTTTTGCATCGCCAATGTAGAAATTTTCCCCCATTACAAGTTAAACTCAATTTTTCATTAATAACATTTATGCTTTTTGCAATTTTATTCCAAAATTTATAGTAGAAAAACCTACTATAAGTGGCAAACCTTTTCATGGAATAGTATTCATTTGTTCTTCCAAATTAGAAGATTCTTGTTCTGCAAATAATTCTCTTTCGAATTATGTTTTTTTTCAGGTGTTGGCAGATAATCTAAGGTTTTTTACTGCCACAGGAACTAATATTGTTATTAATTTTTTTCTTCATTTACTATTTCTACTTTTTTTTACCAATATTTCGTAATTCGTCGATTAAATGTTGCGCTTTTTTCTTATTTATTTCCGTTTTTTTAAATTACGCCTTTTATATTATTTTTATTGTCCAATGAGTAATTTAACTCGAGAAACTCCCTTCGATCCTGCCATTTGTATATAAATGTTTTACTTATAAATGAGTTATAAAAATATTCAGGGTTTTTAGAAGCAGACTTTTCCTCCGACTGATCAAACGAGGGGGAATTTAAATGTTTACTATAGTAGAATCGTATTTGATATTCCTATAGGAGATGGCTTTTCTTTCCCAAATGTTGCTTATGTTTATGAACAATTTAGTTTATCAAAAAGAGATAAGGTTGGAGATGAGGCAACATATGATGAATCAGATAATATTGACGCTGGTTCGAACTTTTTTTTCTTTTTCAATTTTCTTCTGTATAAATCTCAAAACATGGAAATATTACTGAGGCTTTTGATAATCCAGGTATAACATCAACAATGATGAATACTTTATTAAGATCACGAAGTGAACAAAATTATTTAGAATTTACTAGCGTTGATAATATATATCGAGATAAATCTGTTTTTAGAGAAAAATAACAAAAGAGCTTAAAGCTGTTTCTAGTCATAAAAAAATAAATAATCTTTCCTCTTAGATATCTGTTTTGTTTTATTCGTGATAACTATGAAGTTTATTGGAAAGGTGGCTATAAAATTACTTTTTTTCGTAATTCATCTGATAAAAACTGTTTATTTATTTATGAAAATTTAGATAAAGAATATAAAGTTACGAAACATCGTCCTGATCCTGGTAAAATTGTTATTGAAAAATAAGAAATTATAGGGCCTATTCTTGAATATGAATCGAACGTGGCCATTGCAATTAAAGGAAATATATATAAAGAACCTAAAATACCTATTGGTTTTTATTTTTTATTTTTTATTTTTTTTAGAGAAAAATGTTCCTAAATGAACAAATGTTTCTAGTTTTGATATAAAAGATCAGTTTAATAATTTATAATTCGATATGCCCGATTTTGTAATTGTAGGCTTTCAATTTAATAGAAAAAATCGTGATGAACAGTATAAACCTGCTACTATGTTGATCATTGTAGTGTGAGAAATATTCATGTTAAATATGGTAGAAATGAAATTTCCGTAAAGAAAACTGGAATCTTGACATTCGATGAAAAACAAGGGATGGTCCAGGATCCCCATTATACATCTACTCTCGGTAAACATGTTTTTAGTTCATCGTACACACAACCAACATCCTCGCAAATACTTCAAGATTCCTTCTGAAGACATAAGAGCTTCCTGCTCACTACTACAACACCCCCCTCCCCCCTTCATTAACCAGTGACCAGGATCGAGTGTGGCGCGGTGGCGCAGTGCTCGCCTCGGACGACGCTGCACCCGGATCAAAACCCAGCCACGCCATACCCAGGTTTCCGCGTGTGGGGAAACAATGTGGCGAATATTTTCTCGGGATGTATTTCAAAGTCAATTATCTCATTTCGATAAGAGATTTAGTTTTTACACTTGACACGTCATAAAATCATTAAAATTGTGATACTCACATGTGATTGTGCAAAATAATTGTGCGACCATAAACAACAGCTCAGACCTCGAACAACTGTTTTAAAAAGGTAGACGTTCAAAGGCATATTCCAAACTTCGGCAGGTCGTTCTTGTCTTCGGGCAAGCATCTTCATGTAAGCAGCACTTAGCTCTTATTTCTCGATATTTCATCTGTATCATTCCCATCTTCCTACTTCTGCAGCTTCAACCCCACGTCAACCATCCACACGCAGCTTGTGTTCGACATGTCTATCCACACACAGGTATTGCCGGCCGACTCAATGAACTATTACATAACTATAGCATATTTATTAAGTTGGAAACACGAGGGCCGGCCAAGTACAATGAAGTGTTGACACGAATCTTCAGCCAATTTGCAGTATAAAATTAATTATATAAAAAATTAGTAACGAAATTGTAACAATGTTGTGGAGTAGTATAGTTTGCCCTACGTCTTTCTGTACCGTCGCTATGTCTGGCCATTCAGTATCTATGTCGACAGTATCATGTCGTAGTAAAGGCAGTGCCATTTTACAACATTCCTTTTGGATATAAATTATTTTTGATTACCATTTATTGATACTTGCGTAACGAGCTAGCGTTTTTAGTAAAATATAACTGTTTGTCAAATAACTCGTACGTCAGTGGATCTTGTTGGTAAGATAATTTTTGTTACACTACAAATGAATAACAGTAAATTTTACAAAATGCTAATGCAAACATTTCTAACATATTTTTACAACTTATTAATAGGTTGTGTAGCCTTCCCCGTTTATTATAAACATGGAGCTTCATAAACCCCTTCGTATATTTCATCTACAGTGCGTTGTAAAGCTACAATATTTTCGTTGTATTGAAGGAAAATCATTGGCGTTTCCAAACATTGTTCTTAAAACTTCCAATTTTTTTTTACTGTACAATATTTTATTAAACTAATACTGCTTCACCAAGCTTCCTACCTTACTTTAATGTGTTTGTAGTGCAGATTTGTCAACACGGTTGCAAAATAATTCTTCGTCCTCTAAATAATTTTGAACGCGCATATGAGGTAGTTACTTAAACTTAGCGACTCTAAGGGAAGTCCTAGTGAACGGTGTTCGCTAAAGCACCGGCTCTTGTTGCGATGTTAGGCTGGTGATGTCTATTGTACAACCATCACCATCGTTAGAACATTTCTGAGCATTTAACTGGTAGACAAGAAGTTCAGACACAGTCAGTTTCATCCTAATTGCATGATTGTTTATAATAAATTCCAATGTGACCGATTATATTATTAACAAAGTAGGCCTATTGACTAATACTCCATGTTCTTCATTGTTTTCTAAGAAGAATGACAAAATGGTCTTTTAAGATAGAGTGTTTGTTTTTGGTAAAATTATACATCTTAATCGTATTTCTCTGAAGGGTTATGTGAAAGAAGCCTGTGTTAGCTAATGTAAATATGAAAACAAAATTAAATAATAAATTATTAACACAATTATGTTTGATGTGTTTTTATTATATTTAATAACTTCGTAGTTTTAATAAAAATGTTTTAGGAAAATAATATTTTGTAAGTAAAATAGTAATATTTAAAGAATGGTTTTAGATGTTATTGATTGCATAACATTAATTTTATGGCGTAATCGAATGTCTCATTGTGTTTTACCTCTGTGCGTAAACGAAAAACGTATAAACAAAATAACCCTCTCCGGCCTTCATTTATTATTTGTGATTTCAGAGTATATAATTAAGAATATTTTTAACACGTGGCTACCTTAAAGTTCTTGTTTCACTATGACAACCACTAATCCGTGTAATTGTTGTTCGGTATTGGTGAAGTGAAACAAACTTACCTTACATCAGTAGCACGATTTACGAATCAGTTACTGATAAAGAATATGACGTGGCACTAAGCCTGCAATATACAGTATCTGCTCAATATAATGTTCTATAGTGTTTATGTATGCATGTGTGCATGTCCGTACGGGGGTGCGAACGGGTTATGTTTTGGGGCGTAGCTACTTTGTGCATTAGCCAAGAATAATGAATTAACGTGGCCGTGACCAAAAAAGGTAGAGACTAAATTGAGGTCGTGTTACAGTTGGCACTTTGGGTTAACAAATGATCACGTGACCCCTTTTGACTACAAAATTTATGACTTAATTTGTAATTTACGTATTGCGTTTTCTCAGTTCGAAGTTAACAAATTACAAAATAGAAATTATCAAAATTCCGCAATGTTAGTTTTTCTTATTTGAAACCTATAAACACACACACACACACACACACACACACACATATATATATATATATATATATATATATATATATATATATATATAAAGGATATTGGATTAAACAAAATGTGAATTGTATTCGCAATAATTATTTCACAAAGTAAGTTAACGAAATATTCTTGATATTGGTATTATCTAATGAAACAGATTTCTTAAGTAACGATTGTATATATTATTAGATTTGTTAACTTAATATTTTTAACGGTCTTCTAACCACTTTTGGGAATAGTTGCTTTTTATTTTCAGACATCAAGTACTTTTATTATTAGAAACATTTAAATAGCGAAACAGCAGCGTGCCGTGCTATAGAATTGAATGTCGTGCTGTTCCGACTAAACTTTACAATACGTCGAACACAAATTACCAAAAACAAACCTCGAAATGAATCAAAACACGGCCTCAGAATTACAGATTTCCTCTGAAATTTGCTACAGGCAGAAACATACGATATCTTACCCAAAATTTTACGAAAATATATTTTGTACAATAGTTATACAAAATAGTTTCTAGTGCAGTGGCTAGGGGCTGGACTTGGCCGTCAGCGTGGATGACGTCATTTGCACACAAATTCACACAGAAAACAGCCAAATTCGCGCAGAAATTACTGCAAAACTGCCCAAATTTTGCACAAGGAAAAAGTTATTCCTACAAATTCGCACTACGAAAGTTCCCCTGACGACACTGACTAGCAAAACGGCCGCCGAATCCACAATCTTGTGTTTGATTCAATGAGGAGGAGGATATGACTGAGTCAGAATTTTCTACTCTGTCAATCCAGTCTTCCATTTTGGAAGTCACTTCTTAGCAAAAAACCGGCCAATGCATTGCCTATCAAAATGGTGACCAAGAGTACGTCGATGGCGGCCATTTTGTTAGCCAGACCAGTCAAAACTTCTGGAAGCTTCCATCCTACTGCTCTTGCAGTCCATAACACTGCCCCCTCCATAAGTCTGTTCCCGCAACCCGAGTTCCCACAAAGAATCCCCATGCCAGAAATCTCTCTCTACTAGCAAAATATGTCGCCCGGGTCCCACTTCAAATCCCCCCTGCCCTACTGACCAGCAAACTGACGCCTTCTCTGGCTGGGTCGCAGTGACTATTCCCATGCTATACTGGAGTAAGGAGATCCAATAAACTGTCTAGCAAAATGGCGGCCAATGTATGGCCTTAGCCAAATGGTCATCTTGACTAGCAAGATGATGTCCTCCCCACTGACTTTCAAAATGTCAGTGTATAACACCATGGTGTCTGGCACTGACTAGTAAGATGGCGGCAACCACCACTGACTCACAAAATGGTGGCCCAAAATGGTTGTCAATGCATTGTCTAGGAAAATGGCGGCTAGGTCCTAGCTGAATCGTCATCTTAGAAGTCGTACTGACCAGCAAGATGACATCCTCCATGCCAGAAATGCCTATCACAAAGCAGTGTGCCATTAATTACTATCGCAAAGCCACATGCTATAAATCCCTATCCAAAAGCCATACTCATGCCAACAGCGCCGACTAGCAAAATGGCGGCGACCAGCACTGACTGGCGACGAACAGCAGCACCAGCGGCACTGGCCCCTGACATCGCACTGTCTAGTAAGATTACAGTATCTGTGTCAGAAATCTCTATCACAAAGCCACATGGTAAAAATCCCTATCGCAAAGTCCCGTGCCAAAAATCAGTATCACAAAGCCATGTGCCAGACACTGAGTAACAAGATGATGTCATCCCCAATGATTGGCAACTGACAAGCAAAACAGTGCCCGAGTCCACACAACAAAGCCACGTGCGTCCACCCCGATGGCCGGAGTGCTCACTGACTAGCAAGACGTCTCCCGAGTCCACAGAACGAAGCCCCGCTACACAGCTATCAAAATCACCACATAAACATCACCCCAGACAAGGAAAAGGACCGAAAGGTCAAGTATGGTATATGTTCACTTATAAGCATAGTTGGCTGTAACTTCCAAACCTTTTAAAATATATGTGTCAAATGTATAACATAGACATCACCTCCGACAAGGAAAAATACCGAATTGTCTATGACATGTCTACTTATAAGAATATTTGGCTGTAGTTTCCGAACCGTGTGAGATACAACTTCCAAAATCGTAACATAATGATCACCTACGACAAGAAAAAGGAACGAAGCTTGAAGTACCTCCACTTGTAAGCACAGTTGGCTATAATTTCCGAACCGGTTAAATTAGAGTTGTCAAATACATAACACAGAATCACCCCAGACTGCGAGAAGACTCACAATACCAAGTATGTCTTATGTCTACTTATAAGAATATGTGGCTGACCTCCGAACAGGTTAAGATATAGTTGTCAAATTCATCACATAAGTATCAACCCAGATGCCGAGAAGACTCGCAAGGTGAGGTATGACATGTCAACTTATAAGCATAATTATTAACACCACAGTACTGTGATAGATACAACTACCGAAATATTGTAATATAGACACCACCCCAGACTGCTAAAATGTTCGGAGGGTCAGCTATGCCTAATGCACACATAAGCATAGTCGGCTGTAAATTCCAAGCTCTTTGAGATATACCTACAAAAATTATAACATAGACATCACATGAGCCTGCACACTCGCCAGAAAAGGAACTTGTCACCACGAGCAGGCGAGGCTTTCGCCTACTGGACCTGCCTAAGCCAATGATGTGCTCTAAAGACATTGTGCGGTTAAGAGAAGTAAATACTTACATGGGCCTACACCCTCACCAGACAAGAAACTTGTCGTCGCGAGCCTGCAAGGTTTTTCTCCATCCGGATTCACCAAAGCCAATTTCGTACATCACAGACAGACATTGCGGAGTTACAAGGAGAAGAAATAAAGTAAATACTTGCACAGGCCTACACACTCACAGGACAATAAACTTGTCATTGCACACTGGCGATGTTTTCACTACTCATTCTCACCTATGCTAATTATGTCAATAATGAAAATGCTAATATCTCACACATCAATCAACATCACCCGACCACTGGCTGTGGATGGGCTAGCATACTTGCTGGTTTTCTAGTATGCCTTTCACTAGACATCCTGACAGAGATTTGAAATCTCATAAACCTACTGGTCTCCTTCCAGGAACCTTTCACCTGGCAGGTGTCAAGTTCCATACTCTGTTAATCATTTCCGGATTCGTTCACTTAGCATCCTTACACATTGCCGGCTACTTTCCTCGGCCTACACACTCACAAGCCTACCGATTAATGTAATTTCCGAACCATTTAAGATATAGACACCAAGAAAATGTAACGTAAAAATAGTTATAAACACCTTACGAACCAAGCGTCGGCTGCTGTACGCTGTGTGTTAAACGATGCTAGACAGGACCAAACTACCATGGGCATCACAACAGTATAGCACACGAACCGATTGAAACAAAACTATTACATGCAAAGCGCAATCATCCTAACAGGAGAACACATCAGACACGACCGCCGTTGCACTATGGACTGAAACTTTGAGAATCTTTACGGTAACCCAGACTGTCGACAGGCAGTGTAGGCAAGTCGAAGGGGATGATAGGACACTAGCCGAGAAAGAGAGGTCATCAAGCCCCAGGATGGTAGATCATCCAAGTCACACACATGCACTGTTCCATTACAAGGGGAATTCAATTACAAAATACAAGCGAAGAATTTATTCAATTTTAAAGGCATAGCATTTATATTGCTAAAATTATCAACACATATGAAACAACATACCTTTAAACCATCTGATATAAGCATTTAAAGACATTATATGTAATGTTAGATAATGAAAAGAATTCCATTGGGAAATGCGGGGATGATAAGGACAACACTGCTACACGCCAATTCAATCGTATTTGAGAGGTTCTGTCTGCCGCTTTAGATGATGCTAGACAAGACCAAACCAACCTGGACAGAACACCTTCCATACGAATAGAGTGAAACAAAACTGACAAATTCAGTCAACACTAGCAGCAGAACACGTCCGATCTGCCGCACGAGCAACTACCAATGTGATAATCTGTAAGGCTACTCCACACAGTAAATAATTAGAAAAGCAAACAGTACATGCACTTATTTCAAGTATGTACTAGAACTATAAGCTCATTACAAACATATTACCCATGAACTGCTGATGACGAGTAAGTAGATGTCGCACCAAACACACACACTACAATTTATGTGCCTTGATGTTAGAAGATGCAAAGCATAATTTTACCTTAACCAGTGTAGCAGTAAAGACCTGTAGGCCTCGAGCACATCTCGTCAATGTGAACTCACTGGAAGCATACAGTACAATGACCGTTCTGCCTTTCCATGCTCTGTATATATTACTGACAAAGCAAAAAACTCATCGCCTGCAAGTACTGTAAGTTCATCACTACCTCTTGACAAAACATACTTACTTGTTACATATGCTATTGAAAGGAACTAACACATGCGCCCTGATGGCGGTGGAGACAGTGTATAATAATTGAAAATAAGGTATCGTAGGTTCAATTCCCGTAGATAATGGTAATGCACGCTTTCATTACATGTTCGCCCACAGCGAATCGACAATCGTTTCGTCGGGAAGCAAGGCCCCATTGCCAAACTTTATGAAGAGTCAACGTCTACAAGACCTACCCATTCGTTGCGGGCGAAATAAGTGTGTACCTTGCATGCACACAGCAGGAAGCGTTCGAATTAAGTTGTTCGTGTACGAGTGTAATGAAGTTAATAGGCCAAATTCACAGCCAGCAATCGAGACAATGCAAACTAGCATGCTGTAATTATAATCGTACTCTGTCTCCGACCTGCACTCATGTACCGAGCCTTTGCAATTACAGGCAGTCATGAACCTACCTGCACACATGTACGGAATGAGTCTTTGTAGTTACAGGCAGTCATGACCCTGCCCGCACACGAACCTTGAATGCATGTACTTACATCATGTACCAAGCATTTTTAATTACAAGCAGTCATACTCTGTCGATCCATCCTGCACTCGAACCTTCAATGTGTATACTTACAGGTGGTTTCCGTCTAGCATCCCAGCATGACTGCCTGTAACTACAAAGACTCGTTCCGTACATGTGTGCAGGTAGGTTCATGACTGCTGTAATTGCAATGGCTCGGTACATGAGTACAAGTCGGAGATAGAGTATGACTATAATTACAGCATGCTAGTTTGCGTTATCTCGACTGCTGGCTGTGAAGTTGGCCTATTAACTTCTTTACACTCGTACACGAACAACTTAGTTCGAATGCTTCCTGCTGTGTGCATGCAAGGTACACACTTATTTCGCCTGTACTGTATGGGCAGGTCTTGTAGGCGATGGCTCTTCGTAACGTTTGGCAGTGAGGCCTTGCTTCCGGACAAACGATTGTTGATTCACTGTGGGCGAACATGTAATGTCAGCGTGCACTACCACTCTCTACGGAAATTGAACATGTGATATCTTATTGTCAAGGATAGTACACTGTCTTCACAGCCATCAGGATACATGCATTAGTTCCTATAACCTTTCAATAGCTTATGTAACAAGTAAGTATGTTTTGTCAAGGATGGTGATAAACTTACAGTACTTGCATGTGTTGAGTTGCTTTCTTGGTCTGTAATGTATACAGTGCACGTAAAGGCAGAATGTATATTGTTCTGTGTGCTTCCAGGGAGTTCACATCGACGAGATGTGCTCGAGGCCTACAGGTCTTCACTTCTACACTGGTTAAGGTAAAACTATGCTTTGAATTTTCTAAAAGTAGAGTACATTGATAGTTGTCATGTATGAGTTGCGATACCTCCTAACTTGTCATTAGTGGTTCGTGGGCAATACGTTTATTTAATGAGCTTACAGTTCTAGTATTATAGCTGGTACAAACTTGAAATAAGTGCACGTACTCTTTCCTTTTCTAATTATTTTTGCCCAGCGTGTAGCAGTGTCATTTCTCTGGCTCGACTAATGGTTTAATTGTATGTGGTTGTTTGGTATGTGCGTATGGTTCTAGCACTAGACACTGTATAACTAAAAACCCGCCTAAAGGGACATGTATGTGTGACTCGACTGGTATGCCACCTTGGCGCCTCTCTCTCTCTCTCTCTCTCTCACACACACACACACACACACTTAGTGATATGTACCATCCCTTTAACTTGCCGATACCTGCAAGATGCTCGTGATGTCAGTCGACTGCTTGGGGTAGCCTTTCAGATTCTAACCTAGTTAGTTGCTCATGTGGCTGGTCGGACGCGTTTTGTTGCCTGTGTTGGCTGAATTTGTGAGTTTAGTTTCACTCGATTCGTATGGAAGGTCTTCTTTCCAGGCCAGTCCGGTCTTGTCTAGAATCATCTAAAGCGGCATACAGCACCCTCGCGTGTTATTGCAATGGTTGGTAGGTGCTTATAACTATATTTATATTAGTTTGTATTGGTGTGTAGCAGTGTTGTCATTATCGTTCCGGCACTTCCCAATATAACTTTTTTTCGCCTAACAAAAAGTTCAATGCTCGATGCTTGGCACAACTTGTTAAATAATTATAACTGATGGTTTAAATATATTTGGTTTCATATGTGCTTATAGTTCTTGTACTATAAATGCCATGTCTCTACAATGGAATAAATTGTACGGTAGTTCATTGTAATTGAATTCCTCTTGTAATGGAACAGTGTATGTGTGTGACTTGGCTGGTCTACACACCCTGGAGCCTTATGTATCTCTTCCTCTTTCTCTTTGCTAGTGTTCTGTGTCACCCCCTTCGACTTGCCTATGCTGCCGGTCGACTTTCTTGGCTACCTTACAGATGCTCACATTGTTAGTCGATCACGCAATGACGGTCGGGTCGGATGTGTTCCGCTGCTAGGTTAGCTACACTATGCATGTGATGGTTTTGTTTCAGTCGGTTCGTGTGATATTCTGTAGTGCTGCCCAGGGTGTTATGATATTGTCTAGCATCGTTTAACACACATCATACAGCAGCCGGTGCTTGGTTGGTAAGTGGTTATAACTAATTTTCCTTTATATTTTCATGATGTCTATATCTTAAATGGTTCGGAATTGCATTAATCGGTAGGCTTGTGGGTATTAAGGTTGATGCAAGTATTCAGCAATGTGTTAGGATGCTAAATTGATGGATACTGAAAGGAATGACATTGCATGGAACTTGACACCTGCCATGTGAAAGGATCTTGGAAAGAGACCAGTAGGCATATGAGACATCGAATCTCTGTCAGGATGACCGGTGAAAGGTATATGAGAAAACCTGTGTGTATGCTAGCCCGTCCAAATACAGTGGTCGGGTGGCAGTGATTGATGTTTGAGATATAAGCATTTTCACCATAGGCATCATTAGCATATGTGAGGAGTATGTGAAAAACTCCCTGGCTGGCGATGACAAGATTAATGTGTTGTAAGAGCATTAGCCAGTGCAAGTATTTACCTTATTTCCTCTTCTCGCTGCAAAATATCTGCAGAGGGTGTCATTGACTTGTTTGGTTGTTTGTGTAGGCTCATGTGATGTTTATGTTATGATGTTGGTAGTTGTATCTCAATATGGTTCGGAAATTACAACTGTCTATGCTTATGTGTGCACTTAGGCATATTTGACCCTTTGGTTCTTATTGTTGTCTGGGGTGATGTCTACGATACACTTGTTTGGTACTTGTATCTACCGCAATGATGCAGTGCTGTGGTGCTAACAACTATGCTTATAAGTATACATATGACATACTTGACATTGAGAGTCTTCTCGACGTCTGAGGTGATGTCTATGTTATAAATTTGGCAGCTATATCTTAACCAGTTCAGATATTACAGCCAACTATGCTTAAAAGTAGACATAGCCCTTACTTGACCATTCAGTCCTTTTCCTTATGTGGTGATGTCTATGTTATGAATTTTAACAACAATAGATTAATCAGTTCGGAAATTAAAACCAACTACGCTTATAAGTATAAATATGTCGCAATTGACCTTTTCTTCCTTTTCCTTGTCTAGGTGATGCCTAGGTTAAGATTTTGGTAGTTGTAACTCACATTTTTCGGAAATTACAGCCAACTATTCTTATAAGTAGACATAGGTTTTACTTGACCATTTGGTCCTTTTCCTTGTCGTGGATGATGTCTATGTTTTGAATTTGACAACTATATTAACTGTTTCGGAGGTTACAGCTAACTATGCTTATAAGAAGACATACGACATACTTGGTCTTGCGAGCCTTATCGTCGTCTGGAGTAATGTCTATATTATGAATTTAGAATCTATGTCTGAACTGGTTCGAAAATTATATCCAACTATGCTTATAAGTAGACATAAGACCATTCGGTCTTTTTCCTTTTGGGGCTGATAGTTATGTTACGATTTTGATAGTTGTAGCATGGGGGTTCATTGTGTGGAGTCGGGGGCCATTTTGCTAGTCAGTGAGCACTCCGGCCTTCGTGGTGGACGCACATGTCTTCGTTGTGTGTACTCGGGCACTATTTTACTAGTCAATGGCCAGTCAGTGGGGAGAACACAATATTGCTAATTAGTTTCTGGCATGTGGCTTTGTAATAGGGATTTATAGCATGCAGCTTTATGATTGAGATTTCGACCATGTGGCTTGTGATAGAGATTTCTGACAGGGAGTCCGTCATCTTTCTAGTTAGTGCGATTTCTGGGGCTGCCGCCGCTGGTGCTGTTGGTCGTCACCAGTCAATGCTGGTCGCTGCCGTCTTGCTAGTCGGCACTGTTGGTATGTATGTGGGTTTGTGATAGGTATTTCTAGCATGTGGTTTTGAGATACGTATTTCTGGTATGTGGCTTTGTGATAGGGGTTTCTAGCATTAAGGATGATATCTTGCTTGTCAATACGACTTCCAAGATGGCAGTTTGTCTAGGACCTGGCCATCATTATGATAGACAGTGCATTGACAACCATTTTTGGACCACCATTTTGCTGGTCAGCGGTGCTGCTGACCATCGTTTTGCAAGTAAGCACTGGACAATTTTGAATGGTCCAATGATTTTTGGCTGTCATTGGGGAGGATAACATCTTGCTAGTCAGTATAACTGTCAAGAGGACTGTTTTTCTAGGACCATACATTGCCTGCCATTTTGCTAGACAGTACATTGGTAGTCATTTGGCTAGACAGTACATTGGCAGCCATTTCGCTAGACAGTGAAATGAATCGTCAGACTCCATGGTTGCACTGGGACTCATTGTGGACACCCAGCCAAAAGGGTGCCATTTTGCTGGTCAGTAGGGCAGGGGGATTCGTCGTGGGTACCGAGGTGAAATATTTTGCTAGTAGAGAGAGAGAGAGAGAGAGAGAGAGAGAGAGAGAGAGAGAGAGAAATTTCTGGCATAGGGATTCGTCGTGGGGGACTCGGACTGTGGGAACATACTTGTGGGGGGGGGATATTGTTATGGAATGCTAGAACGTGAAGTATATACATTCGGTAGGATAGAAGATTCCAGAAGTTTTAACTAGGCTAGCTAACAAAATGGACACAATCGGCATACTATTGGCCACCATTTTGCTAGGCAGTGCATTGGCCACCATTTTGATAGGCAGTGCATTGGCCGCCATTTTGCTAGGCAGCTCATTGGCCGCTATTTTGCCAGGCAGTGCCACCATTGAGTAAAGATATACACTAGAGTGGCCATGGGATAGGAAAAAGTCTGACCAGTTTTATGTGTTAGTTCCGCTGTTGATCCATAGGAGCGCTAATTTTCTCGACGACGTCATCCGCGCGGTGTTGCCAATTTCGCATCCGGAAAAAGTATGTTATAACCCTGGCCTCGGCTCACTCGCATGTTCGTTCAAGTTCTGCCAAAGGCGAGCCTGTCACGTGCGAGTTAACAGCATTTGTTGCAGCTGTGAATACACAACTCAGGATTTACTAGTGGCGGCCATGGCATGTGTTTCGTTTCTGTCGTAGAATTATGTGTTTGCGGAAATATGCAGTGATATCAACTACTGTTTTGGTTATATTTATCTCTGCGAAAATGAATCATCATACATTTATAACGGTAATTGTTTTTAATTATAATCTATTATTTTTCTATAGTTTAGGTGTTCATCATAAAATAAAAGTACTGTTAGCACTTACAATTACAATCGTCATATTAATCATGAATGATGTCATACACCATAGTAAACTTTTCGTTCCGTTCGGATTTGAAAGGAAATGGACAGGAAATAATTGTTAAATAATGGAGAAATATATTTTGGACGCATGAATCTACAATTGAACACAATGTTTACAGTTTGAGGTTGTGATCTACTACATAGGTGACAGCTCGTACAAATTAGCATTACGTTCAATATGTCGATTCGAGTGTCATTAAGGCTATGTCCGAACCTAGGAATGCACATATGTATATAAGCATACTCCACTCGGCTCGATATGCGATACATTCCTATAGCCATACTTATTTGCATACTTTACAGCAACTAGTTAGCTGGTAAGATTCTGAACAAGCATTTTTACGGAAAACACATACTCAATATGTGCAGGAACATAGGCTCATAACTTTAGAACTATCTATCCATTAGGAGCTGTAGCTGGAAAGCGCACGACAAGGAAAGTGTTCCTATTAACCAATCATAGACATTTTACAAGAAAGGAATGAATATATGTATATATATATATATTTGAGTTAGTAAAAGCAGTTATCGATAATGTATCATTAAACCTGGTAACAACTAGAGGTAAATTTCATTTTAACACTAATATTGATATTAATAAAAATTAAATGTCAGATATTCATATAACGTTTTCACTCATGCATGCCTTGCCTTGTAAAAACATTGGAAGCGTTCTCATTGCACTGCATATTATTAACTATACATTCAATGTCACGCCCGGTTTATAACAAATCACGACGAAAACTGGTTATATTTATCCCGGCTCTTCTAGATCATTAAAGGTTAGAGAGTATACATTGTTAATGACGTTGCTCAGTGGCGTTTCTCAAAAGGAAATGCCTCCATTCCTCTCTTTATAAAACGAAATTTTAGGATTAACAATTACGAACTGCATATTAATCGTTTTCAAAATAGTAGATTATGGGCTATAAGGACGCGAGACGTACACAAATTCGTTTCCTCGTGTACGTGCGTTTGTCATTTACGGAAACATGTAAAACATTTACGTACGTAGACGAATACGAGCTCTGTATGAGCGTGCATCTCATTAAGCAGAAAACCTTTTGCACATTGCGGGAGAAGGGCATTAATAATATCGTTTACGGTTCAACTCTAACATATGTTTGTTTTAATGCGACAATGCAACTATAGTCTCTGTAAGATCCGTTTACAATAACGATGTGCATAAGTGAATATTGTCTGAAAATTTGGCAGCTGTGTGTGTTTATATTTACACGAGTGTAACACAGCACACCATTGTATATTATACACTAAAACCTCGGACACATAACAATAAGAAAAATTTTGCCACTGTAGTGTTTATCGGTAATGTTAACACTAACGAACGCATGAGAACTAAACATAACAAAGAGAGTCGCAATATTCTACTTCAGACTACGTACATTATAAAATATAACTATTTCTGCACTAAACATCGGTTGAATGCAATGACTCAGTGCCAATCACTAAGAGTCAAGCTAAGGCCGTGTCCGTAAGAACAAATTCGTTATTTTGTAATTTGTCATTTCGTAGGTTTCAATTCGGACGTTGTCGACAGTCACTTGTTTAGCACTCGCGTTAACACATTCTTACATTAACTGTGAAAATATGTTTAATATAAATTAATTGTTTGAAATGGTCGTAATAATTCTACGATCATTACTAGAATGCCGCAAATGTGTTAATAAGCACGACAATAATATAATATCTAATAATGACTTAAAATAAAACATGTGTTGCGAAATATATAAACAAAACACAACACTTACTTGCTTTTTAAAACATGTCTAGTTCATTTTATGAACAGTTATTTGTTAAAAAAAAAATATTAAATAAGCATTCGCGCATGTGTTTTGAATGTCAAAACCAACATGGCGCTGATTTTGTCCATTTATATTTTTGCTAGCATCCGCTATATACAAGATACGAAATATCAATTTACCAAATACGTCACAAAGATTGTATAAAATATCGGGTCACATGATCATTTTGTCAACACAATGTGCCATTTCGGACAAAGCCTACGTTTACGATACAAAACCTAATGAATTTAAAATTATGCAGTAGTTGCTTCTCTGTCATACAGAAACACGTCTTCTGTATTTGCAGTTTTCCATTAATGTTTTAATTCTGAATTCCAGTGAATTTAAACAGGCAGAAAGCCTGTCATGTGTACTTTTGTTCCTAACAACACCTCGTAAGAAACAACCATATTGAAGTCGATCATACTTCAAAGACGATATTTGCTATTAGAGAAGCTTATTATTTGTGAACAAATATAATCGTCAACATGTGCACCTACACGCCTTTGTCACATAGTTTTATACTTACATTACTCTAAATAACAGTTTTCCGCCAACAACACCGACTACTCTGTACTGACTGGTCGTAGCCTAGACATTTTTTCTAAATATATAAAATACGACTATTTATTTCAATGCTTACGGAAATATCACCAACGCACACGATCTGATAAGGTTGCACTGGGAACCAAAACATAAGAGAACACACACTCGTTTCTTGTGCACTCATCTTAACGCATAATATGATGCTTAAATATTTATATTGTTAATCCAGATTTACTTCAGACGTCGTAGCTTATGCTGCATTACGGTGAGCAGGTGTGTATAAACGCAGTCGAATCAATACATTTCTCTGTTTACAGTGTACAGTTGTTACCAAGAATAACAGAAATATTATTAAATATCTTGACAGTGTCAAAAGTTTTTCGTGTATTCTGGAATGTTTGTCGTCTCCTAGCCTACAAATGGATGACAACAATTTACGAACACTGTGTAAAAATTGGAATGACTCGTGACAGTAGGGCATTCTTGTGTATTAACTTCGTGGCATATTTAGATAATTATAATTTACTTTTCCTAAAAGTAGTTATCTTCTGTGTGCCCCATGTTTTGTTGAATGAATAAATACTTTTTTCGTCAACGACCACTCATTTTGTTTGCACGATTATGCTATACTAACGAAATATGTTTTATAACATGTACGATAATCTTAACAAGGAGTGTTAATTCATATAGCAAGTGTAGATTCGATTCGTTTATCGTGGGTATTTTCTCTTTTTTACTAGCATTCCCCTACCACTTAACAACGTTAATTGCATTATGTTAGTATATTACTAGATGTATGTAATGTATCATATTCCCAAAGCAGTTCTTCTTCCGATATTTAAAAATGATTTAAGAAGCTTCTGGTGCCTAAATTATGCGCGAGAGGCGTGAGTCGTTAAAGCCGTACTTACACGATGCCCAATTTCTGCTACTTACTGTTATACTCATGGGCACAACAGATGACATACAATTTTCTATAGCTGAAGGGAAGAAAGTACGCATCCGTTCATACCCACACGTTATCTAAAGTGCTAATAGAAACTTGTAAATGGCAGGCAAAACAACTCGCAGGGGGCAGGGGTACAAATGCAACCAAATTTTATAAGCAGGTGCTTAGTGGTGCATCCAAAAGGTAAGACGATTATTTATTTTTCCCCTGAAGACTGCTTTGGTTTAGATTTTAACGTAGGAGTACTATTAATGTATGGACAATGATATGAGTAACGGCACTGCTTAAGTATGGAAAACAAGGTACTGTATTCACATGTATGTACGACGGACTTTTATGCCACCCCTTAATACATTGGCATATTATTTAAACAAGGGCGTGGCTAGGAATGTACTCTAAGGGGGGAGGGGGTGAGGAGAGAGATTTCATATGTCTATTTTTTAACGAAATACAAAATCTGTATTATTACACATTTATTATAATCAATGGCTTCATGTACACATATGGAACCACACAATGCTATAAACATTGTTCATGTTCAAGGCAGATCACATATTCCTTGAATCAACATTTAATAATACGTGTAATTTTGTTGTCAAATTTCATTTTCATTTCAAATAAGGGGGGGGGGGGGATATGTCCCAATATATCACCCCCATCCAGTCTACACCCCTGTTTTTAAATGTGTATCTTTAATGAGCATAATGATCAATCTTGTGCTCTCGGTAATGAAACACGCTTTTACGGTTATACGGCCAAAAGAAGACAGAACTGTTACAATACTAAACTTAGGCTTTCATGTGTGCCTTTCAACACTACTCATGCTATACAGATCAAATTATCTACTCTAGAAAACTATCTATGTGATTAGCAAACAACCACTGCTCGTCGACTGTATTGTGCTGGAACTTGCGTATTATTACTTTTAGACAGCTTCACAAACCACTTACAGTGCACATGTGTGATAATATAGTATATATAACATAAATCAACAGTTCTCACGTATTTTATAAAGTGGTGTTTATTCTTTTATTATGACCGTATGAGTAATATGCAACGTTTCCCGTTCCTTATGCGTACATTATGTTTCATTTTGTTCATTTATATATATGTATCATAACTTGTAATATTTTGATAAACGGATATATACGACGTAAGAAAGGAACTTGGGTGTCCACCATCTTGTCTGTCCCAGCGTGTGAGTATAGCAGACATTCGGAACACATTCTACTGTTGTAGCGTTGGGCCTGGGGGGACAGAGAAGGAGTATGAGTGAGAGAGATGGTAGATGTCAATGGGGCAACGCCGCCGACATTCCCCACACACACGACACGAAACTGGACTAGCGCGACGTAGTGTTCATCCCTCGAACTACAGCTGGAGTGGTCAAAAAATTTAACGTGAGAAGTCGACTCTATGTATATATTTACTCAATGGTGCCACTTCCCAGATGGCGGACCGGATTAACAGAACAGGAAGATCTGATCCAGCCACATCCCCCTCCTTATTGAGTCAAACACCACATTGTGGATTCGGCGGCCATTTTGCAAGTCAGTGCCTTCGGGAGCCCTTTCTGTGTGCGAAATTGTGCGAAAAACATGTTTCTTGTACGAAGTATGGGCGTTTTTGCAGTCATTTATGTAGAATTTGACTGCTTTCTGTGCGAATTTAGCCGAGTTGTTTGCGAATTTGAACGAAAATGACGCCATCCAAGATGTCGTCCGAGTTCACTGAGTCCACAGCCCCCAGTCCGTGCATCAGAACCTACATCGTACAACTACTTTGTACGATTAAACAAATAAAAACGGGATTTCATATTCAATGTCAGCAGTATTGAAGAAGCGGGAGGGGCGCATCTACCGGGTTCTTGAACTGTGTTGAACATTGTTCAAAAACGTGATTTTTTTAATGAAACTATTAATCGTGCAGCCAACACGCTGATCAATGAAAAGATCCAAGCTGAAAACGGTATTTTCAAAGCACTGTTTCTCAAGATATTCGTGTCAAATTGATTCAAAAGTTCTTCAGGTCCCTGCATAGAAACTTGCCACAGATTTTACACAAGGGAAAATAATTGACTCACCTATTGAAGTGTTACGGGTGCTACTAGAACACCGCACGCCAGTTGAGAGTTCTGCGCTTAGTGGTGACTGCGCATTTGATGCGCCTAGCAGTATACGCCTTATCGCTCAGGCGCTTCTCGGCCTGAGAGCGTAAAAGAGATCCACGTAAGCGGGTTCCACCCAATCAAGAGAAGTGAGGCATGTTCGGGAAACGATTTTGGTCAGAGCTATATAATAAATTTCGACAGGAAAATTTTGCGAGTTCAACGACCTGTAGGCTATAATCCACCGCTCTATGTATTTTCGAGTCCCCACCATTTCTTCATTGGCTGTTTGAATAGTGAGTAAAGGCTGTTTACGGTATACTGATCACTTTTCAAATCCATGCTTAATGTCTACTTTTTTGTACATTGAGTATTCTTCAATTATATGCTAAATTAACATTATCATGGGCATTATCACTTCTGTCATCCGTTTGTCAATTTAAACCACGAATTATTAGAAATGTGAACATTTAATAAATTTACTAATTTTCACATTTTATGAATTAAAAGAAAATGAATTTCAAAAATAACTAAGTTCATATTCCCCAATTTTAATGGCACTGTTAATACAAAGCTAAGATATGGTACTACTTAATTTCTGTCGTTAAAACTTAACTTGGCGCATGCCAGTCAGTTTGCTCGTTGAAATATATGCAGCGAGGGGCATTGACATTTTTCAAAGGTTGATTTCAAAAGTGCTTAGTTAACAACGAACATCCTATAGCAATTTTCAGCAGATAGCAGCAGGTGGTACGGGGTTCGCTCCTTTTGTTTCCTTGAATGCTTCTTAAAGGTTTACAGCTCGCCTGGGCAGTGTGTCTCTTATGAAGTATCGTCCAATTGAAAACACAGCAAAAATTTACACGTATTTTAAGTGTAGCTTGTTCTAAAATAGACATGTATAATTTTTTTTGCTCCAAATAATAAGTAAACTTTCTGAGAGTTTTGGCAAACATAAGAAATGGCTCTAAATATGTATAGTTAGGGTCAATAGCGATTTAACATCAACATATTTCGCGCAGAGATGAAATGAACCGGGTTTTATAGTACGTGTGTTTATACAGGTTGTTCGGAAACTAAACGCCCAAACTGTGAGAGGTGATTCCATATGAAAAGTAAAGTCGAAATTATACAGTCACCATATAACTAAACAGAAAATTTAAGGAGTACAAACCTATAAAAAATTGTTTTTGCCGAATAGGTACCTTGTACAACGGCTACAAAGTGTGCAGCAAAAAGTTGACTTATACTTCCCATATTGCAGAGACACATGCGCAATGCTAGCCGTCCCCAGCCTGTCCGCACTGTTCGGCTTGTGGCAGTGATACGTCAGCACATCAACGATATGCCCTCCACTAGTGTATGCTCCATGGCACGCCAAATGGGCGTGTCCCATACAACCATTTGGGACGCAATGTCGGTTTATCCCTGCCATATCTAACGCTGACAGAAAGTACAATATAGCCAGCAAATCAGCGAAAATACGTTTCCGAAACGAAATTGTCACGTGCTCAATTCTCCTTTAATATTCTGTTTAGTTATATAATGACCTATAAGTATATTTTCAGATCTATTTTTCGTAAGGAATTACACCTGCCGCAGTTTCGGCATATATCTTGAAGAGGAAAAAAAATTAATGGCATTTTGCTCCTACCGGTAAGTCGTGACACTCAGAGAGGGAATCGCTTCTGTCCAGACAAACAAGTTAACTGCTAAGAAACCACCGAGTCGAAATGTAGCACGTGTTAATTACCGTGATCTCTAGTAGTAAATCTTTTGCAGGACTCAGGCAAGAAAGAGTTCCATAAGTCCGGAGGCGTTACGCAAGAGAGAAAGCAGACATCGTTAGGGCGGGCTTTAATGCGCCGAAAGATCGGGAAGGACTCGCCGTACATCACGCCGCATGTACGTACAGAGCTAATCGACCGACTGCAGGGGACAGCGAGTTATACAAGTGTTACCAGGTTATTCCAGTACGAATTCCCGCAAGGCTGGTCAAAAATACTTGTTTAACTTCCAAATTCCTTTTCTCATGCAATGACAAAAAAAATGCGACAAATGTAGTTTAATGTTGCTATTTTTGCTTATTTATTATAATTTATTCCTAAACGGCAATAGAATGTGAGTTTAGTGATTAATTAAAGAATGACAAAGAGGGGGAATTTATTTTTTAGATATAAAAGCATTATTTCGAAATATGGCCTTGGAATATATTACAATTGTTTACAAATAAGTATAAAAAAAATTACGTGCAAATTTAATCAAATGTTATAAGTTCGACATAACCCGTTTTTTCTAGTTTTTCCCCGTTTGCCCGTGAGCTACTGACAATTTCCTGAAAACGGCATCTGACAACCCTGTATATAACGGTACTCGCACGAGTGTCTGCAGCCCCGGCTGGCTGCAGCGTGTGTGCCAGTGAAGCCCGGGTGAAGCTGAACTGCGGTGTTCGGTGAATTATCCCGCTCCACTTCACCCACGCCGCTTTGCGCAAGTCGCTCGCTGTGCGCGACTAGAGCACCCTACTCACCCGCATAAGATGCTTATCAAAGGTTGTGGGGGATTATTCTCAAACGTAGTTACAAAGCTGTCCAAATATTTTTTCATCCGTAGCAACTGTTATTACACCGGCCGTAAAGGCGTGCTTTTCATTCTTTACTGTGAACACTTAAGCAAACGACCAATTTGTAGAAGCATTTTCTATTGTGATATATCTTTAGCAAGTGATGATTTTATGATTTGTTTTTGAAACTTAACTGCCGACGTCACATAGCGCAGTCGGTTGATGCACCACTAGTCTGCGGTGCGGGAGGTTCTGAGTTTGAAAGGGCATCGGTGAAGTCAGTTCATAAGTTAGTTTCTAGGCCTTCCCCTGATAGGCCTTAAGGCGTAACACTTGGGACGTTAATAAGCCCTTTATAAAATTAACACTGAATTGGTGTTGTGCGCATCCAATCTAACTACAAAAATAGGATAATTGTTGCAAATAAAATATACATAAATTTTATTTATTAAAAAATATTACAATAATACTAATATATTTTCCTACATAAAACAATGGTGATTATTATTATGATTGTAATACTTGACAAAGGTTTTCTTGCAAAATGCGCTTTTCAAACCATCCCGAATAGGGTTTTTTTTTTTTTTTTTCATTTGCGTATGTTAATTGTAGGAGAACAATTCATAGGGTTACCAAATATAAACCGGCTGTTTCATGCGCAAAATAAATAGTATTATCTTACCAAAGTATGTGGTGTGTGCACTACTTTCAATAGGCTGTTGGCTGTAAACAGAGCACTTTTGAACGCCTTACTTACCATTTACTTGTATGCACGTCGTGTATTCTTCCGGCATATAAAAAATTAACACCGGCATGGGCATCAACACTTTAATTGGGCGTTGGTCTAGCGAAACTGTGAAATTATTTGAAATTTAACGTTTTACAAATGTGCTAACTTTAAACACCTATATGCGTTAAGAAAACAGAAAGCGGAATTAATAATTTCAGTTATCACAAATGGTTACCTAACGCGTTTAATTCTACTTTATTGCCTGTAGTTACTTTCCTTACATCGTTACCAAATTTACTGGGTGTATGTCACTCAGTTCGCCCGTTAAAATATATGCACGAAGGGCAGATACTTTTTCCTAAGGTTGATTTTAAAAGGACTCACTCGTGAACAGCCTCCAACGAGTTCGGCGTGTTGTGAAGTACAGTTCTCCACTGGACGTGAGTCTTCTTCTACTTTCATGTATACTGTGTGCGGGTGTAGTTGTGAACTTTGGCGTGAAGAGGTTCTACAGCTGAGTCCGCAAAACAACTGCAGGAGGCACTTGCTTCACTAACAAACCTGCAAGATATTTAATTTATCTCCACATCGCAACTCCTATAGCAGATAAATTATTATTGAATCATTCAAATTGAGATTGATGGTTTTTCCACTACTACCTCTCGTGACACAAAAATCTCACTTCCACGTACGAATTATGGCTGTTTTTAATTTATTGTTGCCCTCGAATTACGTAATTAGAATAAAGAAATTAATGTGCTTTTTACAAATTAATTTAATAAAATTCTCCTTAAATTCGGAGAAGAAAATAAGATAACGGGGTAAGAAAAAAATGTAAATCACTTAATCTGTTTTATTCATATTAGTATAACGCAATCGAGATTGTAAATAGCGGCTAAATGTAGTCAATATACAAACTTGTATTTGCGAGAAGAATCTCGCAAAAACACTATTATAAGCAGACAATAACGGCATTGTATTAGATGATGAAATCACCTAGCAGAGAGCAGTATTTGAACTTCTGAAAATACTACGAAACTATAATTTTGACATCTATGCAAATCAAACTAAATCCATGGTGTTTAAAGCACTCCAACCTCTAAGAAGTAAAATCTTAATATATATTAATTTAATTGAACAAGTTGATAAGTTGAAAATTTTAGGAAGCACTATATCATACAAAAAAGAAGCAGATATAGCCAAAAACTTGAAAAACTCTCAAAAATGAATGGAGCAGTTAGGAGAACGATAAATAACTAACTAATGAAGGATAAAATGGTTAAATTTTATAAGACTGGCAGTTTCATGATCATTATACGGCAACGAAACCTGCACAATAACAAATAAAGAGAAAAATAGGTTGCAAATAGGGAATATGTGATTTCTGAAATCACATATATGAATTGCAAGAAGAGAGAGACTCAGAAATGAAGTTATAAGAAAACATTGAAATATTAATGATTTAAATGGACAAATTAAAGAATGTAGAAAAAATTGGCTAGAACATGTAGAAAGGATGAAAAATACATAATATCCATAGCAGATATTATAATATGTTAATCCAAACAATAAAGAAAATATCGGACGCCGGAAGAAAAGGGGTCGGATCAATACTAAAAGCCTACTTAGAGATCGCCAACAGACATAAAAGGTTTTTAAGTATGAAGAAGAAGAATTGTATCCTTCTCTACCCCTTTGCGTACGTCTATAATTGTTTTTTTTTTTTCTGAAACTTGTTTGTTTACAGTTTTGTCTGGATTTAGCCTAAGGTGGCTCCTGTGGTACAAGTCCGAATTCCACAAATTTGAACCGAGTCTGATCTGGTAATGAAGAGATGTCAAAAAGCCAACTGGATCTCATCCCCTAATGAAGAGACGTCGAACAACTAACAAGGAAACGAGTGAATCGTGATGACTTCTAGAGATGTGCATTGAGCGAGTTTGATCACCTAAATTATACCATTTCGCGATGTGCACACGAATGAACAGTAATATTAAGCGAGTTCGAGCACTCAAAAATGGTAGGGTAAAACTAGCTCATAAAATGCACTTTAGTCTCTCAAACCGCATTTGACACTTGAGTACTCGAAAACGCGGACTATTCGAAGTACTATGAGACGAGCGGGCATGTCAGCTCGCCTGCTCTCTCACGTTACCCCTTACTGCGGTGGTGTTGCCGCACACTGTCGACAACACAGCTACACAGTAAGTTCACGTGAGTATTGTGTATTCATTGTACTATGAGACGAGCGGGCATGTCAGCTCGCCTGCTCTCTCACGTTACCCCTTACTGCGGTGGTGTTGCCGCACACTGTCGACAACACAGCTACACAGTAAGTTCACGTGAGTATTGTGTATTCATTGTACTATGAGACGAGCGGGCATGTCAGCTCGCCTGCTCTCTCACGTTACCCCTTACTGCGGTGGTGTTGCCGCACACTGTCGACAACACAGCTACACAGTAAGTTCACGTGAGTATTGTGTATTCATTGTACTATGAGACGAGCGGGCATGTCAGCTCGCCTGCTCTCTCACGTTACCCCTTACTGCGGTGGTGTTGCCGCACACTGTCGACAACACAGCTACACAGTAAGTTCACGTGAGTATTGTGTATTCATTGCAGTCCTAAGTGGATAGTCTCACGCGTTAATGCGACAGTACGGAATGGCTTCCGAGAATAGTGAAGATGTTTCCAGGAACATAATATGAAGCAGACGTGACTAGATAAAAAAGACCAAGTGGCGTGTGGGATGAATTTGCAATAATTAGAAATGCTATGTCGAGAAACCTCGATGATTTCATTCAGTGTCGCAATTGTAAGTCTGTGCGTCGATTCAAAGCGCGTGCTGGGCAACACATTAAGGCCGTGTGCACACTTGCGGACAATGTCCGCGCGGCACCACTGCGGCGCCGCAAAAGCTTTCCACGAGGGCTTGGCTTATATGTATCAGCGCACACGTAGCTGCGGTGCCGCCGCAGTTTATGTCCGCACGTGTACACACGACCTTAAAGTGTCACTTTTGTTGTGAAAAAAAAACGCAGTGGGTGATGCTTCCACTCGTATACCTGTGTCTGTGAAATGCAACGTAAAGGAGAAATGTGTTATTGTTTGTGGAAAAGACCTACGAACATTTTCATGTGTTGATGGTGGCGGTTTTATGGAACTTGCAGAGGGACTTTTTGGTGTAGGTGGAACTCATGGACTTGTTTCCGCAGAAAACATATCGCCCCATCACAGCACTGTCGCGCGGAATTTGGGGGACATTGCAAGGTGCGGAAGAACTGAGATATTTCCCAAAGTACAATTTGCTGCTGAACCGACGGCTTATGCAATGATAATGGACATGTGAACCTACGATTCTAATAAAGTGCATTACTTGATGGTTAATGCCCACTACATTAATAAAGAACGGCAACTAATAAACAATGATGGCAAGATACCCAGCTGTTAGGAAGCGTGGAAAGAACATCCGCGCGAAACTTTAATACCATTTAATGGGACTTGGGCTCGCTGCAGAAGTGTTGTAAAACCTAACATTTGTAACCGACCAAAGAGCAAACACAAAAAATGTACTGAACTTCTACGCGAGGTTACCGTGTGCAACTCACTGCAGCAACACATTCTTGCAGCGCACACTGGATGACGACTGGCAGAAAGGTGAAATGTATTCTGTGCTGTCATCTATAAATGCAGCCAATGTTATTGTCGCGTGTCTGAAAATAACATGTTATCCCGCACTTTTTCTTCAAGGTGTGTAAACATGATGGAACTGTAAGTACGTATTGATTGAGTCAGTTCACTCGCAGATAGGTGATATACGTCAGATTCTGTGTTATAGGAGTGATTCAGCCAAACTTGAATGTTATACTGATGAAGTGGTGGCTGAGTTGCTATCCTTCCTCGGTTTGTTCAAAGAAGCTAGTGTCCCTGGAACCGGAAAAGGAGTCAATCCTTCAGTTGGTGTTGCTGTGGTTATACAAATTAAAATCCAATTGCATACCACTTACCTGTAACACTGAGGTATGTCATACAATATATATTTCCTACGTAGCAGAAGGGAAGATATATTTCCACATTAACTCTCTATATCACACGCCATACTACTGTTATTGGTTCCGTGCGTATTTAAGCTGTCATTAGTATGCAAATATATATAATTCCATTTCGTATTCTAAGCAGCATACATTTATTTTAAAAAAAATAAACGCCTTGAGTAACCGAGCATTAATGAATATGCTTTACAGGGAGGTGGGTGGGAGGGGGCATTTATAGGATCTCAGTGAAACTACCTTGTGGCCATCTTTCCAACGATTATCGGCGATTCCGGAATACGGCAGAACTCAAACCTACAACCCCGTACGCAGCTAATGTGCCAATATATTTCGGCAGGCTGGCAACCAAGGAGGACCAAACGTATTTAACGTGCTACCTTCACCACCTAAACTAAGATTAAGGAGTGTGTTTACTGAGGGAGAGATCGGTGAGGTTCCTTGCGCGCTAAATCCTAAGGTGGATACATATCTCAAGCAGAGCAATGTGGGAAATTGCGACAACCTTATTACGTGGTTTTATCACCGAGAGAGTACATTTCCCCACCTCTCTCAACTAACACGCAGAGTTCTTTGTCAGCCTTCCACCACAGCATCAAGCGAACGTAATAACGCTGGACAGATCATTACCAACAAACGATGTAATTTACTGCATGAGCGTGTGGACACGTGTTGCGCGATATACAGTTTCCAGTGTAACCGGCATTAAGATACTTCCTTACGTAACAGTGCTGACTCTGTGATTTATATTGCTTTTGTTCGATAGTTCAATCTGCCTCAAATTATAAATATACATCTATGTAGCAAATGTTATTTCACTCATTAACTATGTGTTACGTTGACGGTTACCACATTAAAAATGTCTTTTTGTGTGTGTGTGTGTGTGTGTGTGTGTGTGTGTGCGCGCGCGTGCTTGAACGAAGTTTCGCGAACGCTGGACGCGTGGTCTTGTGAGCGCGTGTGTTGTAGTAACGCCACACCACACGTCGGGGTCGACGCGATGTTGCGCAAGAGTTAGGCATATATAAAATAACGATTCCCGTTTAGTATCACAGAAACGAGCAAGTACATTTGTGACCATGAACATCTCTAATGACTTCATACAAATTATGCACGTGTGAACGCGAACCTCGTCTCCTAATGTAGAGTTGCGGAACAGCCAACCGGGATACAGTGACCAGCGATGACTTCGCCAACCCGCAGGGCCATCAGAAAACAACTTGTTGAGTGCATCATCGAGGGAGATATCCCGAGTGGGAGAGTGCTGAAAGAGGTCCTCCACGAGGTGGGAACTGCGTCATTAGCACTACATCGTTTGGCACTACGGTCCAGCTTCAGGAGATATGGCAGACCCTGAGGTTTCACCGCCACGTGACCTTTCACGATGTTCGAAACTGGAAGTCGTTGACCACTGGTCACGCTTGCCTTCACACTGCAGCTGTGTCACGTCTTTCTTGAGCTATAGTTAAAACTGGCTTGCATATGGATTACGTTTAAGTGGCCCCTTTTGAAAACAAGCCTAAAAATATTAACAACTAGTTGCTTACACATTTGGCGACCTCTATATCAGACTAAATGTCATATATACAGTAAATGAGAGTAAACCAAACATTTTTGAACAACTTTATCCAATGAGATTATAAGTAGAAAAATGTGTTTATGTATAAGGGTGCCCTGTTCTGTCATAAAACACACGAATGTGTAAATATGAATTGTTAAAGTTCCTGTTCCTGGTAAAGTAAACAAAATATTTCTCATGTATTCAACTGTCCAGTAATTGATACCCTCCTCCAACACAAACATTGCAACAGTGCAATCATATGAGTCGCAATCGTCTTGCATTCAAAGTGCGGTATTTTCACTTAAAAACTGATGAGAACTTACTTGAATGTTATTAACTAATAAGAGAAAAAAAACTAGTTCTAAAGCTAATATCTTACTCAAACTATAATTGAAAGCTGGTGAGCATTAGGAATAGTTATATTTTATTTAACATTTTAACATACATTATAGTAACAGTTTGGTTAATACTAAGAATTGTACATTTGTAAAAGTCCTATATTGCTACTTGATGAACGCATGGAGGTGCGAATTTTAAACAGTAAGTTACTGATATTACTAATGAGCCAACTTTCTTGTACTAGGGTTTTAAAAAAATTTTCATTAAGTTCTTAATATCTTAAATGTTAGTAAGGACTTTGACGTCTCGTAGAGAGCGATATCACTATAAAAAGAAACCAGAATCATGTCCAACGGTATTGTGGCAGTTACATATACATACGTGCCTTACCAAGGACTCGAACTCAGCAAACTTAGTACCATAAACTACCGTAGTGTGCAATCAACTTCATTAGAAGGCCATATTCAGATTGTGAACATCGGATGTAATCAGTCTAATTTTTTGAATAATAGGGTTTACTAAACTGGATTATTCACAGGGCCAACTTTTTAAATTAATGTCTCGCACACGTTAAAACATATACAATAACTTGGCCCACCACATTAAAATTTCTTCGTCAAATTTGATAATATTCGATTGATTGTTTCCAGCGATATGCCATAAAAAATTATTTTTTCATTTGGCACTATCCTACGAAATTGGCAGAGAAAATGAAGCTCTGTGTAGTAGAATATTATGGTTGTAATAGATACTGCTAACAAAGTTAAGTAGAAATTTGATTCGTGGGTATCACATACTGAGCTTAAATATTAACGTAGCCAGCATTTTGAAAATATGTGTCTGACCCACTCAAAACATATCAGTTTACATGCCCTGCCGGCCGATCTCCTATAGCGCAGTCGATTGGTGCGCCGCCAATCTGCGGTGCGGGAGGTTGTGGGTTCGAATCCTAGGTAAGGCATGATTGTCAGTTTACGTTAAGTCATAAGTTAGTTTGCAAGGCGTCCCCTGACAAACTTGCAGGCTTAACACCAGGGGACGTTAATAAGCCCTTTCCAATAGCAGAAACCTGCCGTAATGTAGACCTACTAGATAACCAAATTTTCTATGAATCGGTGATTAGTTTCCCGAGATATGACATAAGAACTTGATTTCTTTTAGTGCAGCCCTATTTCATACAATGGTGGACAAAAGTAGTATGTGTCGGCATATATAATTATGTAATATATATTTTCAGCATACAAAATTTGGCCAAAATTGTTTGAATGGTATAGGATACATACTAAATAACCCAAAAATATAGGTATGTCCACATTTTGAAAGTAAGTGCCTGATAAATTGAAGTCATATATGTTTACATGGCACAAATTTGAATACTAACGTGCCGAATTTGGCGATAATTGTTAGGGTAGTTTTGGGGATGTAACGTAAAAGCTTTACTTTACATGTAATCCCTTCTTCCAAGAAGGGGCGGATCGGATGAACGACAATATATATATATATATATATATATATATATATATATATATATATATATATATATTCAATGTCTACATGGTATACGGTTTTTCTCGCGATGACAAATCACCCACAATTTCAAAACGGCCGCCATTTTCCAAGTAAATAGCTAGCGTTATATAAAACTCTAAAAGTCAGATGTCTCTACTAAGTAGGACTAGGCCTACATGTGTACCGAGCTTGGATATATTCGGTTCACGCGTCCAAAAATTTGCATTAAACTGATTAAAGTAGTGTTTTGAATCCTACTCTCACAAATTCACTTGTGGAATGAAATAACTACAAAACAACGAAGCAGAAATTATTTTTTCTCCCAATAAGTAGGCGTGCATTAAAATTAAAAATAATGCAGGCTATTGACGCCCTGCGCCATCTGCCAACATAACAAAGTTAACATTTGTAGTTTACTCTGATCATACGTTAGCAGTAAAGTAGACCTGCTTCGGCAAACAAATGAATACGATAATGTTCTCCCGTTATAGCGTTGAGTTGCGACTCTGTTCTTGTATACTCTTTGGTTGCGGACGTCTCCTTCAAACTGCAACCCGAATAAAAACCTTAGTTAAATATGCACGTGTTAGGAGTGTATCTTTTCCTGGAATAAATTAAAGACATTGCAGGTTTTCTGCTGATCGCGTTCTGTGTATATCCGTTATACACATTAAAAATATAGGATCTTGTCATTATACATGCGCTTGTATAAACTTAGCTATACAAAAACCACTGAGATGAAAATGCAACATCGGTCAGGTAATCACGATTTTAAGATCTAACCTCACGTGTTTTCTTCGGATAAGTGAGCCCCTTTACAATAATTTGGGTCTTCATTATGAAGACTGTAAATCGTGAAATAGAAAACGTGTAGCCTAATTTAGATTACAGCATATGGTACAAACGTTACTAACTTTGTAATCAACTGCTTTAATTCATATAGAAATACCAAACTCAGTATTACAAACCATATTTTCATATTATATTAAAGTACAAAAATAGTTGAACTACGGGGAAATGCAATATAGTTATTAGGCGTGTGTAACGTAATCATCGCCTTCTACAAACAAGCGAGACAGTTTCTCATAGAACGTAGGCCTACACATCCGAATACACGCATATTCTTGTGTACATATATGACGTAATGTAACTTTGTTTGTGGTCTTAAGGGTTGGATTCCCCCCTTCTGCAGAAATTCGTCATTTAAGTGGTACAATTCCAGTTACATAAGTATTATTTAAAATGTTTTATTACAGAAAATTTACAATTTATTAATTGCTTAATACATTTGTATATAATTTTAACTGTGAGTTATTTCGAGCTTGCAATAAGCAAGTGACACGCAATTGAAACAAAGTACCAAAATATTAAAGAACTCATAAAGTTTAAATGTTCTATAATCGTAGATTGTCAGTAATTCTATGAATACGACATTATGACAGGAAAACGAAGTATTTCTGCCCTAGGCGTAAAGTCGATCCTTAATTATTCGGCTGTGCCGCAATGTCTGTTGCTCTTGTAATAGTGAATATATTGCAAATTGAATGCAAGACTATTGTAAATCAACAATTCTCATGAACGGCAAATACAAGTGAAATAATAGTTCATCTTTTTGAGTTATTTAATCATTCTTGTTTTGTCAATGTGTCATTCAGCAATTTTAAAAATCATGTAGGCTGTGTTTAAATATGAAGGCATAATATTTGCTTTTTAAATACGAAGTACAGCACCCATTCAAACGATGCACATTCAGTAACGGTAAATAACATATTGTGACAGTATTTCACCGTCTAGTAACAAATATTTCCCACCTTCCCGCACAGAAATTGTAAAACTCAACGTTTTTGAGTTTACAACGGTATTACATTCAGGGTGTGATGTATATAGAAATATTAATAAAGGCTGCAGTACATAAAACTATAGGTACGAGGGGAAAATTTATTATTTAAAAAAAATCTGACCATTTTAAATTTAAAGATTTCCATGCATTCGCCGTATATTATTCTACAATATTATATATTATATATGTGTGTGTGTGTGTGTGTGTTCACTATAAAGTGAAGGCAAAAATAGACATTGCGTACGGCCATCATAGTTTGCCATACAGGTTATCCTGAAGAACGGGTATAGATACGTTATGACAGCTTGGGTAGGTGGTAGGTAGGTGGGCTTAACGTCTCGTCGACACCGAGGTCATTAGAGACGGTGCATGTTGCACAGGGAAGAGGGATTGGGGAAGGAATCAGCCATGGCCTTTGTTTGAGACCCATCCTAGCATTCGTCTAGAGTGATTTCGGAATACCTTGGAAAATCTAAATCAGGATGGTCGGACCGGGAATCGAAGCCATGTTCCGAATGCGAGGAAACTTGGGTAGAAAACAGGATAGAATATATGACTTAACGTGATTGTTAAGGGAGTCAGAATGTTTAAAGTTGGGGATTAAAGCAGCTAGCTGCATCTATTAACATTGTGTACATGTGTTAATGTCGGTGAATACCCACGGCGGTATCACACATGGTTGGTTAACAGCGTGGTGCCCGCCATTTTCCTAATGACGAATGATACTAAAACACTCTTTATGTTAACAGATGACAGATATCACATCAGGCTAATATTACTCGCACATTTGTTGTTTTATCCAATGATGTTTCTGAAACTTTGCAAATAAATACCAAACTTAAATTCCTAAACATCAAGAATTTGTTTCTCCCTTAACATTTGGTCACAGGTCGTATTATATTTCTACCTAATTTCGATAAGGCTTAAGATCTCAATGTTTGTACCTCCAATTCTAAAAAAAATGTGATATAGTTTCGTCGTTTTAATTTAAATCATACCTTAGTCCTTTCAGGCCCGATTTCGTTTATGAGCCGAAGTGTTGCAATCGGTGCGCCATAAGTGTCGAGCGTGCTTCTCGCTAGCACTAAACCAGGAACTGTGTGCTCGTTGTTGTCCAGATAAACCGCTCACAGAGAAGTGTATCGAATTCAAAAATCGGATTTCTCACAAGGTATTCTCGGGACACCGGCCTCTGATTCCTTGAATTATACAGTGTCAACCACAAATATTCTTGATATGCAGCATGTCCTCGACGAAGGACATGATGACTGTACGGGTTAGTTACCTAATCGTGGAAAATATTGTATATAATTTGTGCCGAGCTTTACCTTCACGTCGTTTATGTCGCGAATGGCCATCTAGTTGGGACCGAACTGTGGACAGGATATGGGATAGAGTGTCACATGATAGCTGCGCAGTAACCGACCAGTTTGTGCTTCTACATATTGTCGCTGAGATTCTCAAAACTATGTGGTTTGGACTAGTTAGCGCCCTGTTTACATACGTACGTATTTGTATGTGAGAACGCTAACTTTTAATGTGACTGGGATGTATTTATGGTGGGCTAATAAGGGTTATGGGAAGTTTTAGCAGTGCGCAGATTCCCGAAACATGAAATCGAAAACAGGATTTGAACTGCTTGATTCATTTAGAGGGGGTTTGTTTTACTGACTATATAGGTAACTGAATTAACCAACGCATCAAACACAGGAATACACTCATTATTAAAAAAATTAATCTCCTTGAACGAATCGCTCCAGTACAACGAAGGTTGTCACACAGAATCGTCATGGTCCGACATCTATCCCATTTGCTGGTTTGCCGTAAGCAAATGTACCACTAGGGGGAAGGGAATAAATTTCCTTCCAACATTCATAGCTGCAAGATACCGAATATAGCTCTAGTAGCAATGTGATTGATCCACAGAGCAAAGTTCAGTTAACTAGCAGAATGCTCCGACTGCGCATTCGACAATAGCTACACACGCATGTCGAGAAGGCCTATGCCAGCCCCGGTGTACTGTGGCAGGGATGATGGTTTCATAGTGCGACATTCTGTACGCACTCCACGGGCCTCGCTGTGCACCATCCAGGGTTATGTCACGGCAACTTCCCCCAGTACCATATCCAGGTATTCAGGTGACTAGCAGAGCGAAGTATGTCGTCGCGGCATCTCCCATGACATCCATCATTGGTCTAACCCCATCAATTTATTATTAATTATTTATAATTATACTGTCTATTTTATTTTTCGGGAATTAGCGCATTATATAAACCTTTCCATGGGCAAAAAGTTCATGCTTTTTTTAAAAGAAAAACACCCCATGTATGAGGTGTGGGATTGTTTTCTAAATGTGTCATGTACCACGAGCTTTTTATTCTTGTTTTATCATATACGTAGCTTTTTTTTTGTTAAGTTGAATTTCTAGTTATATTTTGTCTATAAATAGTGACCATATTTCGTTTATGACTAACGGAATAAAAACACGCAAATAATAGGCGTGGTGGTAAAGCCTAAAGCTGTTCACAATAAAGTGAGCACTTTTGAAATCAACCTTAGAATAAGTCACTGCCCCTACATGCATATATTCTTAAAGGCGCACCAAGTGACATCGCCCAGTAAAGTTGATAAAGATTGATGGGGAAAGTAGTTCCGCATCGTAACGTCGAATAAGAAGTGTTAGATAACATTTATGCTAACTTATATAATTTCTCTCGCTTTAAGTTTTTTTTTTATGCATCAAAGTGTAGAATGAGCAAATTTCAAAAATGTTTACTTTTCTATTAATTTCGCAGTTCCACTTGACCGACGCATGAATAGAGTGATGAGACCCATGGCAATGTTAATCTTACATAATGCGAAAGAATACACGACGTGCATACAAGTAGTTCTTAAGGAGTGCTTTCAAAAGTGCTCATTTTACAGTGAATATAGTTGTGAGAAATAGTTCTTATGCAAAACATTATTAGAATGAGTGCACACGAATGCGGTGCGTTGGCCCTCTGGTGTACTTTTCTAAGCTTTGTTCTCATGAGGCGGAAGAATATTCTAGAAATAGAACTTTAGCAGGACTTGATAAACGTTGGAAATAACAGTGAATAGACTATATTGAGATACACGTATACGTGGAAATACTGATTTCATGGGAAATATTTGACTAGACCAACCTACCAGAGCCTCGATGCCGCAGCCTCTCTTAGTGCGTGCCGTTGGCCTCGCCGGGGCTGGCATACAGCCAGTAGTCGGAGCGAATCCGTTTCCGCTTTCTTTAGGGCGTAGAGCCCGAGGCACGGCGGAGGAGGGGGAGTGCCAGTCGTGAGCTCTCGCAGTCGGCCGAACTCGAACAGTCACGACTTGTCCCCAGATACGTGCCGCTGTCTCGTCCGTGGACTACAGATGAGGCACACGTATGTTCGCCTTCTGCATATGCCCCTAGCATTTACCTCCCGAGTTGTCTGCAAATACTATCAGGATCATGTGTATTAACAACGATGTCGAGTTCTATTTTGCAATTAGTGATCCAAAAAATTTGTGAACAAAGCTTAGAAAATTGCCCCAGAGGGTCAACGCAAGTGCCCAGCATTCGTGTGCAATTGTTCTAATGATGTTGTGCAATAGAAATATATCTTACTAGGCATTGCCACCACGCCCTTTTTTTTTGCCTGTCTTTATTATATTTGTCATAAACGAAATATTGCAATTTATAGATAAAATTTAACTAACAATTCAACTTAACAAAAAAAACGGTACTTTTCAGTTAACACATGAATGTAAAGCTCGTAATACATGTCACATATAGAAAACAGCCCTACTTGTCATAAATGGGATGTTTTTTCAAAGGTTTAATTCAAAAAGTTTGAAGAAACCGGAAATAGCCATTAAATGAAAGTTTTCCGAATACGTCATTATTTCCAGAAAAGATCGAAATTAAATATGTTAGCTACAGCCACACCGAGTGCTGGCGTGTGCGGCTGCAGTTTGCGGAGAGAGCGTTTGTTTTGCCTGTGCAAACATACTGTACCTTCACGACTAGAGAGAGAGAGAGAGGGGAGAAGCCCCGTGTCTCACTTAGTTCCGTATTCAAGAGACGGAGCTTCATCAGGCACGCATTGTAGTGTGGTGGTGTGGCCCCCGTCGTGGGTGACATACACGCCGTGTGGGACCGGGGTATTAAGGAGCTGCATTGTTCTGCACGCTTCTGGAGCACTTTCCTCGTGTCGCCTTCCGACATCAGCACCGCAGTCATCACGTCAACCTACGTAGTCTCTCACATAAACCATGGCTACACGAGTAGAGAATGTCTCACGAACTAGCATTGCGCGTATCAATTGATTGTTTTCGAGAAGGAAGGAAGGGGTTGCCAGCGAATCCCCCTCTCATACAATTTTTCCCTGACATTTGTAAGAAAAATTATTTCCCTGCCAGGGAAAGTGAAATTCCTCCCTGACGACTAATTGCAGTATTATAAATTTAAGTAATAATTTTTATATAAAGTTTACCCTATGTTAATTACTTGCATTAGGTACCATAATTTGTACTACCAAAAATCTTCGGTTTAAAAAAAATTCACTCACTGCTATTTTATTGATATATTGTGTCGATTTCTCTTTCTAGATATTAAGTGGGCTAAACGAAGTTCGTTAAGTGTAATGGGGGTCTCAATTAAATAAAAGAATTAATTACATAAACTGTAAACCAAATTATCTAGACTCTACATTTCACAATAAATTGATATCACTTACTGTTACAATTAATGATTCCAATTAATACAATTCATAATTTCCACAAAGAAGTCAATTTAATTAATTAATTAAAGATCAGTCCCAATAGACTTGTATCAACCTAATCAATTATTTTATCTGCTATGTTTCCATAGTGGACAATTATAATATTCAAATTTAAATCCGTATTGCATGTCCACTCAGTCCCACTGCAGTTTAGTTCATATCCCGCCAATCCACAATGTTCCAGACTTCTCCGAGCGCCCTCGCGCGCAGTAGACTTCACTCACCGGATTTCACGGCCTCTCATCCATTCCACACAATGAACACCTCATCCGCCGTCATCCGGTAATCTCATGTCGTTACCCACACCTAACTTCACTCGCGCGCACTCGACCAGCTGGCCATCGCCACAGACTGCTGGCCGCTGGACAGCGGCAGTATATATAGCGTCGCAGGCCGTCACCCAGAGTTTTCTGTAACTCGCGTGCTCCGCCGAGCATCCTACTTCCCAGAATATTCCTGCGCCTCCCACACATGTCGGCCCCTCAGCGGGGGAGAGGGGGGAGGAGGACTATGATGACAGTAAGCCTCAAAAGAATATTCTTCCATCGTCGCTACATTTGTCGGAATCTCCATCAGGTGAGAGGACCATCAGGTGAGAGGAGGGGCTGTAATGTCAGCTAGTCTCGCCGCTGTCAATCATTCACGGGCTTCTCTGGAATTTGCGGGGGGGGGGGGGCAGCAAGGCATTCGAGGCAGCAAGTGCGTCGTTCCGGAAGTGGGGAGGGTGGAGGTGTTCACACGCACCCCCCCCCCCCTTCCAAGGTGCCGGACAGTCTACCCGGCGCTATCTGCAGCATATAACTATCTATTTTAACCCTATGTATCTCGAGTGACCATATATTACAATTAAACAATTGTTTAGTACCTACAATAAACCTTAATCTTTAAAAATGGCCTGCGTGTTATTTAAGGTTTCAATAGTATGTTATAACATTGTTGTAGCAAGAGAGATCGTGTAAAACACACACACACACACACATATATATATATATATATATGTGTGTGTAAGTTTAAGGGTAAGTTCAGGTAATTTAATGAAATTGCGTAACGAGCAAGCCAAATGCAAATGTAGCTAACACAGAGATATGTAAATTACACTTATTATAAGTATGGCATTTACCATATTCGAACATAGGTGACCATAACTAAAACCACCACACTTACACTCTCCATAAGATGTGACTCACAGTTGTAGGAGCTCCCTCTTCCTAGTGCGCGCTCTTCGGACCACTTACACATGAGCATGTTACTAGAAGTATTTTAGGAGTTAGCATTACAAAACTAAACAAAACATTCTAGAGCACTGAATAACAGAAGACAACTACCACACTACACTCAGAAATTATACTCTAATTGAAAATTATAATTACCTCATTATTGTTGGAAAAGTCGTTAATCTCAGACAAGACATTCAAATTCTTAATGATTATGTCAGAATACCTACTCATGATTTCGGTTATACATGACTGTGAGCTATTTTGAGATAGTTTGGATGAATTAGGTGGCCGTAACTTAACATAGACTAGCCCTCCAATGACGACAAGTAAGGTAAAATTCACTTTAATAAAATGTTACATTAATGTTAATTACAGCTGACACCAAATCTATTTGGGAGCAAGAGATGATTAATGAAAGTGTTTGCTTGGGTATAAATAAGTAGCGAAAATTTACTAGTTTCCGAGATGGCGTATGAAGCTGGCGCCATACTCAAAATGAAATCGTTGGCCATCGCTGGTGGTAGTTAAAGCAGCTAGAAATAATACCGTTTAACTCACAAATGATGTAGTGTAATAGAAGAATGTTGACTTTTTCTCTGTTGATGTCACTGGTTCGTATCCTTAATCTTCCCTGATCAGGTTGACCGATCTGACGTACACGCTAATACAATTCATTTTGGACCACTGGTATTCGCGGTTGGCAAACTAAAACCTTTAAAATCTATACCATGCGATATGCGCTAGCAGACTTTTAATCTTCTTTCTTCATTGGCCGTCTTCACCTGTCGGCAGTCTGCTAATTAAAAACTCGGGACTCGAACCAATCCCTAAGAAAATTGAAAACTCCTACCAAGCCTACGACACACGTCGTAGCTCATCTGACGGTAGAGCTAAGATAGCTAAAGACGCCTTAAACACATCTTAACATGATGTTTATCTTAAGCGCTAGTCACAGACCAAGAAGACATATCGCGTCATCTCGTAGTCATGCCAACCATCGACAACTTGGTTTCTGTATCTAGGCCATGTGACATTAACTCAGAAACCAATAAATAGAAACAATTCTAAATTTATGACTTAGAAATAAATATTACACACAATAGAATAACTTGCAAAAATAAATCTTATGTTAACGAGTTGTAAGACAAACATTTACACCTGCCACTAAAATAATGTGCAACCGAAATAACATAAAATGTGATAATCATAATTTACATAATGTAATTAAATGTTGTGGTGTGCATAGTTAAGGCGGTACAGAACCGCCCCCACATGTTAAAAAAATACACAAAATTAAAACAAAAATGAATTAAAAACACTACAGGACATTCGTAATTCAAACTATTTATTTAAAAGCTATGTAAAACAAAAAAAATGATAAAACCCTCATTAAGGATTGTAAAACAACTCGAGATGTCCATGAATGTGCATGTTTCCAGTCGTGCCAAGCAACTTTCGCTACAACCAAATCTGATAGCCAATCTCAAGCTTCATCTTCATACGCGAATACAGCGAAGCATACCCGAAGACACTAATCACAGCACTATTGTCAATCTTGCCTTCATGAAGTGGAAATGTCTTCCAACATATTTTATCTCGTGGATCGATGCCACTTATTCCCTTGGGAGCAGGTCCTTTTGATTATGCGGTTTTCTAAAGAAACAAATTTCCAATAAACCACTCCCAGATTTTTCGGCAATTCCTTGAAGTCCAAATCGGCACAAAAACGACAGCAAAATATAACTTTCTTCTGCATCAGAAAACGAACCGTCCAAGACCTGTCATCTTTTTATCAACATTGTTTGAAAACGACAAAATGTTACGGTTTACCTTCCTAGGATAATAACGAAAAGGTCTGCGCAAAATTGTAATATGTCTTCTCTAATGACATGTTGGCCAACATAAACCGTGATCCACCAACACAGCCAACATAAAATTTCCTTTTGGCCATGTTAAATGGATCACAGGGGGAGGGGGAGTATCGTCTGTGTCCCTAACTTTTGCATGTATTTAACTCTAAATAATTATTACTTAATATTATATAAAATGGCAATACAAATAATATCAGTATTCAATGTTGGACATTTCCCTACATATTTTATAAGGGAATTTTCAAGGGTGCAGTGTCGCGTAATATCTGGGTGCAAATGTACCACAAGTCGACGACACTATGTTTTATTAATACCATTTATATTCCCCCCCTCCCCCCTCAATGACCCCCCACATATTTTAAAAACATGCTCAAAGTTTAAAAAAAAAAAATGAAATAACATTACAGTTCATTCGTACTTCACACGATTTATTTCGCACTCTTAAAATAAAATGCAACATATAACACAGAATAAAATCCTCTCTACATTAAGGATTGTAAAACAACTCGAGATGGCCATGAATATGCATGTTTCCAGTCGTACCAACCAACTTTCGATACAACCAAATCTGTTCGGCAAACTCAAACTTCATCTTCTTCCGCGAATACTGTGTAACTTGTGTAGGCATCCGCATCTTCTGGCTTGAATGAAACGTAGTTGTACGAATGAATCAATCTGGCTGTGGTCCATCCTCTCCATAGCAGATGACGATGACAACTGGCGCTGGTGATCTTCACATCAGCATAACCAGGAAGATTTCGCATGTTAGTAGTGAGCACATCATCTGCCATGTTGTTTTCCCTCGATTCAGAATATAGGTGTGACGTTCTCCATCGCAGTGCACCGACCATCTTGTAATGTTGCAGCTATCAAGTCTCTTGAGTTCGTAGCTGATTTTATGAATCTACCATAATTGACATAATTATTCCTCGTCAGATTGAGCCATTAAGCAATTTATAGTAGTAGATAGTTTGCTGTCTGGTAGCAAGCAGTACACTGGACAATTGGTAAAACCACAACATACTGGAATTAAAGTCATACACTCATCATCATTATTATAGCATACCCATTGTTCGAGACCATTGTACGATTCTACTTGTTTGCTCAAGCCAAGAGGCTTAAAATTAACTTCATGGTAGCCAATAGTTATGTCTTCTTATTTGCTAGCATCGAGCGGATTGAGAATTACATACATGGTTATGTGTACGCAGGAAGGCTGTTAGTCATGACCCAAAAAAAGTTTTTTTTTTTCATTTACATTACGAAAATTATAAAATGTTAGTGTTCTTCCTGTTCGCGACAGGTTTAATGACATAATATTCTAAGTGCACATCCGACTGGCTGAGAGCTATCATGTCCATTTCATGAATCAGTTGTACATAGAATTTGGGCAAGTGAAGTTTGAAATCTCTATTTAAAAGACAGGTGACGCTCTCTTCTTATGGCGTATTGCTTTTTTGAAAATCTGAAGCCTTGAATATTATGCCTAGTTCCAAATTTCTCAACGTTTTATACTGCACTCTGACATAATCCAATTTTTCTAAGCGTCCTACCTTAGTACCTACTATGTCCACGTAGGAAGACCTCAAGCTCCAAATTAAAAATGACGACCTTGATTTTAAGCGGTTTTTACACTCATGCAAGGTCACAGCCCTTTAAAAAAAACTAGAATATTCTCAGTGAATAGTGTGGCAGTATTATCCCCCGACCCCCAGCTATACAGAATCAGGTACTGATATCCACATTCCATTTCCCACTTTCATAGCAATTGCACGTTCAGGCACACGCACGGTTAGTGTTGTTCACACGCACTACAGGTGTAATTAAGATTTGTGTAGCGTGCTTTTAATTTTTCAACAGATGGACACTTATACTCGATGTAACATGCAATACATAACCTAAGCCACCTCATTGTGATATAGAGAATTTTAAATTATGCACCACATGACAAAATAATAAATTGTGTTTAATGTTGCCACAATTTTTCATTCAGTTAACGAGTAAAAATAAATGAATGCTGTTCAAAATAAATATGTTTGCTCGGCTATACTCAGTTCAGGACCCAGTATGCAGGGTGCGCTGTAACTTATCTTTGACAACCCCACTCTCATTACAGTGCAACGCCCTTGCCTCCAAGGACCTAGCAAGATGGAACAGAATACCCCAAACGTCAAAACTCCTTAAGGAGAAACAAACCCTCGTAAAACAGAGCAAAAATTGATACAATTCTTTGAACTAACACTTATACTTAAAACAAATGGTAAGATCTTATATCCAGTAAAACTCATGAGTGGTTTCTAAATATTTGTGTTTGTTTCTTTTGTTTTCTTTTCATTAAAAGTGCAATTAACATCTCGTGGTAATATTTTCATATTTCATACAAATATTCATAAGCACCGGAGGTGCAGACATTTGACAAAAAATTTTAATAATAAAATTTTGTAGCCACAATAATGTATTAACTTCAATAATTTGTTCTAGAATTCGAGTATTTCAATTATATATATTATATATATATATATATATATATATATATATATATATATATATATATATATATATATATATATATATATATATATATATATATATATTATATATATATTATATATATATATATATATATATATATATATATATATATATATATATATATATATATATATATATATATATATATATATATATATATATATCATATGGACCTATAAGTCTCCATGCTAACAACTTGGTGAAAAAGAATTTCAAGAAAATATAAATATAGACTACCCGCCAGGCACAGTGATTCTCTATCCCTACTGCAGTTCACAAAAATATTGTCAAATTGTTATATTTATCAATAAGTTCAGATTATACTGCTGACCTAGAACAGAGTTCAGCCAAAATAAAGGCGACAAGCTATTATCTTTACTATCAATATATATATATATATATATATATATATATATATATATATATATATACACACTATCGATAATTGTCTCATTTTCATAAAGATCAGAGAGTACATAATATATGTTATTATTCTTATAGTTCACCAAATGTTTACCAATGGCCAAAATTACAAAAAAAAACTGGTAACAAGATTAATTTTTTTTATTTTATATAAACACGAATTATGTGGGCTAATTTCAATTGAATGATTGTTCAACAGTTTGAATAAATAATTCTTGGCTTAAACAATGATTACGAGGCCAACCAAACATGACGCCTTCGAAATCTTATTGGTACAATCCAGCAATATATACCATTCTTCTTTTTTGGTTTTTAAATTTTAGCTGGCTTAAAACTTTATAAAATGCCATATAAAAATTTTTGGGTGAACATGAAAATTCCCCCTTTTTTTTTTTTTATTTGGCGCCTGGCTAACAAACTTTTTAAGTAAGATTGAAAATATTAGAATTTGTTGCCAATTAATTTCCTCATTGGTGCTAACATTTTCAATTAAAGTAAATTATAAAAAGGTCCTCCCGCTATCTTGGCGCCTACTCCTACCCAGGACACCAAGTGTGCCCTATAAGTGCCTTAAGGGCTATATTGGAAACTCGTTAATTACTCATTACTTTACTGGTGGCATGATGACTCCTTCTGGGGCAGTTGCAGAATCCGACCCCAAGCCAGAGGTACACCAATTATTTATACAATCCACAAAGCATTAGTCCCGGGAGGGGTTAGCAAAATTAACAGCCAATATAATTAAACATAACCAAATAGGGAAAAAGTTCGCTAAACAAGCATCACCAAATATGGGTTGTCTACATGCTCACACGTCACAAAGCTCCCGACGTGCAACCAGGCTGTAGGAAGTGATGTCGCAGGCACGGGAATCCTCACGCGCCGCCAATTGGCCTGTTGGACGTGACGACAGTCTCGTAGTTCCTCGGAGCGCCACACGTTACCGGGTGCCCGCCATACGTGATGGGACCAAGCAAGTGGAAAGTCACTATGCCGGACTGCTCCGGGAATTGATGCCAGTTGTGACACCGTCAAATTGGTGCAGCCCACGTCAGGCTGCGTCGTCACAAGATACAAACAGTTGGTATGTGGTAAAACCACGTCTTCTTTGCCAAATTCGGGTAGGTAGAAAGTTGAAATATTTGCAGTATTGAAAATATTTGTTTTAAGCAAACTCCATGCTTAAAAATACGTCAGAATTTTGGGTGAGGCATCACAACATGCAAACAATTAATTGACACCAGAGCTGTGAAACTTTTTGTACATAATTACACACATACCAAGGCACATGTTTAATTATTTTCAACTGAAAATATGTAGATGAGGGATAGGATAAAACGTACATACTCAGAAAAGGTGTCAGACATTTCATATCCAGCTAAAGATAATTTATTCGAAAATATCAAAAAACGTTCGAATTCAAAATATCTGTTGGTTTTGAGCTGGAAAATTAATTAAAATAATCAAATTACCCTGAATGGCAATAAGCAAAGAATAATAACAGTGTTCAAATTAAGCTTCAGTTAGCAAGTGGTCATGGATAACGGTCATTTTCAGATACCCTTACGTGACACGTATTTAACAGTCTGGCATAAGCACTTTAAATAAAAGTAGTTGTTTCCAAATAAATTTCTTGATTTAGTTCAGAAGAATATGTAACTTAACTGTCTCAATTTAGGTAAAATACTTTATTTTTCCTCGGGTAAATGTATGGTTAAAGTTTGCTTAAGCTAATATAGGCGCCTAGCCAACATGGCGTCGTGTAGAATGTTCTACGCCAACGGCGTTATGTAGCAAAGTCTGAGATGAAATAAATTTAAAAACTTGATATGAAAAACAGTTCTCGTAGTTAAATACCAGGTTGTAGGCGAAGGCAGGAATAGTATCTAGTAAAAAAGGACGGAGGTAGGAAAACGCAGATCTGAGTGCAGTGCTACTTTACGTGGCTCACGGCTCACGAACATTACAGGTCTAGCTAGCTACCTTAAACTCCTAAACAGCTGCTGAAATAAAACTATGTGGAGTGCATACTCGCTTACTCGATGCAAAATCACAAATAAAACTGTAGCAAGCTGTTATAGCTAAAACACCCAAACTTCTTTTTAACTCCTCCACTACGTCCAACTGTAGGTCGAGCGTCCTAGCCTTACGTCTAGTGCAGTTGAAGGTTGGTGGCAGAGAGAGTGAACTTTCTAACGGCCCGCGCGGCCTAACCCTATGCTGAGCTCTGCAGCCAATCGGAGTACAAGATTTGAACCTGTTAGCCAATTGCAAGGCTTCCTGACTAACGATACAAAATGACACACTCCGAACGGTATAAATCCCTGTTTTATAGAGTTATGGGTCTCGTAGAAGTTAATCAAAAATAGAAAAGAAATTCCCTGAAGCATTCACAATAAAGGTGAGACTAAAAATGCAAAAATATTAGTTATTAATTAAAATATAATCAAAAGAAAATCCAGCTATCTATTTAAATTAAAAATTAATTATTGCCATTAATGCATCTAAATTAAATGTCCTAACCATATGAAAAATGGAAAAAAATAATAATAAAAATTACGAAACATAAAACAAATGTGAAGCATAGGTAAATTATAAGTATTATACTTGACAGTGTCCAATGTGTGAAACAAACATTAATTATGAAAAATAGATGCAGATTGTGAAAAATGTTACGTTTCATCGGTTTGCAAATAGGAATTTTTTTTACACTCTCATTACAATAAATTTCCTACCATCGTTTTTTCCATTCCGGCAATGAACACACAGTAATCTGTTTCGACACTTAGCAATTCTGTCACTACCTCGATTAATTTTGCATACTTTATGACGCCATCTTGCCATGCCAGGCCTTGATAGGGTTTAAAACAATGTGCAAATAATCTAAATTTTTTTACCTAATAAACACTATGGAAAAAGGAGCCAAGAATTTTCATGACCTCGTGCTACCATCGCTGTACACTTTGTTCATTTCTTTACTAAATCATATTTGAGAGTGGAATCCCTGAATGTTTACGAATATGTTGACTTCCAGACGTTAACAGAATGAATATTACACTTATGTTAAATTTTAACTACCCTGTCTCGTATATAGTTGATGACCAGGCTATCGTGAATTATGAGACCGTATGCTTTCATATCTGCTGGAAAATTTTCGCTCACAGTTATATATATGCGATATTCTCTTACCCCGATGTTAATTATACTGTCTTGCCTGCTCTCATCAAAAACTAGTAGAGGTGCAGTATTCACAAAACTTGATTTTACATTCCAATCCACATTTAGAGACGTTGTTATATTCGGGTACATTTCCGAACTCCACGTACTGAAAGCAATATCAATGTTTCGCCCTTTCTCCGCATATTTTAAAAACGTTACAGGATTAGACATTTTCACTCAGTTGTATGTATGCTCAGCATTACAGTTTCGGGATTTTTAGCAGCATATCGAATAGCGTTCATTTGCATGTTTAATAAAAGTATACCCAACTCTTGCTTGAAATAAATAATTTTGTGTTTATAATATTCTGCGAAACCAAGCAACATCGATAGTAGAACACAAATTTCACATTTTCCCTAATGGTAAATAAATACTTCATAATCGCTTCGATCGCCCATCGGCCATTTTTACTGCAGGCAATTGATTGTGCATGAGAGAGAGAAAGTTTCTCTTATAGCAGGAGTTATACTTACGTCCCTACAGCTATCCATTTCACACCCATTCAGCTCGTACGGAATTCTATTTATCATTGGATTATGCGATTTCTGATAATTTGGTGGTTGTAGGTGGTGGAACAATTAGCATTTGTAATGGAGCTGTGGAAGTGTAACTATGAGTTACCTGGTACCGTGTATATGTCTTTGTTTTGTACCGGTATGCAAATTTCAGATGATAGTGTATATGTACCTGGGTTATATGGAACATAGAAATGGATTTCCGTCTTTGTGATGCTATTTTTGTATCTTAATGGACCGTCTACATTAAGTACTTCTGCGTCCATATTTGTTGCAAACTTTAAACCCTAAACTTTTAAGAAAAATATGTTTTCATGTGTTAACACGCTGACATTCTGGAGCTTACTGAGCTTCAACCCCATCTTTCTTCAAATGTAAATGTAATGTAGTTTCTTCACCCCTAAAATTTATTAAACGATTATTTTGATCTACAATTATCACTACAACTTTTCTACTCTCTTGGTCTCAACTGGTGCACAAATGAACATTTAATTAACCTCGACGAACTTAAAACCGGGCGGGACCAAGGCCAAAAGTGTGTGAAGTTTCTAATACTGTTTCCCGTCAACATATGATTCACCTATAAGGTTGCACATAATTCTTAAAACATGTTTGGGCAATATGTTTACAGAAAGCATAGACACCTATAATTTATTTGCTTCTTAAAATTTGTTTTCAAATCCAAACATGTGAGCCAGAAAATCGTTTTTCGTAAAACCAGTATTTGCAGAACAGAATATTTCACCTTTCAGAATAATAGAGTTGTCAAGAAGGAGAAGAACAGTGCTGGCTGGCTGCAAAGCCTTCCTCAAATATGTAGAAATATCGTCCAGTTCGTTTCTGTCTGTAGGTAAACAAATTTCGCCAGTGGTGTAATCGAGGTTCACATACCTGAAAGTACCATTGGTAATATCTATGTTGGGGACAGAAAAATGCATCTGAAAGTCTTTCAGGACGAGACACCAGAGAGCATCTAGCTTCAAGGGTGGAAAATGTACGGAGCAAAGTTCCAAAGTTCTGCCCATTAGAATCAAAGTTATGGAATTGACTGATGTGCTGTAACTAAGTGCACTACATATTATTAAATAATTGCAACGAAAGGAACCTTAAAAACAAGTGCCTGCAATATGACTGACTCGGAAGTTGCACAGTTTTGTTATTATAACTCGCCCAAATACTTTCTCAGATCTAGAGGAGCCCGCAAATTTCCAAAGTTGCAAAAATCCTCGACAGTTTTTGTTCATTTTTTGTAAGACTTCTAATGAGTTCCCGGTCTTTTACTATTATCCGAATTTACGACGGCACACTCTGAATGCTTAGTACTATGAGGTAATATGTTGTGCATGAACAATCCATGAAAATATGGTATTTTCAATTTGCAAGCAAACTTCATTATGTCTACATTAGTGAGAAGGCATTTAGACGAAGACTTTCCGATTACCTCTTTTTTTTCCCTTATGGTGGTAATTTCTCCACCTTCTCCCTCCGCCAACCTAATATGGTCAAAAATATAGTCCTTGGCCGATTTTTTACCGCTAATGAGTGCTTCCATTGTCTGATTGTGTCTAATTGCCTCTGTTAATAGCTTACATTCGTTTTCTCAAGTATTATATGCTCACACAATACCACTAAATTCACCGATTACCCCACCCAAAGCTCACAGCACAGGTAAATTTGAGGAATTGTACCTCCTCTCTTCACCACTTTACATGCCTTTCTCCAGGTTTTTCAATTTTTTTCTTCCTGCCAAACTGCTTACCCATACCTAATTTTATTTTAAATTTCAATATTTTCGAAACGCCCAAAGCAGCCAAACTTCGCCGAACTTTTATTGTCTCAATTTTGCAATAGTCTTGGCTTTATTGGCGAGAATTGTGTCCGTTGCGTACCTGTCGTCCAATTTATCACTAACTGCATATGCTATAACGTGCTCTCTACAAGCTTAGTCAAATTTGATTATTCCCTAGTTGTTACGCGCCAAGCATTTAGCTCATCTTTTGCACGACCCACAGAAATTATAATCAGGTCAAAGAACTTCAAAAGGCAGGTTATTTATTATATTGTTTAACAATCCACGTCTTCTCTTCATGTTATCGCTATGAGGCGTCACACCATACTGATGTTAATTACCTTCCACATCGCTACTTTATACACAACTGCTCCTCCCAATTGCTACTTTTGCAAAAGCTAACATTGCAAAATACCACAGAAAAAAATATATATATATACCACTACTCTGAAGTACTTTGTATCAGTCTCATTGAAATCGTTAGACAAGATGTTAGCCTCCCCATCAACATTATGCCCGAGGACGAAGCCATAACTCGCGAATCATGACATGACATCCTGTTGCATAATGCATTGCGAGGGTTGATCTACTGTCCATCCGGGTGTGCGAAAATGTGTATTTCGCTAAGTTTACTGGAATAACCTAATGGTCTTCGGTTCGAGAATGTACACTTATATTCCAAATCTTTACAGCAACCCAAATACCAGTGCCTAGCACTAATTTTATGTGTCATTGCTGGACTGAATTATTATTATTGCAGAGAAAATGATGATGTCGTACAGCTTCGACAGGTGAAAAAAAAATCTGTGTTTATTTTTAAGATGTGGCCTGCGTGAATCAAACATGCATGCAACAGTATTTTTGTATGGGCAGACATGCGACTGTAGATTCGTTTTATATTTGTCAAATGTATTTACAAATAACAAAGTAGTTGCTACGTGATAGTGTGAAAGTGTTGGTTTTGTTTCGCTTGGACGACCTAAACATGCACCATGCTTATTCAGATCACGTAAACGTCGACATGGCAACTGAAAAATTTAAGGGCATTTGTGCATTCTATTGGTGCAAACCCTATGGTTTTCATCTGATCGTCAAATATGTTCCCATACTTAAAGGGAGGTACCACTGCTGTTTCGATTAATTCATTAGAATATTCCAATAAGTCATGCGCTATGTTATTTCAAATTTTAGCCATGATGGGCTGAATCTTCGTGAGCAAGAAAGCTGTCTAGTGTATTCAGAAGATGGGCACTGCGAAGCGGGTGGAAAATTAATTACAAATTATGGCATACCCAAAACATGATGCCAATGTAGTCAACAAGATGAATGTTCAGAACACAAATTCCGAAACTCTTAAAATTCTGTCAACTATGGTGGGCTTATACACCATTAAACTAAAGAAAGTCCACGCAGTCATTGCTAATTTTATGGAAAAGAAAATCGAAATTATAGAAAACTGCCTAATAGAAAAACTTAAAGGCACATTAATATGACCTCTCGTTGAATTAGAATATCCTGTAAAAAAATTTATCTACCTGCTCTAGCCTCGAACTCGTGACATGCCTGCACAAACGGCCTCGAATCCGCGAAATTCTGTGCATAAATATGTGGTATCGAAGCCTAATTTGTCACCACCCAAAAAGAATATTTAAGCAGGGACATGCATGTATTTAAGCATAGTCTGCTCACATTTAAGTTTCAGTGTAGAGCATTATGTCATTAATAACACCTATCAAGTGTCGAAATTCGGTCATGGCAGTGAAAATCATGCACATGAAATTATTGACAAAGTTGAAAAATTACTGGAAGCAAAGCTTGTACAATTTGATACCGCTATTATGACCAAAGGAATAACTTCTCTGGCCAACATGACTTATAATGATGCATCGTAGAAGCACTGTGCACATATATGTAATGCAATAGATAAACATTGGGAGGTTATTGGCGATAAGCTCGATGAGTGTTAGCATAATGCTACAGACGAGTATCCTGTGTCAGGACTCGAATCTAATTTAATCACATAGCTACAATAGTATACATAATTTAAACTGTGTACTTTCAGTTTAAATGGTGGATGCTGTGAGTGAATTCCAGAAAATGTGCGCAAGAAATATCTAACTGCTAAGCAGGCCCATCTGGAATGAGACACTGCGTTACAGGTAGCATTTAAGCCTATTATCTCAAGACTAGATAATTTAGAGTAATCAGTTCCCTGCGCTTAAATAAAGAAAGAACCAGTCATCGAAACCAGGAGTGTAAAATGTTGTTGGAAAATGAACAAGATGAAGATGATTTGTCATTACTTCATTTGAAATATAAAAGAAGTCCAATACTCGAAGCACAAACATTCGCAATTATTTGTCTGCGTACACAACTTGGTTAAATGATGGTACTTATTGAGTGTACAAAATAAATAAAAAGTGGTTCATGGGAAATAAATAATTTTTTCTCCCCACCCAACAATATAACACAAGTCAGTGAGGTAGTTATACAAACTGCACTGGGACTGTACAAATTAATATTTTTATCCAATCGTGCAGAATATTCTCGCGAATCGTTACACCAGTATAGATGACTGCTCAGTGTTACAAGTGTTCATTAAAAAAACAATGATCCTAACAGCAGCAGATATAAGGATGGAACTCACTCGAAATTTGGCATTATCTAAAATTGTTTCCTCAAGTTGGAATATCTACTGGCTATGGTCTGCAAATCAAGAAAAGAGAAGATGGAAGGATACCAGAATATGTTTATTGGAACAATGCTAATGAACTTGTGCAAATATTACAACTTCTAATTGCTTCTCAATGAGCGAGAAATAATTAACACAAGAACAAAATTACAAATATCCTGGAAGAATTACGAGAGGATGGGTACGCAAGATGAGCCACTCGCAAATTTTGAGGGAACTCCACAAACCTGCTGAACATAATTATCCGAGATGAAACGTGAGTGTCTTTGGTTTACATGATATATATCAAGCCAATTTGGTATAATTAATACCATATGACAGAGCGAACAGATATTTTAAATACATGTTAAGCATAATAGGCTGCAACAGTAAAAATGCATGGGCAATTCCAGTCAAGAATATGTCTGATATGGGCATAACTGAGGCAATGAAACATACTCTAGGAGATAAAGGCCATGCCAATAATTTGAAAATAGATCTTAGCAAATCATTTTACAGTATCAAATTCTACACCCAAATGGAGAAACATGAAGTTATTCATTATTAATTATCTCACAGTAGTTTGAAGGTGGTAATTGTCGAAAGATATTTCCGTACACTTAGAAAAATGACGTGGAAATACTTTACCGCTCAAGGAAGCTATAAATGGTTAGCAATAATACCTAATACCATATATGTATACGACCAAAAAATTCACTGCACTACTGTGCCCATGAATAACCATAAGGAAAAGATAATATATCCACTTCATAATAAAAGCAAGCAGTCAGTTCTTGGTAAGAGAAAAATAAACGAAACTACAGCAAATGCAAAAATGTGGTTCATACAAACATCAAGAACATATCCTAAACACTGCACAAGAAACAACAACTAGAACAAGATGAATTGGTGAAAACAACAAATTAATAACTCATGCTGGTTGATCATGCATTAATCAAAAGAGAGAAAAACGTTAAAAACATTACAACATAACAGTGTAATTGAAATAGGCCCAGAGGAAAATAGAGTAATATTAAATATTAACGCCATACTTGTGGTTGTGTAATACTAAATATTTTGCTTTTGTTTATTCTTTTCTTTTCCTAAATTATAAAAATTATACATATAACTCTATGATTCAACAAATCTAGTAAAACTGGAATGCAGCAATAAAATAAGTGTTTTCTTCATACAAAAATAAAACAGAAACTTTTCAGAAACATAACATTGTTGACTGCACTTCAAACACAAACCATATTATGATCGTCCCGTATCGCGTATCAAGCTTTACATAGCAGACTGATGCAACAACACGTTATAAAAGAAGAGGCGTAATATTAAAACTGTATAATACATACAGATACATGCATAAATATTTTTTTTTCTGCTGCCATATATAAAAAATACAGTATTAATATTTTACGGTTTTCGTTTCAATAAACGGCCATCATCTGAAAAAAAAATTATACATTGCTGAAAATATGTATTAATGCTTGCAGGATATCCTCCGTACCCAACTGAAGGTAACCCTTCGAAAAAAAAAAAAAAAAAAAAAAAGGTCACGTATAAGAAGGAAAAACTCAATTACAATCGTATCTGGAAATGCAACAGGGTCGCTTCGGTCCAACTAGCTTGCTGTCATACATACCTGCATAAATGATACGTAAATAACATATAATTATTTACGTATTATTTACGTACAGCATTACAACACTCGTAACATAATGTACCATAGCATTGTTTCAGTTCAATATATACAAATTATATGTAATATATTATATTCAAACACTGTTATTGAATGTTATATATATATATATATATATATATATATATATATATATATATTATATATATATATCAACTCGGCATGCGTTCTGCGTTACATTCAGAACAAACCCAGCTGACTGCAGAACATGTACATAAGTATGTCAGATAAATTATCTCTAAAATCATCGAATTGGCACCCGAATAATTCTTGCATGTCGATAATTTAATATCGTCCACATACTGCTCTAACTACGCTTTCATTATCCCATGCATAAACACCGATTACCTAGTTTACTACGTCTCGTACACGGTCGTACGAGATTACTCCTTCCTCCCACAATAATCCATGTGAATTTTTAGTGATCCGAATATTGTAATTATTGTCTTTTGATTCCAAATCATTCCATGAAAGGGGAGGAAGTAATTTTACCGTTTCCAAGGTCCCATCCATATACTTTACAGATAATGTCTTCGAAATATCGGCGTCGTTGACACGTAATCCTAGCATGTTGCAAAACATGGTTAAATACAAAGTATCTGCTGAGCTAAACCTGCGAAACTAGCACTGAGCTAAACTATCAACTGGCCGCAGAGCTTCCTATCTGTCGATACTGTGCTTTGTGTGCGAAGTTGCTCTGTATTCATACTCTTGCGGAAACCTCGAGGGTGGTTGGCATTTCTGCATAATTGTAGAACTAGGTAACAACTGCGCACGTCGAGTTGCCAGAGGTCAACCAGTGAATGCGGGAAACACTGAGAGGAGAAGGAGGGATATTTTCTTGTATATAATCGATCGTTCGGATAGCTATGGCATCAGTTGCAGCGCAAATATATTCCAAGAAATCTCTAAAGATATAATAATGAGCGCTGCGGGGCTGACGAGAAGGTTGATCAAGCTGAGCCACATTCACCAATTTTGCAAAGGAGAGTAGAATAGCGATAGTGGGAACCCCCAGACATCATTCCGGAGCCAAATAATAGAGCGACATCGGAGCCTAGACCGACACCGGGGGGGCCAAATGCCGAGGGTCCCAGGCAATCAATCCACTTCGAGTATCCTTGGTCAGGATACTGCTTCCCGTATACACCAGGGCACCTCACACCAGGAGCTGCATATCGACAAGGGCACCTCACATCAGGAGCTGCATATACGCCAAAATGTTTCACACTGGAACCTGCTGCATATATGCAGCGACCAGAAAAGGTAACAGCATCACGAGGTGGTACAGGACCTCATACTTTAATAAATTGTGTAATGGGAGGACCACCACAAGGCCCTGATGTAGGGCCACAAATACGAAACCACATGTTGGGAGGACCAACCGTACAAGGCTCTATACCAGTGTAGCATATACCATCGCGTCAGAGAGAACCTGCATACGGACCGGATGTAATCGAACAGAATAATACCGACGAGGCACGAGACCTTAGTAGTACAGCACCGGAAAAAAAAAACCACGTTTCAGACCTTCAACACCAACAAGTCTTGTATAGCCAGAGTTGGAGAAAAATAAGAAGGTTAGAGTGTAGTGTCTAAAAATTATAAGAAAGAGTAAAATATTTAGAAAATAAATCCGAAAAGTGGGGAAAAATAGGAAAATGTAAATAATGTTGTACTTATATCTGTAAATAATTTTGTATTCTTGTAAATTTTGTAAATACATTTAACTGTTTTTCAAAATTTGTATTTTATACTTAACTTTTATTTTCTGAAAGCAAACAATAACATTTACATTGCAAATGTAGTGCAGAAACAAACCTGCAAATTGCGAGCAGTACATACATGGAAGTTAACTGAGTAAGTGTCGTGAAAGAGTACATTTTTAATTTAAAGAAAATTGTTCCCAAACCAAATTTCTAACAATTTAACATTGAAAATGGTACATGTTTTGCCTAATGTGTAAGTGAAACATCTATGTGGCCGAATGGAGTACAATTTTGGTAGGACTTTAAAAGCTGGGCTCACTAATGTTACTATGAGCTGCCGCGTTCACTTCTCCTAGCCTCTAGGTTTGACCTTGAGCGCGAGGATGGAAGATAAAAATAACCAGCCTGCTGCCAAGCTCTCGCCTGTCAAGGACGCCGGCTATAAATAGCGCGTCGGGTCGTTTGGTGTTTTTGCGTGCTCTGTGTCTTTATCTTTTATGTTATTAATGGTCATGTGCTGGATGTAACTTGTTCGTGAGGTGTATAAAGGTTGCAGTTTGTCCGTGCATTTCATATCGCTCCGTGCCATTAGAGAAGACACATCAATAATGGTTCCTCGGCATACTCGCATGTCTATGTATTATCCTAAGAAGGTATAACGAAATATGTTGTCTTTTAGTAAGGATGTCAATAATGACTATAGGTCTTGGACTGTTAAGATTGTTAATATAGAAGAGAGTTACATTTTGTTGTCGTTTTTGTACCGTTTTGGTCTTCAAGGAATAACCGCTAAAGCAGGTAGTGGTGTGTTGAAAATGTGTTTCTTCAGGAAGTCGCATACTCAGAAGGATCCTGAGCCTAAGGAAATTAGTGACATTGACTCTCGTAATATAATATGTTAGAAGACTTTTCCAGTCCATGAAGGGAAGATTGATAATACTGCTGTTATTAGCGTGTTTGATAACGCTACCATGTTTTCTCGTAAGAAACTGAAGTTTGAACTTGGTGATCAAATTTGGTTGTATCGCAAACTGGTTGGTACGACTTGTGACATGCATATTCATGGTCATGCTGAATTGTATTTTACCTGAACGACTACGATTTTGATTTCTCTATTACCAAGTAAATCATTTGATTTTTTTTTTTTGCGAATGTCCTGCAACGTAAGCAGTTTTCCAGCTGTAACTGCCAATCAATTCTTAAAGTTCTGATTTCAATTCCGAATAAGGAATGCTTCCTTCCCCATATCAAACAACGCATAATTTTTGTCACCCAATTATTTGTATACTTACCTTTTTCACTCAAACAATCCCACGAATAGGGAGGAAGTGACGTTCGAGTTTCGCTTTTTCCGTCGAAATAACATATTGAATACTCTTTCACGACAACAACTTCGTTACTATAGAATCCATGTACACTGAAGAACACGATGCTTGTTCTATAATTACAAGTCCTACACTGTGGCTACAGATGCAAGGCTTCCTTATATATATTACACAATTCGACCTTTAACAACAACTGAAAGTTAAAAACTATTGCGCATCAAACAAATGCGAAGGTCATTTACAAGAGCAGAGACTATTCATTTTTACTTCAAAAGTTAAGGTCACTGTCGAAAATGGCACGAAATTCATTTTTGCTTAAAAAATGAAGAGGTTACTTTTGAAAACGGCAAGAACTTCGTTTTTACTTCAAAATAATAGAAGTCCCGCTGCAGGCTGCAGTGTGCCAGCTTGCCCCTTTCCTGCCTACGCAGTGACAGTGGGGGCGATGTAATCAGGCGTGGGTACGAATCAAAATGTCAAGGCTACCAGTTCTGTTTCTGCAAAAGTGACAGTAGGTGATGCAGGCATGGGAACGATTCAAAATGTCAAGGTTAACAGTTGTTTTTGCGAAAGTGACAGTGGGTGATGCAATCAGGAGTGGGAACGATTCACAAGGTCAAGGCTACCGGTTGTTATTGCAAAAGTGACAGTGGGTGATACAATTAGGAATGGGAACAATTCAAAATGTCAATGCTACCAGTTGTTTTTTGCAAAAGTGACAGTGGGTGATGCAGGCATGGGAACGATTCAAAATGTCAAGGCTAAGAGTTATGTTTTTGCGAAAGTGACAATCGTTGATGCAATCAGGTGTGGGAACGATTCCAGTTCCGTTTTTTGCAAAAGTGACAGTGGGTGATGCAATCAGGCGTGGGAAAGAATAACTATGACTAATCAATGCCTACTTGAAATAGACGTCTAGGTGTGTGTGTTGCTCATCAAAGAAATTTAAAAAATGTCTAATAAATGAGTTTCTTTGGCGGAGGCCTTTATATAAGTGGTAACTCTTTACCTATATGTTATTGCTAAAAATTTTACATTTATAGGCGAGGGCAGTTGATCTCGCAGATTTTACCCGAACAAAACTAATTGTCATGGCTCTATGACCTGGTGAAGAAGACTACGAAATATTTTTTCAGCAGTTTTTAGTACGAGAGGCAAAAATGATAAACCATGCTATTTCAAAAACAGAAATTCTTCATGCAACGAACCAACCAAACATGAAACATATTGCAACGAATCATCTATAGAAGCTGAAGAAACGAACTACCTTCTTCGCGAGAAAGCAGACGGCTGTATAACCCTTCTGCCCGAACAAAAACGTCTACTTCTGTCAGAGGAGAATGATTCAGAACAATGCTTCGAAAAAATGAATGTGACTTCTGAAATGCTACATATATAACACCTACTTTAGGTTCGATGCATTAGTTTCATTTGCGCACTCGACAACAACAGTGTATTTGGCATTATGACTAAGTATACTACATTGAAAGAAGAAAACGTAGTCAGTTGTAGATTGACCTGGAAAAGCAAACTACGAAATTTTTTTCAAGAAACAGTAATCGGTGGTACACAAAACCGGAAATACGTTACACATTCTACCAACAAACAAAGAACTGGAAGCTTCGAACTGCAACGAACAATTTCCTAAAAATACAAAACTAGCTACCTTCCTCATTAAAAAACTAACGAGCTACAAAACCTCTCCACCTCAGTACGGTAAATTTGAATAATTACAAATTATTTTGTAAAAATTATCAAATATGTACCGAAATATAAATATTAATTCCTTTTATTTTATTTTTACCTACAGCTAGTCAAGCCAAAAAGAACGTGGTTGAATTCTAAAGGTGATACCGTAATCCGTAAATTTGTAAAATTCAATTTTATGAAGTTTACTACAAATGAACACTAACTATTGTACATTTTGTCAGCCAAAATTAACTTTATGGTTGAATTTAAAGGTAATACAGTAATCTGTAACTTATTAAAATTCAATTTTATGGGGTTTACTACAAACCAACACAAAACATACTATATTTGGTCAAGTCAAAATGAACTTCGTAGTCGAATTTTTAAGGTGAAACCGTAATCCGCAACTTTAAAAAATCCAGTTTTATGGGGTTCACTACAAACCAACACGTAAAACATTCTACATTCGGTTAGGACAAATGGAAGAGAAATTAGTTGAATTTTTAAGGTGATACCGTAATCCGTAACATTAAACAATTCAATTTCATAACCAACATTTTCTTGACAAGAAAAAATCAAATTACGCGCATACACAGTTCACGGTGCAAAAAACAATATTTGGTCAAACTAAAAAAAAAATCATATATTCGTTAGCAATCGACTGAAACAAAAATCTAGTTACACACATCACGCCTCGTTCGTCCGGTCACCTGCTGAAAAATTACAATAAACATTTCGGTCGTAAGTTGAAAAAAAAAAGTGCAAATAGCTGAATTTTGCTGGAGTTATTTTGGACTGGACATACATGGTGGTAGCATACATAAGGAACGAGTGCAGTCTCTCTCGGTAGGGATGATTTCTTTTCCAGATGTACTCGGCGAAATATCCTTCCTAAAACTGCTTCCGCCTTCCAAAACACGGTATGTTGAATTTGACGGAACACCAGTTTCTCTCAATGGTTTGGGTATGAATGGACATCTCTTCGCCGGCCAGTCTATCGATGTTGCGACGATATACGACTCCGCTCTTTTCGCTGCAGGAGAATTCCTTTTTGTAACCATAACCATCAAGTGACTTGTAACCACACCACCAATCAGAAATGATGGTGGTACCCAGTCTCACCCATTCTCCTATGACCTTGGTAAGTGTGTTGGCGTTTCTTCTGCTGACTGGCACCAAGAAGAATTTCGACGGATCATGGCGCTGAACTCCGCCGAAGACCCACTGTCCTTCAACTTTGCGGCCCGTGTGGTTTTTCCTCTTTCCTAGCTTCGATTTGTCAATTACCACTATGGTACCGGCCCCACCTATGCGTTATCGATGGGACTATAGCCATTTGATGCCGAGCATCGACTCTCCTCCATGATTGCATGCTGGCGTGGGTTTCACAACAAGCACCATAGTAAATTGAACTTGAGGATTTTTTCCACAGACAGTTTGGATTGGTCAAGAAAAGTGCCTGTCCTAGCTGACAATTTATAATTTCACTTGGTTCCGTCCGAATTGCGTCTTCTGCACCAGTAAAACATTCCGTTGTTCAAAACCAGCTTGGCAGGGCCGCGACCGCACTTTTGACTGTATATTGCAGGAACCAGGATAGAGTGACTGACAAAATAATTCTCCGCCTTCTCTTGGCTTTGTCCGAGAACTCTGTGAGCATTCAGTAACGTAACGCTACATCCCGTGCACTGACTTGACATCGTAGTTCTGCATACGCAATACGGAACATACACCAACCATATTACTTCATGTTCAAAAATTTTCCTTTATATATCCAACAATATTATTAAGTTAAACAGAGGTAATAGACCCTGGGATGCATCCGTACAGAATAAAATAGCTAATTCATATTTAAAAAGATTTTAAAAAGTAATTATTAAATATAGAGAACAAATATATAATACACCTCACAAAAACATCGAAAATCACATGTGTGTGAAAATAGTACATAAGAAATTTTTATGCACATAGCTTGAGACTCGCACGAAACAGGCATGCATTCAGAAATAAGAACTAGCTGTGGGAGCAGAAGAAAAGCTCAACTGCAAACAGAAGAGAATATACGTTTGAGACTACAGCAGGGCTTCGCTGCAACAGGAGATGTGGGAAGATTCCGTAGATAGAATTACTTGAAATACATTACTTACATTGACTACTACATCGACAACGTCGATTATGTCGACAATGACGACCTGCTCTACAACAGAGAGTGCCCAAAAAATAATCAGTCAAATGTTTAAGCAGAATTAAGAAAGGGGTGAAAATCGTTATTTGAAAACTTTACTCACCAACAAGGGAAAAAGATAAATGCAGAAAACCATGAAGTCGGCACCGACCGAAATTCCAAAATAGATCCTACACAAACTTGAATGAAGACAAACATATAGTAAATACACAACAATTAAATCTTGGTGCTATTCTACATCATGAATGGTGAACAAAACACCAAAGCAGTGCTTAGGTGAGAAAGAAGACCATCATGGCCACCACACAGCATAACCACATCATGCTGGTAGCACACCAATGACAAAGATGATTTAAAAAATTATCGGGGAGGATGGAGAAAGTGAGAACAAAGGACAAATAGATAGTTCGAGCATCGCCGCTAGATGTCGTGGGCGGTCCACAAGAGGCATAAGAGGCAAAAGCGCTGAAAAACTTAGCAAGAATGAATAAATATCACATAAATAAAATAAGTTTTCTATGTGCGATCACATGCCAAGCAGTATGCTGACACTAAGGATATGGCCAGGACAGCTACGACGAGATAGAGAGTGGAAAGGGTAACTATGGACAGCAACAGAAAATAATTCGCAAACACTACATTACACATCCAGTTATACGACAAACAATCGCAAGAAACGCGGGCCTGGAGGCCTGCAACAAAATAAAAAATGTAGCTTTGAAAATACAACCTCAAACTTAAATTGGAATCAAACTCACGAGAAAAAAAGTAAATGAAAAAAATATTGACAAATAATTATTGAATATTTTGGAATAGTTAAATATCTTCGTTTATATAGCCAGATTAACAGAACGTTAAAATATATAAAACATTTATCAACACAAAACTTAAAATAAATATGTGTCAAATAAAATTAAATAATTAATTAAATAAATCTCCGTTATTTAGAAATGAGAATGAAGATTTTATTTAACACAATAATAAATAAAATAATAACGGTAATGAGACAATTAATAATAATACTTACACTAACAGTTACTGACTTAAATGCTAAAAATTATGTTTCCAAATTGTTTAAAAATACCTCGCTACAGTGATACAATAATAAAATAATAGTGACGTATTTTAAAACGGCACACAACTGGCATGCGCCCCGTTGATGTAATAGACATTTCACTACTGCAAACTGTAGATAAGAACAAGAAAAAAATTTACAAGCAAAAATTGAATATCATTTGGGACATAACGTGATCACATCTCGAGTTAAGAGTTCGGTTGAAAAGTTTTGTGCCAGGCTGTACAAATGAAATATTTAATGTGATGAAAATCTGCAATTATCAACCCAGGATGAATTACTTGGAAGATAAGAAATCTCACCCGATTCAAGGCGGTCTATATGCCCATGAAATTCAAGTTATATAATTTCTAATATCTATCTCAATGAATAAGTTACTAAGAGAACAGGCAATAAATTATTAGTCCGTTGGCAAGGTTTTCCTAAATCTGCAGACATCTGGATAGATGAAAGCGCTGTCGTGGGTGAATCATTGTTTAAAGCAAGAGTGTGGCTAAGAAGATATTTCCTCGGTTCTTTATGACATAGTAGTTGTAAAGTAAAAAAAGGGTTGGTTAATCAATGATGGTGCTAAATTATGTATATATTTAAGTTTTTTATAAATAGTATTTAAAATGTACTATTTTTTACAAAAAAAATATGGCTGACGAATAGAGTGTGTGCAGCCACTAGCTTGTCACATCACTCCCACTCTCCTACTGCCCTTCCTTCTCACCCTATGCAGCCGTGGAACCGCCAATCCTCTGGGTCGAATTTCACTCCGCCGCGCCGTCTTGCTGTTCTACCCTCTCCTGTATGCGCACACACAGGACATGTGTCTCGGGGATTCCTGCGCAGTGGTTCCAGTCCCACGGTCTACCTGTCTGCTCGCACTAGGACAACAACCATTTTTCTCCTTAAATGTATTACTATTATGCTACTGGATGCGGTTAACTGTCAAATTAACAAATGTCTGGTGCTATTTCATTCTGACCTAATGCTCTGAGTGTGCAGGCCGAACACTGTCAGTTTCTACTAAATCATTACTCTCCCCTGAAGAGGGGACCAAGCCCCTGCCACCATGACTGTGGGGCAACGAAGTTTTTTCTCTTTAAATATATTACTTTCGCCCTATACAATACCGGGATGGTTAACTGTCAAAATTGACCGACTTCCGAGACGTTCGGAACAAACACGCTACCGGACAATTATTCTCGCATTATGGTACTGTCCCCTATGCTGGACAAGGGTAATTTTTTTCTCCTTAAATATACATATTTTATACTTGTTCGCTGCTGGATGCTTAACTGCCAACATTGATGAACGGCCAAGACATTCAGACCATGGAGCATAGTTGCTGCACCATTCTTTCCATGTGTCATTAAAATAAGACCATCAACCCCCCTACAGGATGAGAAATGTATGCAATTTACCACCGGCATCGAGCATGGTCGTCATAGGGTGGGTACTTCAACTTGAGTTTGGAGACATTGCTTCGTGACATAATGGAATATGGCTGGAACAGCGAAGAGGACTTGGAGTTGATGGCAGAAATGTAGCGCATTTTCTTCGAAGACCTGGCTGTGCGAGATATGTGATACAGCATCCCACCATCGACTGCCGATGCCAGCAGCATCATCGTTATGGGTGACTGCGACAGGGAGCGATTACCCGTCACCATTGTCTACCATAAGAAACCGTTCACCTACAATGTTGATGTCCTACCATCCTCCAGTGTCACCCATATTAATGCCAGTGTCAACTTCGCCAGGTCGCCGAGGGACTCTACCGCCGGATTCCAATGTCATGCCACAGCTTTCATCGCTGGTATTCTCTCCTCCACTGATACCACTCGTTACAATTACTCAGAGTCTCCCAGAATCGCTATATTTGGGTGGTATGGACAATGAGGAAAAGCAACGAACGATATCAGTGGCAGAGTGGGTAGCTGCTCTACCAACGTCGCCACACTCTCCTCTCTCCAACGTGGAAACGAGTAAACAAAAGAAGCTGGATGATATCGATCGCAGATTGAGTCAATATCACCAGCTTCTAGAAACAGTGTTGACAAACAAACATCTACTTCTAGAAGACTTGTCGGAAGCAATTCGTTGTACGCACGATATTCGCCAAGATCAGATGGATACTCGGATGGGCTGGAGCCAATTGTAGACATATTAAACTACAACATGTAGACAAAGTTATTGGTTTAAACAATGCATGTGTTTAAAAAAATGTGTGGGACTTTTTTTAAAAGTGTTTAATACGTTTTTAATAAATACACATTTTAAATTAAAAATTTAGCAAGATATTAATTTTTTGAGGGAGAAAACCATTGCCTATTTACACAGAAAGTACATCCACAAATTCAGATGTCTTACCATTGCCTGTTTTTGTGTTCCTGCCATGTATGATAGATTACAAAATCGTATCCGGTAATTTGTTTACATTAGTCTATTTTATATATATATGCATAATAATTTTTTCTTATTTTGGACACTTTCAAATGGTTTCCATTTCCTCGTAATTGCAAATATTGGCATTTTAATTTGTATTATAAACCAATTGGAGTGACTTTTTTAAATTCCTAAACACAAACCCCAACATATACTGATAATGATAAGAGACAAATACATATAAGTAAGAATATTATTGTCAATAAACTGATTTTAAAAAATATTTTTTCTAATCAAGACATAAAGAAACTATAAATATACTCTTGCTGGGGAGAAGAGATACTCTAAGAACTCTGTGTATATATATTTATTTATTTATTTATACATTTATTTATTTATTTATACATATATATTGATTTATTTATATATGTAATAAATACTTTCTAAAAAAAAATCCCTATGAATATAACAAAAATCTAATAAAATGACTGCTACTTATATATACATGTATCATGTATACTTACACTTAAATATATATATATATGAGGTAAAAATTATAAAATAAAAAGGAAGTTACGTATTCCTATATGAAATAATTCTCATTGCATGTCTATAACTATATTTTAAAAATATATATTATTTTTAGTCTATATAATTCTTGGATAGTCCAAAAAAAATTACTGCACATTAGAATACTAAGAACCAAATATTAATTGGTCCCTACAGGCCCATGCTATAACTTCTTTTAAACCCCTTGCTTTAACACATGCTCCGATATCTCAGTTGGTTAAGGATTCAACCATGGTGGTGGCAGTTCGATCCTGCACACCACCACAGTATTTCTTGAGCTCTGCAAAAAAATAAATAACAGCTCTACTGGTTGTCGCTCGAGGACTTAAACTACTGTAAACAAAATAGCATACACATGCCTGCATCTCCCAGCAGGCGATAAAGGAAATAACTGCATATAATATGGCGGACACGCCAGAGACAAGATGGAATGAGAGAGACAAGATAGAATGACAGAGCATGAAAAAACAAGATGTAATGAGAAACAGCCAAGACAGAATGAGAGAGTACAATTAAATAATATGGAATGATAGAGCATGAAAATACAATACGAAAAGATGGAGCATGAAAAAACAAGATGAATTGATAGAGCATGTAGTACAAAAACAAAATGGTGGACGGAAACATGATGTTGACTGGAAACACTATATACGACGGAAAAAAGATAAAGCCGGGAAAAAGATAGCGGATCCAAGATGGTGGTGGAGCCGCGGATCCGCATACCCCAGCCCTTGCCTTGGAAACCACAATTTATATCTACTGCCTCCCATCATATTGCAGCCTGCAGCATTCTCTTTGCATGATGGCAATGAAGTAATCTTGAACGGGTATTAAGGCACTTCTTTTTACCACCCATGTGTTACAGCTTGGCAAGGATCGCTGGATATTGCAAGAGCACACGAAAAGTGAATATCCTACTTAAAATGTACTTATACAGACTGTTCCAAAATCCACCAATTGAACTTTGGGAGATGGTACAGGAGAACAAATATGACGATGTGTGTAATAACTGTTGTTATGAAATTAAAACTGAGTGTGTAATATTTTTTAAAACATTTAAGGAAGAAACCATATGACTTTTCTGAGTCTGGTATTTATAGCTTCTTTGCAGTTTTAGAGAACAGAACATGTTATTAGGAAACCTCTCCACTAAGTACAAGTATATTTTGATTACTCTTTGTGTGTAATGCTTTGTTTATGAAAATAAATTTACAATAGTTCATTATATATATATATATATATATATAATGAACTATTGTTATATATATATATAAATATAAATATATATATATATAACAATATGTAAAATGTTAATAGCTTGATGCATAGCACTTTCTGAAACTAAATCACGGCACGAATAAATGCTACAAAATTAATATATCAATAATCGCCTAATTTTCACATCTCATTAGACTGTGCTATGAGTGAGGAGAAATAAAAGAAAATACCTTGAATAGGGAAATATGGGAAGAAACAAGTGTAGAGATCTCCTAAGAATGTCATGGTTAAAATGGAAGCTTATTAATTGTAAGGATCCTCAGAGAGACAAACATTTATTTTTAATTTGCCTTATTTAGAGCACGTATTGCGATTACGAGATTTCAAACCAACAAAAGATGTTCTAGAAACTGTTAGGGAGGACATGCCACGGCTAGGAGGTTATAAATTGTACGGAGGCCTTCACAGTCAGAGACTTGGTAGAAAAAAAGAAGGAATAGAATAAACGGTATATGTAAAAGAGCCCGCAGGACTTAAATTAAGAGTCACGTGATAAGAAACTTGTAAAGAAGTAAAATATAGTTACGAGTGAGGAATGTTAAATACGGCTCAGTTTCAAACTCTAACTTAGGATGTTATTTTTGAAATGTAGGTTGGTAGGTCTCAACATCTCATCGACAGCGAGGCGAATACAGACGAAGAAAATTGCTCAGACAAGAAGTAACTGAAAAGGAATCAGGTCATGGCCCGTATTAAGGAGCAATCCCAGCATTCACCAGGCGGTTGTTTTGGGAATCCGTGGAAAACAAACACGAGGACCGGGATTCGAATGTTAACCACTGCAACACCTCGCTCCGTATTTATAAGAGCGCTAAGCATAAACTTAAGAACACTTTATTGATGCTGTAATATACTGATGCCCAAACTGCGCTGCCAAATGTTCAAAAAACTTGTCTCCAAAATGTTTACCTACGAAAAGAAAACACACCCCATACGAGGACAGAAATTTTCTTTCAAGATATCACACTTGTTAATTAATATTATTTTCTTTTCCTCCGACGTCGTTAACAAAACCTTCTTCAGACTGCTGTAACATAACGCTTTCAGACTGTTATGTAGCTCCCGTGTATTGAGAACTTGAACACCCATACGTCCTCTGGTTACAACCTAATGATGATAACAAAAAGGAAGGTGTGTACAACAATATTTAAGATAGCAATGAGGGAGGGACATGCTCCGACCTTACAGAAAGTACACAAAAATTAAATATGATACTCTTAGTTAAAGTTTTTTTTTCCCCCACAAAGAATAATAAATAAAGAATTTTTCTTTATCTTTATATTTCCATAGCAAGAAACGTACACTGATCGTGTACTTTAAATCAATTTATAGTGCCATTCCCATAAAATAATAGTTCGTGTTGCGGGCAGTTATATTAGAAAAATTTCATTATAGCAGTATCTTATTTACATTTTCCTAATAAATATCGACCCATGCAATTAAGAATATCGTAACTGAAATTTTTGAGAATTAGAGGTTTTTGGCTTATTATGAGCAAAAAAAAGTTATCTATATTTTGTGGTATAATGTGATAATTGTGGGTCTCAATCATTTATTTCTACAGCTCGGATTATGAACATCGTAACTACTATTCACGTGTTTGCTCCATGTAAGAACATCGTAACTCAAGATACGATAGTATTAAATGGACCTTAGTAGTACAATAACATCATAACTTCTGATACGATCTTATTGCAGGGAGACAGTGTGAGATTTCTGAAATGAACATCTGTGCTCATACTTACTATGGTGCAATCTCGCGGGCGTGTTGTAAACGCTTGATGTAGTAGTCATTCTTTAAGCCATAAGAAACTGTCAGAAACTTTGTAGTTAAAGCTTGGAAGCTACAAAATAGAGTGCAGCACATTGGATATAGTATGACTTAAATTTTGAGTGCAGAAAACGAATGTTTTTTTCACGCGTTGTATGTGTGTGAGATTACATAATGTACAATAGAGGTAAATATATTGTGGATTTAGCGAAGAAAATATCTTCCAGTGAAAATCAATCTCAGGGTAAGTATGAAATGATGTTATTTAAACCTGTTAGAGTTTGTCCGCGACATAGTAACTTTTGTAAAGTAAACTGTAAAGCTGTGTCCACAATAAGCTTGCTCTGCAGTCTACTTCACGCCAAAAAACGTAGTATATTCGATCGAAAATGTGAACGTCATAATTGCGATGTCCAAAGTTTGGCTTTAAGAAACTGGCAACAAAAATCAGTAGGTAGACTACATTGAACATTGTTTAACGTATTCAGTTGTTATATGTTTAGGTTACATTTTGGATGTTATACAAATAACGACATCACATTGTAATTACTGATTCAAGTATTGCATTAAATTGTTAAACACTTATATTTTTTCATTCACAATTCCTGTTTTTGCTTATTAATTCGATATTTTATTTATATCCCTGTAATAAATTAAGTTATTATCCTTTATGAAACGAACACTGTCAACAATAATTTACAATTGAAATATGAGTTTTTTATTGTTGCTATTACCTTTATGTATTTTAATTATTACATTGCAATGATTGTTTTTTTGCCCCAAATAGTAAACAATTTTTTCCCTTACAACCGAGGACACAAGCAAGGGTAGTTAGTTAATTTATCAATTAGACAAATGAACCAGAGACGCAAGAATATTCGAGCATGTGAACTAAGACCAGTGACTTCAGAGGGTCTGGTGCAACAATGGTCGCTCTGTATTTTTGTTTTGAGTCTGCGGACCAGGCTTATTGTTGACCAGACCTAACTGTGTGCTCTTTCTTACGGGTCTTGAACAAAAGACCAAAGTAACTTTCACACCAAGTAAATACTCCTGATTGATTAAGAAATTGTTTGACACATTTAAATATTATTGTAAACTCAGAATTCCAAAAAAAATAATATTATTTTCAGTGAATAAAAAACCATCTGAAAATGCCACTTATATGGTGGACAGCCTATGGGCCTAGCAGTGTTAATTGTTGTTGTAATTCGTATTACTTTAGTACGCGCTTCTGTTGTATTGTCATTCTATGTGCTAGATGTTGTAGTACTCATTCCATGGAATTCTCTTAAGTGAATTGGAACAAATTATTTCAGCTGTTATAATAAATTAAACTGACCTGAAATTCGTATTTTTAGTTTCATGTGTAGTACTTTGTATTTTACTGAAAAGTATTTTTTGTGCTATTAGTACTAATGTTTTATTAATTTCGCAAATTTACATTATTAATTTGTTTTGGCACTTGTTAACTACTGAATAACAACAAAAACAATCGTGTAGCCATGGATAATTGAAGAATACTTTTATCAGGTTAATCTCTATCAAATTCTGTTAATATTATCATTTATTTTAGATGAAACATTTGAAGAAAATAATACAAGCACCGATGATGCAGTATCTCATTGCTCGTCACCCCTTTCATTAGAACAATATTCTATAAGTGATATTATTACTAAGGATACAGTAGGCAGTAAAGAAGTAAGTAAACAGCCACCGACCGAAGAAGGAAGTAAAGAAGAGGGCGAAAAGTTGCAGGATGTAGAAAAATACTCAGGATATGGCAAATAAGTGCAGAACAGAGAATAAAGCATAGAAGAGAGTGAAACATTTTAATATGGGGATAATGAGAGCAGGCAGAGAAAGAACAAAGTTGTTGTTGATACAAAGTATGGGAAGCCAGATAGTTCTTTTAATTGAGGAGACTTAATACCATCAAATTTCACAACATCCAGAAATACAAGTGACAATTCGTCCCAGTATGAAGATAATGAAGACGAGTTTTGGAATGCCACTGACTGGGAACCCGATAGCGAATAAGATAGTGAAAAATCATGTGATGAAGAAAAGAGAAATACAAAGAAAAGTAGGAAGAGAAAGAATTCTAAAAACCACAATAAGAAATCCAATGTAACCAAAGAAGTAAATTTGACCACTGAAACATCACAAAAGTGTCATGTTGAAGGAAGCTTACAAGTAACTCAGGATAAAATTCCCGAAAGTCGTCCTGTTCAAACCATAAGGCCTGGAAAAAAAAAAAAAAAAAAAAAAAAAGCCCGCCCTTGGGGATAGAGGTGTGTTAATATGAATGAATAGGAGCCAGTTAAAGCAAAAAAACTAAGAAACTTAGGACAAGAATATGTTATCACAACTACAAAACCAGTAGTGACGGCAAAAAAGATACAACCAGGATGTGGATCAAATAGTAGATTTAAACGTCATGAGAAACTATCGGAGGAAGATAGGCTTCATATTTTTAACAAATTTTGGAAGCTTGGAGACCATAAAAAACATTGGGATGTTATAGTTACGAATACTTTCAAGAAAAAGACAAAATGTGTCTCTGTAGTGGGAAAATCTAGGAGGGGTTCATCAGTGATCTATACACTAAGTAAAGGTGATGCCCATTTTAAAGTTTCCAAGAAAGTGTTATTTGCCACTCTTGACATAACTGATATGTGGGTAACGCTGTGTTAAAAGAACTAACTGATTCGGAAAATGCCACACTTACACCTGACAAGAGGTGTAAACATTTGGACCGTGGACAACAGGTCATACCTGAGGCAGTGAAAGAGAAAGTGAAGGAACACATTAATTTATTTCCTGTCGTGGATTCACACTACATCAGAGAAAACAGTAACAGGAAATATCTGGAAGAAGGTTTGTCAATCAGTAAAATGTACCTGATATACATTGAGACAATATAGGGATATCTTCAACAGTGAACTCAACCTTGGGTTTTTTTTCTCCTAAGAAAGACCAGTGCGCTATATGCAGTGCATATTCAATGTGCGGGGACACTTAGAAAAAATAAGAGATGGCTAAAGAGATTGAGATGGATATGAAAAAATAAAGACTTAGTCCGAGAAATGAAAAACGAAGACAAAATAAGAGCCTAATGTGCAAGTTCATTGTGTGTGGCTACGTTTGACCTTCATAAAACGTTAACAATCCCACAGTCCGGAGTGAGCCTCTTCTATTGCAAGAGAAAATATGCTTGCTACAACTTTACTGTATTAGATATTGGAAAGTCACGAGGCTACAGCTACTTTTGGCATGAACAAATTGGGAAGAGAAGTGCAAATGAAATTGCATGCTTTATAATGGACTTCATTAAGTTTAAAGTTGAAGAAGGCGTTACCTAGTTCATATTCTACCCAGACAACTGTGCCGGAAAAACCGCAATAGGATTTTGTATGCGGCATACTCATTCAGGTTTGAAACTCTACACATTTCTATCACTCACAGATATTTGGAGAAAGGGCACACGCAAAACTAAGGGGATTCGATGCATGCCCTCATTGAAATGAGGAGAAGAGGACGAACAAATTACGTCCCTGATCAGTAGATTATACTCATGCGCATGGCAAAAAACAAAGGGCGAACCATACGTGTTGAAAGAAATTTCTAAAGGCATAAAGAATTGAAAATAACTTTTGGGTTTCGACAACCGCAACTTGGGAGTTAGCGAAAATAAAGAGCACATGCATTGGAACAAAGTGAAACAGATTCGTATGGAGGGAGAGAACCCCATCACACTTTACATCAAGTATGACAACGGAGGTGAAGAGGTGTCTCTTAATCTATACCAGGAACGCCGAGGAAAGCTAAGATCAATAAACAATGTGAAGCTTAGCTATGTATACAAAGAACTGCTGCCAGTAACTGCAGAAAAGAAAAATAATCTCCTGTCTTTGTGTGCGCATGGGCTAATTCCAGAAGTTTGCACAGGTGTTTATGAGACTATGAAGGCAGTAACCAAACCAACAAATTAGTCAAGGGAAATAAGCAGCGATGAGCACATGTAATAATAAAACTGTTCAATATTTCGGGGAAATAAATTAAAACGTGTCACTGATATGCGAAAATCAGAGACCTTTCAATAAAACATTCTCAAGTAAAGCGCATGTTTGAAAAAAACTTTCCAATTTTTGGGGAAAGACAAATTAAATAGGTGTCAGTTATGTGCAAAAATTAGAGACTTATTGATAAAAATAATATCATGCAAATAATGTAACATGTTTGAAAATACTGTTCAATTTATGAGGGAAAACAAATGAAACAGGTGTCAGTGATTTGCAAAAATAAGAGACTGTTTGATAAAAAATGCAACATGCAAATAATGTTATGCTTGAAAATATAGCGTGTCTGTTAATCTTAATAAACCCCAAAAGGAGAAAGTCAACATACTAAATAAACAATGTGTCTATATCCATTTAGCCCCAACTCCGTTTCTGCTGTTGCAATGTATACAGCTTTAGTGATATGTTGGTAAATTATTATAAATATAAGTATTATTACCGCATTAATAGTGACGGTAATTTAATACTTACTACTGTATACCGTGTTAAAATGTGATTCAAATTGCCCATCAATGTCAAATTAACATGAGTTAGGATGTTATCAATTTATATAGTGCCCATTAAGAATATTGTAACTTAAGTTACGATTATATTAAATGGAGTTTCCAATATAATAACACCGTATCTACTCAAAAAATGGGTTAAAGGACAAAATTCAAATATGAGATAGCATGTTAAGCTGTAGTTTGTAAATACAGATGTCGAAAATCAATCCGATTTATAGCAATTTTTCAAAACTTAACTGCTCTCTTGGACATTTTCCATTTTGCAATTACGATGTTCTTAGTTGGATGGGTCGATATATGCATACAAACATGCATTAACAGGAAAATAATCAAACATTTGTAAAAATAGTGCATATTTCTTTGTGTTCTTTAACAGACTATTGCTTCAATGGAATTTATATATATATTTTCTATATAATTTTTATTGTTAATTTCAATTAGCCATCTCAATTATGAAAAATAATCTCATTACCTTGAATTTGCCACTTACATTGTGTTGAATTTACCATCGGCATTACCTTGATGTTACCATCGGCTACCCAAGATTTTATCTTTGAGAAAAATGAGGTTACAGCTTATCTTTTTATAGCTAAGTAGAACTGTTCGCATTTTAAATTTATATATGAACTCTAAAAAAAAAGTTCACAACAGAAAATCGTCACAATGAAGAACACGTTCGGAGCACGCCGAGCACATGCATCACAAATATATTGGTTGAATTTTACATGAAACCAGAAGCGATTGATTTGCAGAAGCAGCGAAGTAGGCCAAGAAGTATAATAATGGTGCGATTAACCACGCCACGAATAGGTGTGCAGGTTTTGTTCCTGAACGGATGAGAGATCACGCGGTTAGGCCATCACAGAATAGAAGTACAGGTCAAGTTGAACAGCTAACAAAGTTAAACAAATTACGTAAAATAACCTCGTGCACACACGATTCGAACACGAAAGAATGAGAGGACTAATCCTCAAACAAACTTACCCTAAACGGTGGATGAAGAAACAATTACATCCTAAAGATGTCGACGAATTCTTATAGATCCAGAGTATTAGCGAACTACATTCATTGTCTCGTGATTGAGAAGAAGGCATTAATTCTAGGCGGAAGGCTATATAAAGTCGGGTGTGCTCAGACCGTGCGACTAATCTATACATAACTCAACAATTAAAAACACATATAAAAACCAACATAATGACAGGCCTTTTACATTTGGTTAATTTTAATATAAATTTGCAACATATAATTTAAGTAAATAATTAATATAAATAAAAAATAATAATTTTTAAATTCAATATAGAAATATATGTCAAATACTACGGCGAACAAAATCACTTTTTAAGTTGAACATCAAAGTTTTACAACCTCCAAAAATGAAAAAAACAAATCAATTAAGTATAACTGGGCCTCGTTTCAAATAGTGAAATAATTATTTTGGTGAAATTGAAATTATTTAAGAAATAATTAATAGAATTACAATTTAAAATGAAATAGGATTAATTTAGTGTCAACAAAATACATGCACACACTTTCCCCTGAACCCCGGCCAAACACATGCGAAGGTGTGGCAAGAGCAGAAACTGGAAAAAAAAAATAATAATAATATAAAAAAATCCACACACAAAAAACCATAATATTAACATGACAATACAACTCTAGCGACATATATTAAGAGGAGGATGTGCCACTAGAAAAAAACTGGCAAAGTAATTACCGCAGCATGCTCTTTGCTAGAAGGTTGAGTGAGTGCAGGGGGGTTTTTTTCCGCACTAAAATTTAGACTCAACCAAAAAATAATTACAAATGCGATGCAACATACCTCAAGGGAAGCTAGACTAATGGAAATTACATTGATGTGTTCAGGAGGTGAAGAAGAATGTGAATGAAGAAGTTCCATAACATCACGGAAACAGGTGCTATGGGGCTTGGACGCTAGAAGGGAATCAAATCCTTTGATGACGGAATCATTGGGAGCAAGATTAGATAATTTTAGAATTTAGAAAGAAATGAGGTTCGAGATGAGTTTAGGGAAATTAAGTTCAGGCAGAGATTGATTGAAATGAATTGCATAATAGACTTTGCCAAAGGTCTTAAAATAAGGGCTGACAATGTCGCAATGGCAAGCATTGCTGGAAAAATCACTTCCAGATAAAGAGAGTATGAAGGGAGGATGTGACTCTAAGATAGTCCTACATAAGAAGGTAAAATCAATAGGATATTTGGTAGTAAACAGCCAGATAGAGTGGATTTTTTGTAAGAAAAGCAAATCAAGGGTTATAAAAGATTTTTCACAAAAGTCAAGGTGATGTTAACCAGAGAACATATTAAATTCGCAACTGTTAACATGAGCATCAAAATATGGGAAGTCTGAAGGACAAATAGTAATAACATAAGTTTTACAGCTAGACAACAAATTAGCTGGAATGGGAGCAAATAGTTTTCTATCTAAACTAACAAACAAAAAATGTGATACCTTAAGTAACAAATATCTACTTATGTTGGGCACAAGAACAGTATAAGAAAAAACACGATAACTCTGAAAACTTCCTTATTATATAAGGGAACCTTTACTACAGTAATGAGTGAAGAATTAGCCAGTACATAACTGAAGTCATAGTAAGTAAAAAGGTTTTCAATAGTTAATGGTGCAGTCATGTGTAAGGGAAGAGTAATTAAGTGTTGAACTGGTCTAGAATATAAATAAAATCCTTGGAATTGTGAAGACTGGAACTTATCCTGCCATGGACACTGGTCTCGATGGCGTGCTTAATGTAAAATAATTCTAGCCTGGTGCCAGACAGAGCTTCACTTACTCTTAATAATATTGTAATCAAATCTATCGTAAAACCCTTTCTGCGCCACAATTCATGTGTGGTTTGATTGAAGACAGAACAGAAGCTCTTTACATTATTTAAAACTATGTAGCAAATTTTTTAATCCCTTTGGTAGAGTTTTAAAAAAGTCTTCTAGATCATTAAATCAAAATAACGTGGTTTGCAAAATTAATAGAAATTTGGTTTCCCTTATACTCAATATATTTAAGTGTTTTTTTTTCTTTCGAAGTTTCAAAAACAGTTTTCAGTATTTTTCCTTCATAATATAGCATTCCCCATTTTGGGCGGGACTGAGAAAGAAGCGAAGTAAGTGTACACACTACAGTTTTGAAAGCACTGAGATTGTCCTTTAGTTAAACGAAAGCGACATTTAAATTTTGGTCGAAAGAAATATTGTCTTTTTCAAATTCCTGGTTGACACTCAGAACAGTGTTCAACATTACATGTAATTCAGCACCTTCTTCTTCCAACTCTTTGAGGTCCAAGTTCAAAACAACAGATTAAAAATTGTCAAAAAATATAACTCCCGTATATAGAGAAATTACCATGACTGAAGACACCAATTAAAAACCACCGACAACAGCCAGAAAATTCCCAGGGCCAACATGGTCAAACAGGGGGAAATTGAAAACAAAAGAAGGTACCCCTTAAAGAGTAATGTGGCAACATAAATACTGTAACTGAAGACAGGTGCCAAACAGCAATTGGAAGCACGTTACCCTTACATTACATATACTAAATTTTAAAACAAATTCAACTAAATACACAAGTAATTATTAAATGACCCACAGATCAAGGCCTCATTACACAAGAGTCTCACATCTGGAAAAAATTACTCAGGAACCTAATTAGTTCACTACCAACCAAATACAAAATACCCAAATCAACAATTTTCATTAGTACATATATTTACACACACATATATATATATATATATATATATATATATATATATATATATATATATATATATATATATATATATATATAAATCCAGTACAAGGCAGCGTTTGCAACAAGACAAATGAAATTACACAAAAAAAAAAAAAAACAAGAAATTTAAATTAGTAGCAACTTAGTTTAGTACTGCAGTTTTTTTTTTAAGTGTGAGTACTCACTAAAGAAATGGAGCTAAAAAATGACTTGGCTCAATAGGTGATGAGTTCATGAATAAGACGAAGTCAGTATCAAGTAAGTAACAGTAGTTACTGAATTATATTAGAAAAATTCCACAGTTAGGGTCTGCAGCTCCTAAACAGTGCATAAAAGTAAAATTTGCTTAGCAGCATTAAATTTTATTCGATGCGAAATATGAGCTCTTGTAATAATTTCTCCTGAATTGGGATCAGCTAAAGCGACAGTGACTGGCATAAAAAAAACGTTGTATTTGATGTGGGCCCGACGAACATTAAGAATTTTTTGCCATTTTCTTATCAAGTGCCCTGCTGATGAGGTTTGCTTTGCACATAGCAAGGTCATCTACACAAAAAGGGTTATTTATGCGACCTTTACTATACTTCGCACAGCTCTTAAAATGAGCGTGCTTCCTTCAAATTCTTGAGGACAGATGCCCAATCATCATTAACATCTTTAGTTGTTCGTCAACAAGTCATTTAGATGCCACATATTTGAGAAACGGTTTTTGGGGCAAAAGTAAACATGAGATTAAATGGGCTAGTTTTGTGAGATTCATGTTTATCATAATTGAACGCCATTTTAAATCAAAATAGATTTTTATCCCAATTTGTCTGATCCATTGCAAGGAAATCAATGAGTACTGAACGAAGGTTTAGATTGAAATGCTTCGCATGCGAAGGAGGAGGATTGTATAGGGACAAAGTTGTGTGCCATATACCTTGAGAGAAGTTCATGTTTTTAAACAGTTGATAGGTAAACTGTGAACCGTTAACAGAAACAATATATGAAGGAGTGCCAAAATGTTGAATAATACGTGTTTGAAAAACACGAATGTTGGAAATGCATCAGCTTTCCTAAGTGGGATTTAACCATACAAATCTAGTGAAAGCATTAACACAAACTAACAACATATTGTTTCCCAAATTATTTCTAGAAAAGGGACCAACGAAATCAATAAACATTTTCTCCATAGGTTTTTCAGCTACATCTGAAGACAGAAAACCTATGTGTTTATTCTGAGCTGGCTTGCTCAGAGTACAAATTTTGCAACATTTTACATATTCAGAGAGTTTGCCATATATTCCCTTGTAAATTAAATGCTGTCGAATAGCCTGAATGGTTTTGTGAGTACCCAGGTGAACGCGAATGGTAGATGAATGAAAATACTTAAATAGCATGGGTTCCAGATGATTAGGCAATACAATACGAGTCTGTTTGTCACGAGCTCTGCAACAAAGGACCCTTTTAGAAAGAAAATGCAGTTTTATGATCAATGCCTGATTTTAAAATTGAGATGATTTGATTAAAATTAATATACTTTTCTTGGTGGTCTTTAATGTCTGTAAAGGCTAAAGAAAAATTCGACAAATCATTACAATTTGTAAGAACTTCTGATTCCACATTGGTACCATCACGCATACGACATAATGGATCTCCCATTATATTTCGCATACCTTTGATATGTTGCACTCTAAATTTCAAGGACCAAATTTTGACAACCCACTGACCAATTTTTACGAGCTGGCATGGATGAGCCAAAAACCACGACAGTGCCTGTTTGTAGGTTTCTATAAGAAACTCTTCATGTCCAAGATATTGCCTAAATTTATCAATAGCAAAAACTATAGTCAAACATTTGAATTCGTAAACGGTAGAAGATTATTTTTCTCTTGTAGAGTAAGAGCGTGAGAAGCGAACGCAATCGGCTGACGACAGACATCAATTTCCTGAGTCTGAGACTAGAACCATAAGTTTGAGGGATATAATCCTTACTAAAGTCTGGCATGCATAACATAGGAGAATGAATGATGTCACTCTTAAGAGCACCGACGGCCTTTTGCTGACCTCATCTTATTCAAATTTGGCATATTTAGTACATAGTTTATTCAGTTCTGCTGCCTTTTCTGTTAAATTTGGAATAAATTTGCCAAAAAAGTGTACCATAAGAATGAATCTTGCAATTTCTTTAGCATCACGATGTGGCGAAAAATCTCTAATGGACTTAGTCCTTTCAGTATCAATAGAAATCCCACTAGAAGAATTCCTATATTCCAAAAATGAAATTTCTTGCACTGCAAACATAATCTTAGAAGGGTTAACAGTGAGGCCTGCGTTTACCAAATGAGTGAAGTACTTTCATTAAGTGATCTAAATCAAAACTGTCTGAGTAAAAGACAAGATCATTGAGATAGTTATAAACAAATTTGAATTTAACAACACGAAAAATCATATCCAAATGTCTGCTAACTGCTTGGCCACTCGTGGCCAAATTAAACGGCACACAAGTAAACAGATACAGGTTCCTACGAACACAAAAACTGGTAATTAGTTTGGAGTCTTTTGATAAGGGGATTTGGTGGTAAGCTGCGTTCAAATCAAAAGTTGTAAAATAAATCTTTCTTTTCTAAACCAATTAAAAGCAGAATTTATATCAGGAAGAGGTAAAGATTCAATTTCAATACTTGTATGAAGTTTACGGTAGTCCACAACCATGCGATGTTTCCCTTTGTGTTTTGAAACCAAAAAAACTGGACTAGAATATTTTGAAATAGTGTGTTCAATTTCTCCTTTATCTAACAAATATTTAACTTGTTTCTTAATATTTCTATCTGCGGTGGTGCCAATCTTTATTGATGACACTTGACATGATCTGTGTTAAGCAATTTTATTTGATATTCTAGTAATTTTGTAAGGTCTGACTCAGTTGTAAGTACCTTAGGAAAATTTTTGTATAATTTTTCAATAGTAGACTCCTGTTGTTAATTAAGATGTCCTTAAGAATCTACAATCTGGCTGGACACTGATTTAAAATCAGGAGAAATATATTGTTTTGTTTGAGAGCCCACCAATAGTATTTTTGTGTTTGGAGGAAACTTTAAAAAAATTTGTTTATCTTGAATATCAACTATTAGGCCAGTAGCAGCGATGAATTCTGCTCCGAAAACGAAATTTAAACCTAGATTTTTGGAAACTAGACATTTGTGAGTCCAAGTGAAATTATTAATGTTTAACTTAAAAGTGGAACAATAAGAAATTGTCAAATCCTACCTGGACACAGTGTAACATTGTACATCAGAAGGTCAACAGACTTAATTAACTTTAATTATTTCGATTTCTCTATAAGTCTTACAGAAAAAATTGTACATGCAAATCCAGAGTCAATGAGAGTGCTAACAGATAATGGCCCTAAGTTTACCTCAACATGCAGTGTCTTAACATTTGGAATACCCACAGCAGTAGGGAAATACCTGACATACTTTAAAGTTTTATTTTTGTCATGGTCGTTATGGCCAAACAGCTGTTGAAAATTCCTAAAAAGGTTTACATTATTAAACAGGCGAGCATTATATTGATAACTGGCAAACTTGCCTGAATTTCGAGGAAACCGTTCGCTTGATACCCTCTCATGATCTGTTTTTAATTTCAAACAGTAATCAATTATGTGGCCTTACCTCTTACATGAAGGGCGTTCATCACTGGCAAGAGAATCAGAAGTTGAAGGGGATTTCTTATATTTTGGTTTCTGGGAATGCGCTTTTTTCTCAGTGACAGCATTGGTGGAGGAATCATGAGGCTTTTTTTTTACTGTCAGAACTACGAAATGACTTGTGTGGCCTAAATTTGTGTTTTCTCTTTTGGTCAGCATATCTAATATTCTGTGAATCAATACAGACCCTATCTAGCTCAGAAAAAGTGCCGGGTTTGTAGAAAAATACTAAACGTTAATACTCCTAAGGTTCCAAGCCTTCAAGTATAGTATTGACAACAACAGATCAGGTATATTTAAGCATAAAATTATTACAAATTCTTTAACACCGCTTACATAAAATGAAAGAGCCTCCCAAAGTTATTGTATGCGATTGAACATTCTCAGTTACAACTGAACACAAAACCTTGAGATGATGAAAAATGTAATATCTATATCAGTATGGTAGGCATCAAATGACACGTGTTGCGACATCGCTAGACTTTTCTGTCCACTCAGCATACTGTGGGTGCCTCTGGCACAATTTGGCTTTGTTGGAGTTCGATAATGACTTTTAAGAACTCCAGAAACTTGGGGACACTCAGACCATGAGTAGCAGGAAAGTTACGAAGCATGTTTTTATGAGGGTGAGTTATTTTACCAAAAACAGATGAATACATGCATAATTTTGAAGGTGAAATGTGCACAGGTGTATTAGAATCTGTGGCGTGGTGGGAAGTGTATGTAGTTTGGACGGGTGTTGTGTTCTGGATGGCAGTGGATGGAATGGTGTTTGAGGGTATGGTGGAAATGGGTGGGTTGCCAACTAGGTTAACTGCGATGAATTGAGTAGTAACAGGTACATGGTATGAATGTGGAGTAACATTAATACATTCAAACCGTTGGGTGACTGAGGTGATGGAGGTGGAGGGAATATCCTCGTTACTGTCATCAATAATGGAGAGTGACTCCGAGTTGGTAACAGCCTCAATGCTCTGAAGTCACTTTAATTGTAACAAAAGCTCGGCAAACATGGCAAGAAAGTTATGAACATGTCTTCATCACTAAGGTTGTCAAACAACTCTTGTAACGATATAATTTTTGTAGTGCAGGTACGATACGCAGCTTCTACATCAATTTCTGACAATAATTCTAAGAAAATAGGAACATTTGCATTTAAAGAAGTACACAATGCGCTTCTAAAGACAGTACCTGTGTTTTCTGGAACACGTACACCTCTGATATTGCATTCATAAATGCCCTCATCTTTTAGTAGTAATGCAGACACAATGCAAAATGCCATGATGACAAAAAACACAATAAATTAGACAAAAAAAATACAACGACACTCTTGAACTATCTTAGTTGTAAAAGCACAGAGCGCTTACCAACACCATTTGCTTGCCCAAGACCCAACAAAACACAAGCTACAAGCATGGACAAAACAAAAATAACTCCTATCTACAATATGAACCATGCTCTGCTACCATTGTTAGTAGATACACTGTGTAGAGTAAGGGTTAAGATAGGAATAAGGGAGGGATGTGCTCCGGCCTTACAGAAAGTATATAAAACTTATATGTGATACTCTTAGTTAGGGTGTTTTTTTCACAACGAATGCTAAATAAAAGGTTTTCTTTGTCTTTATATTACCATAACAAAAAAAGTACACTGGGGTGTAATTGAAAAGTATTTATGGTGACATTCCCATAAAAAATAGTTTATTATGCGGGCAATAATTTTAGAAAAAGAAAACATTTTCAATATAACAGTAAATTATATATATATATTCAATAAATGTCTGCATACAAACAAGCATTAGCATGAAATTCAATAGAAACGTGTAAAAATAGAATAAATATTTTTTTTGTTTTTAACAGTTCAATTAAATTTTTATATGTATTTTTTCCGTAATTTTTATATTATTCATTTCAATTAGCCATCTCACATAAAAATCAATCTCGTTGCGTTGAATTTACCATCGGCATTGACGATATTACCATCCGGTACCCAAGATTTTATATTAAAATAATTAAGTCACATCATGTCATTTTTTTTTTTTTTTTTTTTGCCTAGCCAAGGAGAACAATTCGCAGTAAAAATTTAATGAATTTAAAAAAAAATGTTCACAACAGGAAGTCTTTAGAACGAAAATCGCGTTATATTGGTTGAATTTTATATGAAATCAGAAGCGATTGATTCGCAGAAGCAGTGAAGTTGGCCAAGAAGTATAATCATGGTGCGATAAACCACGCCACGAATAGGTGTGCAGGTTACGTCCCTGAACGGATGAGAAACCACGCGGTTAGGCCATCACAGAATAGAACTGAATCCCTAATTACTAAAACTAATTACTTAAACCAACCTCGTGCACACAATTGAACACGGAAGAATGAAATTAATAATCCTCAAACAAACTCGCCCTAAACGGCGGGTGATAAAACAATTACTCACTGTTGGCATATTCTTGTAGATACAAAATATTATCGAACTACATTCAAAGGCTTGAGATTAAGGATTACGAAGAAGGCGCAAGACTATATAAAGCCGGATGTATTCAGAACTTCAGTCTCGTGCGACTTATCAATACATAACTCGACAATTAGAAACAGACATCAAAATAAACTTTAAATTGACCTTTTTTTTTTCATTTTGTAACATTTAATTAAAGTTTTCATCGTATGATTTTCGTAAATATTTAATACATATTTTATTTATTTATTTTTGAGTACAATATAAAAATATTCGTCAAATACGTAGGTGAATAGTACAACTTTTTAAGTTGATAAACAAAGTTTTACATCTTCCAATTGAACAAACAAATCAATAAATATAAGAAATAGAAGAACTATAATTTTTGTGAAATGCTAATTATTTAAGAGCAGTTAGCCTGTTCGCCTCGCACCAAGGAGAACTGGGTTCAATACCAGGCCGGGTCATCCGGATTTTCGCATGTAGGCATAGAACCGAACGATGCCACTGGTCGGCGGGTTTTCTCGGGATCTCCCGTTTCCCCAGCCCCCTCAAGGACCTCAAGGACCCTCATCAGCTCTCAATATCTCGCTGTTAAGAGCCACCCAAACCGCTTCTATCTACTTCACTTCAGACCCACTTTAAATAACGGGTTCAAGTGTTGTAAACAAAAAGTTGTATGATGCGTGATGTTCTTGAGTTAACTCAACACTTGTTACGTAGCCACATCCAATGAGATGTAGGCTACATGTTCGACAACAGAGATATGAACCAATTATGATCTATACCAGTAACACGGTTTGCGAATATGCATCACAGACCAAAACTTACCTATGCGTGCGTAATGAGCACAACTGTGTAAACTGGGCGGAGTGGATTAAAATATTATATCCGAACCCGAGTGAAACAGCGACAGGAGCCTGCATTTAACTTTGCTACACACTTACCACCAATTAAATAGTAGGGTGATCGATAAAAGTCCCGTAGGTACAGGCAACTACACGAGACGAGTTCACTGCAGGCCAGTTGAGAGCCTTGTGTGTAGAGATGACGGTGTACTTGCCACGCGCGGCATTGTCGCCCTTATCGCTCCCGTGTTTCTGAGCTCCAAATACTAAAGTAGGCCCAGGCAGGCGACCGCCTTATGCATTAGATTCGTAAGTTGTTCCCTGGATAGTCCTCGCCTCCGACATCATAGAACGCTGTGAAAAAATTCCTGGGAATTTTCCTTAAGTGAAATTTTTAACCTATACACAGCATGGACATAATATCACGTATCTAGCTATAATTACACCGGGTATTCGGAAACTCAATGCCCGAACTTCAGACGTAGTTTCTTTAGACCAACCACAGTACAAAATACTTTGTCGCGTATATCTGCAAAAGTAATTTTATATCAAGTAATTGTACGAGAAGTTGAATAGTTCGCAGGTGCGTGACACTTACTTACGCAGTCTCGGGAATCTCTTTTCTATACAACTTGTCCTACACGCATGATCGAACAGCCTTATTCTCCACAACGTTGAACACAAATATTTGATATAAAAATATCTCCGGATATAAAGAAATAGGCCTTTTTCGTTACTATTGGTCCAAAGAAACCATGTCTGGAGTTTGGGTACCGAATATCCGGACAATCTGTAGACGTGTTCAACGTTACTGTTATAAGTAGTTGGAAACTTACCTCCTCATTTGTCTCTTTGGTGAGAAAATGTAGGAACGCTATTATAGCTTTACGGGGAAATAATTTACCATTCGCGCTCTCTCAGTATACATTTACACTGACACGAAAAATTGTGAATACTTTCTTTGAATGTTGATCCCACTTCTTCTATCCCCTTAGTAATGAAAAGCACAAGTCAGGATCCAGCGTTGATTTCAACTAAGACCCTCACCCCTCTAATATGTTTCTGCCAGAGCCAGTGTTACATCCAGGGGTGGTTCCATAATTTATGTAGGGAGGGAGGAAGTTTTCGCAGGAGACATAACCAGATCCCCCCCCCTCCCCTCATCTAAAAAAACTCTCAAATTCAAATAGAGCTGTCCTGTGAATGTTTCAGAACTGATGCGAATTATCGTAATTGTTAAAAATAATAATTTTATTTGATTAGTTAATTTTGTCTCCTAAAAAATATTACGGAACAGTGCTCTTCTCACCCCCCCCCCCTCCTCCCTTCTCTCACACTCTTTGACAATTCCGAAAATTTAATTTCTAGAGACGTACCCGCCCAGTGTGGAAATTACTGCTACCCCCTCCAACCCCCCACCCAACCGACATTGTGTACCCGCTGCTCACAGCCAGTGGGACTGGTGCAGAACCCAGCCAACCACTCGAGGTAATGGAGCTGTCGTTGCCTAGTGTGAAACAAGAGACGAAGGCAGCTGGTTACGAAGTGCTCACAAAGAAACGGCCGAGTCACGCGAGTCGATTGCGTGACCCCAGCCCGGGCTGACCCCGATGTCGAAGCTGATCGGCGCCAGGATGTTTGTATAGTATCCCACCTGCAACAAATCAAAGCATATATTGATATAGAGCGCCTATGCAAACACCACTCCGCTGACTAGGGTAGTACGATATACTCTGTTCAATATCGTTTCGAAACTTTCTGTACTTGTTGTGCGATGTCTCGTCTGGTCCTAACATTCAGCTCACATCCCGGTGTCAGTGGCACTACCTATTGATTAAATTATGTTCTCGATAAATTGAGCACTTTTGAAATCAACCATAGAAAAAGTCACTGTTCCTAACTGCATGTATTTTAACGGGCGCACTGAGTGACATGTGCTCAGTAAAGTTGGTAACGATGGGGTGAAAGTAGTTCCATATCTTACCGTCGAATAAAAAGTGTTAGGTAACCATTTGTGACAACTTAAATAATTTCGTTAGTTTTCTATTGTTTTATGCACAGATGCTTACAAATGAGCAGATTTTATTAAATATTTACTTTTATAATAATTTCACTGTTTTACTAGACCGGCGCATGAATAAAGTGACGAGTCCCATGGCCATGTTAATTTTACACAAGGCGGAAGAATACACAACACGCATACAAGTTGATCTTAAGCAGGGCTTTCAAAAGTGCTCGATTTACTGTGAACGGCCTATACTGTATTGTATATTGAATACGTTGGTTATGGCTCGGCCAGCTCGAACAGTCAATAAATAGACAGTAGTTTCATACTCCCGTATCACCTTGAATAGGTGGTTCGCGATCAAATTAGCACTCTTGAAACCAACCTATGAAAAAATCTATGTTCTTATGTGCGTATATTTTAACGTAAACAATGACCGCCATGCTCGCAGTCAAGTTGGCATTGAGCTACGAAAAGTACTTCCAAGTTTTAAAGTTTTAAAGTCTTACAAGTCGTAAAGTTGTAAATTGTTTTCACGTGCAATCCAATCTCTATTTGCTGTATGTGAATCAAAATAAAATGTGGCGTGATTCTAACACACAGATAATGTTTCGAACTATTTCACGCCATCACCTTCCTGTCGCAACGTTCAAGTTAGTCGGTTTATTATTTTCTTTTGGTATTTTTTTATCGCGGTCCGCGCTCCTGCATCAACAAAACCACGGTTTAAAACCAACGCGATTCAGAATGTTTTTTTTTCTAGGTCTTCTTAAATTAAGTATTCATTAACATAGTAAATAAAGTATTTTTATACGTGTTCTCAATGAAGTGGCATTACTTGTTATTGATTTGTACCATATTTCCAAGTAATTCATTGTCCAATGGATTCTTGAAATTTACATACTATGCCGGTCTGGAAAAAGTTCGGCTTCATGCACGTCGGCATAGATTGTAAACCTCAAATAAACTTGAGAAATCTTCGGATGAGTGTCTTACACTTTTTTTTTTTGCGATATGTGTTGCGATTATTAAAGTGTGTGTTATTTAGTATTTTGGAGATTTCCAACTTACGATCGTAGAGTTAATAACTCGGCGATATGACATTAATTTTGAAACAAAACGGCATTAAAAGGTTTCATACTGCACGGGAAAATTTCCTTGGGTGTTAAGGAATACGTTAAAACAGAATTACAACGTCTGTCTGAACGATTTAATTCGTATGAGCCGATATAGTAAGTAGGTCTACTAATTTCCATGGTTATCCGTAAGTAATTTAGGGCTAAAATAGATTCTGCACTAAATGTGTGGACGCAGTTGCCATCGGCTAAGTATTGTGTTTTTAATTTTATGGTAAAATTATATGCATATCAGTGCGAGCATTGAAATATTAAATGCGAAAAGTTATTTTTAAAAAAAGTTGTAGGTCGTAGCAAACGTTAGTGTTATGTGCTTTAACAACTACATGGCTCGACTAATTTTCACGAAACTTATTTCGAGTGACAAATATTACTGTGGAAATATGATGTATATATTTGAATAAATTCTTTAATCTATTGTATTACATCATAATTGTTTTCGTTACAGTATCCGTAATCGGTAATAGCATCTCCAGCCATTTCCTTGTGCGCAGACTTTTATTAACATTTTTATTTGTAAGTCATTTATGCTATATTTTTCTACATGTTTATGTTGTTAAATATAATTCTTAGGTAATTTAACGATTGATTAGTCCACGTTGTCTTCTGCATGAAAGATTAAATGCACTGTATTATGTAAAAGTGTTTAACGGGCGAACGCATTAGCTGCGACACTATTTAAAGGTGACCGTTTGAAACGTCTTGGCGTTGTTTTTACTACGGGGGAAAATATGTCTAAATCTGATGCTATTCTGTTGACAACCTTAACGGACATATTTTCTTATGAACTTGGAATTGTTCGCCATTTTTAAAGTTATAAATTTACTTCACAACAGAAAAATAATTGCGAACATCGATCAACAATCACAAAATAATATTATTTGCTGAAATTGACGTGTACGTGTTGATAGTGCTAGTTACACTATTTAATTTTTTATTTCATGAATATCCAGTGGGCATATAAGTCAGCTGATGTAAACACTTGCTGAAAGGCACATGACACTGTTTGTTATGATATGTGTGTGGTAAGTTATACGCAACCAATGGGCTGAAAGTAGAGATTTAGCAGGACTTTCATAAGTGCTCACTTTAACGTGAACCGCCTTTATTAACAAACTCACGCAACACGACCAGGTACAAGTGATTGTGAGATATGTACAGAGAATTCCCACGACATCTCGCCGCGATCAATACTCGCATCATGGCGATGTTCTGTGTCGCCGTACACCGTGCCGCCACGACAAATATTTGATTGACTGAACACCAGCCGTAATCGCAGCACCTCTCTCTTAGGAATGTTGATAATTGGGGGGGGGGGGGATATATATATAATATTTACATTGGTTATTCATAAAAGTATCGTTTTACGAAACGATATATTGAAAGGAAAATATCGGTTTACTTTACATCGGAATCCGATATTTTATGTATTAAAAGACATTAATTACTCTGCTAGATCATGATTTTCAGCAATCCAACACTATAAATGTATAAATATTGAATAACTATAAAATCTCTACATATTTTTTAATTTAGTTATATCAATAATTGTAACAAAGACAAGCACATTTAACTTTTATACAGAAATATCCTACCTGAGCTAGGTGAGTTTGTCATCAGAGATCGGGAAAACTTGCTGAAATTGAATTTTTGCCCATATTTCGCGGTTGTTGAGATAAAAGTTGAGTTTGAATGTGCTACGTTTGTGAAGAAATGTACGTCCAGTTCTCCGATAAAATACCTGGAAACACATCATAGCTATCACTATGTGGAGAAAATTCCAAACACCTTGATCACCTTAATGCTGCTTTAAAACTGAACACTCTCATTCATAATTTTTTCTGTATGATTTCATTTATGAATTTGCTAAACGTATACTTTGTTAAAAGGTTCCTTGGAGGCCCCGATTAGAGGTAGGAGTTGGCTACCAAAATACCTAAGTTCTTGTCAAATGTACATTTGCTACTTTGTCAAAGCGAACCATTTGTCAGAATGACGTTAGTTTATTCGGAGTGCGTGGAAACAATGTCGACATTACAACTATTAATTTATCTTATAAATAACGGTTCATCAACTTACAACAGAGGAAAATACCGCTTATATTCTGGAGTCCACCTTGAAAGATAATTTAAATAATGTTTAATTGCATGGACAGTTTGCACATAACATGAGTAGCACTTCCTTAAAAAGGTCCGTGATTTGCATACAGACTAGCTTCGCTAGGGTTAGTTCCTTTCTCGTGATTTGCCTTCTCGATATAGTAATTCAGTAGACACAGTACATACACATAACTTTATTTTTTCCCTCTCCTATTACGTTCAAATTCTTGCTATCCAACACACTAATCCTGATAAACAATTAAGAAATGTAAATAAGCAACAAAGTGCAAAACATTGTATGAAAATAAGTTAACTTATATGACACGAAATTTAAACGTAACCCGGTAACTTGGTGTGAAATACAGATACAAAAATGTAAAACCGGAAAGTTGTTGATTCAGGACAAAATCACTCATTTTTTGAAGACTCCGAACTACATGACACCAAATCGTTGCCCATGGTTTTATATAATATTGGAGTCATGACAATGTTGTAGCACCTTTCACGACAACGGTCACCAGCGACCTTCGGGAGGTGTATAAAAGGGTATGTTAATTGTGAATATCGTTACACAGTGCACAGTTGTTATAACTTGATACAGGGTTGACAGCGAGGTCATTAGAGAGGGGGCTAGTTGCTTAGAGAAGCAGGTGCAGGCATGATTTGTATGAGGATCCACTCCAGCAATCTCCTGCAGTGACTTCGGGGAAACCAAGGGAAACTGAAATCCAGGAGAACGAAATAAAAGGATCGAACCATAGACTAAAGATGAGGTAGACAGATCTCGCTGGCTATGCACAACCAGTCTCCGGGTCCTAACATTGAACTGCGTTTTTGCCAATAAGTCTTGCAAAAACGGCGTGGAATGGACTTGAGTTAGAACACTGTTTAGCAAACAAGAGCTTTGAGAGGTTTTGATAATTTCTGCAAACAATTTTATGCAGTTTGATTTCATTCAAATTGGGAGGATGATTTAGTTATTAAATGTTAATTATTTAATAATTAACATATAAACTAACATGTTCATCGATATTGACCATGTGACTTTGACACTTGTGTTGTTTGGGGTAGGTAATGCTGTTTACATGCTCAGAAGACGAATGATTGGCCTCTCAACTTTGGCCTAAGGTTTAAACCCGTTAACTCCTGAATGCGAATCCAAATATTAGTCACAGTATAACCTCACTGAGCAAATTGTCACAGAGAAAAATATATATTTTATCTGAATTGTGAGATCACCGTCATGTACTAACGGAAAGTACATGCTAATGCCTCTTGCAAATACCGATTCAAATGTAGAGTTACAGACATAAATTATCGCAAATACGTGAACTTCCGATGCTAGTGCAAATCACTACACCGTGTATACACAAATATCTCGTTGGTTGTGCTCTAGTCTGCTATTTAATTTACGGTTGGTTTCTCTGTCGAAGTTGAAACGCTCCAGAAGTCCTGGCAGATCTACCAGGAAAATTTCTGTAATTTTTTCGCCTCGCTCCACGTGAAAGTAGGAGTCGTGACCCGCCTACGCTAGAGACTTGGCTAGGTCCGTGGGTAGCAGTGACTGGCCCTGGGTAGCAGTGACTGGCCGCGTCACAGCTTGCAGGAGTTATTTTCTCCGGAGCACTTGACGAGATGGCGCACGACCAGGGGCGATTATAAGGAGTGAGGAGGAGAGCAACCATTGCCCTCCTTCCAGCCAAGAACCCCGCCTTGCTCCAGAAATTGAAATTTTAAATTATTTATAGAAAGCGTTATAAATATATATATACTAAAAGAATATCCTAGAAAAGACACTTCGCTCCTCAGGTATTTTTTAGGGAATTTCTCATTATCCAGTGTGGAAGCACCGACATGGCATATCTAACAAGAAGTAACTGATATAACTAATGAGCCAACTTTCCTCTACATGAGTGCAAATAATTGTTTAAGTTCTTAAAAGCTTGCATGGAAGGTAGGCCTTGATGTTTCGGGAAAACAATATAACTAGAGAACTATGAAGAAAATTACAAATACACACGTACATTATCTGGGACTCGAAGACCGGAAATATCTTAAAATAAGCTTCACTGCAATCAACTGCATCATGAGGGTAGAGTTCGGAGCATCAACTTCGGATGTAATCAGTCTAATATTCCCATGATAGTGTTCACTTACCTGAAATATTTGCATAGCAATCAGTTTGAAGATAAGTGCCTGGGCCAATTTAAACATGTATGTTTATAGGCCTACCGTTGTGCTTCTTGTGTCAATAATTTGGGAGAAATCGGTTAATTGGTTGCCGAGATATTTCATATATATATATATATATATAATTTTCTTATTTGGTGTTATCTTAAATGTTGGCAAAAAAGAGGTCCTTTATACTATGAACTTAGTAGATACTATCTGCATAAAAAGTTTAACTGAATTTGGATAGTTTGTTAAACAGATATGCTGCAATTGTTAAAATATTCATATGACCTCCGTTTGGAAAGTCAGTGTCTACCCCAATTAAATAATGTAATATATATAGCGTTATGTATCATTAATGATGTTCAAAATGTGGTCGGTATTAGTTGAATTGTTCCGAAAATTTGGGAAAAGTTTCAACTTTCTGAAATACAGGCAAAAAAAGGATCTGTGTATGCATATTTGACGTTTCTAATTAATACTGTTAGTGCACAAAAATTTTTTGATTTTGTTGAATTGCTATATAGATATAATATGCTAACCTAAATTATTTATTTTAGCTCCATTAAAAATAAGAGCTGCTTACCTCAAACATGTTAGTTTACATACTATACTGTAGCACTACTTGGGAATCGGTTGATGGTATTCGACATATGGTACAAAAATTCAGTTTTTTCATGTGACGATCTTCTTAAATGGAGGACAAAAGGTAATGCATTATAAAATTCCATTACTTTCGTAGATACTGCCATTACACAAAGTTAAGTTAATATCGGTTATATAAATTCGTATAAAGAGCACACTAAGCTAAAATGTGTTTGTAGTCGTCATTTTGAAAATAAGTCTCTGGCACAATTTAGACATATAAATTATTACGGCCTAACATAGTACAACTTTTTCGTCAAACTTGGTAGGAATTGGTAGATTGTATCTTGAAATATCACATACAAACTTTATATTTTCGTGTAGCGCTATCTGACAAAATGGCGGAGAAATGAGAATTTTTATAGATAAATTCGATTGTTACATATTGAGAGCATACAAGTTTATAACCTAAGCTGAATGTTCGTTCTTCGTGTCACAAATGTAACAAACTGGCCTACTCTAGTGCTACATGTTTGCCAAAATAAGCAGAAAACTGGTTTATTTTTCCGGAAATATGAAAAAAATAAATTTTTAATTTGTCTTGTGAAGGTATCTTGCAAGGTGGCGGACAAAAGAGACTTTTTGTGTACACAATTGATAATTGTAATTTATATTGTCAGCGTAAAAAATTATGTTGGATTTTATTACATTGTTTTAACGAAATAGCGTACTAAGCTAAAGTGAATATATGGCCTCCATATTTAAAACAAATCCTGACCTACCTAAATCTTACCTACCAGTTTACGTAAACTGCCGTAGCAGTACTTGTTTGCCAAATTTGGTAGGAAATGTTTAATTGTTTCCTGAGATATGACATAGAAATCTAATGTATTCCTGTGGCGTTAGCACGGAGCACAAAGAAAAATACGTGTTTGTTTATCTGATGCCTGTGACGTACACTTTCAGTGTACCAAACTTGGTACAAATGGGTCAAACGGTATGGCATGTATACCAACTAAACCTAAAATAATTGTGTGGTCGCCACTGAGAAAATAACTGCATATTCGATTTAAAGTGTTTACATCTACATGGCCTTCCACAGTATGACTTACTTACTTAACTTGGCTAGAATTTGGTTGAAAAGTTTTCCAGATATAACGTTAAAGATCTTTTCTGAAGTGACACTATCTTCCAAAATTGGCAACTAACAGTAATATCTATCTTTAGATTCAATGATTACATTATACATTGTGAACATACAAAATTTTGTTTAAATCGGTTGAATGGCTCCCGAAATATGAAATATCATCTTAAACATTAAAATGGTCGCCATATTGTAAGTAAGCGCCCAGTGTGGTCGAAAACAACAACAGTCAGATGTCCTTACTAATTACTATATGTGTTTCGTGTTTGGGGAAATTCGGTTCACGCGTTCAAAAATTGAAATGAGGACTCACACAGACACGTCCATCCATACACATGCATATACACAGACACCCAGAGAGGAAAGTGAAGTGATCTCAAAAGCCTTTCTTTCCTTCGGAAATTGGGAAAGTGGACTTATAAAACATATATTTGTATAATGCATATATACCTATAATACGTATATTTATAATACTGAATATCATTTTTATGTTATGTTGAAAATAATTCACATTGGGTAACGCATTTTAATGGAGATGATAATAGTAACTTATGCATTATTTCCTACTGTGAACTCGAGTAAAACGTCAACATGTTGGAGATTTAATATTCACTACAAGTCTCTCTATTCCTCCCTAGACAGACTTGTAGATTCTCTCCTATGTGCACGACGGATGTACACCTGTCTCGCAGGAGATAGGTTACTCCTCGATCAATGGTTCCCCATAGTGGCGTTTACTTTCTACTCCGGACGGACCGATGTTGAATAGTCATGCTCTCGTGAGCGCTGCTATTGGCTGGTGCCTCGCCAGGCCCGGCTCGACACCGAACAACAGCCTTTCCCATGCATCATACGTGATTGCACTCGTGCTGCTCCCCGCGGACTGCAGAGGAAACTCGTTCCATGTTCCCTGCTGTCCTCTGTTTTGGGGAGCTCATTCCGTTCTACTTTGTTAGCAAGACACCGTCATTACCAGATAAGTTCTCGGAGGTAACTGTTCTTAATAATGACTTCCCTTTTTATTAGATGTTACGTTCAATATTTTTTGTAATTCCTCAAATGTTTATGAAATATTCTGTATAACTTTAACGTTGGCATGTACCGCCTCACATTATTTGTCTGACATCCAAGTTAAACCATGGAATTTTTAGGAAAGTAAGTGTGTTGATAAAAAGTAAATGTGTACCTTCGACTGTATAGAAATTTAAACATTAATTTATGTATCTATAAATGTAAACATTACCTTCTTAATACAACGTGAAATGTAAGAACTATTTTTATTATCTTCCTGCTAACTTAACTGGTAGACTACATATCAGTGTGCACTGCAGCATATACACTACTCACAAAATGTTTAACATATTCCCCGTATCTGCACCTACGTGGAATCCGAAAGAATGAAATGACCAGCTTGTTCAGCTGACATGAACTGCATATAGAGTGCGTGGTGCTTCCTCGAATCAGAGATTTCAAATCATGCACAACCACCAGTGACCTTTCAGGCCTTAAAACAGACGCAATTGAGGAATGGGACAGTTCGCCTCAGGAAATGCAGATTGATCTTGTATTTGGCAGGCCTCGTCGGATACAAGAGTGCCTCAGGAATCGTGCAGATCCTACACGGCATTGACGTTTGTCAATACTTCTGAGAAGACCTTTGTTTTTATATTGAAAATAAGAAGAATCCTTCGTTTAAGTTGTTGTACAGTTTATGCATTTTGTTTGTTTCATACGGGGATGATGTCAACCAGTATTGTTTTTTGTATTCCACATTATGTGGTATTCGGAGTATAACATTAAATGTACAGTACTTTAATCAATAAAACATCCTGGAGTCCTATATATGCTAAACTTTTTGTGAGCAGAGAAGGTAATTATGGAGAGTGATTTTTCTTAAATGTTTGATTTCAGAAGTGTTTAGACTGCGAAATATAAGCTACATAATTTCTCGGAAATACCACGTTCTTTCGTTAAAAAAATAATAATGTTTGTGTAAAATTAAAAATACTAATAAGTATACAACTTCCAATCTGATTTATAACATATCTGCAGACATGCTCTTCGCTGCTCATGCATTTTCAGTCCCTTTCCCCCGACTTACTAGTTAAGTGGAGTTAAGAGTCATCCGTGGTTGTGTAACCTACGCTTTTAACAGTTTGCAAGGGTACCTTAAATATAATTACCAAAATCTGACAAATGTTTTTTATGATTGCGTAGGCCTAGTGGTAATGCATTAGTTAAACATATATCAGTAATAACATTCTATTTGTTTGAGCGTAAGTGAATATTGACACTGATCAGTTAGTTCATGAGCTTGCGGTATTGTTTCATGCTAAGAGCACCGAAATATTCCAAATTCACTGAAGATTCGGCAAGTATTTATGTGTGCCACCGTAAATTTTATATCAGAGGTCAGTATGCCCGAATAAATACTGCGATGTTGTCCAAATAATAAGTACAGGATATGCATATTTATAATAAACAATAAGGAAGACCGAGAAGAAAATGGATGGACTGCGTGAGAGAAGTTAAATGAAAAAGACATTTGGAACAGGGCCAAATGGAAGAGACTTGCCCGAAACGTGTCGATCCCACATGAGTGGGCTAAGACGAAGAAGAAGAATATGTATTGTGCGGAAGAGGCAGAACAGAGAGTGGTATTTGCTCCAAAACTGCTAACATCCACATGGCTATCTTCAGTTGTAAATATACGAAGCTCGGGGGCAATTAATGGTTTCGAGTCATTTTGGTGACCAAGTTTCGCATTTATTTCTGCAACATGAGCTTGAGAGAGGATAATTTTCTGATTCTGGTCTGCAACGTCACAAAGAACTGCTACGAATAAAGAGAGAGGTACTAGTTGAAATGAGAGGTTTAAGCATGATGCAATTCATCCGTTAGGAACAACGCGCATGACCATGTTTCACTATAATTTTTTATTTAATTACCTGGTGTATATTTATATAAGGACCACGTAAATCAAAATATTTGTATTGAAATTATTAAATTTTTCTTAATAAAGTACCGAAAAGTCGAACATTTCGGAAAATGGAGCCTAAGTTTCTACGCTTATAATTATCTCTGCCTACACTCTAAGAATCCCGAATCAGTGATATTGATCAGTGAAATAACATTCACTGAATGTCAGTTGATAAGCTACTGCAGACTGGCAAGTCAAGCACAATAACTAGGAACACGTTACTTAATAGCAGTGGAACTCTTGACATTAATTGTGAAACTCAAATTAATTAGTGAAACTAAGTCACCATAATAATGATTTATCTGGCATAGATTATTACTCCCGCAATTTTCACTCGTTTCATTGATTTGGCTCCGTGCTCACTGTTATAAATTTAGAGTGTACTTAATCACGTGTAATATGATCTATATCATATACACAACATGTTAATTAAGTATCAAGGATACTTAACATCAGTACTCGAATATTGGTAACCTGAATCTATTTTAAAATAGGTGTTGATGTTTTTGCGAACACATTTGTGTTTGTTCGAGAGAAAATAATACTAACATTTATAATTGGCAAAAACATCCATATCTATTTTAAATTAGACTCAGGATGCCAGAACCCGAGTACCCATTGTTAAATATTCTTGATACTTAGGTAACATGTTGTGTGTATGTTACAGAAATCTTGACATGTTATTTATTCGGCAATGTTAAATAGGTGCATAGAAATTTTGGGTTACTATGTTCCGTAATTTTCGACTTTTCGGTGCTTTATTTAGAAAACTATAACAATTTGACTACAAATATTGACATTTAAGTGGTGCTTATGTAAATCTTTCAGAAAATTAAATTAAAAATTATCGTGAAATATGGTCTTAATACGTTGCACAAGAGAACAGCGTGGTTCCACTATTGAAGAAACAGTATATTTCGTTACTGTTACGATGTCTATCTTCACAGTATGTTCATCATTCCAGGGGAACTGCTGCTTGTTACCATTGACGTGTTCATGAAAAGAATTATTTTAATAACCATGAAATTTTACAAAAATTCTTATACTTTAAGTGCTTGAAGCTTTATTGTCTAATGACCATAGTGTTTTACATGATATTTGCTCACAACACCGAAGGCGTAAATGTATGTTTGTGCCTCAAGGTAAGCATGTACACAATAACTCAGAATGATTTAATGCATATCTATAATAAAAGGTTTCTTCTGAAGTAGTGAACAGCAAATATTGCACAACCTTGGGTCCTAATCTAAAGAGTTACGGAACAATTCGACACTATTACTCATAAATTTTGATATCACAGTGAAATTTTTAAAATAAAGAGTGATTTAAAAAGTTAGGCTAAGTCATATTAAATTTAAATGTGTATATAATTAATTGTATAGATTTATGTTTAAAATTGACAAGAACTACTGCATGAAGAAAATAAATTGAACAAAAAAACATTCTTAGTTTCAAAATACTAGCAACAAAAATTTAGTATTTTTGATAAAAATTACTACTTACACAATTATGTAACTGTGAATATTACAAAGATGCCCAAGCTTACGATCTTGTTTGCCTTAAATGGCAATAAAGAAGAGGTTCAGTAAGTGGATATTGAAAAGCTTTCCACCAGGTATAAAAATAAAAAATGCAACATACGAAACAGTGAATGTCCATGTGTGGCTCTAGTGACATAGACAAGTAATGCTAACAATTTAGAAATGTAAGGAAAGAGTTTATATTGCACATTGTTGTTTGGTAATTACAAAATAGGAATAAAAAAAATTTTATATTCTGTGTATTATGAATACTAAACTTTCAATGAGGCCCTAGAACGTAGACATCACAACTTTCCCTGATGCACTGACACCATTGCTGTAGATGTACTAGTATTTGAAATACGATTTTTTTTCAAAGAAACTATTCAACATTCGTCCAATGTGCTGATCTACGAAAATAACCCACACATCAAACGAGCATTGTTGAGTGTTTTCAAGATGTCACGCGCATTAGAAACACCATTTAAGTGCACTCCAAAATGGATAAAGACGGCATTTTCAAAGCGTTGTATCCTCAAAATGTACGCGTCTGATACACACAAAACTACTCAGAGGCCCTGCATTGAACCTTCCTACCGATTTTCTACAAATAAAATCATAGGGTCATACCTGAAAAGCGCTAGGTAGGCGAGAGCTTTAACCCTTTCAGTAAAAACTATATATATATATATATATATATATATATATATATATATATATATATATATATATATATATATATATAATTGTAGGCGTTGCAACAAACAAATCTGTACTGATATCCAGATGGCGCTTTGTCTAACATCGGAACCAGTAGACATCAATCTGTGCTTTATGTTACTGGAGCTGTGGTTTATGAGGCTACAAAACATGGTATGTTCTGCTATGTACAGTGCACACTATACATACAAGCCACGTCATATGCAACGTTCCAGATAGAGGATACTGTAACTGATAGGGTTAAGGATGGTCAGGAACTGTAAAGGATTCGGTTATGGACATAATTATGGGACCATTCGAAGAACTCGCCAGTGGTAATTTCGGAAAATCATGCAACCAACATCAGTATGGTTGGACCGAGAGCTGACAGTGAGTCAGCATGAAGGATTCTAGCTCATAAAAGTTGCATTTAAAACATCGTCTAACGGAGATTGTCTCGAACCAGCAGTAATCCAATAACTTGCCTGTGAGAATTACATCTGTGTCTGTCAATATAAAATCTTAATACGCAGAGCTGTGTTTAAAGTAGTGGCTGAAATACGATACTGGAATGTCAACAAGCAAAAACAGAATCCGTGGCTTTCTGCAGTTCATTTAAATCCCTCACAAGCTATTTAGTAACAATAAATCATTCAGGTTAGCCAATTCGTTGGTAGTACACTCTCACCAAATAAAGAATAATGTATAAATCACGAAATCGAAAAATTTAACTTAATATGTCTCGTAATGTGCAGAGCTCTAAGAAACAAAGAAAGAAAGAAATTATGAAAAAACTTACAAGACCTTGACAGTACCAAAACGCCTGTATGAAGCTGAATAGTGGGTTCTTGACAAAAAGACAAAAAGCAGAATCCAAGCTTCGATGATGAGATTTCTTCGACCTTTCATGTATGAGAGAGGAATAGAATGGGAAGCAAAGACATAAGAAAATCGCTCAGTAGGTCTACATACCGGGTGATTGGCAATATCTTGAAATACTGTGAGAATAGAAGATACAGTGTTTAGAAGGGATGAGAGAGAAGCTGCTGCCTAGCATGTTATACCTGAAGTAACCCGGAGATATCAGTAGTGTTGGTGGACGGATGAAACGATGGAAAAACCAGCACTTAATCAAGTCTGAAGTTCGCAAGAGGGCAAAGTGCCTAATGCGCACAGAGAAAATCATAAAGTTGCAGGTATCAAACAAGTTTACTTGAAAATTATTTGGTTTATTTGGCTAATCTATTGTTTCTCTAAATATCTGCCTTCGCTCCCGTGAAACAAATAAAGTATTTATAAATAATTGTTCTCCCAACATCTTCTACGCGTATTCAGTTCACAAAAAAATCTTCTAACTATTTTAAACTAATCAGTTTGGTTGTAGTAGCCATTATAAACATCAGGATACAGTTAATCTGATATTTGGTTGTAGTGAGCAAGCATTTGGGTAACTGGAACAATCCGATGGTCATTATTACAGAAATTTTGGATGCAACAAAATCAGCTTGGTCCATTATCTCGTTGGCTGAGCCGCAATCGCGCCATTTGATTGTCTTCGTTTGAAAATACGAGTGGAAAGTTACTTAGTGATTATCGTGAGAGTTAGGATAAAAGCTGTGTTTGATGGTTATTTACTATAGCTTAATAAATATATAAACAATACCAATGAAACTTGCCGGCCTCCCGTTGCGCAGTCGGTTGGTGTGGCGTCGGTCTGGGATGCAGGAGGTCCTGTACTCGACTCCCCGGTACAGTATGGGTGTTAGTTTAAGTTAGGTCATAAGTTAGTTTTTAAGCCGTCCCTTGATAAGCCTTCGGACATAACAGCGGTGCACGGTAATAAGCACTCTACAATGCCATCATTGAAACAAGTTCAACAAGGGGTAAAAAGGTAAAGCAGTAAAACTTGGAAGAAATGTTAACCCACATATCCTGTATTAGAAACGTATCTACTTACAAACATTCCAGCCCGTCAGTGTTCACTTTAGCCGATATATCTTCATTCCGATGCAAAATATCCTGTTTCGAAATGTGGTCTGGTTTTCACTTTATTACTTTGTGATAACCGACAATGTGGCAACTTGATGTAAAAATTATGATAACAAATTTAGATTTCATATTAATTTAATTTATTTAAAAAATTTATAAAATAAAATATTTTTTAATAATAACTTTAATAATAAAAGCGCAATTTATCAGTTTCAGCAACGAAATATATAATGGCCCTTATAAATACAAACAATTAATTTGGTTGCTTTAAGTAGACATTTTTTAATTCAACAGTGTCTTGTTCTCAATACAGTTCAGGAGAAGAAAGATTACTAAGCAGAGATTGGTAAGAGTGTAGGAAGAGGAGATTGTTGGGAGGTCTCATCGTTATTCCTGCCAACCACAGCAAGAGAAGAGCGTGGGAGTCGCTCCTACCTGCATATCAGAGATGCTGGTCATGTACCACGTCTTCTGGGCACCGGCCAACGCTCTCACGGATGTCTGTTTGCGAGCTGATGCTTCCGGTAGCTTCCGGCTTGGCTCCACCAGCCCGCACATACACTCCAGCCGTCCATCTTTCTAACTACATTTCTCTTAAGAGGGCACAGCACATAAATAAACACTGAACATTGATAAAAGACTTCAGGTTTTCCGTAGTGAATACAGAATTTCCAAGAAACGGTAATCCTACGTGAAATGAATAGTATTAGGATGCAAATTAAGGATAATCTGACACTCTGTGGCACGTATAATAATTGCCAGGCGCATGGGCGCCATTTAAGTATAATATGTAGGTGAAAGTGAGAAGAGATTATACGCGGAACTATGCGTAAGCAAGACAGCTCCACAGTTGGGAAGCCACTGAAGTACATATGTAGGTGAGAATGTGTGATCTGCGACGTACATGCAGATCGCCAAATAATGTGTTATTGTGAAGCACGAATATTCTCCACCGGTGTAACCATGGTGTGTAGGTGTGATCGAGTACAGAAGAACACGTTCATGCCTGTATAAGGTCTTACCCTCGTAGTCCTGAATTTCTGGGAGTTGAAAAAAGCTAACTTCCCTTAATAAGCATAAACGGGACACAAATACTAAGAACAATAGAAATTCTTCACTACCAGCAACGCTACAATAACAACGTGCCCATAGGTGAAGCATATGTATAAAAATATGTTTTACTTTAAGCAGTGGATTCAGATCAAAACTATATTCCCAGGATATAAAGAGCAACATATTTAGTTCACCCCAGCTTTTAGCAAAATACCAATCTTACTAAGCAATCAGGCACCTGGCATCTAAAAGTCCTAAACACTACCAAATAAAATTATAATTTAGAAAAATTAAATTCTGGTTACAAATTGTCACACAACACTGAGTTACTATATTTGCCTTTCTTGAATCTTAATTAAATCTGTAGAACAAAAGAAAACTTTTTATCTGAGGGTATTCGTAAGGTTATTGACAGGAAATTCTGATTAAGTTGTACACAGTCAAATATGTCTCAGCTTCACCTCCGGAGCAAAAGACAACTGTCTAAATATATGAAACACGTGCCATTTATTTTGCAGTTTCTACACTATAAATACTCAAGATCTTGTTTTGGGCTTCAGCGGACTCCGGGGGCTATAATCCTTTTTTTGAGTGAAGTCTTGCACGTAGATGTCATCTTTTTACTATAAGTTAGACGGATTAAAATCTCCGGCCCTGGCTGCCCTCTATGACGGCTTAACAAATCAAGGTGGAAACCAGCTCCTTTCACGATAATTAATTTCTCACCAAAAATTCTAAATTTAAATTAACGTTGCTGAGATAGGACTTATCTCTTAAGCGTATTCAAAAATCCCCCGTGACGATGACGTCATGCGTAGTTGCACACTTAGGTGAACTATAAACATTACTAACACGTAACAGCACAATGCTAATAATAAATTAAAATATGCTGCATTTGAAAATTATAAATGAAACACAAAAATAACAACTCAGGTCGAATTTATATTTAGCATCTCATAAAATTAAGTATTATGTTAAGGTATATGCATGTAACCGAACCAGGTTTTGAAAATATTGGTACATGCCAATATGACTGGCAAAGAAATTTTAAAAAATTTTTTATTTTTATTTGCACTCTTATGTATGTGTGCGAATACTAAAAATCTTATCCGTTTTACTAAATTACAAGCTATTAGCCAGTTTTCTCATTGTATGAACATCGCTATTGGCACAGTACCGCCAACTTAGCATACCATCATGTCCCCTCATGGTGACATGGTACTAATTGTGCACACATTTATGATACCTGTTAATTTTGCCCTGCTCGATTATATTCGTTGTAATTAACGTGAAAAAAATCTTCAAGGGTATAACTACTATCTGTAAGTATTTATTTACTATATTTATTTGTGCACATAATGTTGTCAGCACTGCTAGAATCTTTATTAGTTTCATATACAACAATATCATAGATTTCATCACAATTATCATTGCAGTAATTACATAAGAGTATTCTTGCTATGAAAAAAATATATATAGTATATTGTCTTCAATTGAAATACTGGTAGCAGTGATAGGTGGTTATGCTGGTAGCATGTCAGATAATACAAATTTAACCTTCCAATTACTAGCAATAGGTTCATTAATTGCATTAAAATGAATTCCTGTGTTAATGGCTAGTTGGTCGACCTGAAAGGATTTAAATTTCATCCAATGGATAGGTATGGTGGTATTTGCCTGCGTTTTTTAAGGTAAGCACGTATCGCACAGATACGCCGCTTGTATTACTATTTTTCTCTTATATTTCAAATGACAACCGCAAGGGAACTGTCATTATGTGCTTGGTCAGAGAGTTAACTTTATTGGGTGATCCGTTTGTACATACCACTACCAAATATGTTTTAGCATTTGTGACAACATGCTGTTGTGGGAGTATATATTTAATTATTAGAGCACTTTCATTTTTACACACAAACTTACAGTGATGTAACTCGTGAGTGTTGTTTAATAATGTGGCTGCTTTAATGTATTTGTGCCTGTTTGTTAGCATACTTTACTTAGGAATGTGATAAATGTTTTCATTGTTTTCTGGTCTGTTACCTATCACTCAAATCTCATGTGTTTTATCCTCTAGTGCAACTGTTACCTTTTCATTTATCATATAACACATCTGATTTTAATAGTTGTAAGGAGTGGGGCTAATACTTTGAATTTTCCATCTGCTGTAATCTGTTGCAAAAGGTACCTGAACTTTGATAAGCTTTTGCATTGTAGAAATTATTCATTGAGTAATGGGGCTTAATTAGTGGTATGTTGTATACAAGAGTGCAGCATAGATGTCTGTTGACCCCAGTAGACTCCGATGTAGGTTCGGTACATTGTCCATGGCTGTGTGACCTGTATATCACATAGACTTAGGATGACAATTGCTGTGTTCCATCCTCGCATTTCACCTGCAACCTGAAAAACTTAAAGAATCGCATGTTAAATCTAATTTCTTTACTATTATTTTACTTAACCACGTGTGCAGTTTTAACATGTCTAGTGCACACAGTGTCATATTGGTTTTTACCTGATTTTGCTACATGTATAAGTAAGGTAGATGGACCCAGATTTTGTTCTATTAAAAATGGTCCCATATATTTATATTGAAGACTTTTACGCCATGCATGATTTTTCATCCACACAAAGTCTTATATTTTAAATCTATTTATTTCATGTTGTCTGTCAAAGTAACATTTCTGAGCCTATTGGTTTTGAACTGAGTTGAGCCTTGCCTGCTCCCTATTCCTCTGTAATTGGACTTCCCAATCAGCTGACCTTACACAGAAAATTTTCCGAGTGCGACATGTATAAGTTTTACACCTCCCTGACTGTGTAGCATGTAAAATGGCATGTAATTATTACTCGTGTTCGCCATTGTGTTATAATCAAATTATATGTAGTGAAGGTATATATCCCATTTTTCTGGGATATTGTGCGTGTACGCGGTTATTTGTTGTCCAATAACTTTATTCATATTTTCTACTAAGTTATTGCAGGCTCGGTTGCATGTGCAAGTTTTTAGCATTTCTATTTTGAGTTGCTTTAACATTGTAGTTATCGGCTCGTTATTTAATTATGTCTCGTTTTCAGTTCATATTTGCTCTGGGCAACCGTATGTTAATATTACCTCCTTAATAAACTCATTGCACAAGGAAGCACCTCAGTTCTGTACTGTCTTTGCAATTACGAATTTACTTTCAAATTCTGTCATAAGTAATATAAACTTATTGACTTGCTTGAATTTTTTAATTGGGCCTTTGGCATCCAAAGCCCGGATTTTTGAAAGTGGGGGAAAGTCAATTTATTGCAACTGTCCAGTTGATTTTTTATTGATAGGTTTGTTTTATGACAAATTTCACAATGTTTAACATACTGTGTAACATCGAATGCATTTTGTCCCGATAGAATTCCTGTCAAATTTTCGCTAATATTGTGTATGTTCCGAAGCGGCTATCTACCAATAAAAATCATGGTAAGCCATAATTATTTCTATTTAATAGTGCTTGGGCACTATGGTTAAGTGTTTTTCACCTGCTGGTGTACTCACTCTTTAATAAATCTCCCCATTTGCTGCGCTGTCATATCGCGTAGCAAGTTTATGATATTTGGCTTCTGCATTTTGTGGCTCTAACCAAGCTGTTTTCAACTTTGGTATGTGTTCATCATTTTCATACTCTCTCTGAAATGGCGAATTTGTAGATGTTTGAGATGCTAATAGATTTAATATGTCAGTTTCATTTCCAATGTGGATAAATTCATCTTCATGATTTTATATTGGAATGAATAATGTTTGTTTTGATTTAATAATTCTCACTATTTGTATATTGAGTACAGGCTATATCACGCTGTATTTGATTATATCATTTCAAACCTTCATGAATTAATGCGATACTTACACCATATATTTCTGCTGTGTCTTTCAAAATTTGTTTTGCCATTTTACCTTCTTAATCTGATAAAAACCTTGTGTTCGTAGCTGGATCTAAAGTTCTTGTTAGTCCAAGAAGTGAGTTTTTAAATTCAGCATAATGGTATTTTACATATTTCGTCACACTTTGCATTATTTCATGTTCCTTTTATTGTTTTGAAAAATAACCTCGGTGAATGTCTTACATAAAATCTGTGAATTTGGGACAGGGTCATTTACCTTATATTTTTAATTATGTATGGTAAGTTCTCTAGTTTGTGCTGTTCCTACTGTGGACGTCCTACTTAAGGCATCTGGAAATGTGTTTAGCTTACCCTAACTATCTTGGCCTCAAAATCTTATTTTCCATTAAAGCAGCTGCCATTTTCTGAATTCTCAGATTATTTTCTGCCATGCCCTTTAATTATCTTAAACTAGCATGGTCAGATTCTATAACAAATTTTCCTACCATACAAGTACTGTCTAAAGTATGTGCAGAAATATTTAATAGCACCTTGTTCCCTCTCTGTTGCTGAACACCTAACTTCATTTGAGGAAAGTTTCTTTGGTGCAAAAGCCACATTGTTTCTGGTTTTGTCTTGGTTCTCCTGCATGAGAAATGCCGCTATAGCCGTTTGCGAAGCATCGCATGCTAAAATGGTGGTTTTATTCTCGTCAAATTAGTGTAGAATGGGAGCATTCTGTAGCACTATTTTAAGCTCTAGAAATGCTCTATGCTATTTTCTCCATTGAAAAGTGCTATTACACTTTGTTATCTCAATTAACGGTTTAGCTTTAGCTGCATAACTAGGTATATACTTACTTAAGTATGAAAATGTTGCAATTCGCTTAAAGACTTCTATATTATCAGGACCTGTCTTAAATCTTCCTTGGGTAATTAGGTGAGCTAGTATTTTTATCTGTTGTACAAAATTGTATTTGTTTAAATTGGCTTTCATATTAAATTTCCTTAGGCTTTCAATTTTTAAAATATTTTCTTGGTGTTCTTCAATTTTTTCTCATAATATGAAAATATTGTCAGTAACGTTATATAGTTGCTGACATTTATGAATTTTTGCAATATTTTGGAATATTTAAGGAGAAAATGAAATTTTAGGAAAAAAGGAAATATTAAACGAAAAATTAAATATTTCAAGGAAAAAGGGAAATTTTTAGATAGAAAGGAAATTATTAATTAAAAAATTGCTGCTGGGGAACTAAAATATTAAAATATTTTTTAAATAAATTTTGAATAATACGTTTTTTTGGAATTTTTGGAATTCTTAGTGAGTTTTAAAATTTTTATGTCAAAGGTCACTTGTCAAGGTCAGCAAAATTTCTGAGTCACCAGTCATGATCTCCTGGCTTATAGTCACGAATCCTCCTCTCCTGCTCTGGGGAAAAAAAGGAAATTTTGATGGAAAAAAGGGAAATTTAAAAGAAAACTGAAATTTTCAGGAAATGTTTAGGGAAATTTTGTTGATTTTGAGGGAAGAAAGGGAAATTTCGAGCGAAAAAAGGGGGAAAAGGGAATTTCCACATGGTGGTCAGCCGGCGCCTGGAGCATGTCCCAGGTCCCGTTCTCCCAGCTTCGGCATATCCCTTGTACTAATGAAATATTCCAAATTAAACTATATTATCCTATATAATGAGTAGACGATCTCTGTATGTCTGTCTGTTTTTAATACCTCTAAGTCCCTTGAAACTCAACAGAAGTTCTTTAAATTTTGCAGAGCGAATTCTCAGGGTAAAATACAGGTCAAGTTCAAATTTCAGCAAGATCAGATTATCAGATTACACAATCATTACCTTTTACCCTAAATACTCAATTTCTTATTACTTTTTTCACTATGAAAATATTGCATACAGGTATGAAGGTAATGGAATATCATTTTTGTTTACTTTACATGTCTCGCTTCAGTGCTGAGTTAATTAAGTGGACCAACAGTGGCTCAGTGGATAGAGCGATACCAAGTGGGGTCTTAGAGGCTCAGTGGATATAGAGATTCCAAGTGGGGCTGCAGTGACTCAGTGTATAGAGCGATTCCAAGTGGGGCCCTAGTGACTCAGTGGATAGAACTATGTTAAGTGGGTCCGCAGTGGCTTAGTGGATTGAACTATATCAAGTGGGGCCGCAGTGGCCAAGTGGATAGATATATATATCAAATGGAGCCTTAGTAGCTCATTAGATAGAGATAATCCAAGTGGGACCGTAGTGACTCAGTGGATAGAGTGATACCAAGTGGGGCCACAGTGGTTCAGTGTATAGAGAGATTCCAAGTGGGGCCGCAGTGGTTCAGTGGATAGAATTTAATAAGTGGGGCCGCAGTGGTTTAGTGGATATAACTTTATCAAGTGGGGCCTTAGAGGCTCAGTGGATAGAACTGTGTTAAGTGGGCCGCAGTGGCCAAATGGATACGGAAATATTAAATGGGACCGTAGTCGTTTCAATCTTGAGTTAATTTCGCATCATATCATTATTACTTACATATATATTTGCAATTTTTTTTTTTCAGTCTTTGTATGATAACCAAATTTTTTAACATGGTAACTGTTCTAGCCCCGTGACAGTACAGAAAAAAAAAGTCATGGGCTGGGTTACCTAGTGCGTATAACAACAAAGACGCAGGTTCTTTGTTATGCTTTGTATTCTCGTCCATTGGGAATAATTCCCAAGGATATTAGTTTTCCAGAAAGTAATTATGAGATCTGTCTTAATCCGAACAATGTGTTAAACGTTGTTCTCCTAAAGTATTTGTACGTTTATGAATATAAAATGAGTGCAAAATTTGTAAATATGATGTTTTAGCTAATATAGTGCATAAAATAGTTCTCGCACTTTTCTGCTTTTTTGGCCTGTGCAAGTGTGATTTGGACCAGTGTACACCGTCTGGCAGGAAGTATTTTGCGCCTCCGAGGCTTAGCAGCATGGGAATGCTAAGGGCGACCTAAATACATACATCGAGTATCTGGTCGCCTTTACGCACGAGGTACTGAAACTTTCAGTAATGGCCGTATAATCTAGGTTACAAAAATACAACGTTATGTTTCTCTCCTTGTACTAAGTAGCATGTATTGGAAATTTTATACATAACTATTACAAGGAAACTGTACTGCTATGTAGAGCATTTCGTACAGACATTAATATTTTCAATTTCGTGCAGCAGATTTTGTTTCTCGGTGAGGTTCGCAGTTATTTTAACAGGAGCGCATAATTTGTTCGTACAAGCATCTGATAGAAGTGACAGAACAGTATTTGATGGAACAGGTGCTTTGCAGGAAAATTATTTGAAAGAATAGGCATTTAACAGTAAATTCTACCAAACTACGTATCGAACTAATCAAGGTGTTCCTAAAAGAACATTCTAAAACCTTTTATATAAAAATATACAAAAATTTTTTATTTCCTCACTTTTTAATGTTAAGGGTTGTGTAGCCCTTAACGGAAAAATCAAACCTTTGCAGCATTTCTCGTTTGACTGCCTATGGGCGTATGTCAATTACAAAAAAATTAAATTTTGTGTGGTAATACTATAAACGTGATGTAAATAGTTCCCTAATGTAAATGGAAAATTACAAAACAACATTGTATATAATAATTGCCAGTAGCACCATATTTTATATTATTAAACTTCGTCATAATGAAGAACTCTTAAGACATTAGGGTACTTACTTTCACAACCGACCCATATACGTATGTAGGATACCGCCATAAAAGTAGCTTAACCAAAGAGTTTCGTTGAAAACACAAAACTGCCATCTGCGTGTACGTTGATAATGTATGTAAGTTAGTTCTGGGATGTCATTGGTTTTAATGGCGTTGTTCCAGGCTCACTGTTTTTTTTATTATTATTGTCTAATATATTGCCTATTTTATTATTATTATATTATTTTATTTATGACTAATTTATATTCTTATTATTTTTGCAATTGTCTCGTCAAAAGATACTATTTGATGCACATAAATCACACACAATGTGACTTTTAGTGGTATGCAAATGGTCATTTCTATTATATCATAAATATAAATAGAGGCAGTTAATTGGTTACATCTTTATATACATATATACACACACACACACGTCTTTGTCAAGGTATTTTATTTAATACCTATATTTTAAATAATTTGTTTTGGAGTTCGCCAATAAAGCGTCTGGCGTCCGCCATTTTGATTACTTCGTGACGTTACCTATCCTGTGTACACCCGTAGTGTCAAGCCGAATCCAATGATATCTTATTTTGTCAAAATCGTTCGGGCTGTAAGTGGAACTAAAAATTACGACTGCATTGGCCAATACCTACCGACACGAGAAAACATTACCCTACTTTTGGCTTCGCCGTAATCAGGTAAAAAATAATAGTTATATCAGTGGCATAGCACACTCTTTTAGAAAGGGAATGCCTGTTAGTACAAGTACCTACTTATTTTACTTAGACTAGAATTTCAGAGTTCTGTAATACGTTTTGAGTGTAGCAGCAACAGAATATTCTGTTCGGTTATTACAAACCTAGTAGTTGTTGGAACAATCCTAATATTGTTGAAGTATTTCTGTTGTTGATACTTATGTATCTGTATTGTAGTAGGAACGCATTGCTCTGGTGTAGCAGCGATGTGTACAGTAATAAATGCACTCACACACTAAATGTTCTGTTAGTATTACTACATATGCCAACAATATTTAAATAGTATCCAACCCACTAGTTGGCTGCCCCTATTTAAATAGTCAAGATGGTTTCTACAACAACTTTTTCTCAGCGCAGATATCTTTGTAAACTGATATACAGTTCGTTTTTTTTTTAATAACGAACTTTCCATAAATATCACACTTAAACTCCGTAAAAAAGCAATTTGTTTTGTGTGTTTCCTACTTATAAAAAGGATTAAGATAAAAACCAAATTTTCGTTATGTGAGTGTTAACCAGTTTATAAAGGAATTTAAATACTAGAATTCATAAATATTTTGTCTTGGAGCAGGTTTTCAACACGTCGGGATATTAGCAGCCCGGGACTCTTACTGCCCCACTACAGAAAGTCACACGGTCTAGACCTACCTCTTAACCCGTTCGGTCACGAATTAATTTGTAAGCTGAGGTGTTGCAATCGTATAATATTTCGGCGTGAACTGTACTTCTGTCTAGTGTACTTTTTGTAACCAATAAACAACGTGCTGATGGGTCAAATCTGTTACAAACAGCCATTCATAAACAAGAAGCGTGGAAACTTTCACAGACCAGATGACTCGTCTGGAAGACTCTCAATAAATACTACACTGATTCCTCGCTGTGTACAGGACTGGCCATTGATCTCCTTCACGTGCAACATGTGCGCGATAGTCGGCTGGGCGGCTTAACGTGTTAACTAGGTTTTCCAGATGTACATACAGATCTACCCAGAACAATTCCTATTTTGCTAATTTTGTTCTGCTTACTGTTCTTATCTGTAACAGTACGGTCAATGTTCCAATATATAAGATCAACTGCACGACCTAGCAAAAGTAAAAGCGATTACGTATTAGTGAACGTATCATCATTTGAAAAAAATGTGTATTATTTTCAAACACGCGCATAGCATTCAAATAATACAATTTTCACATTCCCAAAAAAAACATAATAAAATTAATGAGAAAACTGCTAGGAGGCTTACATGCAGAAGAGCGCAGATAGATAAATTTTACCACGCATGACACATTTCTGACACATTAGACACTTATGTCAATTCACTTACCGTAGAGGACTGAACAGAACTGTAAGCCAATATAAGAGAAACTTCCCTTGCTTTAAACAACATACGGACAGAACACTGACACTTGAGAATAATTGGAGAAACAAGCTACTGTCAACTCTACAAATGAAATGCTGTCCATCTGTGAAGTGAAATTTTAATATAAAATGCCTGGGCGTGTTTCAAAATATTTGACTCAAAACTTTGATATTAGGGAGATCTTTAGCAGCATTACAACGTTCACCTATTTGGCTGTTGCAAAATGACAATATCCTTAAGCTATCAGGCATCTGGTGATTCAAAATCTTAAAAGGTGCCAAGAATGTCTAGTGTTCTTCAATAAAATGTAGTTCTTAAACAGTCGTAACACTCACACAAAAATTCTAGGTTAATTTCCTGGCTTTATGAAAATTATTAGTCTGTTGAGAAAAGATCTTAACCTGAAGTTCTTCGTGGTAAAAGTTAGGAAGGTGCCTGATGAATGTTCAATGTCAACTTATTCCTTAACTTCACCTCAGGAGAATAAAAATATTCATTACAAAAAATGGAAACTCATTTACCGTATTTCAGCAGTTCTCGCTCCTTATTTGCTCTTAGCCTTCTTCTTTTGAGCATCTGCTCACTGTGTCGGCTATAATTCAAATACTGAGCAACATTTTTTCCGCTAATGCCGTCTCTCAAACTCTTAAATATACAGCTATTGCACCAGGGATCAGCAACTCTGGCTGCCCTACATAACGATGACAGAAACAAGATGGAGACTAGGTACTTTCATTATACACAAATTTTCCCTCATCATTCCAAATTCAAATTAGTACAGAAGGTACAGGGTTTGCTAAGCAGGCTATTAGAGCTGCTGCAAAAAAACATAATAAACAAAACAGAAAATTAATAAGACTGAAGAAATTACATTAATATCTCATAAATATAAATATTGCGTTAAAATCAGTATATTAATAAACAAATGTGTGAATTATGCACGTAACATTCTCTGTCAATACGAATGTCAATTCTATTCAAAATAGCAATTCGTCACAATATTTTCATGATCAAAAGTTCGAATATAATATACAAGGAATTTTAAAATCAAATACATTTAAAATTTGGCTCTATTTAGTACCTACATATATCGGCATAAAAGTTTTGTCTATTAATATGCCTCTTCATGTATAAGACATTGGTTAGTTTAGGATGCATCGAGAATGCAATCTCGCCACCACATGTATGGATTTTCATTTTGGAATATATGGCAACCCTCTTTTTAACATACTAGTAGAGAAAATTTAAGTATAAAAATGTTTCTGTTTCTAATCATGTTTGAGTATTTGTAGTGTAATTAACTGTTGCGGGTGGCTCGTAAATATTTTTTTGTTCGGAAGAAAAGTTTCAAATGGAGTGAATATCTTAAATGTCACAGGAACGGTAATTTTCTAGCTACAGAAGCGTATAACGTATCGTGTATAGATGCTCGGCGTTGTTCGCTACTGTAACATGGAGATGCTAGAAATATGAAGAGTTTGTGCATTCTGTATGTACGAAATTCCGTCCCGTTTTGTGTTTTGAATTAGTCTGTATTTACTTAATATTTCCGTAAAAATGTCCATGTATATGCAGTACACCCAAACCACACTTTCTCGAAAAATTTCACTCTCTGTGTAGAGGATTCTAACCCATCAAGGCAAACACAGTGGCGAGAGTGAAAACACAGGAAGTATTTTGCCAACCTCTAACTGTTAAGTGCTTGTGGATGAAAACCTCCGGTTCTTTGTCACCCAAATGGACTATCATCAAGCTAGCTTTCTCTGAAGTGGTGCAGGGACAGTAGTTTCCGCTCATTATGGTGGAGCAAAACTTTGCAGGAAGGAACCGGATTGGTGTTAACAGGACCTTCCTGCTTGACAGCTTTCAGGCGACTGACAAAATAAGAAACGCTTGAAAACTTGAAAAATTCGCTCAGGAAGAAAGCAAGTTACGGATGTTGGAAAGTAAGAACAATAACAATATATATTTATACAAAAGTGTTAATTTTCTGATATTTTATAAAACATAATTTTGAAGATCAAACTTCTTTTGGTTTTATATTTTTCCCCTGTTATTCTGAATCTGAATTGTACTGGTTTGGCAAAATGTAAATAATTAAAAACCATCTCACATGTAGAAAATAAATAAGTACTTTTCATAAAACGAAAGAGTTGAATCAACTTAAAACATTTGAAATCATGCACATAAAAATTAATATGTTTAAAAAAATTATTAAATTTATTGTTTCGCTTATTTATAGGGGTCCCAGAATATTTGTAAAGAAACGCTCGAGTGAATACTATTAGAAGATAAAGCAAAAGATAACTTACCTCGAAACATATGCACAGATACACAGAAATTGTCATATGTTTTCGAAATTATTCCTTTTTTTTCGTGTATTTGCTTACGTGTCCTTAATATTTTTAATACACCTATCTTTTTATTAATATATTGTGTCATATTTTAATATATTGTGAGCTCAAGTAATAGTAAATCCTGATGTATAAAGGATTATTGTATTTAAAAGTGGGATTTTTCTAATTTTTGTTATAAAATATTTGTAAGATATATACATATGTATGCATAATTCGCTGAAACTTCGCAAACGTAGAATATTTTATTCGTTGACATTCTTGTTCACAATTTTTTAATCAAATGTTTAAAAATAACGCCATAAATGACGTCTCGGCTGTTTCTCAAAATGTGTCATAGATCACAGCGTTTTACACTTGCGTGACAGCCTTTGTTCACCATGCATGGACGTAGAGGAAATTAAATGCTTAATTCGTACAAAGATCGCACAGTAATTTTTTGTGGTTGTATTTTAAACTAAAGATTTTTTGTAAAAGATTGAACATATGTACATTTGTAAACCATTCAAATATTAATTTTAAATTTTAAATGCACTTCTTAGTTATTTATAAAATAATCACATTTTATAAATAATATAAAAGCGCATTTAAAATTTAGAAAATTTAAATTTGAACGATTTACAGATCTAAAAGCATTCAATCTCTAACAAAAAATATTTAGTTGGAAATACTACTACATAAAATGACTGAGAGATCTTTGTCCCAATTTAGCATTGAATTCCCTATATGCCCATGCATGGCGAAGAGTGGCCTTAACATAAAAGTACCTTAATTTGGTTAAATTGAACTTTTATTTATATTTTATATAAAAATTATGAATTTTAATTTTAAATTTGTAAGAATAAGAAATTAGAGAGAATATGTGTTTTGGTAATGTCTAGTAAGAAATAGTTTTTGATTCTAAATATTGTTGCAAAATCCCAGAGGGTTGTATCTGAGGTTTAATATTCACTACAAGTCTCTCTATTCCTTCCTAGACAGACTTATAGATTCTCGGTTACCAGGTTACCAGACAGACGCAGTAAGTACTTCTCGAGGGCATGTGCGTCGAGGTCACAACCCACTATTTTTAAGAGTGTTTTTAGTTTGTTTTGCAAGTTGAAAATTATTCACAAACGTGCGGTGACGGGTTACCCGTCACAATGTAATGATGTATCGTAAAAGATTTAGCTTCACACTAACGAGGAGAAAATCATCAAATCTTCCAACCCAACATCAACTTCGCAAGGCAAAAAACATTTTTCAAGTTGTAAAGAAATACATTCACACACACCCAGGCTGTAATCTTTCGCAAGAATATTTATTGCTATAAGTTTTTCCCAATAAAATAATTTTTTGATGGTTTCCCAATTTGCAAAAGCAAATTTTTCACTAGCATTTTATATACGCTGGTAAATAGCTTGTATTTTTTCTTCCAATTTAGATGAAGACAACCAATTGTAATCACTTGGTGTTCCTGTTAAGGAAAATTTACAAATAATATCATGCTTCCTTAGTGCATTAACATTTCTAAATAGACACTGACATTTCAAGCATCATTGTCGATGACGAATAGGCTTACTGAAACAATATCATTCATTACTGTAAAATTTATTTCGAAAATTGCATATTAATTTCTTTAATAACACCCTAAAATATTATATCTACAAATGCTAATGTTTCGTTTACGAAACACAAGTAAGTGATATGCTATTCGCATAAAATAATACCTAAAAATTGCCACTACCAATCATTAAATGTAAATAACACACACGCTCACGCGAACCCACTCACACGCATATGCAGAATCACACACATGCAAACAGAATGAAATAATCGCACACGGGTATAATGAAATAACCACCTAAACTTGTACACAATTCCTGTTACATTTCTAAAATTCAATATGATACAATCTGGTTTCAAATGTTCCATTTTGATCTATTTCGTTTCATTCCAATACAAAATTGAAATCCAATGGAATGTTTAACTTTTCATTCGGATACAAACTGTAATAATATAGAATGTTAAATTTTTCATTCCGATAAAAACTGTCAGAATGTATCATGTAAGTTAAGAAAATATATTTGTGTAAAACCCTTTAAAAACGATTTCCATACCCAATATTACATACAAGAAATAAACAAAATGTTATATCTTACTCGTTTATCATGTATAGAAAAATACTATATTTATTCCCATAGTCGGAAAGACATGGGTTCGAATTTGAACCAGAACTTTCAGATTTCATTTCACTGGTGATTTACCGGAAATCATTCCAAGCGAATGCCAAAATTGTTTCCTACCCAACTCCTTAAAAACGTAAATATAGATAACCAATTACACTACTCACAGAGGAAAATTATAGAATATTCATCCCACATTATATAATTTGTTTTACAGATTGTTATCAAAAGCGAATTGAACCTATATACCCTCCTCGCAAACATTTTGCCTTCCTAACATACCATGTGAACCCCCACTGCAAACATTTTGACCTCTCCTACCAAACATTTTGACCACTCCTAGAAACATTTCTTCTTCTTCTTCCATCAGGGTCTTCTAGGGACCACGAGCCAATTTCAATGCTTTTTCCTTTGCTGTTGTTTCTTCTTTCTCCAGTACTCCATCTTCTCACTATGTATCTTTTTCCTCTCCTCAGACCATTTCGAGCATGTTTTCTTTTCCTTCCTGCATTCTTCCATTTTAACACTTTTTTTCTTTATAATGTCTCTCTTTGTTACTTATTTTTCACTTATATTGTCACTTTCCAAATCTTTCTTGATTTCCTGAATCCAGATTGTTGTTGTTTTCATGTTCCAAAGTTATTTGATGATCCGTTTGGTTAATCTGTTGCCATTCATTCTATATAAATGTTCAAAAAATAGCAATCGCCTCTTCCGTATTGTTTCTGTTATGTTTTCTATGTTGCAATATTACTTCTTAATTTCCAGAATTCTGTAATTTTTAGTGGACCATGTATTTTAGGTATAATTCTTCTTTCTTGTACCAATAATTTATGTAACTTGTAATTCAGTACTAGACATTCACTTGTATAAAGACCTTCTTGTTTGACTACTGTGATGTATTGCTGTATTTTAAGATTTTTAGATAAACATTTTTTGTTGGAGATATTCCTGGTTATGCCATATGCTCTTTCCGTCTTGCGTATCCTTTCTTCTACTGCGAATTTTTCCAAACCATTTTCCTGAATTATTTCCCCTAAATATTTGAACTTATTTACCCTCTTTATTTGACCAATATCTGTTGCTAGGATTTTTGGAGCATTTTTTATATTTGTCATAAATTTTGTTATTTCTACAGAAATTCTTAAACCTGTTTTGTTGGCTATCTCTTCTAAGAGGTTGATTTGTATTGCGGCGTTTGTCAAGTTTTTAGAAAGTATGGCAAAATCGTCTGCAAATGCTAGACAGTTTATTTCACCACCCTTGTTCCTTCCTCCCAGCATTATTGGTGATAGCTTGCGTTCTTTTAATTTTTTATTCCAAATTATTACTATTTTCTTTAAAATGAGGTTGAAGAGTGGTGTAGACAAACCATCTCCTGGCCTTACACCTGTATTTGTTTTGAATGTTTTAGATATTTCGCCCTGAAATTTTACTTGTGATATGGTGTCTGTGAGGGTTTCACGGATTAGATTTGCTCATTTAGATTTAGCTCCGAATTCTCGGATTACTTTATCAAGAGTCTCTCTATCAACAGAATCAAAAATTCTTTTAAAATCTATAAATGCCAGATCTGGCCTTTCTAAATCATCTCTGATATTCGCCCAAATGACTGCCAAGTGTTGCTTCTGCATGGTTTCGTAATATTTTTTCAGAATATCTTATAATCCACTGGCAAAAGGAATATACCTTTTTAGTTATGGACATCTTGGGTGTTACCTTTCTTAGGAAGAGGATGTATAAAAGCCACTTTCCATTCTTCCGGGATATTTTGTGTTTTCCAGATTTCTTCAAAAATAATTTCAAATTCATCTATGAATTTTGGTGGAGACCATTTTATAAGATCAACTGTAATGGCGTCTCATTCACTGACTTTGTTGTTTTTTAGGGTTTAAATTGCTTTTCGAATTTCTTCAACAGTAGGTGGTGGGTCTGTTTATAAGTTTTCATGGATCTCTGTAAATTCTAACTTGTAGTTCGGTCACAGTTCAGTAGTTTTATATATATATATTGCGCATAAAATTCTTAAGCAGTTGCAGAAATTGACCAAACATACAACCTAATAGCAAACCATACAAGCAGACGTTATCATGAAACCATAGCTAAATACACTACCGAAAAAATAACATCAAAGCAGTCCTACGAAATAACCAAAGTTAAAATAATGCTCATATAAAATAATATTTATAAGACTTGTAATGTCTCTTTAAACTATCCTCTTTAATTACATGCTCCAACTTGCATTACAGGTATAGTGATAGATCAAAGCTAGACACAATTACATTATCAACAGGCGTAATAAATGTGACTTTATATTTAACACTCCAAAATATATAATGTGCACACTTAAAATGTTTCAAATGCTTTACACAAATATATACTTATTTTACTTAATCAAATAATATGGCATCTATAAATTATCATGAAAAGTTTATATGATGATAATTTTTATCAGGGAGCAAGTGCAAAGATTCACTGATGAAAATGTTAGAATATCCCTTGAAACTAACACTCTGTGTAAACTAAGAACGAAAAGGCTATGCGTCAGCATTACTATGATTATTTCATCACATTACGAAAATTGCTAACAATTTATACATTTTATATAAGTTTCTTTTGGAAAATTCTGTTAAGACAAGGTTTAAACTAACTCATAATATTTGATGTTATAGCATACTCGCTGCTAAAAAAAATGCCGAACAGTTATTTCTAAGCATTCTTCCAGCCAAAATATTCTAACATGTAATACTCCAAATTACCTGAACACTACCTACATTCAATTCCATTACAGCTTATCGGATATACCAAACACATCCCTTTATACCATCCATGACAGCAAAGCAATCATATAAGCATTCCTATTCCAGCGAATTACTCTGACAAGTCATCATCAAGTCAACAAACACACAGCCAAATAATACCATCACCCACACACTATAACTTCAACAGCGATCCAAACTTAACGAAATACGATCTCAATAGGTCATTGCATCAGACCAACAAAACAAATGTTCTAGCAGAAAATATATACATCAGAACTCCCAAAACTATCTCGCGTCACACAACTCATTTTCACATACAATACAATCCACTTGCAAAATCTCTTGCTTGAAACTATACAAGCAAAACTAAATAATTGACAGTAAAATCACTATATCATACAACTAAGACGAACAAATCGTACAAAAAGATACGATCATATTGCTACAATTTCTATCTCGAAATTCAGTGGGCTAAACCAAGTTCGTTAAAGGATTGATGTCTTAAAAGAGTTCATTACAATTTCCTAACTTTATAATCATAATTTCCTACTTTATTTACAATAACTATAAACAAAATTCTCTCGACTAACATCTCACAATAAATTGACTGAACTAAATGTTTACAATTAATGGCTTAAATTAATAAAATTTATAATTACCTGAAATAAATCAATAAAATAAAATAATAAATCGTGTGTCTATATTTGACAGTTCCAATATGTACAATGAAGTCCATATTACATGTACACTCAGTCCCACCTCAGTTCAGTACTTGTCCTGCCATTCACCAATGTTCTAGTGTCCTCTGAGCGCCCTCACGCTACGTAGGCTTCACTCGCCGGGTTTCACACCCTCTCATCCATTAACAACACGCACCAATACCTCGTCCGCTGTAGTACCGCAACTGACTTCGTGCCCGCACTCAGTAAATGGCCTTCGCTAAAGACTACTCGCCAGTGAACAACTGCAGTATTTATGGGGCTGTAGGGCATCACCCAGAATTTTTGCTAAATGCCGAGTTGCATAATATTTTGCATCTCAGATATGTTAGTTGGCATCTCCAGCAGGGGAAGGAGGGGCTGTGACACCAGCCAGGAACCACTGTCAACATTTCCCAGGCTTCCTCAAGAGGAGGGGGGACTGTGATGTCAGCCAAGATACGGGTAGCATGGCGGGCTGACTGCCTTGGGGAAATATGAGTGGCGAGAGGATCAGCCCTCCCACAGGCTGACCTGCATTTAATCAGAACTCGTGGCCGGTGTGAGCTACTACTACGCGTAACCCTGCCCCCTCCTTAAGTCTGTTCATCCCGAACAGACTCTCCATCATCAGGACATTCGTACAGCGCCAGTCGGTCGGTGTGAACAACCTTATATTTCACCCGAGAGCCCTGTCGACAAATGCGGTAGACCACATAACTTATTTCTTTCAGGATACTGTATGGATCTTCCCAACATATCTGTAGCTTCGGGAAATATCCCTTCTTCCTGTGAGGGTTGTAAAACCATACAAGCTGTCCTTCTTTAAAAGTCTCCTCGGACAGTATTTGGTCACATTGTGTTTTCATTCTGTCACTATTAATTTTAAAGTGCCTCTGGGAAAACTCATAAATGTCTGTTAAATTTTGATGCAGTTTAATGGTATATTCTGGGGTGGCTGCTACTTCATCTACTGGATGTACAAACAGTAGGTAACCAGGGAGGTGGAGCTCTCTCCCAAACAGCATTATTGAAGGTGTTACCCTTGTAGACTCGTGGACCGCACGATATGCGAGGAGAAATTATGGTACCTTGGAGTCCCAATCTTTCTTGTTGCCTTCTACAAAGATCGCCAGATATTATTTCAGGATATGATTCAGCCTCTCGACCATCCCATCTGACTGAGGGTGTAATTCTGTGGTACGAGTTTTCGTTATTCTTAAAATCCTCGATACCTCTTACAAAAGTGTTGCTTTCAAATTTCGTCCTTTGATCAGAATAAAGCTCAAGTGGCACTCCGAACCTGGAGAAAACACGCTCTACAAGTGCATCAGCTACGGTACCAGCCTCTTGGTTTGGCACTGTTATAACCACGGACCATAATGCGTAATATTCTTGTATTACAAGAAGGTACCTATCTCCCTTCTCAGTGATTGGTAGTGGTCCAAGAATGTCCACTGCTATCCTCTCGAATGGGATCCCAACATTGTATTTCTGAAGGGGACCTAGTCCCTTAACCCTCGTACTCTTATTCGTGGTACATGCATCACACAGACGGCACCACCTTTTAACATCCTCCCAACAATATAGCCAATAGAATCTCATTTGTATTCTGTCGAGGATCTTATTTACAACGAAGTGACAAACTACTGCTGTGTTGTGCAGTTCTCTTAGCACTACTGGGATTCGGCACACTGGTAGGACTAATTGCGAGTAACTTTGTTCGCCACCATTAATTTCACTGTTCCTGTAAAGTACACCATTATTTATAACAAGGGAATCACACTGTGCCCATTATGCCTTGACTGCCATGCCTAGGCTGGATATCTTCTCCCATCTTGGTCGACGACCGGTTTCCTTCCGCTCCATTATTAGACCTTAGCTGGTCATTTCTTAAGTACTTTTCACCACTTTTAGGTGACCAATTGCAAGATTGATGACCTTGGTGTATTTCAAAGTCATATTCTTGCAGGTGCTCTATACACCGGGCTATTTGACCTTTGGGGTTTTTAATATTTATCAGCCAGCATAATAGAGCAGGATCAGTTCTTAGGGTAAAATTACTACCACAAATATATGGGTGAAAATGTGCAATCGCTTCGCCCCTGCCAGGAGATCCCTGCATGTCACACAATAATTCCTCTCGGGCTTGTGTAGCATCTTACTGAAGTATTCCAATGGCCTCTCTTTTGAATTTAAAGCACTTTCGCACTCTGGGGTTCAATAAAATGTTTTGCTTGCCTCAGTCAATTCATACAGATGCTTGGCGATCGTAGCGAACCCGGGCACAAATCGATGGCATTATGCACATAAGCATAGGAAGTTTCACATTTCAGTTTTATCCTTTGTTATTGGACTGGTCTTCTCAGGGTCTGTTTCAATCCCGTGGGCCGACACAACATGACCCAATAAATACATTTTCTTCTGAAAAAGGTGGCATTTCTTGATAAATAATTTCAGGTTGCCGCAGCTGCTTCCTGAAACACAGAATCTATGCATGCCAGATGCTCTTCAAATGTCCTTCCTGTTGCCACAATGTCGTCTGGGTACACCTGAGAAATGTGTAAGGGCAGAGCTTTCGCCATCAGTCGGTCGTAAGTGGCAGGGGCATTCCATAGCCGAGGTTCCTTTCCCTTGGCCACAGGAGGCAGTCTTATCCTTATCTTCCAGGGCCACTTCGCACTGCCAGTATCTGCTCTTCATGCCTAGAGTTGAAAACCACTGTGAACCTGCTAGGCTATTCAGTGTTTCGTCTATCCTAGGGAGTGGTTAAGAATTTTTCTTGGCCATATTATTAATTTAGCATTGGTGGCTGCTTTATGGGCCTGGCATCCCCTGTGTCTATGTGGTTGCATGCAAAATTATTTCTGCCATGGTCATTGGGCTTACAGGAATAAGCACCTCTATTTCTCTGTAGCAATTATGAAACTGCCCTCTCATGTCGCCAGCTGAGGTTTTCTCTTGTTCTTGTCAGTGGTTTCCCCAGATAATCAAGAGAAGTACATTCAGTGCGTCCCAGCAGAGAATCTTCTGGAACATTTGGTAGCATTTGTGAGACCGGCTAGCACACTTCTATTGTGGGGACTCATCAAGATGGCTAACATGGTTAAATAAATAATCTTCCTAACAGGAAAACTGTCCAATTTTGAAGAAATCAAAGTTCTTGCAATAATGACACCATCAAATAGTATGCCACATTTCTGGGCTGGTTTGATTATGCCCAACCACCTGAGAAAATTTTCCCTGGCATCTGTCTAGAATAACAACTTCGCTAGTAGGAGGGAGCATAGTAGACTGATTACACACAACTGAGCAGCTCATTGGCGAAGATAAATCTCTTCATTTTGACACTACCAACTCGATATTACCTATCTGTAACACCCACAGTCGAGTATCGATACTGCATCCCAGCTTATGTAATAAATCAAGACCCAAAATACATTACTCCTTTATTTCTTCTATTTATATGTCATGCTCTATATCAAGGTTACCGAACTGTAAGAGTACACTTCTCTTGCCTTTGGTTGGTGTGGTCTCGCCTGTTACCATAGTTAAATAGCAATAATCCATGACCTTATCGGATGATTGCTTGGGGGGAAGGCCTGGGAACGTCTGGTCTTACTACTGCTAGAGGCGCCTCTGTGTCAACGACCATCGGACAAGAAACATCATCTAGGCTGCCCTCCATCAATATGGTATCCAAGTGCTGGTTCATTTAATGCACCTGCAAAAACATTGGGGCATCCTACCCAGCAATCGCCGAAATTTACCCCCCAAGACTGGTGCTTGCAAGTTTCCCGAAGGCATTGCACTCTCACCTGCATCATGCTGTCTGTTTCCTGGTTGTTACTGTTGCTGCTACTGAAGAGAGTTGGCTGTCAGATGCCCTGGCTGGCTGCACGACCAACATTCTGGCCGTTTGGTTGAGTGACGGCGGGCTTCCGAAGTGGGTACCACGGAGGCGATGTCCCTCACGGTCGTCTGCAAGTCCTTCAATATTATCTTGATGTTATCGTCCTCCTCTTCATCTAGCTTCACTGCCCATAATGGGTACTGATGCCTGCCATGCTTACTCCACCTCTAGTGCTCGGGAAAATGCATCCTGCATGGTGTGAGGCGCAGCCAACCATACAGCTTGCCGCATATCGGTGTCAGCGATAGTATCGAGACGAAGAAGCTGACTGTAATGACATCTCATATCTCTACAGAGCATCCCTCCAGAGACATGTGTGTGACAGCCTCACGATGTCCTGCCGCTGTTGCTGTCACTAGTAGCTGGATGCGGCTTCGCAGTTGGGTATGGCGGGCTAGTCACAGGTATCGTTCGCCGAATCACAGCTCCAAAACCGACACTAATATTGCGTATTCTGGTCGAGGTCGTTCTGGCAGCGACTGCAGTATACTCAATGCAGGACCCTCAGTACAGTCGCCAGGTAGTGCGGGTGCTGCTCTTCCGTCGAGCCATTCAGGGACGCAACAATCTCGAACTGGTGGTGGTATTTGCGCCAAGGAGTCTGTCCATCATAGGGGCGGGCTTAATTGTGATGCATTTACCCACCCCTGACTGAGGCGTACCCACACTTCAGAACTGCTGCACCTCCCCTTCGATGGCTGTATTGACAGTGGCGACAACCTTATGCCCACATTCGTAGTGTCGGTAGAGGTCGATCTCAGCTCCTCCTCACTGGCTGTATGTCTTCTTCCTTGCTGCTGCAGGAATTCCTACCGTTCCTTCTTGAGGGTCTTTAATTCATGTTTCATTTCCTGCTCAAAACAGTGAATCCTTTGATTCACACTGTCCATTCTCCCTCTTACTCTGTAAATTTTCTTGTCCACACAGGCTATTTTATTGTTCACTAACTCGCTTACTCCTCTTTTTCGGTCTTAATTTTATTTCATACTGTATCTAACACTGTCTACTAGTTCATTAACACTATCTATTTTACTATTTATATTTTCATTTACATGCTTAATTGGCTATTTACAGATTCTCTACTATTTTGACATTTACCGTTCCCTTGACACTACTTGTTTTGATAAGCAGTCCTTCGATCAAGGCACAAAGTGATTCCATGTCCGCCGACATTTTTCTAGTTTCCATTAAAAATTTCTAAAGAATTCCTTGACCTATTAGTTAATATCCTACTGTAACACCACTTAAATTTATTTTAGTTATTTTTAATCAAATGCGTCCATCCCTCTTTTGACACCAGCGTTACAATTTCTATCTTGAAATTCATTAGACTCAAACAAGTTCGATTAGGGATGTAGGTCTTAAGTAAGAAAACAAATAATCATAATTTCCTACGTTATTTACAATAACTACAAATAATATTCTCTTGACTCAACATCTTACCACAAATTGGTATAACTTACTGTTAACGACTAATGACTTCAATTAATCAATGAAATTAAAGAATTAACAATCAGTTCCAACAGACAGGGTATCAAAACCTTTCAATAATTTTATCAATTAGGTGCCCATATTTGAGAGTTCCAATATTTACAATTAAATTCATATTATATATACTCCCAGTCCCACCTCAGTATATCGAATGTCCCGCCAGTCCGTAATGTTCTAGATTTCTCCGAGCGCCCTCATTCACAGTAGGCTTCACTCGCCGGGTTTCATGCCCTCTCGTCCTTTCACACCATGCACCAACACCTCGTCTGTAGTCTTAATGATCTTAATTTCGCATCCACTATCAGCTAGAAGGCCTTCGCCTTATACTGTTGGACACTGGACTGCTGCAGTATTTACAGTGGCATGGGCCATCGCCAAGAAGTTTCACTTAATCTCAAGTTGCGCCGAGTTTCCCAATTCCCATAATTTTCTTGCCCATACAATATGACTGTCGGCATCTCTAGCAGGGGGAGGAGGGTCTGTGACATCTGCCACGAGCCACTATCAATATTTCCTGGGCTTCCCCAGGAGGAGGGGGTACTGTGTTGCCAGCTAGAAGATGGGCAGTGTTACAGGCTTACTTCTTGGAGAAAGATAACGGGCAAGTGGGGTCAGCCATCTAACAGTACTTACCTGCCCATAATGAGAACTCATGGCCGGGGTGAGCTACCATCCATAACAGTTTTATGAGATCATTTCAACCTATAATACTAACAATATACCAACCGACTTACTTTCCAAAACATTTCACCAATTAATCCAGACAAAATAACAATACCTTTAATTTTTTTTTTTTTTACATATTTCAAGATTAATACTTCTAATACATCACGTACCAACTCCATCAGAACATAGAAGTTCGGAAGTCAGTCCTTCTTTCAAACATGTGCTTTATACTCACCATCACATACTACTAAAAGATTTATAATAAAAATACCATTGCTTTTTTTTCATCTAATGTTAGGATAAAGTTGTGTATAAAGAAATAAGCTCAGTACTCGATTTCACATAATCAGAGATACAGGCCTCATTTTCAAACAGATATGAGTTGATATACCCTACATATTGTCAAAGCGATTGCTACTGGAAGTGGATAACATTTGATAGTTTACTGATGTCATCTCTATTACTATACATATTCAAAACAACCACAAATAATAAGAAGGAAACGATATACTATTTTATACTTGTATTACAAACAACTCACATTAACTAATTAATATATGTTTTCATTACATATTCAAAGATTACTCCTTACTGGAAAAATAATGTCATCAAAAATTCTTGTATTTCTTTTCTAAATACCAATTGAAGTATCAGAGAAATCCATATCGGTAATTATACCAATCATGTATACACATATAAATAATGTTCTTATATCCGCATAGCTTACAGGTACTTTGTATATATCAAGAGATCACCTACAGCAATCAGAAAAAAATAATATTTGATTATAAAATGAATATCATCTTCAATAAACCTTTAGCTTAGATTAAACTTAAACTATTCTCCCGAACAGTTTAATATAAGGAGGTAATTAATAATAACAATAGGCGTTTATTCACTTTAACTTTATTTCACACACACTTGTAAAATTTACATATTATTTTTTACGTGCACTTAAACAAATTCTTCATTCAAAAATATACTTATGATTTAGTCTCGTTTTATAGAACAAATGCTGGTGTGTGTAGTCAAGGTACTCATATTTGCATATACCCCACACGATTCCCACATGGATATATATTATATGAAGTGCTGAAAATACAGTTACTAGCTTCATGCCATCTAGAATTATAGTTATTATTTATAATCTTGCCACAATATTTACAGATCTTCGCGACTCACGTATAACTTCAACTTCTATAGTCCAGGGACTTTCGTGCTATCATCAAAGATGTTTACATATCCTCAGCAGCTCTTTCCTTATCCATATTACAAGAGCTCAAAATATCACTAGATGGTTCCACTTTTGCCGATCAACCTTCCATCACAACTGTCAAAGAAGTGAATCATACTTACAGGTAGATACATATGTGCGGTTTTCACAACAGAACAATATATAGACATGCTGCTTTTATACGTCTAAAATGATGTAGCTAAGTCTAAAGTTACTCGAACTCAGTCAGAGAAATATAGTTCTTTCTCGAACGACATACGAACTGTGAATGAGCCAGAAAGAGAGAGAAGAGAGAGAGAGAGAGAGAGAGAGAGAGAGAGAGAGAGAGAGCTCGTGTATCTGCATATATAACCTCACTTTCCACCCACTATAAATTCCAACAGCCTCCCGAAAAATCGTACACAATTTCCTAGCATGTGTTGTCTGCTACAGTAAGACTTCCTTCAGAACCTTCTATCCACGGAGATGTGAAAACCTACTTACATGTTACATGCTTATATACTGCCACCACTATAGAACAAAAAGTTTATGTTGACCATCTCAAATGTCTCAAAACATGTCTGAATAGTATTGGCCAGGTGTAGAATTCGAACCCACGCTACCCTTACAAGTAATCAGAGCTTAATTTCAGCATCTTAGGATGCTCGACCAACCTGACAATTTGTAATAATGTGGAAATTTCAGAAAAAGATTTTAGAAGGAAATGCCTTAACCTTATCCTTTATGAAGACCTCGATCAAAATCTGCTTCTTAAAACAAAGTTTCCCAATTTTTAGAAAATTTCAAATTTGTAGAAAACCATAAGACTTTCATAGTATGGGAGCACTCTGAGAAAACCCATATACTTGAGGCCCCCAGAAGAAAACATATTATAAATAAGTAAGGAATATACATAATTATATATAAGGTACGAATATACATAATTGTATATAATATAAAAATATGCATAACTTTATGTAAGATAGGAAAATACATAATTACATATAAGATAGAAATATACATAATAATATATAACGTGGGAACATACAGAATTGTATATTGCATAGAAAGATAACTAATTACATTAAAGATTAGAATAAACATATTTGGATATAAGTATTTTACACGAATTTTATTAAATTGCACTTGTGCCACTCTTGTATTTTATGTGCCAAAACCCACCTGCTCCTAGTACTTCCACATAACTCGATCATAGTACAACCAACCAAATGAAAGCCTGTTATGTACCCACTTGATTTTGCTGTTAAATAAAACTCAGGTATTAACAGTGACATATTCCAGGGGTTTTTTTTTTTTTTTTTTTTTTTACAAACTAGTTATTTTAATCTACTTCTATCTATATAAAGCTTAACACATAGATATTACTTGTTGATTACGTACTCGTACAATTGTTGCGTCTACTAAATACATGCTTATGTCGAAACAATCGATAAATATGTATTTGGTATAACAAGTTATTTTTTAATGCATTGCTTGGTTCAAGGGGATCTATGAGGATGTTTGGAGCAAAAGTAGTTTTGATGCGTGAACAAATTGTTGTTCAATGTAAACAATTACGTTCCAAGTAAAAATATTTGTTAACGAATATCGATAAGTTTCCGAACTCACGGAATAATTACGACTTCTGCGATATAACGCTTTCATTTTTCTCCTACTTTCGTCCTTGCGTACTTTTTGGGACGACCATAGAGCATGAATCTTCCTGGAAGTCGATAGACCGTTTAGCTCGGCCACTTTATAGCGCAGTCATGATCTATGTAGCATCTTGTATGCACACACATCGCAACTTCGCAATTTGCAACCAATAGAAAAACTTTACTGTTAGCATTCCCCCCATGTTTAAATTTCCTCGTGCACGCCTTGGACGCGGGAGAAAGAGAGAGAGAGAGAGCGAGAGAGAGAGCGAGAGAGAGAGAGAGAGAGAGAGAGAGAGAGAGAGAGAGAGAGAGAGAGAGAGAGAGAGAGAGAGAGGTCCGGATTCGAGTCACGAATCTTTTCGTTTTGTCGACTTGCACGTTCTGCGTTCTGCGTGGAGAGTGTAGCGAAGAGGTTTCATAGGCTTTTAATAGGACTATGTACTGAAACATGTTCTGTGAAATCGTTTGTGCAAATACACGTATATCGGTAAATAAAAATTCTAGAAATACGAATTTCTGCCAGTATAGTTAGAAAACAATCATCTATGTCCCCATCTTCTTACTTTTACCATATAAAGTGAATTCATGGAGAAAAAGATTCGTGAAAATGGTCCAATTTCGCATTTTAAAGCTTGCTTATGCAGTTTCCTTAAGCGGCAAGAGAAAAATACGAACATACGGACATAGCTTAATCTGTAGGATTTCATCGCATGTTATAATGTTCCACTGTTACAGATCTAATTTGGACAGTACAGAATCAAGATGGAAACAAAGCACGTCTTGCGCGTAGGAGTGATGAGGCGCAAGGAGCGCTTGTTACTGTCGCCCATATCGCTCACTCGCCTTCTTGACTTCCAACGCACAAATACATAGTGGTCTTAATAATTAGGTCTTGAGAGCCGATGAGGACAAAGAGAGGTGAATATGGAGCAGTACCGGAATGCAAGGGTGGGGAAACGAAATATTCCCGAGAAAATCCGTCTACCAGCGGCATCGTCCGATACGATTCCCGGCTATCCTAGCTGGGAGGCAAGCACCCTTGCCACTGCACCTCCGCGGCCCTCTAAGAAGGAATATGTACGTATGTCGAAACTGCGAAGGAAAATGTATCTAAGAAATTGGTGACAAAATGACAAGATATTATTTTCTAACTGTTAAGAGTTGGTCTCACTCTACATGTATCATTTTGTTTCTTGCTTAGTTAAAACTATTAAAAAGAATAACTTGAAACATCGCACTGTAAATGAAATCAATATAAATATTTTTTTTTGAAAAGTATAAAATATTATAACATTATTAATTATCAGCTAGGTTTACTTATCATCAACTATTAAATAAAATATTGCAAATAGTATAGGTACGGGGCTACGATGAAAAAATGGTTGGGGCAGGAGAATCAAGGATCTGGCCGCCATATTGGATTCCATCATCTTTGTAGCCAGTAAGCTGTCATCTTTGTAGCCAGTTCGCCGCCATTTTGGACCTGCCACCTTGGTAGTCAGTATGTCATTTTGCGCTTTATGTTTTATCATTCCATGTTGTTTTTCATTCTCTATTATTCCATCTTGCCTCTCTCTCTCTAATTCAATCTCTTTCCTTTCTCTATTATTGCTATGTCGTTTCCCGATTACTACCGTTCGTTCGAACCCCACCTTGGTTTATCATTTGTCTTTTGTTTCCCAATTACTCACCTCCATTCGACACCGCCTCCTTCGTTTTTTGTCTGTCATTATTATCGAGTTTGTCTGTCACATTCGTTCGACCCGTTAGTAGTAATCGCTCCACCACCATATTGTTTATTCATTCATATTTTGTCTACATCGGCTGCTGCAAGGGACACTTGTCGCGTTCACTCCACCGCCATGATGGTTTTATTATTGGCTGCTAGGGGTGTTGGCATCACTCTTTCTCGGCAGATTGGTCGCATTCGCTCCAACACCATATTTATTTACATCGGCTGTTGCTAGGGGGTGCACCAGTCGTTCGACCAACATGTTGGTTCCAGATTGGGCAGCTAGCGGAGCTGCTTTAATTATCGCAGAGCTCAAAATATCGTCTGGAGGAGTGTAGGACCGAACTGCCAAACCTTGGGTCGGCATTATTTTGCCTTAGACCACTCGGCTATCAGGGCATGTGCTGGGACGAGGGTTTAAAAGAAGTATATGTAATATGATGTGTATGAGGACCAATACGCGATTTGTATTGGTTATTTTAAAAAGAATGTCAGTAATGTTTTCCATTAAATATATTACTTTTTCAGTACTTATCCATTTAAGAATTTTTTTCGTATTGTCATAGACATACAAATACGTATTATTTTACATGCATTTAAATTTTTTTCATTTAGTCACAGACATGCAATAAGAATTTTTTTCATATAGGCATGATTATTTATTAAGATTGTTTAGAAATATTATACAAAGGTGTATCTTAGAAATTAAACACAGCATATTTTTACACAAAAGTGATTGTACACATAGTAAAACATACATAATCGGAAAAAAATCAATATATTTTATTTATCTTCTTCGAATCGGACTATTTCATGTCTAGTCTTATGCAGCAGATTGGCGGTCCAAGGACGAGGCACAACATTTGTGCCGCATCTGTGCGTTCCTCCATGCGCATGACCAGTCAGGTTCTGACCTACCGCAGACGTGTTGGTGTTGGTGGTCGTAAAGTTTCGCCAGCTTGCGTAGCAAAGGGCAGCCATACTCGCACTGCACATCGATGATTTCAACTTCGTTTTTTGCACACATCGCTAAGACATTTCTTCTGCTCGAGCTCCGCCATTTAAAGCAGTCCTTGTGGATACTGCATTAGCAAAACATGCAGTATCTTTCCCATTTGGTAGTATGGATTCTTGCCTTCGTCCCACTCCAGTCTATGGTGATATTTAGTCAGCCATTCGATCGTCTTTTTGCTTTCCTTGCTCAGTAGTTTCCACGAATAAGGGGGACAGAAGGAGTGCATGCGCATTTTGTCATCGTCGTCGTGTGACATTACTATCTCCTTGAACACGTTGCTGCTCTGGCACTGGAAGCCTTGCATATTACAGTACATCTTGCTGCTTTCTAAGCTCGAAGTATACTAAACAGTTCTAGCATGTGAGCTGTTATGTTTAAATATTCTCAGCTGTGTTCACGACAGTCTTTCGACGGTATTGTCACGGCAATTGTATGATACAAGCCAGTGGTGAAGTTTCAGGCAGAATGTGTACATGGTACAGGAATAAATCCATGTGTAGTGAATTCGATTCTGCAGCGATTACATTGCGGTAATATGCTCGTCCTGCTTACATCGAATACCATGACTGGTATATGACAAGAGATTGGCCCCCAATCTCTTGAAAGTATCGGGACTCAATATCGTGTATTGGGTGCATCTGTAATATGATGATTGGAATTGAGTGTACATCTGATATGCCAGCAGGTACTGTTCATTTCCAAAGTTCGTGTTCATGCCAATGTACAGGTAGCTTTTGCTATATAAATATTTTTTAAATTTTCTATTTGACATGTGACTAACTGCAAACAGCTCGGTCTTGCATTGTGCTGTCTTCTGGTCTGTAGTTCAACGATAATGTACCTTGGGTTCTCAGAAATAAAGCTGGACTTCACCATTCAGTTAATGTGCTGTCTTGCCGGCAATCCGGGATATGTCTCGAGACTCCACTACCTGAAAGCCACATCGATGTTTATGCCATTTTCCATAATCTTCAACAATGTTATACATTCTGCAGTTCTCAATTTCACATGAGGTAGCATCCATTCAATAGACTGTAGTTTGAATTCCACTGCCTCTGGATTTATCCCCTACCCATGATGGTGTCCACGTGTGTATTGCCTAGAAGCAGCACCAGCACTCGAACTGAAGATAATTCATTTGTAGTCTTCGGCAAATCCCAATATCAGAGAGAGAGTGGAACGCTCATCTCGAAATTGCTTCCAGGGTATATAGGATCACTAAAGTCATCTTCGATTTCCCAGCCTGCCAGTATTGGCTGCAGACAGCTCATTCAACATGGGCAAAAGGTAATTTTTGTTCGTCGAGGTTATGTCCGCATCCCGCGACTGGCCCACCTTGATGCTGTTGAGCAAATACGTGATGCCATCGATCAGGTGGAGAATACCACTTCTCATTACTTTCGTAGATGCTTGGTTGGATCCATCTTCTTTCGTTAGAGTCCCCCTAAATCGCAGGAAAGATTGGCAAGGGAGAGTGAAGATATCCTGGTGTTGGACCGCTAACCAAACTTCCGATGGAAGTGTGTATGGACCAATCAGGAAAGGCTGTTATGCATGAAGGCTCTTCAATGTTAGGAAATCTTCCATGGCGATCGAAGTCGTAGTCAAGACAGCAGAGGAAAATCTCGCTAGCATGTGTAACTACTTGGATGCCTGTGGCATACTGATTGTCGGTTTGATGTGCTGCTTCGTTTTATAATTTTTGGTTTATGTAAATCTTATTCCTATTTTCTTAAATGCAGGTGCAGTGTGATTCCTTAGTTTCGAAAGTTCACTAAATCTCTGCGCTGGTCGACGACTGTCACTACCACCTCGTGTGCTCTCTTTGTGACGACCGGAATATAAATTATGCTGTGCTGTGCCACAACCAGTTTATAACCTTGAGGGACCATTGGCGAAAACTCGTACAGCGTAATTGCTTCGTCTGCCATTGAGGTCTGTGCTGTTCGCCAAATTTCAGTTTTTTCGTATCACATTAACGGGCAAGATGTTTACAGGTCGCAACGATCTGTGGATTTTTCCAACATCGTATATGCGTGGCTCGAACACCAGCATCGGTCCGATGAAATCCGGTTTCGTAAATTCGATATCTTTGCTGCATCAGATGATGCTCTTAAGAGTATTGGAATTTCCACGTAGTTCGAATTCTGTGTCGGGACACACGCGATCTTCCGTGTACCTGGAGTAGAAGGACAATGTTCCTGCGAAGGCAAGGGCAGAGTACTATGGATCGTGGATCGACCTTGAAATGACCTTGTCCTATAAATTTTAAAAAATGTCTCATAATCGCTTGTTTTTTTTTTTTTTTTTTTTTTTTTTTTTTTTTTTTTTTTTTTTTTCAAAATCAGATTATGTTATAGCACAAAAATGTCATAAAATTCCCCTTTCTTCCCTGAAAATTTCCCGTTTTTCCCTAAATTCTCCTGATTTTCCGTCAAAAAAGTCATGCCCTAGAATATGCAGAGCAAATCCCATTTCTGTGAAAAAGAGCCCATTCAGGTTATTTGTGTGGCTTATTATTGCTTCTAGACCAATATAATGCGGTATCTGAGAAATCGATTACATACAATTTTATTAATAATTATTTTATAAAGTTAAATATATTTTTATAATGATTAAAAAATTGACAGGCGAAAGTTTAAAATGTTATATATCGCCGGACTCATCTTTTCTAGGTGTATAGGATCGTGATACCATGCCATGATTCTGTCTTGTTTTTTCACCCTCTATCATTCCATTTTTTCTCTCTCTTTCTCTCTTATCTCAATCATTCCATCTCTTTCTCTCTATTGTTTCTCTCTCACTCTCTCATATAACCTCTTTCTCTTTTGTCCCTTTCATTCCACCACTTTCTCTCTGTCTCTAATTCCTTCTCTTTATCTCTTTACTTTAATTCCATCTCTTTCACTCTTTACATTCTCGTTCTCTCTCTTTATCTCTTGTCTCTCTCATTCCATCTCTTTCTCTCTTTCCTGCCTCTTCTTCTCTTGTGTCTGTCTCATTACATATCTTTATCTCTTTCGCTTCTCTCTCACTCTCTCATTCTTTTCTCTCTTGTCTCTATCATTCGATAGGTTTTCTTAGAGTTCTCCCATATTTTGATTTTTTCATTCTCTTTCCATTCTCTCTTGTCTCTCTCTCTCTCTCTCTCTCGTTCCTTTCTCTCTAGTTTCTCGCATTCGTTCTATTAGTCGCCTTTGCTCCACTCCACTGTTTACATAGTTCATCGCCTGCTTGAGTGCGCGAATAACTAGTGTGTATAATTATTTGCGAATTTAAAAACATAATTTTTCCACACCTGAGAATGCATATAAAAAACTATTCTAATGTGCATTCTGGGCAGGACTTTGTAAAACATTTTCTAATTTTAATATTTATTTTTTGGAAATCATTTTTTTATTCGATTTGTTTTTGGATTTGCAGAAATTTAGTCAACTAGCCAAGTAACAACGCACGCATGCACGCACATGCAAAGACTTAGGAAAGCGCCATGCGGGGAAAGGAAGGGAGGCCAATAAACTCTGAGCTAAGTGCGCGCAAACTTAAGCAATCACTCGCGCTGCTGTGCAGCCTTGCCAATTAGTCATCTATGAAGTGATACATTTACAAATAAGAATAATTATTTATATTTACTTTATACATCATTTGAAAAATCCCGACAAAAATCTTTGGAAAATGCAGCAAAATATATTTCAAATGCATTTGTAATGTAAAGTTTGGTTAAAAAACTTAAAGTATATGCTAGCCACTCAGCCACCGAATCTATGATAATAAGCAATTCTTAAAAGTTATGTATAAATTTCCAAGTGAAAGTGAAGAATTCCATAATTAAATTACAGGTATATTTTTCATGTTTTGTTATGCGAATATAATAGCCGAACTCTTAGTAGGCCGACAGTCTTGCGGAATTTTGGTTTGCAAGTAACATTTCTAGCTCCAGGAATGTATGTTTAAGACTGACATAACTGTAATAGTAATTAGCTTAAAATGACATTTTGCTTTTTAGCGATATCTGTTTACAACAGTCTGGTTATCCTACGATATAGGTTTAATATGAAATAAAAAACTGTATTTATCAATCTATTTTAAAACTTATTTGATTTATTTTAAGTTGTACTGAAATTGTATGTAGAGTAGTATAGCATGACAGTTCACTGCACTACACTTAAGGGTCTTCTCTAAGTATAAATATAATACAATCTTAATTATTCACTGTTTCGACTATTTTCCAAAGGCATAACTATCCTACTAGTATTTTATTCAATATATGTATATGTGAATAAACCAAGCACCATCATATTCTCTATATGTCAGGGTAAGTAGGCAAGGTACAACACCAATGAGAAATTAATTTTTTTTTTATTTATATCATTTATATTTACATACTTCAGGCTACAAACATAAAAAACAGAAATCTTAAATTTTTCCACACCATTCACATAGTGTCTTTACACCAGTATGCTCACTTTTCATTTAGTGAATATAATCTGCTTATACACAACGCAAGATATATTATGCTAGCAAGTATTCAACCAGAACCCTTGGCCATACATTTTTCTCGACAATGTTTCACGACTGTCACTGTCAAACAGCTCCATAAAATGAACCTGACGAATTATATATACTCGCAAGCAGGTACCTTAACATTCAATGTTCCATCCACAGTAACTCATGCATGCCTTCTGATCCATCAACCAACACCAGGCTTACATAGGCCAGCAATAAGACTTGTGTATTTATTATTCAGATTTAACTTATGTAATTTTTAAGGATTTTATTTCCATGTAGGGGCTTTGTTATTCACACTGACCTTACCAAAATAATTACTTTCTACTTATACTTTATGCTCTACAGGTCGACACCAGCCAAGAATGTACTAGTCACTATACCATCATACCTACCATTTCAACCCAAGCCATACCAGTACACCCAACACCGTAACTCCTAAAATAAAAGAAAAAATTCAATTCAACCATACCACCCAATACACCAAGCACAATATCAATCATAACTCGATTGTACCAAGCAACTATAGAGCTGAGGCCGGCCCATAACCTAACACTCATTCTACTTGTTCTACAAGACACAAAAATTATACCTACCTACCTACCAATCATACCACCCACTATAACTCTAGCATGCCTCGACCACTCGTCCACACAGACCATACAAAGTAAACATACATCCCATACTAGTGACACAATCAACTTCTTCTCATACCATCCACCATGCCGACTGACACCACTCAAAATACACTGACCACCCATACCAAACACTTTTAACTCAAGCACGCCTTAGCATTACATGTATACGTATTGTCCACACCATTCGACATGCACCAAGAATCACAAAACAGATATTCTGGAAAACATATCACCCAAAATACTATCTGTGAAAACCCAAGCATGCCAACCAAATTTATAGAGCAAACTAACCCACAACACAAACAGTCTTACCATCTGTCGAACCATCATTACTAACTGATACCTGACTAACCAGTGTGCCATTACCTATAACCAAAGTAATACTCAATTAAATCATACCACCCAACACATCGATCATACTATCCATCATAACTCGAGCAAATTTAAAGTTGAGACCTTTCCATAACGTAACACCCATTCCATTTTCTCTGTCAATCTCCACCGCCATCATCATCAACACACACCACCACTCATAAATAACCCATAATGACCTATAATGACAAATTTACCAATAAATTGATTCATAATAACACCAAATGATCACTAAATTGCCCATAATGACACATAATGGCACATAAATGGTCAATAATGACCCTTAATGACCCCTAAATGTCCCATCATGACCTCTAATGTCCCCTAAATGACCCATAATGACCCATAAATGAGCCCTAAAACTTCAGCCATCTAGTCAACACAAGACTTACCAAAAAAATGTCCCTACTACCCATACCATCTGCTCTACCAACTATCAGAATAAATGTACTCATACCGTCCACTATAATTCAAGCATACCTCAGCCCACACCCACTTAAATATACCAAAAAATCGTAACTCCAATATGTCTATCATAGCATCAATACCATCAGACCCCAGTCAAATATCACACCAGACATTAATATAAATCATTCAATCAACCATCCATGCCAGGTCAAATACCTCCAACATACTTAACAACAATATCGATAAACCATTGTTTCTGAGTACATAAACAGATATAATAGTTTTCACTATGACATTAACTTCCCTCAGCTATGCGTCTTCGAAAATCATACAACCCAGCATACCAACATACTATAACATCCCAATATATCGCGGAACCACCACCACCACAGTAGATAACCATACCAACCAAAAAATATACAATCCAAACCATACAATTCGCTTTAACACAAGCATACCTCATTCATGCTGTTAACGATACAGACCATTACAACTGCCATACCGCAGACCTACTAATCAACCATAACAGTCAACTATATTGAATACCATTTCAGCCCATTTAACTTCACCAGTTACACGTATAAACAAGCCATACCAGCAGGCGAGACAATCAAAATATTTCAATCATAAGCTCCATCTATACTATCATAAGTTCAATACTAATAATTGAACAATTTGTAACTTCCGTACAGTCTTAATTTCCAGATACCATATCGTACCATCTAATCATAATAACCGACCATACCAGCTAAGCATTATGCTCCTCTCATACTAACTAAACATCCAATCGAACCATTCTGCTCTTACAAATTAATTACACAACTAAACCATTCTCCCAAACACCATCGAAGGAACTATTTTGTCATATTGTCCAAACAACCAAACATGCGATCATGCATACCAATGAACATAATGACTATACCAATCATACACGCAAACTAACTGTAGAACGAAGTCATACCGATAGGTTATACCATTTAGATGTAGCAGCCATAAAAATAAACCAAACCATACAACCAGTCCACGCCGGCAGATAATAGCATAATGTTACTCCATCCAATCCAGCCATTCCAAGAGACTATATAAACCAAAAATACAATAGTCATATAAACTAACAAAACATATTACCAAAACAAGCTACCTATAACAACCATGCAGAGAGGTCATGCAGTACAAACAATCTAAAACACCTCTACCAAAGGTGAGCTTGCATGCAAATCATATTATCAAACTGACCAACATATCATTCAAGTAATACATTTCAACCTGCTATACTAACCATCACACCTATCATCATACCTCTTGACCTTCTGTTTAACAGCCTTATAGGCATGTTACACTCAAAGACAAAGCTATTCCATTAAGATTTACTCCCTCCTACCATCAACCGAAACTATTATAATTTCCCAATAACCCACTCCAGACATTGCTACTACCATAGCGATGGGCCTTAAAGCAAGACATGGCATGAAACCAGCCAACCAATTAATATACACAGACCATCATATAGAGTGGTTTAAAAAACAAGAGAGACCACACTCACATCTCTAGAAAATCTCTCGAGAGGTTAGATCTCACGAACAGTAGATACGAGTACGACTGACCATCTTGCAAAAGAGATGATGCAAAGGCGACCCACGTTCGAATCACGGCGGGGTCACCGAATTTTCCCAAGTGGGAGATGTACCGGACGATGCGATTGGTTAGCGAGCGCTCTTCATTCCGTCGCTACTCCATACTCACCTCAATCACCCTAATAGGCTCTCACGACGTCGCTGCTAATAGCCGCACAAATCTCAAGCGGCGGGAATTTTCCCTCTGCCAAATTCTCTCATAAGAAATCTCATTCTGTTCCTAACCTGAGTATAATAAACCTTAATTCTGTTATCTTTGTTCGCGTGAAGCGGGAGAATTTACTGGAGTAGAGTTTTAGAGGGAATTTAGAAAAGTCGAAGTAACCATGAATTCACTATAAGTTAATTTTTCTAATGATTTATAGTTAGAAATTTCCTTGGAAAAGGCCACTTAACAAATGTACTCAAGGAGATAGAGCATGTATTTGTGTTTATTTTTACGCTCTTAAGTGTTAGTGTTACCGCTGAGAATTTCGAGAAGCGAGTTGTCGAGAGAAAGGTGGTGCCCACCCCAGTTCGGAGCAACGAAATGGTGTGGCCAGTGAGCGAGTGAGTGAAGAGATTTGGACGGTTCTTAGCATCGAGGTCGTGAGAGCTGATGGTTCGTGAAGAGAGGTGAGTATGGAGTAACGCCGGAATGAAAGGGTGGGTGAAACGGGAGATCACCGAGAAAACCTGCGAGCCAACGACATCTTCCGGCACGATTCCCACGTGCGAAAATCCTGGAGTGTCCCTGCCGGGAATCGAACCCGATTCGCCTTGGAGGGAGGCGAGCAGGCTAACCACTGCGTCAACCGCGGCCCACGAAATGGTGTGTCTGTTCCTTTTTTGTGGGAGTATTATTTCTCAGATTGGTTGTGCGAGGCTGTGGGAGCAGTAGCTACCCCGTGTTGCGAGATGTACCCTACTGGCTACATTACTAGCTGACAAGTAAGTCACTAGGTGCTAATTGGCAAACAGCGTTACAATGTATTGCTGTCTATTGACACAATTTTTGTGTTGCGTGTGTACAGCTGGAGTTCGTGAGATAAGCGGCCATTTCACCTCTGTGTTAGTAGATAAAAATGCGGATTACGATATGCTTTCATAAGTCTCAACAATTTTACAAAATATTAAAAACTAGAATTCTCAAAAATTTAACAAAATATCAAGAGACCAAAATTCATTACAATTTAACAGAATACCAAAAAACTTTGAATCTGTTAAAATTTAAAACTTAGAATTAAAAGGATTAAAAAAATAATAATTAATTTTAAAATTCAGTAAAATACTATTTTAGTTTTTACAAATACTTTATAACAAAGATAATTCTTTTCATTCGTAATTTTCAAATATTTATGTTAAATGTTTCTCACACAGTTTTTTCATTGTTGTACTCTGCATCACTGATATATTATTTTATTTTGAATAAATTTTATTTTTTTATGGTAATACTGTTATTTTAATTTTCTTTAGAATCCATTTATTCATTTGGATAAACAGTTGTTTTAATAATTAGTAGAACTAATTGTCCATTTTTTAAATAAGATTTGTTGCTCTAAATTCTTCTTTTTTAAGATTTTTAGGTAATTGATCCATACTTGAACTCATAAATATGAATAAATCTAGAAATAATTATTCTAAACAAATTTTTACATTTTTCTGAATGAAATATATTTTTCTTCATAATAAGGGTTTAAATTAATATCTTCGTTATCTTCTCCTATTTCTTAAATAATTCAATGAGAATTATAACCTGACAAATAGTGAATATATATTGGTAAATATTTGGGTTTGATCATTTATATTACAGTATCAATGAGCAGCGCTTCTAAATTTCCATATTGATCATGATCTTTAAATTTTTTTTATATGAATTTTAATGTTAGCGATATAATTATTTAATTTCTCTTTACAATATTTTAATAGAACATTTCGTTCTTTATTTAATATTTATTCTACATCAAGCACTGAAAAATATTCTCTTTTACTCTTTAAATATTGTATATATATTTCTAGATTCTTAGATACAGTACATATTTTTCTTTGCAAATATGAAATATAGTTAAACGGTTATATTTTTTTAATTCTTCAACTAGTTCATTTTTTCATTAGAAATTATTTGGTACATACCTATAATTAAATTTCGATAATTTTATTAACAGTAGAATGAAAAACTTTGTGGTTTCGGTTTTTGCTATTTCATTATATAAGGTTTTTCTGGATTTGGCTTGCTAGAGTTTGTATATTTTTTAATAAACATTCAAAATCAGCATAATTAATAAAATCAATTTTTAATAAACGATTATAATTTTTAAATATAATTATCATCAAATATTGTCATTTATATTCTAACAGTTTTATTGGTGAGCAGTATTCGTCATATTTATCATATTCGTCTTTTGAATTAAATATTCTTAAACATCTTTCCCAATTAAACTTTTCGTTTTATGATTATTATATTGCGTTGAAGTTAAGTTCTAGAAGTCGTTAATGCAACAGAAGACTTCCATTTTTATTTCTAAAATATAATAAATGTATGATTATTCTTTTTATAGTTTGTTATTTTTAAGGAAAAATATCGAAATTTCATCGAAAGAATAAACCTTTATATATAAATTTATTTGTTTTCTAATTTAGGTATATCATTGATTTTCATAGGCATTTTCAATTTGTTGATACTATTATCGATTTCTAAAACAATACTTTTATATTGAGAAACTCTTAGTAGATTTGTATTTAGTGTACATAAAGCTAATTTTATAGAGTAAATAAAAATTTTATTATCATTATTTCCAACAAGAAAACATTCTTTTTATTTTATTTTGTCTGGTAATTCTATCTACAATTAAGCATTTAATCCATTATGTATTTAAACACATTTTTCTACATTATTTATTGAATGTAATAATCGACCTGAGCCCTGAGCTTCAAATTCTGGTGTTTTTGGGAAAATATTGGCAAATATATTATTTAATTATATATTCTCTAATGTTGAGCTACAAATTGTTTTTTTTTTTTAGTTATTTGAGGTATTTATTGCATATTATCATTATTTATAATATATAAAGCATTACAGATGAAATCATATTGTATGGCATTCTTTTATATTAAAATATTATTTATTATTTTAGTGATATCTTCATTATGAACTGCAAAAGCTCATTGGTGTATGAAAAAAATTGATTCGGGAATTGGTGTTTAAATGAATGATGAAAGACGAAATATTATATAATCACACCAAATGGATTTGTATTGCCAAATTATTTCAGAACTATAATTGCTGGCCCTAGTTATTGCGAAAAGCAAATTTGATGATTAATTTTAAATATGAAAATGGTTGGTTATACTAAATAAGTTATATGATTGTTCAAAAATTTTAAATCAATAAAAATATACTAATTTCGTAGATGATTTTCTGAATTCCTCAAAGAAAAAGAAAGGAGAAATTGGATATTTTTTAATAACCTCGATGGGATGATTTCTTTAGATGAATGTGGAGATAATTCAATAGTTAAATAAGATGATGTAATTTATACAACCAAGATTTAATTGGAGAATAATTTACTAGATTAACAAATAAGATATTGATTTTATTTAGCTCAAATTTATTCTAAAGTACCAAAATAACGGATGATATAAATTTGTTATTTATTTTTCGTCGACATGATACAAATTAATAATTATATTTATAATGATTTTGTTTGGTGGAGATATGTTTTATGAAAAATTTAAAGAAATGAGTTCAAATTGTCGGAATGTAGATTTTGGATTTATTACTGCAGACATGAATAGAAAAAAAATTAAAACATAGAAACCAAATAAAGGATTTTATAACTGTTTAACTTATGCAATTAAGCATTATGTTTAAGCAATTTCATTTAACCATTATGCTTAATAATTGTGTTTAAATGTTGTGTAGATAATAAAATTTTAAATGACAGAATTCTTCAATATCAGAAAAAAAAACTATATTTTATCAATTACTTCTTTTTATTAAGTCAAGAACTATGTTAATTATCAAACCCAAGCTATTTAACATAATATTGTCACCTTTCGTTTTTAAGACTTTTTCAAATAAATGTTGATCAGGAGAATCAGTCTTCATAATTTCAAATTCATTAAAATCACCTTGTGTATTTTTTACCATTTATATATTTTAAAATATAATCTTGTACGCCATATTTTAAAATGTTATCCGTTTTCAATAATTCTGTTGACCAATTAGCCATTTAAACTTTTCAAGCAGTTTATTAATTTTTCTAATTATAAGAATATCACCAACTTTATATTTAACATCAGCAAGTAAATTTTTATCATCTACTTTTTAAAATATTTTTTCTTAATTTTTATTAACATTTACAGTTTTAATTTTAATAGTTCTGTGTTTCATAATATTATATACTTTACTAAATTCATTTAAAATTTCAACCCATTTAAAATTACATTTCAAAGCAAATTCTTTCTTACATTTAATTCAGTAATTCCCTATGAATGTTTCAACAACATTAGCTTTAAGTTATATTAATGTTGATTAATGATAAGTAAATGTTTTTCTATATTTGTTTAAATTTATTATAGTAAAATTCTTTACCGTTATTGGTTTGAAAATATTTGGTTTTCTATATTTAAACACTGATTGAGAAGCTTTTATAAAATTTTCATTAGATTTATATTTAACTGGAATAGAAAAACCATAACTAGAAAAAATCGATAATTGTTAAAATATATTTCTATCTTTTATAAAGTTTTAAAAATCTTTTATCTTGTAGAATTCATTTCAACTAAATCAGTTTCCCATAAATCATCAATAATAATTTATCTAACTTTTATTATAGGAAATTTATATTTTTAGATTGTATAATTCATTAGTTATGGCATTGCAAATGGTTAAAAAAAAATTTTTAATGATGATTGTTAGATCGACATCTCGTATATATACTTTTTGTAATTTTTCCACTATGTGTATTTTCAATGTTTATTTTATTGTTAGTAACTCAGTTACACTTTAAACGTCAAATGAAGTCCACTTACATACAAAAGATTGTTTTACTTGCTTTAAGAACTACATACTTACAAATATTAATTTCGAAGCCTTTAGGAATTTTTATTCCATCAACTATTTCAAAGTCATTTGCTCACCATATTTATAGCAAATGATTTTAAAAATAAAGATTGTGTCCTCTTCTAACAATTCTGAAAACTTAAGAATACATATCTGTATTAATTTAAAATCTCTGGTATCAAATAAAAATTAAATTAACTTAATCCAGTATGTAATGTTATATGTTGATTTGCTTTCAAGTTGTTAATTTGGTTGATAAATGTATTGTTTGTATTGTATTCTATTGAAAATATTCTAAATTTACAGCTCAATTGGAGAGATAGGATTTGCAATATTTGTTAGTCTTCTATTTTCATTACCAGAAATTACACCATAGAAAATCAACAAATGATTAATTATATATATATATAAATTTATATACCATATTTTATTACCGTTTAAAATAGTAAATACCATCAGACTATTTTTTTCTTAATAGTATGTTTCAAAAGTTTGTAACTTTTGAAGTTATTTATTATTTATACTAAAAGAATCATTTAGTTCAGATTTTAAAACAGCAACATGTTTGAAATAATTATCAGTTTTATAAATTTTAACATAATCTCATAACTCAGTTTTTAAAGCATAATTATTCAAACTAGACTATACTGTATTATTATTATCAGAATTTTTATCATTAGTTATAAAAGGACTTACAACATTTGATATTTTTTTGTAATATTTCTTGTTTACTTTTAACAAAATCATTTAACTTCTTACTTTCAAAATTATTATTTTATTCAGTTTTCAAATCAACGTACTGTTCTAAAATTATAAAAACAGTCATTTAAAATATAATTATATAACTCAGTTTTTACACAACAAAATTATTTAAACACTCAAAATTTATTCATATCATATTTAATTAAAATATGTATTTAAAAATATCAATTTTACAATAATTGATTTTTAATTTTTTAATTTAATTCATTCATTCATTTTATAAAGCAAGATAATTTTTAATTGATTTAAAGTTTTACTTTTAATACATTTACTCAAACCAGATTTATAAGAAAAAATTTTCACTTAAAAAGAATTAAGCTGGTTTAATCTAGGTGTAATGGCATTAGGAATGGTATTAGTTAAATAACAGAAATTTGTTATTTATTCATCCTTATGTATTTTATGATAAATTTAAAGTCAATCTTCAAAATAATATAAATTTTGGTGTTCAACATATTTTTTGAAATCTATATTTCGAATACATTTTTTTAATTTTATCATAATTATAAGAATATTTATCTACAAATCTGATAAATGATTTCCCGAATAGATATGCTATTTAATAATAGCAAAATTATGTTATATATAATATCATTTAGAAAATATATTTAATAGTACCAAAAATAAATTACCACATATAATATAATCAAAACTTTGTATTCCATCATGATAATAAATTAGGTAATTAATAAAATATGTAGTTAACTTTATAGAAAAATTTCCAAGCCATGATTCTAAAAAATAAATATCATATTTAATTTTATAATAACAAGACCAATGATTTCAAGAATTTGCAATTATGCCTTAATTTACAATTACACATTCATTTAACATTTCTAAATGTTTTTATAGTTAGATTTTTACATGATTTTTAATATCAATATCAGATAATGGAGCAATTTCCAAACATTTTTTTCTCTTCCTTTTTTTCTTTGCTACGCCTTTAGAACTTACATTATCCATTTCTAAATTAGGTATTTTTTATTCTTCGAATTCTTCTTTTTTTCTAGTTTGTTCAGTGGATCTATAAATACTACTGGCACCAGCTGCTAATCCACTTATCTAGAATTCGAATTAAAAATGGTAAAAGTCCACCTATTTTTAAACCAAATCCTGTTTTTTTCTATTAATATATTTTTTGGCTATAGGAAATGATGATGTTAATAAAAATTCTTTGCCTCCTTTATTTTTTATTTTCGATTTGTTCTTTAAGTGAAATATTTATCGATATCTACCTGAAACACTAAGTTAATTTTGTATCGAGTATTAAAAGTTTTTTTTTATCTTAATTTATGTATATATATAAATATTATATATTTATATTAACATATTTTTACTCTCTAACCTGATTTTTTTTCGTAACCAAAGTTCGCGTTACAAAAATGGTAACAAATTTCTCACCAGTTGGTGTATTTTTATTTAAGACAAATTCTTTTTCTCATTGTAAAAATTGATCAGCTTCGTGTCTGATTCTGAGTATGTATGATCTCTATAAGCAGTACCGTGATTTTTAGAAAGTTCATCAAGTATATTAATTCCTTTGCGTCTTCTTTCTAATCATTCATCTAATTTTGTAAAAGGACCACACTATTTAGAACAATATAAATGCAATTTTAGTAAATTTTTAATTATTAAAAATCAATATATTGTTCCTTTGTAATGATTTTTGGATTCAATTTTAAAAATTATGGTACTTAAAAATATTATAAGATTATACATTCCCTTATGATTATTAACAACCAAATTAAAGAATTTGTTGTTTAATATATCAAAGGTACTAATCTTTTCGTTATGATAAAATTTATTTCCATTTTCTCTGCAATGAATAAGTAATAATATATTTTCTTACATAGTTATACATAGATATTCTTATGTTGTTTTATTCCTTCTTTCAATTCTTTCAGGAATATTTGAGAAGTATCTAGGTTTTCTGATTTTCAAAACATAATTAAAATTTTTTATTTATTACTAGCTGATTAGTTACCATATTTATATTGTATATCATATTGATCTGTTTTTTTCTCATAGCATTCATTTTTTTTTAATTTCTGCATGATTACTATACTCTTCAACATAATGCAAATCATAATTTGGAACATACAATTTTTTATCTATATCTCTTCGAATAATTAATTTTAGAAGTCTATCTGTTACTCTATATTTTTATTTTTTATATTAATATCATCTTCATGAAATCTAATGTCAGTATCGCTAATTTTATTGTTGCATCCATCCCCTATATTCCAACTATATCATTTCTATTTTTCAAATAATATGATAATTTTTCTAATAGATTACTGATTGCATAGGATTTTAAATTTTGAATTCCACCTGTAGTACTGGGTCCTAATTCTTCTTCAAATTCTATTTCTGATGGTTAAGAAATAGATTTGTTCAAATGAAATTTCTTCTGGTATTGGTGGATAGTTCTAATTGTTATCAGCAAGTGAAACTAATTTTGTTATAAAATCTTATTTTCTTCAGCTACTTCTGCATTTTACCGACATTTTATTATTCATTCATTAAAAACAATTCTTTCCTTTAATTTTCTCATACTCGAATTCATTGGTTTTTTTTTATATATATAATTTCTTCATTTTTCAAAAGTAATTTGATTTTATATATTAGTTTATCTGGACCTTTAATTATTTATTTATTTTAAAAACATTTTTACTGTCTAAATGAGTTTTAAATTATCGAAAGTTTTCATAGACAATCATTCCCACCAACAGATCAAACTTAATGGACATAATTATTCATAATAACAGAATGGAGTTTGTTATAAATATTGCTGACTGATTTTATTTCCCAAAGGCGCACACGTTTATGAACAATTTAGATTATCAAAGAGAGATATTATGGTCACGATGAAAATACTGATTATTGTTCAAATATTTTTCCATTTGAATTTTCTCGAGGGTAAATTTCAAAACATGGATAAATAATTGAAGATGATGATAGTTCTGGAATTACTACTACAACGATGCATGCTTGAGTAAGCTCACAATCAGAAAAAATTTATTTGAAATGAGTTGTGTTGATAACAAATATCCTGTAAAATGTATTTATTATAATAAAACAAATGCAATTAATGATCACTTGTGATAGTTGTTTGGTTATCTCAGAGAAACAATAAAGCATACTTAAAGGAGATTATAAGTTATCATTGTCTCTCAATTGATATGTTAATAATTGTTTATTTTTTATCAAACTAGCAAAATCTCATGGAAGAGTCGATAAAGATTATGTTGATACAGTAAATATTATTATTCAAAGATCAGAAATTATGTAGCAAATTGTTGAATATGAATTAAATATAGCAAATGTTATAAAAGAAAAATATATATAAGCATACAATAACACAAATTAGTTTTAGTCATTGGCAGTTTTTCGAGAAAGTTGTTACCTAAGGTGAAATAGCGTATAATTTTGATAATAATTATCAATTAAATAATTTACGATTTGATATTCATGATTATGTAATTGTTGGTTTTCAAACAAATATAAACTATCATGCTGAACAATATATACATGCTTCTATGTTTGATCATTGTGACGTGGGGAATATTTCTGTTATAATTATAACAAAAAGGAAATTTTTCCTAAAGAAATTTGGATTTTAGATTCTGATGCTTAATTTTTTATATATATTTTTGGTATATCATGATTTTAAAAATAATGAAACAAAACTACTACAAATTATAGAAACAAAGAACTTTATTATAAATCAACATTTGATCCAAATGGAGACTATAATTATTCATTTTGATTTGCTAGAAGTCAATTATATATAATTAACTACAATTGTAGAAAAACCGAAGTGGTTAAAGATAAAACAAATATCAAAATAAGTGTTGATTTTAATAAAATTATACCCAAACATGCAATATATAATGTGATATTAGGTAGTCAAGGAAATTTTACTTGATATCAAGTGAAAGAAAAGTTTACAGAAGATGTATAATTTATTATATTCTTAGATTAATGACGAATTTGGTGACGGTTTTGTTACATTACTCTTGAATATATTAACTACACTTATTATTTTTAATATAATATCTATAAGTTAACAATAGATAAATATGTTATTGAATGTTTTATGTTATTGAATGTAAAAAGTTAATGACACAGGAAAATGAATTTATAGTTTTATAAATTATTTATAAATGTTTCATTAAAATAAAAATATATTTCTCTAAGAAACATTTTATATTTGTAAGAGAAAACTTCTTTACAAATAATTGTTGCGTAATTTTTATTTTTATTTTTTGGAAATTTTGTTTTTATAAAAATAAAAAAAAATTTACTATCGGTGTTTGATAGTCTCTAAGTTTTTTGAGGTTTATGAAAGTGGTTTTGTTCTCAAGATGTACTTAAAACAATTTTTATTTTTAAATATATATATATATATTTTTTAATAATGGAAGTTTTTATAATAAATAAAGAGCATCCACTTTCCTGCAAGGTAAATAACTCAACTGCGTTTTTAAAACTAAATGAGTTATAAATAAATAAAATAATAAAACGTATAATTTTGAAATTATATATCAAATGTATAGTAAGAAATTATCTATGTTACATGAATTTTTTAAAATTATTTTGCCTGATAGATTCGATAACATTATTTAAAATAAATATTTGAAAATAATAAATTTAAAGGATTCTCATCTTTGTTATAAAGGATCTTTAAAGGACCAGTCAATGCATTATATTACATTTTCAAATAATTATATATATTTTTAAAGTATTTAATTTTATATTTTCAGTTTTTATATTTAATAGTTAAAATTTAACAGATTCTTAGTTTCTTGATATTTTTTTCAATTGTAGTGAATTTATGTTTCTTGATATTTTGTTAAATTTTTGAGAATTTTTGATTTTTGATGTATTGTTGAATTTGTGAAACGTATGAATGTGTGACAGCATCCTTATGTATATCTACTTGTGTTCTTGTGTACTTTGTGTCAGTGCGTTGCGCATAAAGGTTACGAGATATTTGATGTTTGCCACTAGGTTACCCTTAGCGCTTCGACGCTTATAGGCCTTGGCCACACAAAATACCTGCAACTAGATTTTGTTTCGTTTAGAAAGGCGATATGTAATGTAATGCAGGGTCGTGAGTGTAGACGTGCTTGTAGCGCCCTCGCTTTCTCTTCAAACCCCCAGGGCTGTGATCACCGGTGCCGTCTTCCGATATTCGCATGTGGGAGGTGTGGAGGACGTTGCCGTCGCACTGAGTATAGAACTTGAGTTGAAATAAACCAAGTTTGTTTGGCACAACCGAATTATTTGTTTTCTAGGAGCAATAACACAATTTGATGCTGTAACTAATTCCTTTGTTATTCGTATTTCTTTGCGGTGACGTGGTTGCTGAGCGGTTAGTCTGCTCGCCTCCCACCAAGGCAAACAGGGCTCAATCCACGGCCGGGCAACTCCCGGATTTTCGCATGTGGGAATCGTGCTGGACGATGCCGTTCTCGGGGTCTCCCGTTTCCCCTGCCCTTTCATTCCGGCGCTGTTCCATACTCACCTCATTTGCCCTGATCGGCCCTCGAGACCTCGATGTAAAGAGCCGCCCAAATATCGTCACTCACTCCCTCACTTATCTGTTTTCCCCAAACAAAGATTTGTTTGGCTCTAAGTTCATTAAAGAGTTTCAGTTTATATAAAAAGTAGGAAACCCCCGGGCGAGATTCGAACCTACATCAGCTGTGCCCGAGCGACTACTACGGAAAGTGGAATGTTTTTAGGTACATATAATTAAAATGCTAGACAACCTGTGCAAATAAATATTTCAAGTTTTACACAATTACATTTAAGTTTCCCTTTGAAATTGTTGTATTGAGATGTTTCTTACCATTATTTCCCTTCAATAAATGCACTAAATTCATTGTTACTATTCTAATAGCCACTAATAGAAACCCTAGAACTCTATTTTCGAATGAAGGCAGTGAAATGAGTGGCGAATTAAGTATGTAAAGTAGATTCAACAAAATACATACCCTGGACCCGACACCGGCCTAGGAGGGCGTCTGGGGGCAGGGATTAACACTAAGAAATTTATATTTGTAAGTTAGCAAATATGTTTTTTTTTTCAGAGAATACCATCTGACTGGGCGACTTATGACACCACGATACTGGTAGCTATAGCCTCCGCGTAGAGTTAATAGAGCACTTTTGAAATAAACTTCTGAAAAATGTCACTGTCCTTATCTGCATTCATTTTAATGGACAAACTGGCTAACATGCGCCCAGTAAAGTTGGTAATGATGGAGGGTAAGTTGTTCCACGTCACAAAATTGACTTAAAAGTCGAAGGCTAAATATTTGTGAATGGTGGAATTATTTCTTTCCCTTCATTTTAATTTAATGCGCAAAAGTTTCAAAATTCAAAGATATTGTAATATTTTTTTCCCAATAATTTTCTACTTTAACTTGACATACGCATGAATTATATGATCTCGCCCGTGGCAATTTAAATGTTACATATTGTTACATGGACGCCTGAGGATAACTAAGTTCGTGAGGGATGGACGTCTTAAAAAATAAAAGAAATAAATTGATCGTCTATCTGTTGCCATCATTTGTAATGTTTTTCACTCACGCATCCAGTCCCCTGGTCCAGCCTGCTAGCCGCACCTTCGCTGTGCCGATGCTCGCAGTCGCAGATTTTCCTCCCGCTGGTCACTTTTTTGGCCGCGCGCTTCTCTTCTTGCTCGTCGCTGAAACTCCAGCCACTTCATCCATTCAACAACTACCATCCGGAGGCCCATCGCATTGTTTATACTCTCCTGGCCTTGACCTGGAAAGTTCGACGCACCTCGAGTCACGCTTATATAAACTAGGATAGCAAACCACTACAAAATTCTTCAGATAAATCCAGAAGGTCAATACAACCAGGGTCAGCAGTGCGCGCCGCGAAAGGGATTATCGTGACGGCGCTCTGCAGTTCGCTCACCTGTCATTCAAAACATCCCTTTGATTCATTGCTGCTGCTATTATATAATTACTTTGTCCTTCGCTTCCACTCGCTCGCACGAGATGCAGAGCAATGGGTGCGTTACACTGAAGGCTCCTCAAATGTGTTCGTCATTAAAGTGAGTGCGCATGAATGCTGTGCGTTGTCCCTTTAGTGCAATTTTCTCATAGACTAATGATGAGGTAGACCAATTATTCGTCTTCTGCGCATGTATCCAACATTGACCTACCCCAAAGGAACACACAACTTTCAATGTCACATGGTCAACAATGATGAACGTGTTTGTTTATGTCTTCATTTTTGAATGCCAAGCACTATTTATTAATAAAATACTTTTGCCAATTCGAAATTAATCAAACTACATTACAAATTGGTTACAGGAAGTAAACATACATCTCAAAGCACTTGTGTATTAAACAGTATTCTAACCTCAATTCTAATACATGATGTTTTCGCTAGACGTGTTGGCAGAAAAGCAGTTCAAAGTCGGAAAACGTAGACTGGTTGTGCACCGCCAGCGCGATCGGTCTAACTCATCGTTAGTCTATGAATTTGCTAGACTTAGTTAAGGTTTGTTTGAATGAGGTGGGGATGTATCGTTGGAAGAAAACTTGAGCAGGGCTTCAGAAATGTTGTAAGTAACTGTGAATGGTCTATAGGGGAGAGGTGAAGGAAAGCGAGCGACCCCGGCCTGAACTTGAGGCGCATTTCTTCGTCCCGCGGGATAGTGAAAGCTCCGCGGGGTCGGATGGTCCTGGGAATGTAACTCAACTCCCCTCTTACCCAGCACCATGCCTGAAGAACATCTCACCCAGAGACCATGGTCCACTCGAGACTGTCTCCCTGGCTGTAGCGCAGCATCCACTCCATCATCCCGAGTGCAGGCGTCTTTCCTATGCTATAGTCTGTTCGCAGTAACTTCACACGTTCTCAACCAAACTTTTGAAAATTAGAAATTACTCCATGGACGACGTGTTTGGTTGTTTCCTATAGACGTCATCCATCACAAACGTTCATTTCTGCCTCTGTAACAGGATCTGCATAGTGCGGGAAGACGCCGAGCGAAATCATAGAATTTTACAAAAGTTAAATAATTTTAGGAATGGCTCAGCTACCTTTCATATTACCGCTTTCAAACATAAATCACATTGTGACGTTTCAAGAGAAGAGCCATTCCACAACAGAGCAAAAAGAGTAAGTTAAAAAAAGGTCCCCGTGGATTGGGCATATTCCTCGCCAAACCACCTCTACTGGGGGTCGACCTCTAAATGCGGTATTACACGAACAAAACTTTCTATCTGACTTCCTTATTTATTACTATATGCCTTCAGTCTTTTTGCGTGTTACTTCAGTTTTGGCTTCGTTGTCTTTTTTTATCTTATATCTTTGACTAATTCAGTGAAATCAGTTATTATTACATAATAAATCTTCATCATAACTGTCCGCATTGTAGGTCAATACAATAATTTTATAACACAGTCGAACTTCAGTATAACGATCACCAGTCTACGTAAGGGGCCGCAGAGGTGCAGCGGTCAGACTGCTCGGCTTCTACCAAGGCAAACCGCGTTCCAATACCGGTCGGGCTGCTCGCCGGATTTTTGCTCGTAGGGATCGCGCTGGACGATGCCGCTTGTCAGCGGGTTTCCTCGGTAGTCTCCCGTTTCCCCTCCCTTGCATTCCTGCTCCGCTCCATACTCGTCTCTTTTCACCCCCATCGTCTATATGATGTGACAACTTGGTGATTAGCTGGCCGGTGATTGGCTGAGTGGTGTTCGTAATACGATTGGTTCAACATCAATATGACGTCATTGGTCTTCCATACTCGTATATAAGCAGCAGGGAGTTCAGCTGAGAATCTTAGTTTGACAGCAGCTCCCGTGAAAGGTGGATCGTCTTGGCTAGCTGTTGCCTCTTCGTATCAAAGTCTTTTTCTTCATCTGCAATGTCTTCGGGTACTACAGAGCTAATGGTATCTATGGCAGTGCCATCGACTTCTTCGGGAGTGATACCCTCAGTACCAGCGACTTCTTCAGGCATGACGCCAGCAGCACCAGCGACTTCTTCGGGTGGGTCACATACAGCAGTGCAGCAATCAGCATCGCGACTCAAGACAACAGTGCCAAGACTTCGATGCATGTACTGTGACAAAGCCTTTGTGACTAGCAGCAATGCTAGACAACATGAATAGCATCAATGTAAGATCAACTCGTTCCTCGTGGCATGTAAGTGTGAGATGTGCTTTGGCCTGTTTGCTCATACTGACATACTAAACCAAAATTTGAAAATATGTAAAGGATTTGTTCCTCCGCCAGCACAACAAAAATACGTATTGTCGCCGCCACATACCTGTGATGGACTTACAAGTACTGCTTTGTGCAATGCCGATGCAAACATGTCATCACTGCATCGTGCAGTAAGGGAGGATGTGAATGTGGATGGTACGGACAATTCGCTGTCGATATCGGGTCGATCATGCCGCTACTGTGGTAAGACGTAGAGTAAAAGCTGCTATGCTCATAGACACGAGAAGAGTGGTAAATGTACGAAGAAGACACGATGGCCTATTTTGACTACTAGCTGTTACAAATGTCGACGTATGTTCTCGTGTTATGGATTAAAAGATGTTCCATACAGTTTACGACTTAAAATACATGAACGTCAGATAAAAGAAGAATTGCAAACATGCCAAACAGTGAAACACTCGTGTTCGGGACCCTGTTCCTGTTCTAGGCAAACCTAATGCTCGTGGATTTCCTCTGAAGAAATCGACATTCAGGAGCATGTTGAATGATTACATTGCTCCAAATCTGACAGTTTCATCGAAAGATGTTTGTTAGTTCCTGACAAGTATGATACAAATTTTAGTAAACCACTCACAGAACAGATTGAAAAACAGGGGTTCTGAAATATGATATATGGCTAGAATGCGATTATACAACACTGGAACTGTTGGACGAAGGTATCAACAAGAGGGCATTCAAGACTTCTAGTGTACCTCTCTATAATATATATTATATCGAAAAGAGTGTAAAAGATATTATACAAAAGGTATGATGCGAGGAAGAAGAAATGATGATGAAGGGTTCTGGCTGGACACTCGTTTCGGTCAATCATCTGGAGCTAAGAACGAGTGCATGCCAACCTCTTACGAAATAATGCGGTTACCTCCTCTTGCCTTTGAAGAAATCATCGCAAAGAAATATTTGTATTAAAAATTTTGTTTTAAATAAAAATATATTTATTAAATGTGTCGTATTTTATTTTTTATATAAAAAACTCTTCTTTATATTAATTATTATTTCAAATAGAAACAGTTTCCTTTAAGAATAAAACAAGTAAACAATTAAATATGGTAGTGTACATGCTTTGCATAAATGGCCAATGTCACCATTCAGGTCGACAGCAGGTGGCATAATCGATACTACATATGTGTTGAGAATAGAATATAATATGGAGGGAATCGAAATAAAGTGAGTAATTGATGGAACGAAGGTGGTGGATTCTTGTCGACTAAACTGTAATTAGCCAATGAAAAAATTGGCGGGTGTTAACAGCACTACCTATACTTTAAACACATACACAAATATGGCTGTCACCTGGTCATACATAGGTGATGTAAGCATTTGAAATCTAATATGGCTGCTCGCACGAAGTGAGATTCAAACTATAAAACAAATTACAGTACAAACATGGAGGACTACACCTAGCAAGTTGGCTTCCTCCCAACATGGCAGCCTCCAGTAACATATATAAACAAATGATGTATGAAAAAGAAATATGGTAGTCGAACGAATGTGAGAGAGACAGTAACATATATAAATAAAGATGGCAGTCGAGCGAAAGCGAGAGTCAGTCTCCAGGAGCATGTAAACATATGACAAACAAATAAATCAATCTGGCGGAATGAGTATAGGTGGAAGGAGTGGCAACAAGGGAACAGTAGTCTGCTGGAAGTCGAACAAAAGTCAGTAATTGGTGGAATGAATGTGACTAATGGTGGTGCTGGAAAATGTAAGATTTTTAATTAACTTTTTATGGGAAATTTTTTAGGTGAAAAGGGAAATTTCGAGGCGAAAAAGTTAAAAATGGCCACTGAGGTTAAAGTTATTAATTAAATTTTTTTATAAAAATAAACAATCTTGAAATCATTTTTAATTCAAATTTTTAATTATAAATTTTTCATACATTTTAAATCGATTTTTTAATATTTGTGATTTTTAAAGATTTTTTGTTATTTGCATTTTCAATGTCAAGGCCAAATGTCATACGTACGGATCCCTGTTTCCTGTCCACCTGGGTTTGACTCTGGATCGCTGATCCCTGTCAGCATTTCTGGAAAAAAATGGGTCATTTCTAAGGATATATTTAATAATTTTTTTTTATTTTTAAATAAAGTTTATTAGTAAATTTTTTCTGGAATATTTTGTTAATTTTTTTACAATTTTTAGAGTTTTTCATGATTTTTTGTATTTTTTAAGTTTTTTTGGTGTTTTTGAGGTCAAAAGTTCTCGAGGTCAAGGTTAAGGTCAAGCATAAAGGTCACACAGGTCAGGGGTGAAAGTTCAATGACATCCGAGATGGCGGTCGGTTGACATCACAAGATGGCATCTCCACCGGCTCCGGCTTCAATCCCTGATCCCCTTATCCACAACTCCCCTATTTCCTACTACTCAGGTTTAAAATGTCCATACACAAGATGTAATTCAAGTTGACTAAACAATCATAAATGCCAGGAGGCACTCACCACAAAGTAAATATTATATTTGTGTTGCACCACATAGACCTGTTGGACTTTACTCAATGACTGATTATCAATTAATTTTCCTAATAATACCCGAACTACCACTCCTTTCCCCAGGGTTTGACAGCTTCGCCCTTGCTTGCCTATTAGAAATTGATTTATAGCTCAATCCAGGGTGCGTGATAGCACAGTTATGAAACTTAAGTGTATAATATATATTTACACATCGGAATTCTGTGTTATAGACTGTAAGTAGAACCAAACTTAACATAATGTATTAACAATAAACTATGCAATAGGAATTCCTGTGTTTGTTATACTTACGTCGTTGTGTTTACTCGTGATAAAATGATTGAAAGCTTAACAAGCTTTATATATATAGAAATAACTGCGAACCCAAGGACAGTTATGAATGCCATGGTAATATAGTCAAAATGAGCTGGCTCTAATATTGAAAACAAATTGCTTTGCCTTAATTTAACACGTGAGTGGTATTTGTCAATCGTTGGTAGCACTGGTTGCTTGGTGTGGTTCATCTGCCAGTTGTTGTCTAGGGCTGTACTGATATTATAGTATTTGATACTTGCAGTTAATTACAATTGGTTTAAGGGGAAAGCTTGTTGGGACAATCAATGAATAGCGATTGCAGTTCGTTGCAAGGGAATTGTATGTGCACGTACATCACAAAGGTGTGTTGCTTCAACAAAAATTAGATCAGGAGTGGCAATCTGACAGCCACATGGTACGTACATTTCAACACTACCGAGTTGGTGATTTGTGACATTAATATTTAGGGAAGTGTTCAAACACTGCAAGCACGTTCCTTCGGGAGGATTAGTCAGTACATACTGGTGTGGTAGAATATGGTGAATTGAGAATGAAGTGTCTCGTGAGCAATAAAATTTACATGTCGAGAACAATATATTATCATCGGATAGCAGAATTGCGTCTTTTACACATTTAGCATTATCACTGGTGATTGATTCCATTGGGATGTGTAGAACATCCGCTGGCAGGCCCGATGAGGGTGAAATGGTTTTGACAGTATCCGTATTCGAATCAATGGCAATAGTGAAAAATATGGGATGCGAATTGTACATGATTGGTTTGGGAAATGATATGACACTGAAATTATTTGAAAAATTTGACATCTGGAATGAACTCAAGAGATGGGAACCTGTAATTTGATCACCATTTGAGTGTTCGTGAACGAGCATTCTGTTGAGTGTAGTATTTAATTATGTCTGCAGTGCTAATGCTTAGTGTTAAGTTGAGTTTGAGCAGTTCCAAATTTAATTTGGTAAGATCATCACTAAAATGTGTTTTGTTGACAGCATGAGGCGTAGTTTAAGTTGGCTTGAGTGGATATAACCTTTTACTAAATCTTCAAGAACCACATTATTAATCAATTGTAAGAGGCTTGTGGATAGCAAAATTAATTGTGCATCAACGTTATCAACCTTACTTATGGCTGAGTGCTGTTTTTACAAGGCTTGGGTAATACTGTTAATTGTTGCTGCTAAAGAGTTAACTTTCCCTTCAACTTGATGATTGATTTCATTAACCATTTTAAATGTAATGTTAATAGCTTCGTTCGTAGTGAGCATGTTGCTTGCAAATTAATTGTTCTGGCTGTCAAGTTGTGCGTCATTAACAAGTAGTGGCCGAAGGTGCTTATTCATGAGCACATTGCAGCACCAAGTAGTGACATCTCCGAGGAATTGAATTCTGCATTCCCGACAGAATTGCGTACTTACATCACCAAAGTATTCTCTTTGTACTCCGCATTCTTCTACCTGTAAATATTCGTCAAGTAATTTGCCATTTGTACATGAGTTCGATGTCTGGTCTGTGGAAGCAACATATAAATAATCATTAAGTGAAACAGGTGTTGTAGGAAAGTGTAAGGGGATGGCATAAATAATCGGGATACTATCCTCATTCACAAAGTTCACGTCGGCTGGGATCCAGTAGATACTAGCATGAGTCCTATACATGGCGGGCAATGCAAGGGTGGCCGGTAAGGCAAGGCACACAGTGATGATGTCCTTGACCATGCGGCGAGCGAAGTAGGCTTTCCACTCGTCTACTCGAGCTCGTCCGGTAATTGGTGTTGCCATGGCGATGGTGGAGTGCATGCGCAGAGCATGCCTCGTGCTCGTTCACTGCTACCAATGTCATGTGACTGCAGCAACAGCACGTTAATGCTGCCATTGTGATACAGCAATCGGTCTGGGGTCAGCGGCCATGGATCCCCTTCTCCATGCCTTGTTGCACTGCAGTCGTCCCACGGTGTGACAGCAGTGAGGAAGACTAGGCCGGCGCCTCGTGTTACCAGATTCCTGCTGTGGTAGACATACGCTGTATGTAGCACGTGGTCAGCGTGCCCAAGTTGCAGCAAGTAAATGCTGCACAGCATCGTTGCGAACGGCCACCACAGTGGCTCACAGAACTTTGTTTGTCTCAGTTATACATTGACATACACTGTAACCCATTTTAATTACATATATCAAACACTTAACAATGATACACTTAGAATACAGTGACGTGATAAGAGACTCTTTATTAGTGTATGGAGACGGGTTTGGTATGGAGGATGCAGACAGTGTCGAACTTAGGGGGCCCGTTTTGTTTATTTGTATGTGCATTTACATTAACTTGTGGTACAAATGTTAGTTTTGTGGCACCTTGCAGTGTGATGACTTTCAGGTAAATTTCTCTGTTTACTGTGATACCATAATGACGACTTAATCTAGAGTATTTATTATCTCCCTGATCTGGGTGAAGTAATGTAAGTTTTAATTGTCTGATATGAGAGTCGCGTTCATATTCTCCAACAAATGGTGATTTATTAACAACTAGAAGGAAGAAGTGTAAAATTGAGTCATCATCAATCTTAATATATTCTTGTTCGTAAGTGTATGCAGACAAGAAGTCTGGTAGTCCATTTTGTTAATGATGATGATTTTACAATTTAAATGTGGGTCAATACAGTGTGTTACTACTTTGTTGGCGTTGTTTTTCATTACGACCTGTATGTTTACCTGATAAAGAGTGGTTATTATTTTACAAATATCATACATGGGGAAAATTTCTTCATCAGCTATATCTTTGGCCACCTTGGCTTTGTCTTTAGAGTGTAATTCTTAGTTAAAGTAGTTCTTTATTTTGTCCCAATGATTTGTGGTGTGTTTGACAATGTTCTATTTTATTTCTTCGTGTATGTCAGCTGCTTGTAAGACATATTCAGCCAAGGCTTTGTATAGTGATTTACAATTTAACATCTGTTGTTTAACTTTGCGTGAAGTGTTATTTACTATGATATTTTGTGTGTTTACTCTTGTGCATGCCGTAATACAGCTTAAGGCATCTGGTAAGTTGTTTAATTTGCCTTTTACAAGGTGTGGTTCCAAATCATACTCGCTAAGAGTAATTGCCATCTTTTGGATGTGAATGTTGTGTTCTGCCATAGATCGCAAATACCGAGCAATGGCATGGTCTATTTCTATTATGAAGTGGGGCCCATATAAATATTGCCAAAAATGATTACATATATAATGTATAGTACAATATGCTCTCTCTCTCTCTCTCTCTCTCTCTCTCTCTCTGTTGCATTCCACCTCAATTCATTAAACGATAACTTTTTGGAGGCAAAAGCTATAATACTATGCTGCTTTGTCTGTGGATCCTCTTGCATAATGGTTTCTCCTACCGCATTGTTACTGGTGTCGCAAGCTACTATTATGCTTTTCTGCTCATCAGATTTTTGTAACACAGGTGCTGCTGAAATTGCTTTCTTAAGGTTTACAAACACCTGTTGGTGGAAATCTTCCCATTTATAGGTATTGTTATGTTTGTTAAGGTCAGTGAGTGGTTGTGCTATGGTAGCATTATTCATTATATACCATCGAAGGTATGAAGTCATACCCACAAATGTGTGAAGTTGTTTTATATTGTTTGGGGAATGTCATGTGTTCAATAGTGTGTACCTTTTCTGGATCTGTAGTAATACCTTGTGGTGTGATTATGTGGCAAAGTACCTTTACTGTTTGTTCTGAGAAGGTTCATTTATTTGTATTTACTTTAACATTGAACATAGGCAATCTCTCAAAAACTTTTTTCTATATTTGCTATATGTTACTCGAATGAATTACCTATAATAAATATATCATCGATGTGTGCTATGGCTGCCGTCCATCATAGGGGTCCTAATACTTACTTATTGAACATTTGGAAGTATTGTGGTGTTGTAAATAACCCCATTGGCATTCTATCATATTGGAACAACCCTACTTCATCGATGCTAAATGCTAATATGTAACAATCTTGCCTCTGACAGGGATACTGTAAAGTCCTGAAAATAAATCTAGACTTATAATCTAGTGTGAATTTTGTAATACATTGAGATTGTCTTCAGTATGGAGTAAGGGGTACTGAACTCTGGTTAAGTATTGGTTAAGTGTCCTGAAATCAGTTATAAATCTTAATCTGCGATTCTTTTTTATACAACTAAACGCAGCACACAGTAAGGTTAGTCAACTTCTTCTATTATATCTGACTTTACCATTTCCTTAATTTGTGTTAGTAACTTGTCAAGAACTTTCGGACTTATGGTAAGGCCTGGTAGCTACTGGTGTGTATGTTGTCAGTTATAATTTGATTTCAAAATTTTTGGCTTCAGTTAATTCCAATATACTATTTGCAAACATATCCTTATATTTATCAATAATGGTGGTAATTACTGCTGTTTGTTTGCTATCTAACTTCTTGTTAATCTGTGGCAGCATGCTCTGTTTACTTTCAAAACTATCTAATGCTTTGAAATAATGTTCTATATGTGGTATTATCGTAAATGGTTGTAGCCGAGTGTATTGGTACTTATAATAGATTATTAGAATCGTGAACATGAATGAAAATAATATTGTGTCTCAATATCGGAAGGACATAATACTTCTTAATGAAGTTCACTCCTAATATTAAATTTTGCTTTAAGTTATCCACAACTAAGAAGTCCAGTGGGTAAGTACGACCAGATATACACAAGTTAATTGTGTTTTTTAACTTGAGTGTTGTCAATACTGATGTAGCTTCAACTAAGGTAATATTTACATTTAATGGTTGAAGTTGCTGCATTGAAGTGCTTGCTACACTACTCTGGGAGCACCCGGTGTCAAGCAGTGCGTATTATTTTTTACCTTTAATAGTTACAAGAACCCGTGGTGTTGAAGTGCGAAGGCTGGCATGCTGACATTCCAATTCAGTCGTGGGGCACGAATGTAATATGGGTACATGTTTATTACATACTGATAATGGGGAGTTATACTGCAATTAGCTGTAAATACCACATAAATTCTGTAACTAATATTATGTTATATAAATTGAGTAAGAACACTTTTTCTGATAATCTATCAATAAGACAAGTTTTGCAGATATCTGTGCAATTAGGATAATTTTGTTTTAAGATACTCAATAGAATATTTAAAAAGGTTAAATATTTCTGCTTTGTTGTAATAATGCCAGTTATGAGGAACAAGACATTGCTGCTCTGAAAAAAGTAAAGTTTGGATGCAAACTCATTCAGATGGATAAGGCAGGTTGTGTTGCCAAAACTATATTGAAGACGGCATTTGCTTTTGCAGATAAATGCCTAATTACACATATTATGTTTTTAAAGGAAAATATACGTTGTGGAATGACACGTTCAGTTCCCTAGGAGCAGGGCTATCTAATTAGTCAGAATCCACTATTATTCTAATTTTAATCTTTTTGCTGTATACAAAGTGATTCACAGCACCTGTAGTGCCCGTTTTCCTCGGAAACAACACGAAACCAGGCGTTCGCAAAAAATTGTTATAACTATAACCTATATGAATTATCGATTGTTAGTAATTCCATTCCCCTGAACATACTGTCAATATTGGTGAGGGAGGGGGGGGGGGTGAGCTTAGAAATTGCAAATGGGAACAGGAGTCGTTAATGTTATCGTTGGATAGTTCGTCGAAAAGGAAACCACATTTATAAGATTGTTGTTTTCTGATGTGCGTAGATTATGCACAATAAAATTATTAATGTAAGCATATGTTTTGTGACGTGCATAGTTTATACACAATGAAACTTAATTAAATAAATTTTTTCTTAGTACTACAATTAAATGGAAATCAATTAAACATGTTTTGTCTGGCGTACGTACCTAGTTTACGTACAATCAAAAATACATCGGGTGTACTGTAAATACCGGTATGGTGTGAGTTAACTATTTTCAAATGGGAACTGGTAATACACATTCGCACACAGCACTTTTCATAAGGGTTCGAAATGTCGACGATCCTGTATCAGAAACAACTCTGCTCTCCTTCTTACGTTCGTGGTTGCTCGGCGCACATCAATACAGCAGAGAGATCCACATTCTCAGATTCAGTTTTTCGTGTCTTCTCTAATTGGACGCACCCAGTAGATGATGTCTTTAATAGTTCGTCACAAAAATAAGTGATTTGGGGCCAAGTCTGGAGAACGTGGTGGCCAAGCTACAGGACCCATCCACATATAGTCTATCTGTGGTTTCTTCACTCTTTCCGAATAAGACCTTTGTAAAATTACTTCAAGTTTGGAGTGGTTGGTTTTTCTAAATATTTTACGAGCATTTCATGCCTGTGTTAATGTGAAAAATACCATATTTTTGACTAACTTTAATTTGAGATATTAGAATGGCTCGTAATATCAAGGTCTTAAGAGGGCTAACTTCAACTATTACATGTATTTTATATGTAAATTAGAAGGTTGTATTCATAATCATTATGAATAAAAACAGGGATAAAATAAGTATGTTGGTATTGACTAGTAATATATAGTTGTTATGCAAAATATTGTTTAACAAAGTGCTCACGAATGCGGTGGACTGACCGGATGGTGTAATTTACTAGTGTCGGTTAATCTTTGTATGTGCAGGGCGGAGGAACGGCGTGGAAGTAGAACTGAAGCCGTTCTTCAGAAATGTTGGAAGTAATCGTGAATGTACTGTACGTAGACTTGGCTGGGCAATCACCAGTGTGCCGACTGATTACGTCTGCACGGACTGTGGCCTGGTCCCCATCACGAGCTCTGACCACACGAAACGCGAACTAGGCCCCGCGAGTCTTACCCCAGCTGCTGTTGTAACACACACTCCTAGAACCTTTCCAAACTCCATGATGAGACAAACCCTCGCGTCATTGCACTAAGCGGCAGTCGGTCCTGCACCGCGGACCTCTAGACCAGAGGTTATTAAACTTTGTGATTTCGAGGAACCCTTCGATATGATTCAGGTTTTCACGAACAACCAACAGTTTATTTAATATAATCTAAGAAAATATGCTCATGTGTACAAACTATTTATTTTTCATTATGCAACTTGTTACAATTTTAGGTTTAGTTGGGGCGCATTGGTGTAGTGGATAGACTACTCGCCTTCCACCTTGGTGGACCGGGTTCAATTCCCGGCGGGATCACACCCGTATTTTCACATGTGGGAATCGTGCTGGTCGGTGGGTTTTCTTGGGGATCTCCCTTTTCCCCCACCTTGCATTTCAATGGCGGTCCATACTTACCACGTTCAACCCACATCGGCTCTCAAGGGTCGTCCGCATGTTTCAGCTCCTCTCTACTCAAGTTTAATTCACAACAAAATTTGAATCAACCAGTTTCAGTAATAACATAAACATTACAGTTACAGCACCATAATTACAAAATGTTTCAATAATAAAATTATATGTATTATTACTCGCGAACTCTTCGAAATAAAGTCAAGGATCTCCATGAGTCCGTGAACCACACTTGAAGAACTACAACAAGTGACTTGGTCCAGAATGCTACAACTGAATATATATTTATTTATTAATAAATATACAGAAAAATTCTTAGGAACTAATTCCCAAGAACTTTTTCTAAAAATACAAAAATTTTACATTATAGGATGTACTAATTTTAAGGAAAACATAGCAGGAAAAACATTTAATACTTTTCTGCTGCAACAGATCGTGAAATCCGTCTGGAATCCAGATAATTGTTGCTGGGCAATTCGTAAAGGACCTTGTGTTTGGGGGGGGGGGGGGGGCTCAAATGCTGTGTTGTACACCACCCACAAAATTTGGGGAGGGGGGGTCTTAATGTATCTTCCTTTCCTATGCAACCCTGGACAGCTGCACATGACTTCATTATATCCCCGAAGCAGTCAGCGTTTTGTGCAATTTTAGTGTAGCTGTTAGAGTTCTCGGAAGTACTTTAAACCGGAACTGCTCGTGATCCTCGTATAAAAAAGTGAAGTGAATTACTCAACTGCCGAGCCTGTTATAAACACGGACGTTGGTAAAGTCGACAGCTAACTTGCTGTAATATGCGGTTCTTCGTTTATTTGAGTCACTTATTTCCCGAGTGGCCTAAAATATAAAGTTTTTGTTTTGAAATACTTAAAGGTTTCCATTTGAGTTAACTGTAAGTTTAGAGAAGTATGCATATTAAGATCATAACTGCTTTTCTTCACAAACATAATTGAGTTGCGAATTTAAATTTGAAAGAATAATTTTTTGGCGAAGAAATATTTCACAGCCATTTAAGACCACAAGAGAAAATCTTACATGGGTAAACACAATTTTCTTAACCTCTTTAATAAGGGGATGCCAATTTTTGGAAACATTGTCAGACTGTGTACTAAACTCATTATTATTTTATTTGTGCATATCATTTGCAACAAAGCTACGATAAAAACCGCGAAACTACTATAATGCCAGTGTACTGGCTTTATTAACAATTAATATAATGTTGAAATTATTAGTTGTTTTTTTAATCAAACACCTATAACACAAAAAGCTTAAAAGTCGCGCTAATTGCTTTGTGTTAAATACCAAATATAATTTAAATACATCGTGGGTCGTAGAGGGTTATATTGGAAGAGAAGATAAAGATATTATGTTAATGAACAGAGGTATCGACACACAAGTGAGTTAGGAGCATCGTAGCACATAGTTACTAGGTTATATTGGGAAGGAGCAAAGTTAATGAAGGTAGAGTGGCAGCGATCTTACTGAATAAAGTATACCTTCACGAAATGCATTTTTAAACCTACTGTATCAGAGTTTACTCACAAATATGATAGTGAAAATGGTTTAAAAATTTGTTTTTACAGTTATTTTTTGGCATGAACATTCTGGTACAGCATATAAAAAGGAATAGGGATGTGCATCAAACATTTATTTTTATTATTACATGATATAATTGCAGGGTCTGATCTGAAAGTCTCATAGAAGTGCTTTATCGACGGCAAGACTGCACGCCAATTCCGTGCTTTGCGCATAGAGGCGATGAGAGAGTTGATGCGCATGTCTCGGTCACCCCAAGCGCTTCCACGCTTTTAGGCCTCAGACGGGCCAGATTCCTTCAACCAGGGGGCCACCTCAATAAGCCTTAATTTGCACGCCGAGGACTAGAAGCACTGAAGCTCTAAAGGCGACTCAGGCATGCGCATCGCAGCTTATCGTAGCCCCGACGAACTGGCCCAACGTCTTCCCATTAAAAACGCGCCTCTACAAAACTTTTAGTGGTTCCCACATAATTTTATATTCTCTTCGTGGGTTCTCCACAATTATTTAATCAAGCCTTTGAAAAATTGTCTTACGCATGAGGTGTTTAGTTATTTCTTAAATATGACATGTAACACAATCTTTTTTTATTTCTGTTAACATCAAAATGCCATCTTTTTTTGTTAAATTGAACTTTTTCTTTAGTCATCTATAGTTATAATAATTAATTTATAACTAATACGAATAAAAACAGCGTGAATAAAAGCGTGTTCGCAATACCTAGTAAGAAACAGTTCTTATGCAAAATATTACTACCCAGAGTGCGCACGAATGCGGTTAGTTGTACGTTTCGTGTAATTTTCTAGACTCGGTTAGTCATTGTTTGCATACGGTGGAGGAATACACTGAAAGTAGACATTTATTGAGCATATTGTTCAGTTTCGTAATACGAAGTTTTCTGCCGAAGTTCTGCACAACGTGTGGTGGACTGCGTAGGTCCACCCTCGTCACCCGCCATATTCAATATTTTATTTATTTCTTCGTTATTCAAATTTAGGAGGATTTATAGAACAATACGTCAGTGGCAGCTTAGTTTGCAAGAGTCGGGGGAATATTCTGTGATTGTAACTTAAGCAGGACTTCAGGGAAGTTGTTGGTAATGGTGCACTACCAACAGAAGGATGGTCATATATATGATTCCAGGATGTTATACAGAATAAATATAGTTTACATTTCATGTCGGACACTTAACAACACATGACGTGGTAAAAAAATTCTATTCACGTTTACATCTTTCCAGTATGAAACAAACAAAAGGCGTAAACTGAACACCAACGTACACAAAGGAATCCCATCAGTTTAAATATCAAACAAAATGTCTTCTCAGAAGTATTGACAAACGTCAATAACCTGTGGGATCTGCGCGATTCCTGAGGCACGCTAGTATCCGACGAGGCCTGCCAAATACAAGATCATAAAGCTTTTCCTGGGGCAAACAGTCCCAATCCTCACGTGCGGCTGTCTGTAAGGCCCGAATTGCCATTGGTGGTTGTGCACGGTTTGAAATCGCTTGTATAAAGAAGGACCACACATTTTGTATGCAGTTCGTGTTAGTTGAATAAGCTGGCAAGTTCACTGTTGGGATGTCAGCGGGGAATATACTAATCCTTTGTGAGCAGTGTAGTAGCTACGCGTTGTGGAGCAGCAGTCTGATGATGACCGGGGGGGAGGCGGGGGGTGGGGTTGAGAGGTACCTAGTTTCGCAAGGAGCAGCTGTGACCGGTCCAGGTCATGTAGTCCGCCACTGCGGCGTACTCCAGTCACGTGGTCAGGCGACACGAGCGGCGTCGAACCCGGAGCCTTGCCTCAGCCGCCTCTCTCTTGAGTCACCGCGACCACTCGCTAACCCCAGGCCGCGGTTTGTGTGACGCAGATCCCGGCCTGGTCAACCCTTACTTAACTCACTTTCACTCAGGGCGGCACGGCGTTGTAACTCCGAGAGTAGAGTCAAGTAACAAAGAGTAAGAGTTGAGGAAAATAAGAGTACACGAGACTTTGGGAACGAGCATGGTGTAAATACCATGTTGTGTTCACAAATATATACTGGTTAAGGCCACGATCTCCCATTTCTACAGCTATAGAGAGAATTGATTTTATTTTTTTTACCCAAACGGGAGATAATATTATAAAATCCTCTTACAATTTTGTTAAAAATTGTTTTTAACATGTAGTCTAATTTGTCAACACAAAAACCTGTAAAATTTTAAGTAGTTATTAAATGAAACTATTTTCCTTAATTAATTAACTGGATAAAAGTATACAGGTTTTTGCGTTGGAAAAATTAGAATACATAGTAAAAACTATTTGTGGCAAAATCGGCAACCTATATGAATTTCACAAAAATATTTATTGCTTCCCCAAATTCTGTATTTTTTTTTAGAAAAAATTGTTTCTATACAGAAACGTTTCCACTTACGCTAAGTCAATCATTATCGCCTTTAAAAATACCACATTATTGAAAGCTAACTTTTTAAAAAAATTAATAGTTTTATCACTTGTAATTTGTAATTTCCTCGTGTTTGTCTGTAATCAGAATGTTCACTTTCCTTTCAGTTTGTTTAGTTCTACTAAACTTCTCACCATTATCAGTTTACCCTTCGTTACTCGCTGAAATACAACTTGTAGAAGTTCTACTCTGATGAGGTGCTCGTAGTAATTACTCTGCCGTTTTGGAACACAGCAAAGAACGAATCAAATATACACTCAGACTGTTTTGGGACAGCGAAAGAGAAAAGTTATCTTGTGGAATTACGTTTTTTTAAACGCCGACCAGATGATAGTTCCTCAAACCCCGCCCACAGTCGTCATGTCATAGCAGGACATAACACACGAAGGACAGAAGTCAGCGACGTCAGTATAATTTCTTGAAGAGAATTGATTGCCCTGGAGCTGCAACATGTGATCGACCCAGTGTAACAGTGTATTGTGGTGCGCAGGGCTCTTAAAATTATGTAACATGTAGTGCCCTCTGGAGTAAACACAGTTTCATAATAGCCCATATGTTGGAGTGACCACTTTTTATTCTGAAAATGTGCAAAACATAACCTAGGCCAACTCAGTGTAATTTTCAGAACTTCAAATTATGCACAATATGACAACGTAGAATATTATGTGTGTTGGCAATACTTGTGATTCAGTAAGTTGATAAAATGAAATAAATACTGTTCCAAAGAAGTCTGTTTATGCTCGGCTGTGCTCAATTTAGGACCCAGTATGTAAGATGCGTAGAAACTCACATTTGACAGCAACGCCTTCGTTACCGGCAAACGATTATTTTCCACACATACAGCTGTGATACTTAATGTTCACAACTACACACATACTAAAGTACTTGTTTAAATATTGGCTACTGAAAATGTGTAGAGGAGGGATAGGATGAAAAGTACACATTCAGAAGAAGTGTCAGGCGTGTCAAATCCAGCTTAAACTTATATATTCAAAAGATTCAAAACAGTTCTGCACCTCCTGGGACAACACATTGTCTCACTCGTCGTAGTGAAGATCATCGCACTAAAAATCGCTGCTGTCTAGGCTCGACATTCTCCATCAAACTACGTGTGCTTGCATGTGCGTGTGTTTACGTTCACTGGCGTGTGTAGTGATGTGTGTGCCCGTAGCTTACGCCAAGTATCTGTTATCGCAGCACCATAAATGTTTGGTGATGAACAGTTCACTAGCGACACTTATTCACTCTTACTTCGTGCATCGTTTACATAGCACTTCAATTTTTATTATGGTATTTATGTGACCACTAGCTAAAATGTTAACTTCCCTTAACTACTACGTAGGCAGCATAACACAGAATATAGAAAACTAGAAGAGGAATAAATACATGAAGAACATAACAACAATTGCATCAATAGAAAGCTATGCCTGAAAATTATAGGCGTTTCATCTGGAATAGCGTAATCCCTCGTTGCCTAACCATACTGCAACATATAAACAAAGCAACAACGAATAGATAATACGAGATAACTCAACAACAAACTTATTCTACTATGTACAAAATCACAACTTTCAAATACTCCAGTGGCACAAAACAAGGCCGAGAAGAAAATATTATCAGCGCAACAAAACATCGCTACTTTATCCTTGGATATCTGAGAAGACTTACAAATCGGATTACTTCGAGCCAACAGCAAAGCAGAAAAACCACGGTACATACAAACAAGTACCACAGTGTTTACATGTTGTTGATCTGAGCGCAGTTGCTTTGTTCGTCCTCAAAAGGGTCCTTGGGTCCATCTGTGTATTTATTTTCAGATACATCAGATCAATTAGCATTCCAAATACGAGGTAGGGAGTCTGCTTAGCAATTTTCGCGTTGAGGTAGCTTAATGTGTCTTCTAGGCAGCTTAGATCGTCTTCCTCCCTGTTTAGGGTCCCTGGTAACTAGGCAGCAAGCTAAACTTCTGTGTCGAGCAGATAACTTCTCTCTCAGAGGTGTCATAAAAACTCCGGCGGCGCGGCGATAAGCTGTGTTTACATATTTTTTCCTCTGGTCTTCCTCGAAGACACGCGGTACAGGGCTCTAAAAACCAACGTGAGGGGTAAACTAATTAAATTTCATGGCGCATCGAGAGGCAACAGACACACCAGTCAGGTACTCTTCTCGTAGCTTCATGTAAACAAATCCTCTTACCAAGTACTCACTACTTATAAATCATAATAATGCCTTCCGCTAGCCTGCGTTCTACAAGGCGGTAACTCCCTTAGCCTTACACTGGCGTTTATTTTCAAGCACGCGCTAGACCGTCTTGTTCACGTGATCGATAAACTTGTAGATTACTCAGATTTTGCCTGCCAACTAATTAATTAGTGCCTAGGAAACAACACCTAACAGTTGTGAAATACTTCTCTCTTTACCTCCAGCGGTCCAGAACATAATGGCATCAGCTTACCCATCAAATAATCAAAGTGTTTACTCGCACCTACCACTCTAGTCAAAACAAGGTGACCTGGCTGTAGTTTATTTATCTTCGACTTCTTTGCGTATCTGGCTCGTCTCTCAGCTGCTAAATACAATCTATGTCTTACGAGTAGCGTAATTTCCTCTCTTAACTTAGCATTCAAGTCTAGAGCATTCAAGTCAGTTGTGGCAGCTGGTCGTGCTTCTAATCCGTTCATTCGCTGTTCCACTTCACTAAACTGTGCATTGCAAGCCCTTTTAACTTTCTATAGCTCCTCTCGTGTCTCGGTCACTTCCTGATGTACAATGTTTACCTCTGACGCCAGCTGTTGCAGATTAGATTATATGTCTTCTCTTAACAGTGAAACCTATGATTGTACAGTCCGTGTTAGCTGTGACTTAACCTCGGTTAAATTTGATTAGACTGTCTCAGTCACCCGTGTTTGCGACTCGGTTAGTTTTGTTTGCATAGCCTCAGTCAATTGTAACTTAACCTCACCTAGCTGCTCTGTCATACGAGTTTGCGATTCGGTCAATTTGGTTATTTGGTTTGCATACCGCCCATCTGGGTACGCATTTCACACATCTGATTTTGCAAAAGCGCAGTTAATTGCTGTAGTAGTGATGGCTGTGAAACATTGGCTGCTGTAGTGTCTTGGTCGGATAACTGATTAGGCTGTGCTGTATCACTATTAGTGTTTGTATTTCCATCTACCTGGGGCACTGTAGTGTACGTGTCAGTAATTTCCGTTGTCTCCTCCATTTCAAAACACAGTGTACTACAGGTGTTTGTAATTAATAGGTGTCGTTTCTCTCAATCGATAGGGCGTACTCTCACTTCTGCGTAACTGGTGAGGTTTTTTGGCACTTCTACGGATTTACTGACTTATCCTCGATTACTATAACTTCAGCGTGTCGTAAGCCCTTACGTTGTGCGCCACTTTTTATTCTGTAACATTTTAATGTGGTGCACGGGACTCTTAAAATTATCTGACACGTAGTGCCCTATGGAGTAAACACACCACATGACAACATAGAATATTATGTGTGTTGGCAATACTTGTATTTCAGTAAGCTGATAAAATTAAATAAATACTGTTCCAAAGAAGTCTGTTTGTACTCAGCTGTGCTCAGTTTAGAACCCAGTATGTAAGATGCGTAGAAACTCACATTTGACAGCAACGCCTTCGTTACCGGCAAACGATTATTTTCCACACATACAGCTGTGATACTTAATGTTCACAACTACACATATACTAAAGTACTTGTTTAAATATTGGCTACTGAAAATGTGTAGAGGAGCGATAGGATGAAAAGTGCATATTTAGAAGTGTCAGGCATGTCAAATCCAGCTTAAACGTATTTATTCAAAAGATTCAAAATTTATAAATTCAAAATATATGTTTGAAATAAGCTGGAAAAATAATTAAAGAAAAATAAAAAAATCCCCGAACGGTAATGAGCAAGAAAATGAATAATGTTTAAACTAAGCCACGGTTGGGAAGTGGTCACGGGTAATGGTCATATTTCAATGTCCTTACGTGACACTTAATTAACAGTCTGATTTATCCACTTGAAATCAACGTAGCTCTCCCAAAAATAAAATGTGTCGAAAATAGTTCAGAAAAAATGTAACTGTCTCAATACGGACAAACACATGATATTCTCTCTCAGGTTAAATTATGTTTAAAAATGGCTGAAGCCAAGTTAGGCTCCTTGACAACGTGGCGTTCGTAGAATGTTCTACGCCCAAAGCGTAAAGTAACAAAGTCTAAGAAGAAATCAAATTTAAACTTGATTAAAAACAGTTCTGTAGTTAAATACGAGGTTGTAGATGAAGGCAGGACGATGTAACTCGTAAAAGGAACGGAAGTAGGAAAAAAACGTAGTTCTGGGTGCGGTAGTGCTTTACGTGGTTCAACGGCTCACGGACGTTACAGGTATAGCTAGCTACCTATACTCCTAAACAGCTGCTTAAAATAAAAATCTGTGGAGTGCTTATTCTGTCAAACTCGACGCAAAACACAAAACAAAAACCATTACAAGCTGTTAGAAACTAGAACACCCTAACTCTAATTAAAATTCCGCCACTGCGTCCAACTGTAGGACGAGCGTCCTAGCCTTACGTCTAGCTTAGATGAAGGTTGGTGGCAGAAAGAGCGAACTCTCAAACGGCCCGCGCGTCCTAACCCTATGCTGAGCTCTCCAGCCAATCGGAATATAGGATTTGAACATGTTAGTCAATCAGAAGAAAATTCCATGAAACATCAACAATAAATATGAGACCAAAAATAATTCAAAATACTATGTTGTTAATTAAAAATATAAACAAAAGGAAACCTAGCTCTCTATTTCAATTAGACATTATTATTGTCATTCGTACACATAAGTTTAAATATTCTAATCATATGAAAAATACAAAAATAAAAATAATAAAAATTACGAAAAATCAAACATATGTGAAACATGGGTGAAATTACATATTATGCATGACGGTGTCCAATACGTAAAACAAACATTGATTATTACAAATAGGTGCAGATAGTAAAAGTGTTGTGTTACACCATGTTCATTGTTCATTGCAGAAAATTTAACAATACGATGGTGAATTGAAGTGTATTTGCGGTTTCTTCACACTCTTTGTATAAAACCTTTGAAAAATCAACCAATGTACGACGTGAATGGTTCTTTCCAAAATATATAATTTTTATAACCGTTTTATGCTTATATTAACATGAAAATATCTTATTCTTTAAATAGAACATTTACATACGTTTTTCATATAAATTTAGCTGGTTACGCTTTGTTTGCATGAGGCGGAGGAATATGCTGAAAGTAGAACTTCAGCAGGCTTGGCTTTAGAAAAGTTGGAAGTTACCGTGAACGGACCATAGCAGGCGCTACCCCACTTATCCCGCGAACTGCAGCCTCACATACTGGCCTGCAAAATGGCGTACCTAGGCAGCTACACTTCGGAACGCATTTCGCCAATCAGCGCGTGGTGAGATGCTCTCCAGCCTACGGCCCAGCCAATAGAGAATGTTCCGCAGCACGAGGTAGCCAGTCAGACACGAGGCCCGTTGCCAGAGACTCACACAGCCAATCAGAGAAAGGGTACGAATACATCAGTGGTACACCACTTCGTTTCGTCCCAGGGTATCCATATGTTCTATGATGGTAGCTTATGAGACGGACACAATTATTCTCCGCATGTTGACAGACTCTTGCGTTTGTTGCTGTGGCACAGCGATCGCTCAAGTTTACTGAACATGTTTTGGCAGCAACCACTTCATGAATATTTGCTGCTGCTGCCATTGCTGGAGCCGAGGCACTCATAACAATACGAAACGCAGCATCATTCCCATAAACGCAGGAATGAGATTCATCTGACCAGATAATACGTCTCCAGTAATGATCAGCCCAGTGTTTATTTTTTCGCTCACTGTAGCTGGATAATTTATTTTCCTAAAAAATGGAGCAACGAGCTCTTGCATGCGATATCACTCTGCTGCATATTTTAAAGATGTGTAGTTCCTGTATATTGTTCACTCTAAAATCGAAATAGTTGAAAATTCTCTGAATCAGTGAATTTGATTGCCCATCTGTTGGAAATGCTCCATTTTTTGAAACAGTACAATTCTGCTGATCATTTTAGTTGTGTTTGTGTTTCACTTGCCTGGCAGTAAAACCTCAGACTATTCAACCGGTTCGCTACTTGATAAATGGCTTATTAACTGAGTATTCAGTAAAATAATTTTACCAATTGAAATCACTTATTCTAATTTAGAGCGTTCTTTCATAAACGGAAAGAAAGATACTTCCGTTGACATCCAGTAGCAGTTATTGTCTAGCATTGAACATACTTGTATTCACAATCCGTGAAACACACCGGTACAATGTTCAAAAAAAATGTTGTGGCATTTTACGGAAAAGAGCTGGTAAGAATTCCTCAGAACTCTCCGCAAAATAACATACGCGCTCTTTTTTTAAATAAAGAATTATCCGCGAAGTCGCAGAGTCTCTCCGTCAATTTGGTAGTTACTTTTACTGTAGCCTACTTCCGATTGAAGAAATATATATATTAAGGAAAAAACTTTAACTGTCTTTATGCAGGTACTTTACTGGCTACGATTCAAAATTGTTGAAGATCGAGACTTTCCCTCAGCTACCACCATCACCTATCAGTGTAGAGTATAAATGTTACATACAATATAATATGCATGTACGTAACTTTGTCAGTCTATAGCTTTTTTTTTTTAAGAGACGCTAACTGTTACAAATGCCCAATGCTACTTCTTACGTTTTAAGGGATAGGCAGACAGCTCTATGTAATGTGGATATTACAGCTAACTTCTGTAGAACTGATAATTTTCTCGTTTTAATGGGGAACAAAGCTTCGTGCGGACTCGACATTGTTCGTTTCCGAAACCCAATGTTCCAGATTTTGTATTTACACAACTCAGCTCCGTTTTTGTCGCTACGGATCACGTTTCCGTATGTTAAGTGTACTTTTCCGTAAACATTTTCGTGAATATACGGAAATTATTAACTGTTCATTTCCGTCAGTGTTGTCTTTCGGGGACAATTTTGAGGGGGTGTCCCTGTCGACTGGGACTTTCGCCACTGCTGATAAACCTCTATCATCACTCTCTTTGATACACCTGACAATTTGGCGACTTCATTACAGACAAGGCTTTTCACACTCTCAAATGTGCAATCGTTCAATTTGCCAATCATTAACCTTTATCTGCTTTTCTCACCATAAGAAGAAAAAATGGGAATTGTACCGACTTTTCGCAAGCCATGAATACCGTAGCTACCACGCGGGTATTATAGCCCGATCAGTCTCGTAAACGTCATTTGCAGGAGACAAAATTTACTACCACGTTAAACATACGATACGACAATTTCATCTCTAGGGAGCTTTCGATAAGACATATCAAAAGGACGCTGAGTCGTAGAAATTATCCAACTGATACAATTCGAAATTTCACTCTCCGATTCTGATTTTTTATGCTGATATCTGTCGTTGTTGGATTTACTACCTTAAATTGTTACATTATATCTTTAATTACAACATATGAGTGTATATGAGAACGGCATTTCAGTCATGGCATCGCTTCTCTTGTGACAATAAACTAGACTCCTTGGAATCGTACGGACGTTACATATTTATTGTGTTTCTTTTTTTAGTTCGTCTTATTACATCTGACTAGGTTCCTTCTTGTAAGTATATGCATAATACGTATTTGTCGAAAACTGCTAACTCTTGCTCGTTTCTATTCTTATTTTATTATTTGTCCTTCTTTGTTATTGAAGGATTTCTGCTTCTACAACAAAGTGTTGCAGTGGCATATACCCCATAATAATAGTTCATACAATCTGCACTTATTTAAAACATAATAACGGTATAGGTAAGTAACGAGAAGCAAACTGGAGTGTCGGTCCGTTTGAAGCGGCCGTGCTCGGATCGTTGTTTGGCTGTTTGAGTCTTTGGGAACGGGTTTGATATCTGATTGGGCTTTCCGATCTGTGATAGGTTCCCTACTGGTTGTGATACCATCTGACCCAGGCACTGCCTTGGGAATGAGTTGCCAAGAGAAGTCATTACGGTGGTCCAGTTGCGTCACATCTCCCACCAGAGTACTGTGTCTGTCATCAGCCTGTGTAATCCACTGACAAATACAAACCACGAGAAAGTTGAGTGTGCTTCTAAAGAAAAAATTCACAATTTTCATTTGTGCGAGGCAATGTGAAACTTGTTGACATTTAATTTACAATTACTATTTTTTTATTTAAAATTTTTAGAACTCGATTATTGTTGCATTGAAACACGCGAGAATCACAATTTCGGTATTTTCTGTTAGAACGTTCGAATAATAAAATTGAACTCACTAAACGAAATGGGATGATTAGTGTTGAAAAAATATAGCACAAGTCACTTCAAGAAATACTTGATATCACGCTTTGAAATGTATCCGCAGTTTTTAAAGGTTGCTTAAAATTAAGAAAATTGTAGCATATTTTTGGTTTGTAGCAGTCTACACATTTTTTGCACGATGAGTTCTACTAAGCAGACCTTGAAATGAATAAAGACGTGACTATTCAGTAACCCTTGTTACATTTTTGTTTTTAATGTTTCGGTTATGTTATTTGTATGTTTCCAAAACACTAAAATCTCATCTCTCACAAATATAGGATAATGAATGTTTCCGTGACAAACTCTCTCGTGGACTCGCTGCCATCTCTAAATGCTGTTCCACAACGCGCCACTAAAGAACATTATCAACCTTATTGGCCGTTGCAGTTTCCATTAATGCGTGGTAAAGTTAGGCCTATAACTTATTTCCTGTACAGAGGGCTTCTACCGTGCTTATGCCGGGTTCTTTCTGTCTTCTTAGATATAGGCTTAGCTATTGTTATAGGTTGTTCACGGTAAACTGAGTACTTTTGAAAGCCCTGCTTACGATCCACGTGCATGAACATTGTATATTCATCCTTCATTACCATATGCCTGATCACTTTATTCAAGCGTTGGTCAGGTGAGAATGCAAAATTATTAAAAGAGTAAATATTTTACAAATTTGCTAGTTCATGCTCCTAGATGTGTTAAAAGGAACAGAAAGTAAAAAAATGATATCTGTCCACAGATTTTTACCTATCACTTTTCATTCAACGTTAAGTCGTGGAATGACTTCACCTCCGTCGTTACAAACTTTACTGGGCGCCCAGTGTCGCTCGCAGCGACCTTCCAAAACATATGCAGGTAGAAGCAGTGTATACTTTTCAAACATTGATCTCAAAAGTGCTCACTTAACCGTGAACAGCCTATAGTAATTATGAGACCTTGCCCTGATACGCACGGAAGTGCCGTCCCTAACTTGGATCTGCACTAAGCACGTCGGTTATGATGAGTTACGTGAATCGTCATGCTGTGGCGTGCTGCTGGACTTCGCGAAGCAGGCACTTCTGTATTCTTGCTTTTTCTGTTCCAGATGAAAAATTGAAATAAAAACCTTCACGATGACGTTTAGCCCCGGCTACAACTGTGAGCAACCTTCCTGCAGTAGGGTGGGTTCGCGCGTGTGTTTGGAACATGTTTCGAATGACAGATCTCGTTCGCCCATGGTCTCAGCACACGATCCATGAAAACTATTTTGTCGCACGAAAATTACAAAAACTTTTAACCTTAGAACCACGCAGGTGTAGTACTCGCACTTTTTAAACTACTTTCCGAAGGAAAGAAAGGCTTATGAGATCACGTTCCTCTCTGTGTGTGTGTTTTTTAACACGTGAATCAAGTAAGTAAACCTCAGTAGTAAGTAAGGAAACATAACGTTTATAGTTTTCGATAACGCTATGACTTTACTTTCAACCTGGCGACCATTTGCAAAATTTACGGTGATATGCCATTACTCGAAAATCATTCCACCGATTTAAACCAAACTCTGTATGCTGACAGCGCAAGTTGTAAGCATTGAATTCAGATTTGAATAATAGTTGTTTTGACGGCATTTTTGAAGGTAGTGCCACATGAAAAAAGTTAAGCTTTCCCGTTATATCTCATTAACTATTAAACCAATTTTCACCAAATTTGGCATGTTTGTTATACTATGATAGACCCGATATATGTATGTATTTTATCTGGACTAGACATTTATTTAAAAAATGGCGGTCATATAATTATTTTAGTTTATTTTTTATAACTATTATACCATTTAACCAATTTCAACGAAGTTGTGCACGCTGACAGTATCTATTACAAACATAATGTAAGGGAAAAAACCCTTTTTCCCGCCATTTTGAAAGATAGCGCTAAATTAATAAATATATTTTTTTGTCTTATCTCGGGAAACATTTGGCAGATTGCTACTAAGTTTGACGAACAAGTAGTACTGCGGAAATTGATATCTACAAATATCTTTCAAGTATATTAGGCACTTATTTTCATAATTGTAGCTATTTTAGCATAGTATGTTATATCTTCGAAACCATTTAATAAATTCCAATAAAACTTTTTATTTTGGGAATGTATATAACATTCATCGAATTCGTCTACACAGAGCCTATATTATCCTGCATTTTCTAAGATAGTTCCAAACGAATAAATAACATTGTTGTCATATCTCGGGAACAATAGGCCGATTCCTACCAAATATCGAAAACAAGAAGTACTGCAGTAGATGATGTAAACTTAATGGTTTAGGTATGTCAGACATTTCTTTTCAAAATGGCGGACATATAGCTATTTTAGTTTTGATTGTTATATATCGCCGAAACCATGTAATTATTTCCAGTGAAACTTTGTATACTATGTATTACGACCATCAAATGTGTCCACGCAAAATCTCTTTTCTTCCGCCATTTTGTAAAATAGTATCTCATGACAAGCTAAAATTACGGTTTATCTCCGAGAAACAACCGTTTTCTACCAAATTTTGCAAATGCTCAGTGATGTGAAGTGATAAACTTTGACAGGATCAGACACACATGTTATCAAAATAGCATCCATAGGCCAAGATTTTAGCTGAGAATTGTTTTCTACGAAACTGCAAAACAAATTGCAACTCAACTTGTATGCTGAGAGTATAATTTTTTCCCATCAATATTTTCTATGCAAAGCCTTATTTCTCCGCCATTTTGTAAGATAGCCCGCATGAAATAATATAATTTTTTTATCGTATCTCGGGAAACAATCAAACTATTTCTTTCAAATTTGGCGGAGAATTTGTAGTGAGGTATGCTATAATATATATTTTTTTTTTTTTTAAGTCTGTAAGTATATAATTTTCCAAATGGTGCTTATACAAACATTTTAGCTTAGTTTGCGACATCTACGAAACTATGTAACTGATTTACATATAATTTTTCATATTGAATCTATGAAAATCATCGCATTTGATAATACATTAACTTTTGTCCTCCATTTATGAAGATAGTCACATGAACAATGGAGGTTTTATGCCATATCTTGGAGGCCAATGACACTATTTCCACCAAACTTTTCACACAAGTGGCGTTATGGTAGTCAATGAAAAGTTGTAATTATAGTGGTTCAGGCACTAATTTTCAAAATGATGGCCGAGTAAATATTTCAGATTAGTGAACCCTATCATTGTAAACATTGCACTGATTACATCCGAAGCTCATGTTCCAAATCCTACCTGCGTGATGCAGTTGATTGCACGCTGGCTTAATTTTACGAGTTTTTCTGATCTCGAATTGCGGGTAAGGCACACGTGTATTTTGTCTTGGTACTGTTTCACATGTTTCTAGTTTCATCTCTAGTGATATTGCTGATAATGAGACCTCAACGCCTATCTGCCATCTAAGTTTTTAAGAATTTCACTAAAGTTTGTTTTTACCCCCGTAGAGGAAAGTAAGCTCATAGTTATCAGTGACATCCTGTTTTATTCGTGGCCCGCCAAAGGCCAGCCACGTATTTATATCTCCTCCCATATATGCAATTTCTGGGTAATGCGGGGTTTTATGTTGTTTCTTAAGCTGAGCACTATGTTATCTATTTGTTACTTTTCCATTCTTTGACTCTCTTGGTTCACATAATTTTCCTTTTTTTTTTTTTTTATCACCTGGTTACATGCAGCCTTTTATTTCGTTCACTTCTGTTTTGTTTTGATTGCTTGGCATATGATCACCTCTCTGGTTAATCATTAATGTTTATGACTGGTTGCTATATTCTACTTCCAATTTACCCGGAGGATGAGTGTGGCGAGGTTGATTTTTCCACATATTCTGACTCTCCTGCCAAACTGAGGGTATTATCTATATTCTGATGTATATATTTATGCTAAAATTTTGTCAGCCATTGTAATGTGGATCTATTTTATTATATGTGATGGCGCCTTGGTGGCTAAGCGGTTATACTGCTCGCCTCTTACAATTGTGAACCGGGTTCATTTCCCAGCCGGGTCACTCCGGATTTTCAGATGTGGGAATCGTGCCGGACGATGGCGTTGGTCCGCGGGTTTTCTCGGGGATCTCCCATTTCCCCGCCCTTTCATTCCGGCGCTTCTCCATACTCACCTCAATAACCCTCATCGGCTCTTAAGACCTCGATGTTAAGAGCAGTCCAAATATCTTTAATTACTTCTTCAAATGCTTTAAGAAATAAAGTAGTAGGAGTATATTTTCAATTATAATGTAAAGCGGTTTCCACTCAGAACGCATCATTAAATACACTTCGTCGTAATAATAACAATGTTATTATAAAAAAATATTGTTCCTAACGTTAAATAAATTGTAATAATAGATTATATACACATACATTTTTGTTTCATAAAATACTGCTTTTGTGGCTGAAAAGGATGTGCATAAAATAAATATTGTTAAATATTTCTAAAAATTTTAAGTAATTTTAAATATAATTATTATAATGACCTTGATTTATGAAGGTGTAGTTTTGCAAAATGCGCTTCCTGAAGCACCCACAATACAGACGCGCTTTAATTATTATAAAAATAAACTTTTAAGAACTGAATCTTTTAAATGTTTAAATAAGCGCATTGTAAAAAAAATACTCCCCAGTGTTGCAAAATATATTAATTCTTCTTTCATATGTAACATAAATCGTTCATAGTGTATCTGTACTAAATTTAAAAGAGTACAGCACGTGGAATAGTCTGGTGAAGTACTCCGTAGGAAGACGTTCTTTCTACATTTTAAGTCGCGTTTTATAATTGAAAAACAAGTTTGTATTAGTATTATTCCATTCTTATATTCAGCTGTATGTTTAAGAAAGGTCATTACGAGAAAAATGTATTTGAAATCTGTCACCTTCTTTTGTAGTTGTATCTCTTTTCGTTTATCTGCTCTCCACCTTCCATCTTGTTCAAGCGTAGAAGTAATTAAAAGCGATTCGATTTACTAGAGTAGCTCATGTTGTGAGACGTCATTTCTGTGAAACGTGGTTTAGTTGTATATTTTCTAAAGTTTGCTATTACGGCTGAAGACAGCAGGACATCAAGATTAGAATGAGATACAAGCCAGTTGACATACGATTGGGAGCTCATAAATTATGCGAGCTGCCAATTTTCGGAAACGAACCCTCGCCATTTGATTTTCCTCTCCCCGTGGCAGTCACGAACATTGAGTTGGGTTGAGCAATTTGGGGTGCTCTTATCAACGAAGTCTTGTGAGCCGATGAGGGTCAAATGAGTTGAGTATGGAGCAGCGCCAGAATGCAAGTGCGGGGGAAACGGGAAATCCCCGAGAAATCCCGCTGACAAGCGGTATCCTTCGGCAAAATTTCCAACTTCTGAAAATCCGGGAGTGACCCGGCCGGGTATTGAACCCGGTTCGCCTTGGAGGGAGGCGAGCTGTCAAACCGCTCAACTACGACGCCCCCACGATGATCGAGAATTTGTCTTAAGGATTGGGCATGATACAAAACAATTAAATACACTGGTTTTGTCAAAAATGTTTAATGTACTAGTAAGCCTATGTCCTGGGAGATAAATCTGAATACTGCCTAAGTAGATAGGTAGGACTAAGCGTCTAGTCGACAGCGGGGTCATTATAAAAGAAGCAGATTTCTCAAAAGCAGAAGCGGAAAGGAATCTGCCACTGCCTGTAGTAAGAAACAGTATCGCCTAGAGTCATTTCCGGAAAATATGGGAAAACCGAAATCTGGAATGGCCTATCCAGGATTCGATACCACGTGCTCCCAAAGTCAAGTCCGGATGCTCCCAAACCCCAGATGTTTATTTGAAACACTGTATTCTTCAAACACTTTAAGAAATATATCGTATCCTGCGCCAAGCTCCCGCCGCGGTCATTCGTGTTCGATTGCTAGTGGACTCACTCCTGGATTGTTCCCATGTGGGAAACGCAGCGGACGCTGCCAGTGGCATGGGAGTTTCCTCCGCCCTTTCATTCCTTCGGTGCTTCATCCACACCTCACTTCTCTCCTCTACAAACCCGTAGCCATGCTTATATCTTAGGAGGGGAGGGGGAAATGATTGCCCTATCTGAGTGTGTGTGTGTGTGTAGAGCGAGAGAAAGATAGAGAGTTAGTGAGAACTAAAATATTTTAATTGGAGAGTAGTTTTCACATCCTGCGATTGATTTATAGTTAATTAATAAAGAAGAATCCATAATATTTTAGTGAAATAAAAGTTATTCAACACATTTTATGTTATATTTATAAAAGTATTGAGTATAAGTATGGATAGACCAAAATGCACTAGCTCTGACCTTGTAAAGTTTTCAAAACTGAACAATAATTAGTATAACAAATTTTCTGATAAAGATACTGCAACCACATCAGTGCTTCTCCATAGTTACTTTTAACAAGTAAATCGATCATTTCTGTATTCCTTATACCAAATACATAGTTTTCTCGTCTTTGATGCTGCAAAACTGAGAATAAGTTCATCCAAGTCTAGTATATATGTAATGTCTTAATTCTATTTTAAGAAAACAAGTACGTACTTAAGTAGATGGCCCTGGTAGGAAACAACACGACAGGAAACCCATTCCAAGACCTTAGTGTTATGGACTTCCCACAGTAAATTACATAATTTATGAAATCAAAATTTATGGATGGGCCAAAAATCTTTAGGGGTGTCCGGACCCCACTACCCTCCCCCCCCCCCCCACCTAGGCTATGTGCCTGCTCCACTGGGCGCTCAAGATCTCATTACTAGGCGCCTTCAAATCTCCAATCTGTATATAGGTTATTGCATTTGTTGCAGAAATAACAATATCGTTCATCAGAAAAGAAGCTTATTATAGGCGAACATGTGTTACTCCTGAAGCACTTAACCCGCCTCTGCAGGTTTGTAGACAAGATTGATTGAAGCTCAGATTCACATCTTTTTTCAAAATTCTTCGTTTTCGTGTCATAATTATAGTTCGAGAGCAATTATTGATAATTTCTGACTATAGATATTGTACATTTTACTATTTCTTCGATACTTTTGAACTTAATTCTTACTCCATGTTATTTGGTAGCTGTGTAAAGGTAGGAACGCATTCATATTTTAAAGTTCACATTCTTTTTTTTTTTTTTGACAAACTTTTACTTTGGTAAATCTGATACTATGTCTGTACTGCAAAGTAAGAGAAACAGTTGGCTCAGATAAGCGCCATTCTCCTCTCACATAGGCTATTCACGGTAAAGTGAACATTTTTGGAAGCCCTCTCGTTTAGAATAATAGTCAGTAAGTGAATTTTATTGTAACCTTAGATGTTTTAAATTTCGAATGCGGCGGAATTTTCACACTATGTTTAATACTTACCTGACAATGTTTATTTAAAAAGGTAGTTAAAGTATAAAAAATGGCCAAAAGTAAAAAGTAACTACGGCCACAAAAGTGCTCACTATATCGTGAACAGCCTATACATGCATGACCCTGCCTCAGGCGGAAACCACATGTGAGTATATATTTTCACCATAATGGCGCTCAGATCTTGCGAACACTTTTGATTTAATGTTTCGGTGCTCTCATAGCAAGGACAGTGAAACAAGAGGCCAGGTTGGCATAACCAGCAGTCCAGCTGGAAGCTAATGGTGATAAACCGTCTCGGGCGAATGTTGAAAGCCATACGCGCTTGCTCGTAGGCGATGGAGCCGTATCGTGTTAAGATATGCGCACGAATATGTGCCCAAAACAGACAGCTCGTTAAAGCAGTAATGACGACACTTGGCAGGCTGCTTGCTCCGCTGCCCTACTATACTGAATCGTCGAGACAAGAAAGGCATGTTGACACTCTCTCGTCATCGCCTGCGCCTTGGGCATCAACGTTGTGAAATGTGTGTACATAGACATCTCGCTCACACAAACACGAACTCTTGTAACAACCCGACCTTAGTTTTAAGGCAGATCGACATCCGCTATACCACATTCATTAATTTCCTACTCATTAAAGTTTTGGTGAAGTAAAGTGGAGGGATTGGAGAGAACTGGGCGGCTCTCTGCGTCGAGGTCTTGAGAGCCGATGTGGGTGAAGCGACGTGAGTATGATCAGGGTTGGCATGCAAGGGCGGGGGAAACAGGAAATTCCTGGGGAAATTTGCCGACCAGCGGTATCGTCCGGCACTATTCTTACTTGCGAAAATCCGGGAGTGACCCTGAGTAGTCTGGCCATTACACCACCGCGACACCTTTGTGAAGTTTTTTTTAAATTCATACAAGTTTATTTATATGTCTTACTCTGCATTGCATGCGTACAATACGAACTTTCAAACATACAATTTCGTATTAAATCATATAATATAAACTTTAAAATATCAGTATGCTGCCCTGCCTTTTTGCGAATACCAAATGACAGATAGTAAACCAAGTGCGAAAATATTATTAAAATACATTAAACATAAATATTTAAGTTACAAATTCTCAATAAACTCTAATTATTTCTTGAACCTGTATATATATATATATATATATATATATATATATATATATATATATATATATATATATCTGTATAAGATAAGAAGTGGTGCCTTGAACAATTGATGCAAAACTAGAGTAACATTAATTAACACGAAAAAAAATTCGGAGCAATATATTTACTTTCACATGCTCTTAAAATTGTAGACTTACTACTGTGTCAGATACTGGCCAGTATTAGGAGGACTATGTCGTTGCGCGTCCAACGTCAAGAAGCGAGGGAGCGATACGGGCGACACTAGCACGCAAACTTAGCGCCTCATTGCTCCTACGCGCCCGGCGTGCAGTGTTTCTGTCCTAACGCTTTACTGTCTAAACTGTAGGGTTTTATTACCCACGATGAAAGTAAACAGATCAACCTACCTGCGTATAATCGTACTTTTCTCTTACCGCTTAAAGAGACGTCATAGGCAAACTTTAAAAATGCGATATTTGACCATTTTCAGGATATTTTTCTCCATTAATAAACTTAATGTGATAAGAGTTAAAAGTAGCGACATAGACCATAGTTTTTTATCCTTTCTGGAAAAATTTCATATTTCCAGAGCATTTATTTACCGAGACACGCGTTTACGCTTGAACAACGAGTTCACAGAAAACATTTCAGTACATAGGACCCTTAAGGGAGGTGAAAATACTGTGAGGTCTTACTAAAAACGTCTTTCTCAAGAACTTACTTAATTTCCGATAGTTTCTTTTTCACAATATCGTTTCTTGGCATATAAGAATTCCGTGCCATATTATTCCATCAATTCAGTTTTCTTGTGGTAAGAGCTATTGTGAGGGATCAATTTCCTCCAAATTCTCGAGAACGTTGGCAATGGTCCTCGGGAGGTTTCAACTTGGAATAGATCGCAACAACTAATGTTAATAGTACGATGTGGCAAAGTTCAGCCGTAAGAGGATGGTGGAGAGGAGCTGAGGCACAGACCACCCGTCGTGTTATGACGTCACCTGACTGCCATATTGGATCCGGGTTACCTTCACCTTGACCTTGATAATGTTTCCTTGAGCCCAAAATAACTACAATAAATCAGAAAAAATTAGAAAAATATTTTTAAAAGTTTTAAAAAGAATGTTAAATAAAAACGTTTCAATACAATTATTTAAATATTTACAAGCAGGATATCCGGGCTTTAATGGCGGGTGGAGTTGCTAAGCTCCTGGTATGACAGACCGTCGTCAATTTTTATTGTCTGTGTAATCTGCAGGCATCCAACCCCCTCCCCCTCCCTCCTCTTACTCACACCTCAACAACTCCCTACCAAGACCCCCTTCGCAATCATCAAATATCACGAAAATCACAATAAATTGAAAAAAAATTATTAAAAATTCTAGGAACATATAACGTTACTCCAACCTTCCTGCCACACTTGACCACGACACACCAAACCCCCCCAACACCTCACCAACCCGCTTCCCAGATATAAAAAAATCAACAAAAACAGCAGATTGGCCTTGACACAATAAACTTCAAAACAAAGAACCGAAAAAAATGTAAATATCGACGAACATATTATGTAACTGACTACGACCCTCTTGGTGACTGTTAGTGACCTTAACCTGGACCCCAATCACCTTGATCTCATGACCTTGACCCCATGTCAATAACCCTGTATGACATTCAACCCAAACAATCGCAAGATGTCCAAATAATTAAGAAATATCTTAAAATGAATTTCCAAAAAATTAAAAGAATTACTTTCAGGAGGGCCGGGGCTCGATGGCAGGTGGGGAGATCGTGCGACGAAGCACCTGATACGAAGATCAGTAGACGACCGACACCCCGCCCCCAACCCCTTCAGTTTATATTCGCTGATTACATGTGTTCGCTCGACACACTCCAACTCCACCTAACCAAAGCAACCCATCACAGTGCCCGTTCGTGGTAGGTTGTTGGTCGCGTAATATCTCGTCCTCTGCAAATAATGTAGCCAAAGTTGTGCCACGTAATAGTTATTCCTAATTTATTACACATAGGCTACCTTTCCCCACCAAAGTAAAAACCCTCCCTAAAATTTCGAATACTAGTTTGGACCAGAGCACTATAGGATGGTAGATATAAAGGTGAAGTGATCGTTTAATAGCATGCTTACAAACCAACATCCCGATTTCATCTTTGATAGTACAATCGGTGACACCAGCTGGACTGCTTATGTTGCGCCAATGCTATTTGCAAACCGTTTGGCTAAAACTCTTAAGACTTGGAATGTACGAGAGCCACTCGGGTAATAAACAGTCTTATTTTTTGCGCTCTTATCAGAAATCAAAACTTCGATTAATCGCAATCCTTCGCAAACCTGAGATATCCTCACCAACCCTCACCAATCAGCACCTCACGCACCACAATCAGACCACACGCACCACTATAAGCTCTACATGCACCACAACAGCACCACACAGAATCACACGTATTACAATCAGCACCACACACACCACAATTAGCATCACATGCAGTGCAGTTAGAAATGCATACACTACATGCATGTATGAACCTGCACTACAGTTAGCACTACACGCCCAGTCATTATCAATCTTAAGCAATCCTGGCCGATCTTCACAAATCCTTAGCAATCCTCAACAATCCTCAACATCCTCTGCATATCCTCCGCATATCCTCCAATCCTCCGCATATCTCCTCCGCATCCTCTGCAATCCTTCGCAATCCTCCTCCGCAATCCACAGCAACCCTAGCAAATTTCTCACCAATCCTCAGCAAGCCTCCTCTGCAATCCCTCTTCACAATCCCCCTCCCAAAATCCTCAGCAATCCTTCGGTTCTCAAGACCTCGCTATTAAGAGCCACCCAAATATCTTCATTCACTCAGCTATTCTTCGTAATCCTCCTCCGCAACCCACAGCAATCCTTAACAATCCTCCTCACCAATTCTCAGCAATCCTAATCCACAATCCTCACTAACACTTAAATCAATCCGAGTCTCTCGATCGAACCTTTGATGAATCATTCTGCTTGTCGTCTGTCCCCACGCATAGGTATAGAAGTTTTTTCATAGGTGAGTTCACTGTCGATGTAATAATGGGTAGGGTTAGTAGTAGGGATATGGATATTCCGGTTCCTTGGGATCAGTGTAATGGGGTGGTGGCACTGGGAGCCAATTGAATTTTCCATTTGTTTCTCTATAATCTCTTGTATTACTCAAAAAATCGCATAGTTTAAACTAAAAAAAGCCTTAAAATTGAGTATTTTCCCAAAAAAATTTTCATTTTTCCTTAAATATTTTTCATTTTCCCTTTAAAAAAAAAAAAAAAAAAGCCATGGGCCAGAACAGGCAGTATTTTTGGTAATTTGAAGGCTTCCTTAATACTTTTGGACCAAAAATGAGGTATCTGAGATGTCGATAAAATAAAATAATTCAAAAAAATATTTTTTTTTATTGAAATGTATTTTTATAGTTAAAAACTTTAAGCACATAAGTATTAAGTGTTATAATCACCGAACTTGTATTTTCAAGGCACATACAATCGTGATGTCATACCGTCATTCTGTAACATTTTTTCGTGTTCTATCATTCAATGTTGTCTCTTTCTCATTCCGTCTCTTTCTCTCGTTTTCTTTTACTGTAACTTTTTCTCATTCTATTTTACTCTTTATTTCCTTTCTCTCTTTCTCTCTTTCCTTTCTATCTCACTCTCTCATATTTTATCTCTCTTTCTCTCTTCCTTTCTCTTTTTCTCTTTCTCTATCATTCTATCTTGTTTCCCAATTACCAGTATTCATTTTCTCTCTTTAATTTCACTCTTGCCTCCGCCATTCCACTTCTTTCCTTTCTCTCTTCTCGTTCTCTCATTTCAGATGTTTTCTCAGAGTTGCCCCATTTTGTCTTTCATTATCGCTCTTTCAATCCATATTGTCATTCTCTCTCCATCTCTATCTCTCTTGTGTCTCACATTCGATTCACACGACCATCTACATAGTTCCTTCATCGCTTGCTAGAGTGTGTAACTCTATTTACGAATTTTAAGATGTAATTTTCCATACGGTAGGACGTATATAAAACATTATTGTAAAGTACATTCTAGGCCAGACTTTGTAAAAAAAATTTCGAATTTTAATACTTTATAAATCAATTCAATTTGGTTTGTTACTAATATACAAAAATTAAATTTCCTTGCCTTCTAACCATGCACGCATGATCTGATAGGCCCCGCGAGGCAGATGTACCAGCTGTGACAGGCCAAGTGTACAGTGACATCGGTAGGCATCACACGAAAAACAGGCGGCCAGTGTAAATTACCCCCGAGCCAAAGGAGCGCACTCGTTTTGCTATGCAGGCTTGTTAAATCAGTCAAGTATCTAGGAATCGATACACTTATCAATAATTAGAATTATTTTATTTAAAAATTATTTTTTTGTCGTTTTAAAAATGCCGAATTTTTTTTTAAAAAAGGCACTTAAACATATAAAAATCTATTTTTAATGTAAAATTCGTATAAAAAATTTAAATTACATAAATTTCACACTTTGCCATGAGAGCTGTTTACATTTTTAAAATAATTCTCAAGTGGTTTCGAAGTCAAAACCTCTTTATTAGATACCTAGCTTGTTAGCCACTCGGCTGCAGTGTGGCCACACGAATAGCAGTGCTTAAAAATTGGATTTACGTGTCCAAATGAAGAAACATCATTCCCCTGCTAACAATTGCATTAATGTGTTAGTACATTTTTTCAATCAGTCCATGTATGGCTATGTACACTAATATTTTGAAATTATTTTTGTTTAGATTATTTAAAGGCAGGCAATATACTATATTATAACTTCTCAATACTTTTTTCAGTTAGGTTCATAGTATTAAATTTCAGTATGTACATATAACCACATTGATTAATTTGTTTCATTATTTTTAATATTATGGAAGACACCACATTTTATTGCAAGTCGGGCTGTAAGCAAATAAATATTTATAGTCTCAGGTAAATATAATATGCGAACTCTTAGAAGGCAAACAGTGTTGTGAAATTCTGTTTTGGAAGTTTAATTTCTAACCCTGGGAATATATTTTTAAGCCCTTTATAAGCATACCGAATAGCTAAAAATTATAATTTCTTCATAGTACTTCGGGATACCCCATCAAGTAGGTTTAGTAACAAAAAGTGTATTTATTATTAAATATTTAAAATTTATCAAAATATATTACTACAAAAACACACTCAAAAAAATCCAGCTACTTATATACCTGCTGATGTCGCCCCCCCCCCCCCCCACTACATTTGTTTCTGGTAAAAATATAACCAATATAGGTATAGGGTAAGTCGAATAAAAAATCCGATTTATTATTATTATTGTTTTTTTTTTATATTTTAAGATTTACTTAATATGTATGTAGAGTACAGCAGAAAAATACAAATGTCTATCATTAACTTACTACATTTTCGGTCTCCTCTATTCAAGATTAAATACTGTGCTATGTTAATAATTCGTTATCTCGAAAATTTGTAGGTATAATAATTCTGCTCGGATTTTATTAAATGTATGCATATGTTAATAAACCAAGCCCATCATATTTTGTATATCACGAGAAGTAGACAGGATACAATACCAGCGAGAATTAAACACTTTTTCATTGAAATAAATAAATAAATATATATGTAACATACATAAGGCTACAAAAATTTAACCAGAATCCTTAAATTGACCACGCCATTAATGTAGTGTCTTTACAGCAGTATGCTCACTTTTCACTTAGAGGATATATTCTGCCATATGTAGATCAAGATAGTCTATGCTAGCAAGCATCCAAACAGAAACCTTGGTCATGTATTCTTCTTCAAGACAAAGTTATTCTTTCAAGGATTCTACAGCCCTTGTGTTGCGCCCGAGCGAATGGCGCAAGCCTTGTAAAAGTAGTAATCGTAGAATCATTATGTTTTGAAAGCATAGCTTGCAGACGAGACGATTCTAATAAAGTGGGGTCCTTGACTGTAAAAGACTTAATAGTCAAATGCATACATTTCAAAGCTTTATTACATATTCTCCACTCTATGTACAGTCCCCTGTCCGCTACAACAGTTCGTCACCATCTCCTCCTTCTCTCACATCACATTGCATATATCCTTTTCAGTATCATGTGGTTACCCACGTCACTGCCAAGGGTCGACCCTCGTGATCATCGGGTCACGTCCGCCAGGACGGCGACCCGTCGGTCCCATGACCAAGCAGTACATATTTGTCTGTCTAGACCAGTAACTAACAAACCTTGTGTCCCCGGGCATGTCACCCAGGGCGATGTCCTGCCAGAGCGCATGACTGGTTGGTACATATTGGTCAGTCTAAGTTAGCAATAAACATGATAGCTGTGCCGCTGGGCATCCGGCGACTCATCTTATGTGACCCCAAGTTATACACACAGACAAGCAATATCACCTGTCTTACTTAGTCCCAACATACGCCTTAAGACTAATCACTTGTTGCTTCCGTTAGGTAACTCTCTAGCCTACACTTATAATATATAACAAAATTATACTTAATAATAAAGTCAATCACACCTCTTCAACGAGGGTAAGGCGTGTAGGGTGCAACACTTGGGATTCTATCAACACTGTACAGTGTTTGATTCGCACTCTTGAATGCTCGATGACTAAATTCTTCATCCAAATATTAAGGCTTTCAGTAGGTACACTCCAGCCAAAAACGGTATTTTATGGGAACTCCAAATCCTTCTGATAATCAATTGATTATCATTTTCTAAATGTGGTCCAGGTAGGTACTTAAGTCTTTCATACCTACTAACGTATTTCTAATCATAACATATTTTAAGCACCCTTAAATTCTGATTGTTCCAGGCAGAATCCAGTCGATGTGGTTTCAGCAACAGCTAGTACAGATTATTTCTTATCTGCTAGAACTCGGCCTTTACAGTTCTTGCTATGTCTCTTTAGAATATCACCGCGTTTGAACAGATGTTTGAAGTTGATGCATCGCTACATAGCACAGTAAGGCCCCTTCACACAAGTAGTTCTTTCATGCTTCCTAGCACAGTGGCTGTAGGTAAATATCTTGTCACAGTAACAGTAGTGAAGCATTGGCGAAGTCGTCAATGGCAGCACCGCTGTAGGTGTACCATCCGTAGAAGTCGATGGTGCTATTGGCACCATGCCTAAAGAAGTCGATGGCACTGCTGGTACCACTCCCGAAGAAGTCGATGATGTTGTTGGTGTCACGACTGAAGACGTCGACAGGGATGCCCCTGCTGCAGATGTCCCATCCGCAGAAGTCGCCTGGCACTGTCGGTGTCATGCCTGAAGAAGTCGATGCTGGTGCTGCTGCAGCAGGTGTACCATCTAAAGAAGTCGATATCACTGTGCCAAACTCGGGTGTTGATGGACCAGTAACCTTTGGCTCCATAATATATTCCAGTTGCTTACAAAAGCTAAGATAAAGTGTATTTCACGACTGCTACTGTCAAACTAAGCTTCCTAACTGGAAGCTGGATGATTATATAATCGCAATCAGGGACCTTAACATTCAATGTCGCCCCCCTTTTCACTGTAACTTATGCATGTCATTTGCTTTACCAACAATCACCAAACGAAATATACGCATTGTTCATACCTCTTACTATAACTCAAGAATACCTCAATTGTTCAGTTTACACTGACATTACCAAAAATATATTTACTACTCATACTTTCTGCTTTACTGGGCAAAACCGGCCAAACATATAGTAGTAACTATACCAAACAACCATTCATTATAACCCAAGTCTTACCAGACCACCCAAACATCCCAATCTCCTATAACTAAAAAAATATTAAATTCAACGACACCACCTAATACACCTAGCACAATAACCATTATAACTTGCGAAACTATACAGCTGAGACCAGCCCATACCCTAACAACTATTCTACTTGTTCTACCAACAAACACTGCTTTTATCTACCAACCATACCACCCACTATAACTCTAACATACCTCAGCCATTCGTCCACACAGACCATACAAAGTAAACATACAGCTCCACACAAGTGGCACAATAAACATATTCTCATACCACACACCAGTCAAAATACACTGACCACCGATACCTCTTACTATAACTCAAGGTTACTTTAGAATTTCCTGGCTCACCGACACAAAGATACTGGCCGCACCATTCGACATACACAAACAATTGCAAGAGAGATATACTGGAAATACTTATCATGCAACATACCTACCATACCATACATGTTAACCACAGTGTACCAAATTAACTTATAGTCCAGACCAACCCCCAACACAAACATTCTTTCCATCTGTCAAACTAATAGATATTAATCTACTAAAGCCCAAAATAATGCTAACCTACCATAACCGAACAAAAGCCAGAAAGGGAATCAGAAATAACCTAACATAGTCCAGGTAAAAGTTATACTTATCCTAAGCACACGCATATTTTCTACACATCTAACACTCTTTAAGCCACTTAAGAAAATTTTACATGTCCAGACATCATAAACGTACTTCAAGCCAAGTGCAGCCAATCAACAGTTCGAGTAGCATTTACCTTACACTTGCATATGAACAGTCGGATCAAGCAGAATTATATTTAAAAATTCATTATAGCTAAATGGAAAGTCAGACACCATCATATCTACCCAAGCAAGCATACATTAATGGCTAGGCCTTGCCATCTGTAAACATAACATAATAGACTTATACCAGCCACCATGTTATGACGTCACCCAACCACCATATTGGATGCTGGTGATCTTTACTTTTGACCTTGACACTGATGATATTTGAATTAAAATAAAAATATTGATAAAATTTAAATAAAAATATTTGAAGACTTGTTTTACATACAGATTCCATAAATAACACTCAATGATCCCTAAATGTACCATAAATGTCCCCTAATGACCCCTAAAGAACTCTAATAACCCCTAAAAGTCTCCAATGACCCTAATGGTCTCTGGGAGTATCCTAATGATACCTAAATTACCCATAATGACCCCTAGTGACCCCTAAATGACCTCTAATAATCCTATAAGTACCCTTAACTGACCTCTAAATAATGGAAAACAAGTCTTTAACTAATATTTCAGTACGTTATTTCTGATTTTATTCTGGCCATTTTTAGGTTAAGATAGGTTATGTTTTTTGGGCTTTAGTAGGTTAAGTTATATTAGTTTGACAGATGGTAAGAATGTTTATGTTATGGGATGGTCTAGACTATAGATTAGCTTGGTAGACTTGGGTTAACTCGGATGGTATTGTGGGTATGCTTGGTGATAAGTTTTTCCAGTATATCTGCCTTGCAATTTTTGGTGTATACCGGTGAATCCTGTATCGCATAAGTATGCTTGAGTGATAGTAAGAGGTATGGGTTGTCAATGTATTTTGACTTGTGTCAGCCAACATGGTCGATGGTATGAGAAGTTGATTGTGTCACTGGTATGAAGCTGTATGTTTGGTTTGTATGGTCTGTGTGGACGAATGGCTGAAGTATGTTAGAGTTATAGTGGTTGGAATGGTTGGTAGGTAAAAGCAGTGTTGGTTGGTTGAACAAGTATAATGGGTATTAGGTTATGGGCTGGCCTCAACTGTATATTTTCTCGAGTTATGATGGATATTGTACTTAGTGAATTAAGTGGTGTATTTGAATTGAATTTTTCTTTGGTTACAAGAGTTCGGAGTGCTGGATGGTCTGGTATTTCTTGGGTTATAATGGATGGTTGGTATAGTGACTAGTATATATTGGGCTGGTGTCGACCAGTAGAACAGAAAGTATTAGCAGTAAGTATATTTTTGTAACGTTAGTGCGGACTGGATGACTGAGATATTTTTGAGTTATATGAAGAAGTATGAGCTATGAGTATATTTCGTCTGGTGTTCGTTGGTAGATCAGATGACACACATGAGTTACAGTGGGTGGAACATTTAATGTTAAGGTGCCTGATTGCTATTATATAAGCATCCAGGTTCCAGTTAGGAAGCTTGGTTTGACAGTAGCAGTCGTTAAAGACACCTCATCTTATCTTGTGTAAGCAACTGGAATAAATTATGAAACCATAGGTTCTGATCCAGCAATGCCTGAGGTTGGCCCAATGCTATTGACTTCTTCGGATGGAACACCTGCTGCAGCAGTGCTGCCATCAACTTCTTCAGGCATTACACCAACAATGCCATCGACATCTAAGGATGGGACACCTGCGGCAACAGTATTGCCATTGACTTCTTCAGTCATTACACAGTCAGCACCATCGACTTCTTCGGGAGTGGTACCAAAAGAGTCATCGACTTCTTTGGACATGGTGCTGACAGCACTACCAACTTCTTCGGATAGTATACCTATAACAGAGATACCATCGACGACTTCGCCAAGGCTTCATTGATAATAATGTAAAAAGATATTTGCCTACAGTCATGGTACTAGGAAGCATGAAAGAACTACTTGTGTGGAGGGGCCTTACTGTGCTATGCAGCGATGCATCAAGTAAAAAAATATATATTAAAATGTGGCGATACACTGAAGAGACATAGCAAGGACTGTAATGGACGAGTTTCAGCAGCTAAGGAACGACCTGTACTAGCTATTGGTGAAATTACATCGACTGAAGTCTACCTGAAAAAATCACCATTGAAGGGTACTTTAAAATATTAGATGATCGGAAACAACTTCGTAAGTACGAAATACATATGTAAATACATGGGCCACATTAAGTAATGATAATTAATTAATTAAGAGAAGAAGTTGAAGAAGTTCCCATAAAATACAATGTTTGGCTGGAGTGTACTTACGAAAAACCTCAATCTTTGAATGAAGAATTCAGTCGCAGAACACTCAAGAGTGCGAGCCAAGCACTGTACAATGTTGATAGTATCTCAAGGGCTGTAAAATCCTTGAAAGAAAACTTTGTTGTGAAGAAGATGAATATATGGCACAGGGTTCTGGTTGGGTGCTGGTTAGCATAGGCTGTCTTGAGCTGTGTGTACTTTACATAGTGTAGCATTTAGTCTTGAAGTGATGATATTTGGTCATCTCTTAACAGCGAGGTCTTCAGAGCCGATGCGGGTGATTGAAATGAGTATGGAGGACGAAAGATCCCCGAGAAAATCCACCGACCAATGGCATCATCCGGCATGATTCCCACTTGCGAAAATTCAGTGACCCGGCAGAGATTGAACCCGGTTCGCCTTGGTGGTAGGCGAGCATGTTAATCGCTCAGCCACCGTGACCTCTTTAGTCTTGAAGAAATATGGCCAGTAATTCAGTATGTTAAATATAGGCTTTTCCTTAGTTCTACTGTACTCTATGTACGATTTAAAAACAACTTAAAGCATTTAATAAATTTTAAAAATCATATAGCAAATTTTTTTTTATTTTGCATACCCTATGCCTATAAAAGTGATATAGTTACTAGAGAAACAAATAAAAAGGGGGGTACAAAAAGTTTAAAAATGAAAGAATGAATACAGATTTTGTTATTTCTTTTTAAAACTATATCGTAAGGTAACCAGTCTGTTATAAACAGATCTCGTTAAAAAGGAATTATGAAGCAAATATTATTATAATCTAATCACTATGCTTATAAAGGGTTTAAACGAATAAATTCCCAAAGTTAGAAATGATACTTCCAAAATTGAATTTCAAGAGTCTGTCTGCCTCCTGAGTTCGCAAATTATATTCGCATGTGACTATAAATATTTGTTTGCTTACAGCCCGACGTGCGAGTGAATGCAGTCTGCTGCATTGTATTTAAAAATAAGGAATAAAAAATCTATGTGGGTATATGTACATAATTTAATTTAATGCTCAGACACTACCCGAAAAAATAACGAGATGTTATGATAGAGTACATCACTTGCCTTTAAATTAATTGAACCAAAACAATTTTTAAGAATTAGTGTTCGTCAGCTCTATATATATATATATATATATATATATATATATATATATATATATATATATATATATATATATATATATATATATATGAAATTTTTGCCAGGGGGAATGATATTTTCTCCTATGAATACTAATATACAAATTTTAATCACTAATGCTTGTTTGGGAACATTCTGCCCAGTGACTATCATGCCAGAGTTCTAACCAAGCTGTCTCAGGTTGAATCCTGCAGCTACTTGAGAATTTTTCTGTTTCTTAAATGTTCGGAGCTCTCATCGCAAAGAGTGAAATGCATCATTAAAAATTTCTTATCAATTTTATATTAAAAACACATTTTTGACATATTTAACCATATTATTTAACGTTTTTTATTTCTTTTATCAAATGACAAATCAAATACGCTTTTAATACAATAAATCTAATTATTTTTAATGTATCGATTACTAGATTCTTGATTGATTTGACAGGGCCTCATAGCAACACGAGTGAGTGCACTTGGTTTAGGGTTCATGTACACTGGTTACCTCTTCCTGGCATGGTGCCTACCAACATCAGTGCACTCTTGACCTCTCACAGCTGGTACATCTGCCTCGCTGAGCCTGTCGGAACGTGCGTGCATGATTACAAGGCTGGGTGACTTAATTTTCGTACAACAATAAAAATTAAATTGAATAAAGCATAATTTATAAAAAAAATTGATTTAAAAATATCCATTGAGTTGATTTTTAAACTATTAAAATTCGAATAGTTTTTGCAAAGTCCTGCCTTGAACATAATTAACAATAATTTTTTATGTATATTCTCCTGTGGGGAAAGTTAGTTCGTTCAATTCGTAAATAAATATTCACACCGGCTTATTGCACACTCTAGCAAGCGATGGAGGACCTATGTAGACGGCGGTTTCGAACGAAAATGAGAGACAAGAGAGATAGAGATAGAGATATAAAGACAATATGGAATGAAAGAGTGAATGAAAGAAAAATGGGAGGACTCGGAGAATACCTCTGGAATGAGAGAAAGACAATATATAAAGGAAAGAGATAGAATGAGAAAGACAAGAGAGAAAGGAAAGAGAGAAAGTGAATTGGTGTAATTGGGAAACAAGAGTGAATGAAAGAGACAGAGAGGAAGTGAGAGAAGAAGAGAGAAAGACAGAGAGGAAGAGGGAAGAGAAAGAAAAGAGAAAGAGAGATGGAATGAGAGAGTGATAGAGAAAGGAAAGAGAGAAAGATAAAGAAAGAGATTTAATGAGAGAGACAACTTGGAATGATAGAGCATGAAAAAAGAGACAGATTTATTGTATGAAATCACTATCGTTTGCGCTTTGAAAAGACAAGTCCATTGATATATAAAACTTAATACTCATTTCTTTAAATTTTAAAGTATAGAAATATATTTAAATTTTAAAAAAATTTTAAAATAATTTTATTTTATCGACTTCTCAGTTACTGTATTGTTTTGTTCAAAAGGATTAGGGAAGCCACCAAAATACTTAAAATCGCTCGAAAATTGTCTTTATGTGCAACTGCTTGTTCTTTTAAAGAAAAATGGGCAAATTTTAGGGAAACTTTTAGGGAGTAAAGGTTAGTTTTAACGCTTTTGGGTTAAAACATACGATTCTTTTAGAAAAACAAATGATTATGAGAGAATATGATAAATTCAAGATGGCTCCCAGTGTCACTGTCCCATCCTACTAATCCCACTGCGCCAGAATTCCCATACCCCTACTGCGCAATTGATAATTATAAATAAAGTTATAGATCGATGTTCCAAGTGTTAATATACGCACAGGATGTCCATTAAATCTTCGCCACATTATAAAAATAACTAACACAAAAACTACACAAGTTTGCAAAGTGCCGTTTTCGCCCAAATGTACAATATCATATAAAGTTAATTTATTTGGCACGTGCTAGCTGAATAAGGAGTAAGAGGCGCTATGGCTTTAAAGCGTTAAAAGGCCCAATATGTTTTGTAGTAACACGAAACCATGTCTTCGGTGACGGTTTCTGAAGACAGTATGGACTACCATCACCTGATCATTAAATCATTACATCTTTGTATGCGACGTTTAAAGAGACAGGGAGTGTGGAGCCCCGTACATAAATGGGTCGCTCATCTGTCAATGAAGAGACTGTTGACAAAGTGCGTGAAGCATTTCAGCGAAGCCCCTCGAAGTTAAAGATGCTGTGCTTCGCGTGAACTTGATATTGCACGTTCAACTGTGCACAAAATCTTGAACAAAAGAATTCATCTGTACGCATACAAAGTTCAGATTATGTAAACTTTGCTACTGACTTATCATCATCAAAGGCAGTAATTTTGCAACTTAAATGTTTCGTCGCATTGATGACAATACCTGCAACGTGCATGTTTCTCACATGAAGCAACATTTCACACCTCCGGCAAAGTGAATAGACACAAAGTGCTCATATAGTTGTTCGAACAACATCATACTGTTATTGAACACGAGAGGGATAGCTCGAAAGCGAATGTTCTGTGCGACCTCATGCATAACAAAGTCATTGGACACAGCTTTTTGCTGACGCAACAATAACAGCCAACGTGTACCTAGGCATGTTGGAACTGTATGCAGCACCTCAACTAGAAGAGTTTCAACTTTGGGTGGTGTTCCAACAAGATGGTGCACCACCAAACCGGGGGGGGGGGGGGGGGGTGTTAACCATTCGTGCAAATCTGGTTGCAACATTTCCTGATCGTTGGATTGGATGCGATGGCCCAACATCCTAGCCACCAAGATCACAAGGCAATACTCTCCTTAATTTTTTCTGCTCGGGTTATGTTAAAGACAAAGTCTATGCCTCACTTGTACCCGATGTCAGGACATTGACTGGGAGGATAACAGATGCAATCGCATCTGATTGCGAATATATGATAAGCAAAACATGAAATACCGCTTAGATATTCTTCGTACAACCAATGACACACACATAGCAGTTTTCTTATATGACAAAAAAAAACTTAAATAGCTACCATACGTTTCTGTAGAAACGGCACCTTGCAACATTTCTACTTTTTGTGTTGTTGACTTTTGTAATGAGGAAAACGTTATGGACATCCTGTATTTTTCTTATATTCTGCAATAAAATAATGTATTATTTTAATTCAAGGATTCTCAATAATATAACATTCAATTTTTTTAATTTAAATTGTTAAATGTAATTTTTTTTAGTTTAGAGATATGTATTTTAGTCTTAAACTGGTTGATAAGTATTCAATAAGATGAAAAATGCTCAAAACTAAAACATACTTTAACAACTGCCAGAATACCAGTTTTGTGTCATGTGTGGTTGGATTTAGCGGTATGAACGACTGTTTCATCTCTGTGGTCTTCAGTACCCTGTGACAAAAGTGCAGTGCCTTAGCGTTCGCTTCCAATGACAACTCCTCCATTCCTTGCAGCCGTCTTAGCTTCCTTACACTGGCAATAAAAGTAGGGTTATAATTAGATGTTTATTAATACAGACCTGCAAATTTTCTATGACAATGGCAAAATTACTTTGTATATATTACAGATACCTATTACGATATAAGCACATTCTATGTAACCAATGTCAAGGAAATTCCGCAGTGTCTATTTAAATATCATATGACATATTTCGTGGTGAACATTCTTTTGCTAGGCGTGGCGTTGTAAGGAAGTACTTCAGTTTAAGCTACTACACATGCTACACTGTGCTACTACACTGTACTGTTTAAAAGAAGCCCTTAAGTTCGTCCAATAGACCAAAATAATGTTCTGCATTTTTGTGGTACAAACTGGAATTTTATATCCATAACTACTTCGTACAAGTCACAAAATTGTACAAAGTTAGTGTGTTAGGCTACAGTTATAAATAATCCCTATCATTCAACTACAAAGGAAAAAATGTTTTTGGAAAAATATTTACGCATATTGCCTGTATTTCAATTTATAATTTTTGTTTTAAAATATATATATTAGAAATAGTTTTTTAGATAGATCTCTACCGCAGTGAACCAAGTGTCACGTGCTGCAACCAACATCGTGTTAAAATAACTTTTAAAATATGTACGAATCAAAATTGTAAGTTTTATTGCACATTGTGACGTTAAAAATCATTATAGGCATTATTTGGGGGGGGGGTTATGGCTGCTTAGCTAACGCATACATAAAGTGTACATATAGATGCATGGATATTGTGTCCAGAATTAAAACATGCCATGGAGGACAGCGAGAATGTAAATACGTGGCAATACGTTATGGAAAGAAGACATTAGAAGAGTGTAGTGGAGTAGAAGAATTTGGACGGCTCTTGACATCGAGGTTTTGAGAGCCTAAGTGAGGTGAATATGGAGCAGCGCCGGAATGCAAGGAACCTGCCTACCAACGGCATCGTCCGGCACTATTCTCACTTGCTAAAATCCGGTAATGTCCCCGCCGTTAGTCGAGGCCAGTTCGCCGAGGTGGAAGACGAGTAGTCTGACCACTGCACCACCGCGGCTTCCCATTACAAGATGCGGGCTATAGCAGACACCCGCTTTACGTATGGTATGGCGAGGGGAAGGCAGGATAGGAAAGGGTGAATCACAGGCCAGGCACAGTTATAACCAGTCTTGACAGAGGAAGGTGGGTGGTGCAGCAGACTGAAATAAGCGTGCGAGAGTGCAAAGTGGTCCCGCAACGCGATCGGCAGGGCGTGTCTCGACAAACTGCCGCGAGCTGACAGAGATCTGCATGTCAAGGTAACTTCCCGAGTATACCTCGCACTGCGCCGTCTATACTTGGTTTGCCGTGACACGTTCGTGCCAGCGAGTCTACGTGCAAGTGCTGAGTACATCCGGAACTTATTGAATTTTACATATTTGAGTTGAAATATAATAACTATTTTTAAAACCGCTTTGACTATCATTTTGCACTAACTTTAATATTAGTATTTATAGTGGAGCTTGAGAAGCATTCTTAGTAATGATGTTTAATACCTCAAGGTCGCGTACGGCCGTAAAGAATAACTGTGTCAACGATTGACAATAAACAACATAAGCAAACTTTGCGTGCGTTCCAATTCCTCAGAATTTTAAGCGGTGACTACAGAAATTTAATAGAGCAATCTGTTCACAAGATATAGAACATTGGAGCTGCAGTTAGAAACTCGGTTTTACATAAGAATAAATATCATAAACAGGGGGCCACTTGCGGTGATTATGGTTGACTTTGACACTTCGCAACGGCCACTCTTTGGTTTCCGCAACCGAATTTATAAATTTGCAACAAATCAACTATCTTTTCTGTCGTGAAAAGAATTTACATTGGAATGTTCGACATATTTTTTTAAGTATAGTAGATATAAGTACCTACTACAAGTTGACAACTTGAGAGAGAGGCGCTTTAAAACAATGATTTACATATTCTGCACAAGTCAGAAACAAATATTAGTAATTAAATAAAAATTTCCTAATTTACCAAAAGTACCAGTATGTGTTAGAAAAATATTCCATAATTTTCTAAAATGCATTTTTTGTTAGTATTCTAATTTCTATTCCCGTCAATTTAATTTTAAAATATTTATTTATATTAATTTTTCTGAAATAAACATAATGCACATTTATTATCTCTCGATACGCAGGTAAAATATAATTAATAATATTTGTAATCAAGGTCCCGCGTTATCGACTATTTTTTTCAGCTCAGACCTTCATATTTGTATATTTCATTTCAGTCACTTTTTCAGCTAAGGGTTAGCTGGTAAAACTATTCATCCTAACCCTTTGGTGCATACTTTTTCATATACGATACAGCTCGAGTACTAGATTTTTATTCTTATGTATATTAATTAAATTATAATAATTTTTAAAAAAATATTAAAGTAAACATCAAAACAATTTAATGTAAGCAAAGGCAAACCTCATCTTCACAACAATCGGGCAGCATAGTGGTTAGCGCCCTAGACCCACGATCCAAGGGTTGTGATTTCGAACCCCGGCTTATGCACTTTGAATTAAAATAATAAAGTGTACATGCCGTGGATTGCTCGATCAGCCTTCGTCGTCGGGGGTAAGAAAAATACTGCGACGATCCAAAGGAATGGCGAACCGATGGTTTAACAAGTCATTCGATGTTCGTACGGTGGAGATGATTTCGAGTTTGCCCAAACTGATACTAAATCATTACCACTGAAAATCGTACGACGAGACAAACGTCAAACGAGTTTGTTCGTGTAGCGGGTTTTCGTACCATGTATATGGTCGAAAATCGTAACTCTTGGATCTTTGTTAAGCGTGATAAAGGATAATTATATATCCCTTCTCTGTCTATAGCAAGACAGATTGTTTCGAAAACTTTTTTGCCTTTCTCAGTAGGGATGACCGAGCGCAATGCATCTAAATGACGTTCGTGATGACGTCAGTATCACTGAACAAAGGGCAGAAGGTAAACGGATTACGATAACTCAAAGAAGGGACTGTAATTACTGCAATTACTACTGAGTGAATGTTAACACAGCATGGAGTTAGGTTGAGTTGAGAGTGATTTTTGAGAGCTGATGAGGGTGAAATGATGTGAGAAGGAAGCAGCGCCGAGAGATCCCCGAGAAAACCCTCCGACCAGCGGCATCGTCTGGCACGATTCCCAGTTGCTAAAATCCGGCAGTGACCCGGCTGGGGATTGAACCCGGTTTAACTTGGTGGGAGGCTAGCAGTCTAACTGCTTAGCCACGACGGTCCCTCACAGCATGGGAAGTGTACAAATGTCTCTTAGAACACAAACCATATTTAGAGTGGTCAGAGGCACATTCATTGGACACTCATGGAGACTCCATATGTTCATACTCGCTGTTCTAACGTCCGCTAGAAAAAATTTAATTACGTAAAATAATAACAAATCATTAAGTCAATTAAAGTGAATTAATAACGTTTATGTCTAACAATGATTGTAACTGAGGGTCACAAATAAAAAAGTTGGAACAACAGTTTGTAAAATTTATTTTGAAGTCAAGTCAGCAAATATTTTTCGAAATTATGTCTCATATGGTACACGTCATTACTAGTACTTGGGTTTTTAATTGTTATCAAAAGAATATCATTGTTTGTACGCTTCTATAAATCCAATGGATAAAATATTAGGTATTCTGTATATCAAACGGCAAATAAAATGTTTAAATGTTATAAAATGCTTATAATATAACTTCAAATGTGTTACTAATGTAATTTATAGAATTCAAATAATTTTTATCATACAAAAGTAGCATCTATTATGGCCTTAACTTTTCTCACATCGAAAGTAAGGGTCTTCCCCATTTCATATATGGACACACTGTGTATCCTTTCATAACCACATACATTTTAACACTGTTATCGACAAAATATATAAATACATATGCAAAGGGGAGCCGGAAGCTATCTCCGTTAGGTTAGGTGAGTTTTAGGTGGAGAAAAATTATGTTGAGACTTTGGTATCCCTGGTGTTCAATAAAGCGCCTCTTCTCAAAATTTAGTTTTCGAAACAAAGTCATTAGTGTTATCACATACGTGTTGCTTCCTGTTAAAACCTTAAAAAAAATTTTATATCTGTGCAAATTTAAGTTATTATTTTCAATGGAGGGAACCAAGTTTATTAAATATATGTACTTACACAATGAAAGTACACAGCTACAGGTAACACGCTTAGTCTTGGCACCTAAAGCGCGCGAAGTGTTGAAAGCACTCAACAGGCATCGCCTGAAGCTTGAGTTCTTTCCGCACATGTGCACCGGACGTGCTCTTAATAGTTTCGCGGAAGAACGTGTGTTTCGGACGCTCTATAAGAACGCATTTGAAGCACCAGGCAGGCGAACAGATTGTACGCTTCTCTTCTAGGCGTGAGAAAACCAAGTCTAGGCTGTTCACGGTAAAATGAACGCTTTTGAAAGCCCTGCTTAAGATCTACTTGTATGCACGTTGTGTATTCTTCCACCTTATGTAAAATTAACATTGCCGTGGGCCTCATCACTTTATTCATGCGTCGGTAAAGTGAAATTGTGAAATTATTATAAAATTAAACTTATTATAAATATGCTAATTTTTACACGCTGATGCATTTAAAAAACAAAAAGCATAAGGAACAATTTAAGTTATCACAAATGGTTACCTAACACTTTTTATTCGACGATAACGTATGGAACTACTTTCCATCCATCGTTGCCAACTTTATCGGGTGCATGCCACTCAGTGCGCCCGTTACAATATATGCAGGAAGGAGCAGTGACATCTTTCTAAGGTTGATTTCAAAAGTGATCAATTTATCGTGAACAGCCTTTAGCTGCACTGCTGACCTTGTCGCTGCAAACTTCCTTCGCGAGCTACGCCAGCCCGCCATTCTATTCCAACGCGGAATCACTTCGCCCTCTCCACATTCACCTTCATTTCTTCCGCATGGCCAACTGTCGCCGAAGGACAGGGTTTTCTCATACGTACACGCCTGCCCCTCTGGCTGTCACGAATCATTTGGACTCCGACAGGATATGCCGTTTTAAATGATAAAGTTGTTTTTCTTACTTACGAGAATAAAACGATTTTAAATATCAAACCACTTCCGGGCACTTATCTAACGCGTCACGTAACACGGATGTTAGGTTGCTGTCCGCCTTTGACAACACGAAAATTATTTTCTTGGCACTAATAAATATTTTCTATTTGAATGTAAATAGTGTACGTATGGGTCTTCGGGGGCAACGTGGTCTGACAATGGCGCTGTGGCGCCGTCCGGGTGGCCTTGTTAATTCCCCCACCATCAGACCCTAACACGGGCGGCCATTCTTTCGAATCGTAATCCAATACATTATTTCATTAACAATTATTTTAATAAACAATATTACAAAGTGTCTGCCCGCCATATTAGATTGTCAATAATTAGATCGGCATATAATGACGCTGCATATTACAAATCCATTAAATAAAATAATTATTTTATAAAAAAATATTTTAATATACCGGCCAGCCTCTTCGGTGGATGTATTGATCCCCCATCCTCTCTCTCAAAACCAAATTATCCTCTTAATAATTTTTTTAATTTAAATTTTAGAATATTTTTATATTAAAAATAATTTAAGTCGTGAGTATTGAGTGTGATATATCACCAGATTTGTCTTTTCAAAGCGCATACGATCGTGATATCATATCGATCATGTAGCCCACTGACAGGACCACTATATTAGATTTAAGAGGTATGCTCCTTCCTTCCAATAATCAGAACTCAGTACCATCGCCCACCTTACCAATAACCATCCTCCATCAGCAAATCCGTAACCAAAAAAAGTTGTAAAAGTTAGCACACACCGAAACCCAAACCTCTCCCCCTCACCAATTGTTCGCCCTTCTAACCACCCCATTAACACACCTCACTTATCCTCAACGCCCTCACCAACTCTAACCTCCCTCACACTCCCCCTTCCCTCCCTCAAAATAAAATTCTCAGCCACACTCACCACCACACCATCCGTACCTCTCTCCCCACACACCACTCACCAACACTAACCACACCTCACCACAACTATAACCCCTCACCGCACAGCAACCCCCTCACAACCATCACAACCTTCACCCTCCCCCACCTCACCATTAAACACTCTCATCCACTCCCCACACCCACCTCTCGCCATCCCTCACCACCCGCACCAATACCCGACCCATAACCCCCTTCACCACCCCTCACGACCCCCTCTCCACCCAACAAGCACCCTTCACCACCCCTCAATAATCCCCCTTTCTCTCCCCTCAAACACACACACGCCCACCCTACTTGCTACCCTCCCCACTTCTCACCGCTACCATATAAAAAAAACTCCCTCCTACCATCATCCTAACTACTACAATGTCCCAATGACTCATTTCTGACACCGCTACTACCATACTGATAGGCCATACAGTCAAGACACACCACCAAACCAGTCAACCAATGAATATACCCAGATCGTTATATACAATAGTTTGAAAAACAAGAGAGATCGCACTCACATCTCTAGCAAATCTCTCGAATAGATATGCTCATGAATGACTCGGTCAGTGTGTCACCCTGGACCCTGCTTCGGCTCTCGACTAGAGTATGTACCATCCCTTTGACTAGTGGAGATCTGCACGATGCTTACAACATCGGTCGACCACCTGTCTTCTTTAAAGATTCACATGTTGTTAGTTAGTTGATCGCACAGGGTTGGTGCATTCCACCGCTATTGCAGTAAGTGTTGGCTGTAATCTGAACTTGAGGGGTTTCATTATGATCTGTTCTTAAGGAAAGCATTTGCTATTCTACCATACTTGTCAGGACTGTATGTTCTTGATTAGCATGTGTAATATGCGTTGGTTGGAAAGTGCATATAAATTGTTTCCTTTATATTTGTTTTCAAGGGTATGTAGCAGTGACGACCTTGTCGCTCGACTCCTGTCATAGTATTTTTATTTTTATCTAATGAGATGTTCAATCCTCAATGCTTGCACATTTTGTGTTGTTTGGTAGTGGAATTCGTGGGTCGCTGTACTGTAGCCAAACTCGTTCGGAGGCTGTACGTGGGAAAATTGTTTGCTGTTCTGCTGTAACAACCAAGGCTACCACATCAGTTTTCATATGTCTCGTCTTATAGCAACGACTGATGTGATATACAGTGCTTGTTGCTTGTGCAACTCGTGGTTTGGTAGGCGTTTATAGCAATATCGTCGTCTCTTACATGACCACTGGTTTACATGTATACCATTACAAGACCGTGTAATGTGTGCCTTCAAATTATAACCACTGGTAAATTGTGTACCGTACATAACATACTGTAGATTTTTTTTTCTGAATTTGGTTCTGGTAATTGTAAGTTCATTTGCACCCATTGACGGACATTCCAGCTTTTTGTACCAAAGTTTAAAACACAATAGCAGCACTGATACAAAACCTTGTTTGTCTGCATTGTGTATGTTGGCTTTCGATCATGTGTGTCGACACGAATGCTCCTAGTGAACATCATCGTTAACGTAATCGTTGTTGGTATTCCCCCGACTGACAAGGGTAACAAAGATGGTCGAAGACCTTCGCGACTCTAGCAGATTATGGTTGACGATTGGAGAAACGAAATTGCGATAGCATCTGTGTATGTATATATGTATTGCTCAAACAACCATCGGTAGGTAGCTGAGTTCAAGACTTGACACTATACATAAATATTAAATTCCCTTTCAGGCTTATACCAAATCTGGTACATTTTTTAGTGATGGAGGTGTGGACATAATATCAGCATGGGGTTTTGTTGGATGAATAACATAGACATACTGTATAGTCTTTACCTTTATTTTACAGACATGACATCAGACTGCATACTAATATGTGATACATGTTCGACTTATTCTTCATTCGAGCAAAACATTGATGGCGACTGTTGTTTGCAGAACTCTTCCTGCTGTGAGCATCCCAGTCACTCTTACTCGCATATACCACACAACAGTTAACACATGGGTAGGTCTTGTAGACGGTGGCAACTGGACAGTGACTCTCTTCATAACATCTGGCATCGGCGCGCTTAGCGAATGTCTTGCCACAATTCTTGCAATCGCTTCCCGATGGACGAACATTTCCTTTGCACTTCTTGATATGTCTATTCAGGCTATCGCCTCGGGTGACCACAGCATTGCAGTTATCACAGTGGAATGCCTTGAATGCTTGGCTGAACAAGCAATGTCCACTTTTATGACGGTATGCATGGCAACTTTTACTGAAGGTATTTTCACAATAGTAACACTGATACCTTAATGCTTGCAGCGACTCTTCAGGGTTCCTTGCTATTGACGATGCTGACGCGGTTATAGATGGTAAGTCTTCAACCATTGATTCCATATTCCTATTGCAGCAGAGTACTCAATCTCTGTGGTAACATTGATAACGTAATGTCTGTAGCGACTCTTCGGGAACTATTGCTGTTGTTGATGCTGATGGTGTTACAGATTGTAAGACTTCAACTATTGATTCCATCTTTGTAGTGTAGCAGAGTACACAGTCGTAACAGTGCGCTTTCCACCATCACACTCGCCAGCGAACTGGCATCTGCGTTACATGATGTTGGCTTAAATACTGTTCATACTTCATGCTAGATTGCGTTTCCAATCTCAGTAGATGACTGCTTGGAATACATTACCATATCAAGTCGATCGCTGTCTAGCCTGCGAGGTTGGTCTCACAACGTCTTTACACTTGTTGCTCAACTAAGTCTTCATTCGTGCAATTCCTTCTGTAAACATTCAATGGATGCTTATTTGCAGAAACCGTACTGCAGTTAATGAATGGTTATGTCTTGTAGACAGTGGCAAATGAGTAGTTCCTATCTTCATGGCGTTTGGCATAGGTGCATTACCTTTTCACGTCTTGTTATGTTCTTACAGATTATCACTGTGGGTAAACACAGTGAAACGACTAGAATGCTTTACTGAACATGCAATGGCGCATTGCATATCAGCATACAATACAACTTCGGCTAAAAGTATTTCCACAAAAACAACATTGATACCATAATGCTTGTAGCGACTATTTAGAAATGCTTTCTGTCGTCGATTCTGTCAGTGCTATTGTAAGTCTTCAACCACTGATGCCATATTTAGCAGAGTACATGGTCATAGTAGATTGTTCCACTCGTGACGATCTGTCTTCCGCCATGGTCGTTGGTGAGATTACATACGTTCTTACATGATGCAAGCTTATATACGTTTTTCACAGCAGAACAACTGGTACATGTTACCCATTTCAACTATCTCACTATAGATCTGCTAAGTTTTAATAAGTAGAAAAGCAATATGTGTGATGCAGTGTTATACAAAGGATAATCAACCCGTCCATTATCTAACCTGCGAATCCATCCAGCAAACAACCATTCGTTTTTGCACTTATACATCATTCAATGTTGGATACACCTTTTTTTCTTTCTTATTGCTCTAGTAAACCCATTTTATTTCATGTTATGCGTACATCGGAATGAATTCTTTAAGCAGGTAGGTATGCAAATTAAGTAACTGTGTAGAGTGCTGCAAGTGATTTAGGCTTTCAATATGCCACATTAGCTGATAAAAATTATCTGACTACTAAAACAACAAACCATCATATTCTATATCTTCGCGATAATAGAAATATGTTTTGGATTACTTGTATCAAGATACACATGCTGCTTTTATATGTCAAAATATGATGTAGCTAATTCTCATGTCACACAAACTCAGTAAGAGAAAGAGAACTACCTACACTACCTTTACAAGTAACTAAAGTTTAAATCCAACATCTTAGACCACTCGACAACCTGGCAAGGTCAGGAAAAGGTTGTATAGCGAGAACTCTTAACCATATCCTTGAATGATGTCATAGGATCTCCAACTTACTTACCATCTGTTCGAAATCTTCCATTCAAGTAAAAAAGAAACAATATTTTACAAAAAGTTTAAATAAGCATAAAAAATTATAATACATTCGCGATTGGGAGCACTCTGAGGAAACTCAAGAAGAAACTCAGAAGGAAACACATTATATTTATAGTCCTATCTTATATACAATTATGTATATTCCTATCTTATAGATAATTATATATACATATATTTTAGATAAGTACATATATTCCTATCATATATATTACTATTATGTATGTAACGCTCATACATATGATTATCTTATATATATTTTTATATTCCTATGTGTGATTGGGACATTGTAGTAATTGGGATGATAGTAGGAGCGTTTTTTTTTATGGAACTGCTTCGTCTTTGAGTGTGACATGCCTGTATGGCTGTTAAACAGGAGGACAGGAGGTGTGATGACAGGTGTGATGGTTAGTATAGAAAGTCGAAATGTATGGCTAGAATATTATGTTGGTCAGTCTGATAATATGAAATGTATGTACGCTCATCTTTGGTAGAGGTGCTTTAGAATGTTATTATTGTATGACCTGTCTGCATGGATGTTATAGGAAGATTGTTTTGGTCATATATTTTGGTAGTATAACTGACTAGTCGGTTTTTTTTTGTTGATATGGTATCTTGGAAGAATTGAAATGGATGGAGTAAAATGATTTTATTGTCTGCTGGCGTAGGCTGCTTGTATGATTTGGTTTTTAATGGCTGGTACATCTTGATGGTATAACTTATTGGTATGATTTAATTGTACAGTTAGTTTCTTGTATGTTTGGTATAGCCATTACGTTGATTGGTATGACTTGAACACATGTTCGGTTGTTTTGGCAGTATTCTAGAAGTGTAACTTCGATGGTGTGTGGGGAGAAAGGTTTTATTGTGTGATTAGTTTGTAAGGGCGGAATGGTTTGATAAGTTAGTGTAAGAGGGCAGAATTCTCAGCTGGTATGGTTGGTTAGTATGATTGGATGGCATCAGGGAATTATGACTGTATGGATGTCACAGATGCTTCAATTATTAGTACTGATCTTATGATAGCATGGTTGGAGATTATGATTGGAATATTTTGATTGGTTCGGCTGCTGGTATGGCTTGTTTATATGAGTAACTGGTGAAATTAGATGGGTCGAAATGGCAGTCAATCTAGTTGACTGTTATGATTGATTGGAAGGTCTGAGTTATGGTTGTTGATATGGTCTGTATCGTTAATTAACAGCATGAATGAGGTATGCTTGGGGTTAGAGTGAATGATATGGTTTGGGACTGTATATTTTGGTTGGTATGGTTTACTGCTGTGCTGGTTTGTTGATATAATCAGATAGTATAGAATATAGGTATGCTGGGTTGTATGCCTTTCTACAATGCGTGGCTTAGGCAAGCTAATGCCATGTTGAAAGCTATTATATCTGTTTTGGTATTCTGTAACAATAGTTTTTCGATATGATTGTTAAGTATGCTGGTGGTATGTTATCTGATATGGTATAGTTGGTGGTGGTTAATGGATGGTGAGTGGTGGTATGAAATGGATAATTCTTATGTTGCATATACAATCTGATATGTGTGGTATGACCAAAGTATGCTGAGTGTTGGTGGTTTCAGTACCCAGTACTCCAGGTCAGCAGGGTTTCTCATATTTTATTTTTGTATGCTTGAGGAGTGATGGTCAGCATTTTTTATTGGTATGGATGATTGGAAGAGCGATAAAAATAATGCCGGGAATGACATTTTGGCTGGTGTCTACTGCTATGACAAACATCTTGGAGTTACGATTTTTGGTATATGTTAGTGAGTGTGGGCTGAAGTATGCTTGAATTCTGGTTTTAGTGGTGCATATATTTCATCTGATGATGGTTGGTAGAGCAGATGTCATGGTTGGTATGGTTAAATTGAGTTTTTCTTAGGTTATAGGTGATGATTTGTTTGTTTTGTCAGGTATCAGTCAGTAATTATTGTTGGTCTGGCCTATAAATTTGCTTGATATTCTTGGGTTATCAAGGGTGGTATGTTGAATGATATGTTTTCCAGTATATATGTATTGTGATTGCTGGTATATGTCGAATGGTGTGGACAGTATGTATCTGTCGATGTGTTCTATAAGACTAAGGTGTGCTTGAGTTAAAAAGTGTGTTTGGCATGGGTGATCAGTGTACTTTGGCAAGTGTCAGTAAACATGGGGATGGTATAATAAGAAGTTGATTGTGTTACTGTTATGGGCTGTATGTTTGCTTTCTATGGCAGTGTTGACGAATGATTGAGGTATGCTAGAGTTACAGTGGGTGGTATGGCTGTTAGGTTTAGGTGGTGTAGATTGACAGAACAGGAAGAACGGGTGTTTGGTTATGGACTGGTCTCAGCAGTAGTGTTGCTCGAGTTATGATAGATATTATGCTTGGTGTGTTGGGTTGTGGGATATGATTGAGTTTTCTTTGGTTATAGGTGATGGTATGTTGGTTTGTCTGGTATCAGTCAGTAATGATGGTTTCAAAGATGATCAGAATGTTTGCATTGTGAGTTGGCCTGGACTGTAGAATTTGCTTGGTACGCTTGGGTTACCATGGATGGTATTTTGGGTTATACATTTTTCCATATATATTTGACTGGTGTGTGATGGCAATGACAAACTTGTTAATGTTACGATTTTGGTGTATTTTATTGGGTGAATGCTGAGATATGCTTGCATTCTAATATGAATTATGCCTATACTTAGTCTGGTATCGGTTTGCGAGATCAGATGGTGTTAATGAGTGATATAGGGTGGTGTGGTACCTATGTAAGCAGCCAGGTTCCAGTTAGGATGCTTAGTTTGACAGTGGCAGTCGTGAATATCTGTCGTGAAGAAGAATATATTATGGTCAAGGGTTCTGGTTAGACACTTGCTAGCATAGACGGTTTTGAGCTGCATATGAGCAGATTATATTCCCTAGGTGAAAAGTGAGTATGCTGATGTAAAGACACGACATGAAAGATGTGGGAAAATTTAAGGTTTCGGTTTTTATGTTTGTTGCGTGAAGTGTGTGTGTGTGTGTGTGTGTGTGTTATATATATATATATTATATATATATATATATATATATATACTGGTGGCTGGCTATAATTACTCTTTTCATCGAACGATAGGCATGAGATCCAAGGACGTGAAAGAAAACTCACTGCTAAAAACAGTGTATAAAGTTGAAAAAGTTTTGGATCCTCGCAAACTAAAAGATATATTTGGTGATGTTGTGCGCATAAGCAGACATAAAAGTGTATTTACAAAGGGATATGTAGGGAAATGGTCTACAGAGCTCTTTGCTGTTGTTCAGATACGACACGTTTTATTGCACATATTATTTGGAATATATGTATCATGTACCCATACGTGGTGCCTTCTACTCGGAAGAAATAAAGGTCACAAAATTTCCAGATACATATTTCGTTGAGAAAGAATTACACCACAAGAAAGGAAAAATACCAGTAAGATGGTTAAATCTAAAGACCTGTGGGTGGATATTAAAGACATAAGGATCAAGTAGCTTTAAGTTTGACCTGTGTGACCACAAATATAATAAGGCGAGGGGCAGTTATTTCCCAACGTCATTCTTGTGTTCGTAACAAGGCGAGGTTTTTGATGGAGAACTGGCTCAATTCCTATGTCAAGTGGTTCGCAGCAGTCTCACCAGCGACACCATCTTCAGTGTTTGAACCATTTCCTCGAATCTCGCTTAAGCCTTCGGAGCGACTCAATACACCTGAAGACAGACACCCTGGAGACTCGGCATCATAGACACCGCCACCATCGAACTACAGTGCTTTATGAGGTACGTGCGAATCACCGCGCCTGTAAACACCAAGAGGTCCGGCCAAGTGCCCCTACAACACAGAAATATGTTACATGGAAGAGTAAGCTCCTCTGATGTATGGTGTTCTACAGGAGCTGCGTCACCCCCTTGTTACATTAATGATACAAAATGAACGTTAAAGACATTTATTGTTTTGTTAACAATATTATATGTTGTGGACATGAACTAGAGAAATAGACATGTGTTTGTAATTTACATACAGTAAAACATTTTTTTTTCCTTATACTTCGTGTTTTATTATGTTGTTGTAAACCCTATATTTTTCATAAGGTCGATCGGAATATATATATTGGGTGAAGATTTTGGTTTTAAATATATTGTTTGAGAATATTCTATTAAAATATCATTTTAATATATTATTTTAAGAATTTTGGTTTTAAAATAATTAAAACCATGCTTTTTAAATGGTGTTTATGTTGTTTTTTTTTAACGATAAAGTTGCTATTAAAAACTTTTGAAACACTTTAAAAGCTTTTTTGTTGATATTAAAAATTTTCAATACACATTAAAAGCACATGTATGACCTTTGAAGACTTTTATTTTAAATGCCCTTTTAAGCATTCTGGTTGCCTTTAAATATTTTTTGAACAAATATGGTATGGACCTGTAATGGGTGGCATGCTGTCTGATATGTATCTAGTGTTTGAACGACTTGGTAACAAAGGTTCATTCATATAGCACAACAATAATTGAGTTTGTGTGTTTGGGGCAATAGCTTAATGGGAAGTATCTAGTCTCAAGGCTGGGTGATGCGAGTGCGAATATCGCTGGTTCCAAACATAATTTTACAAATAGCGAGCTGGTGCTCATAAGGTCGATAAGAATATATATATATATATATATATATATATATATATATATATATATATATATATATATATATTTATTTATTTATTTATTTATTGTGTGACGATTTTTGATTTTAAAATGTATTGATTGAGAATATTTCATTACAATATAAATTTGAACATATTGCTTGAAAAATTTTAGTTTTAACTAATTACTGTCATGTTTTTAATAGGGTTTATGTTTTTAATAACGATAAAGTGGCTATTAAAAACTTCTGGTACACTTTAAAAACACTTTGGTTGATATTACAAATGTCCAATACACATTAAAAGCTCATTTGCAACCTTTAAAGACTTTGAAAAAAAAAACATCCGAATAGGCATCCTGTTTATTTTTAAATAAGATTTGAACAAATATGGTATGGACCTCTACCGAGTGGCGTACGGGCCGACATGCAAGTCGTGATAGGCTAGTGGCGACAGTAAGTCTGGGTCATGACGAGCCTGTCCGAACCTGCACACTGATAAACATGTATGGGTTTGTGAAGTCATGTAGTAGTGGCGACCTGGACCATGACGAACCTGGCCGAACCTGCAATGTCCATAGATAAATAATCGGGCGAAAGAGGTGGAAATACTAAAAAGGAAGTCTGAATGTTGGTTAGTGGAACTAATGTAAATCCAATATGGCGTCGCTTGGAATTTTTTTTGGTGGTTAATTTGCAATATTACAGTGGAGTGACTAATCGAACGAAGGTAAGTAATCAGTGGAGGGAATGCGACTAAACAAACGAAATGGAGAGAAAGAGAGAAATGAAAGAAAGGAAGAGAGGAAAGAAAGTGAAAGAAAGCAAGAGAAAAAATGGGACCACTCGGAGAAAACCCGTGGAAAACAAGAGAGACAAAATGCAATAATATATAATAAAATGTAAAAACAAGATGGCTGAATCCAACATAGTGGTCGTGTGATTGAAATATAGAGCACAAAGTGAAAAAACAAAATTGCAGCTGGAAATTATGCAATAAAAGATGGTAGTCACCTGAATGACATAGCAGGAAGTCCAAAAATTAAATATGGTGGATGCCAAGGTGGAACGATAGAGCAGGAAGTCTGGGAATCCAAGATATTAGATGCCAGGGTGAAATGATAGAGCATGCAGCAATGCAATCCACTATGGTGGATGTCAAGGTGTAATGATAAAGTGGGAAGTCTGTGAATCAAAGATGGAAGTAGCATGACTTGAATGATAGAGCATGAAGTGCAAAAATAAGATGGTGGTCGCATGACTGGAATGCAAGAGCATGAGGTGCGAAAACAAGGTGGAGGTCACATGACTGGTATTCAAGAGCATGAAAAATAGGGGCACTCGGAGAAATCACTCGGTATTATAGAGGCAACATGGAATGATAGAGTATGGGAATTGACATACTGGATACCAAGATGGAGGCATACGGGCTAACAAGATGGCGAACAGAAATGATATAAACCAAGATGGTGTATGCTAAGGTGGAATAACAGAGCAGGATGTCCGGTAATCCAAGATCGCGGCCCGAAATGACATAATACAAGATGGCGGCGGTTGGAGCCAGAGCCGGCTCCCGGCACCTGTTCCAGAACGAACTAAATTACACTATTGGTAGCAGGTAGAAGTTTGCTGCGATGATATCACAAGTGCGGTTGGTGGCCTAGGACGGCCATTTTAAAGTCAAAATTACTAGTTTTTTCATCAAAATGGCCCGTTCAACTTTCGAAAAAGCCGCTTTCGTCCCCCGAATTTCTCTTTATAACCCTCAAACCCTCTTTAATTCCAAAGAATTGTGAAACAAAGTGCTTGCTCCTCAATTTGGCTGACTGATTCCTCATTGTTGCTGAGGTATCCTGAACGTCAACCACAATGAGGAATCTGAGGATCAAATAAAATAAAATTCATTTAAATACTATTTTTTCATTTAAATTTGTTTATATAATTAAAGACTTGTAAGCCGTAAGTATTGAGTGTTGTACATCACTGGACTCGTATTTTCAAGGCGCATACTATTGTGATGCAGTATCGATTATGTAAGTCAATATCAGGACCAATGTATTGGATTCAAGAGGTATGCCCCTATCCCCCAATAATCAAAACGCATTATCATCACTTACCTTCCCAACAACCCTCCTCCATCACAAAAATATGTAACCAAAAAAATTGGTAAAAATTAACATATACCACCCCCCTACTAGAATTACTTGATGAACTGTTTGCTAGAAGCGAAAACATCAACTGGAGAGAGGAGAAGGTTTTCGATATAATTTTACATATTATATTATTCATATTATTTAATAAGACCCCTGAATCCAGACAGCTTCAGGAAAATACCTTTAACATTAAGCTACGGCTCGCAGAGCACTGACGTAGGTTGTGTTGCACAATCAAGTGCCGTTAATGAAGGTATCGACCCAATACTCCCTGAGGTCACTGGCAGGCCTTGGTATCAACAATTAATCTTCGTTGTATGGCGAGAGACCCCTTCCAAATCGATGGTTTCATAAGGACAACTGCCATTTTCGTACATAAAATACATTCTTTTTACAATAAAGATCCCGGCTTCTGCTCACAGAAGGCTTCCTGTCATACATTTTTAATTTTGAAGAATGTAGGAGCACTCTGGGAAAACCCACATACAATTTCGCTCCAGAATAAAATATGCAGATACCTACATAACAATAACACGCAACATGCAGACGCCTACATAACAATTGAACATATATAATTTACAGAGAAAGCCATGAGACCTTAGACTATATCCGCACCTGACACATGTGTTGTATCGGAGAAGCAGAATTCGCTCCCATGACGCGAGACACGTCATGAAGCTATGCATTCCGAGGGTCGATCAACAGATGCAGAAATATATTTTCCGCCTATAAAAAACCCAGGACACCTCAGCTTCGTCTGGTATGTCGGTTCGGGGACAAAGGTATAAGAGGTAGAAGGAAGGAGTGGTCCACCATGTTGGTCGGTGCCGTCCGCCATATTGGTAAGCGTCACAGTGAGAGCTTGATGTCATGTTGGATGATGAGCCCCCCACCCCCATCATTACAAGAATCTATTTTAACACAATATTTATTATAATAAAAAATATTTATTAAAAAATAAAACCTTTCGGCCCAACACCTTAGATTTTTAATTTTATATATATGTGTGTGTGTGTGTGTGTGTGTGTGTGTGTGTGTGTGTGTGGTGTCGCAGCAGATCATAATTATATTACATAAAACGGTTTCAGTATAAATTAAATAATTTCGGCCTTCCAATTCGGTACCCAGTGCATCGGGTGACGTTATCCCCCTCTTCCATCACTCTAGACTTGTAACCAAAAAAATATCTTATTTTTGCGAAATATTTCAACCCCTGCTGACCATACCAAAGGGTTCTACTAACTTACTAAGCCAACTGACAAGGCCAACCAACTGGCTGCGAAACATTCCTAAAAAATATTTCCCTCATTTCATTCGTTCGCCGTATATAACTCATCATAGAGAAGCTTCGACTGCGTGAACCAGATGCTACTCATATCCCTTTGTCATCGCAACCTACCAAAATAACCTTTGAAATGAAGCCGAATGCAAATGAATTTTTCCTGAAGCAATCTGCATTCAGTGTTCTTCTGAAAGATTATGTTGCTTTACTTATATTGTCACAAGTACTTCCTAACTAAATTCCTGAAGATGAATTTTTTATGTACATTAAATTCAAAAATAATATTTTCACTAGCTTAAGTTTTAGATTGCATTCCATCAGATAAATAGTAGAGGAAGTGCTCCATAAGTGGTCCCCGATTTGTTTTTGGCCAATTAACCTCGTATTAAGTACAATATTATTAATATAAACGCAAAATAAAAACAAGCAACTATCCGTTCATCAGAAATTGCAAATGAAAAGAATGTTAAAAATGTTTGCATACAAATTTTTGTTTAATTTCTAAAACGTGTCATTATTGGTGTTTGAGAAAAAGTGATCCATGAGTGGACCCCCTATTTTTGTCCTAAAGTTGACCCCTCATTTTTACAATGTTTCTTCAATTTTCTTATAAAGTAGTTTATAACGCACAAAAATCACAGACATAATTGTCTTTTTCAACCCCTGAACGCTCCACATGGACCCAATAACTACACATTATGCATTTCAACCACTGTTCTCCGCTGGTATCACGTGACCAAAGCTGGCTGCAAAACATGTATTCAGCGTCTTCCTCAGTAAGCTCCCCACCCGGTCCAAGAAAATCGGCTGCTAAAGAACCCGATGATATAGAATCCAAAGATTTGTGGTCAGAATCATTTTCTTCTTCAGCTTTATGTTTTATACCTTGTGCAGCGTTTGTTTGTGCTTCCCCACTTCTTCCTCCTATTCATCGAGCTATTCCCCATCCTCTTCCATTTCCTCTCCCTCTTTTCTCTTCTCATTCCTACAAGTTCTTTTAATAGGGAAAGAATGTTATAATGTTAGCAGAGGAGGGATTTGGTCCTCCTGTGGATTTCTTCTTGACAAGTTTTGGGACTGCTCGGATATGGAAGGAGCTAACATCACACGAATTGGAAGGGACAGGTGTATTGACTGGTGTGAGTGAGGTTGATGTTGACAGTTGGCAGGATGTTGGTGTTAATGGATTTGGTTGGTTGGGAGGAACATAATTTTCTTCTTGGGGACCATATATTTCTTCACACTGGTCAGAGGTCCCTAAGGGAGTGCAAATTTTCATTGCTATCTCCGTAAAGTGGCTCAACTTCTTGTATGGCATCAGAAATAAATTCATCCTCACTGAATATGTGTCTGTTTATTGGATAGATCCCTGTTACTTTAAAGCCATTCACTGCAAATGCTGCTGTTTGGCATTTAATGTATGGTTGCCCAAAAATATACATGACGTCGTAGTTTGCTAAATCATGGTTGTTAGCAGAAATTAGCATCTGCGTCACTTTAAAATGTCTTCAGTGACCATAAATGTTTTATCCAATGGCTGCATTTGTGCATCGAGTGTGGTGGCAATGAAACAATGGGCACATTGTTTTCTCGTGTCATATCTATAACATCGATGTTTCGTGTATGGCTGACATTCCCATCTAAAATCAGCAATAGAGGGGAGTCTTTAGTCGGGTTGATAGTTGCAAAAAAATTCTTGAGCCATGCTTTATATAGATGCGCCTTGATCGAACCAGAAGGTTAAAAATGAAACAGTGTTCCCGGAGGAGCTCTTTTTGCCAGTTGTGCACTCATGTATTTTCGAGGGAAAACCACCATGGGAGGGATGTAGTTGCCCCCTGCACTCATGTAAACTATCACAGTTATTAATGAGCCCCTCTATGCTGATGTAAGACTCCCAATTTGGCGTTTACCTCTTAGGTTAATCCCTTGTGCAACTTTTGATTACACGACTGCAAGTCCACTTTCATCTACGTTAATTATCCTAGTTGGTGGACAATTGCTTTTTTCAAAAGGAGCTTTCGGGAGATAAAAAATTCATTAACATATTCTTTGGTGAATACAACTGCGCTGGCATAGGATGTACCTGTGTGGTTACGAAAGGAGAGCCGTTGTTTGTGCTTCTTCATAAACAGTTTGAGCCACTTCCGTCATGCCATGTCATCTGATTTACTGAAGGGATGGCTGAGGTAATTTCTGTCGGTTAACTGTAGAGCCATTCTCCTTAAATCCCCCCGGATCAATCCAAACAAACTGGCTTTCATTGCCCGACAGTACTGCACAAGTTACTCTCCTAACTCAGGAGTTAACAGTCTAACGACCCTAATTTGTGTTAACAGCTTTCTTAGGAGCCTCATACTTTTCGTTACTCAATCTCATCAATGTAGTTTTAGGAACAGAAAACCTATTAGCTGCTTTTTTTTCAACCCATTTTTTTTCATGCACTGTTGTTATAGCTTTTTGAGTGGAATCTCCATTCCACACCGCCAGTGGCATGTGGTAACATTTTTGTGTGGGCCAGCTGTCTATCTGGGCCTGAACGGTGACACTTTGCGTGTACGGCTCCATCCCGGGCTGCATTCACTGCGGGACTCGCAGCATAAGGTCCCGCCCGTGTTTGATGCCTAGAAGTGCGGCAGCGATAAGAAAAAAAATTAAAGCATTTGGCATACCTCGTCGCCTTTACACGCAAGACACTGAACTGACATGCAGTCTTTCATCAGCTACTCGCCTCTGTGTGACTTTCAGTTGCGACCCTATGTTTATTGTTGTACACAATAGTCTAATAAAGGAAAAGGCGTTAGAGAGCAACCCAAAACAACATTAGATCTACATATCATGAACCGCTGATTTCGTACCTAAATATAACCAGGAAACTTCCCATTTGAGGCATTATAACTGTCCCATAACAGAACTTAAGCGTAATAAATGGAAATTTAGAATGGAAAATTATCATCGGGCGTGTGACAATTCTTACACATTGTTGATTTAAAAAACACCATGTAGGCACGTGGAGTGGTTATTTACTAAACCGTTTTGTCCTGAAGCTCTGCACAGCGCATGGCGATCTAGCTAGGTGACACCCTTAACTTACACACAGGTGGGGTGGTTATACATAACTCACTACAATGTAGAGGAAATCACACTGCCACACACTCACACAAGGCTGAAATACACATGAAACTGATCTTACAATTACTTCGTATGCGTGTTACACATTAGAACTGTTCTGAAAGAAATAAAGTCAATGTTTACATACATTTCAAGCATTTCCCGTAAAAAAAACAGCCAGAGGTGAGGCGGTGAGCCCTTCGAGTATATTGTGGTGGCCTCAGTGGAATTTGGTTGGGAAACACATACTGACAACCCACGAAACTGTATGAAATCCCTTGTGTTAATGTTGGCATGGCAACTGGAACAGCGGGCCGAGAGAAAAGGTGAAATGAGAGAAACGAAAACACAGCATTCGGGCAAGTATAAATACAAGAAAAGAGAGGGAACATATTTTATAAGCTGTGGCCAATAATATAAAGTTCTTATTTTGAATGTCTGACATAATTCAAGGAATACAAGGGTTCTACTGTAGGGAGAAGGGACCACGTTTGGCACACTTCCTCTAAACGCTAGACTCACTATCATGTTCACTCTCTCGCTCGAATCGTTTGTTCATTGGCTGCTGTGGTAGTAAGAAACATTTTTTCTTCTAGCCGAAAGGCGCGTTATTCGGTCTACCAATTTAGTATGAAGTGTTGTAAAAAATTTATAACATTTACTGCTGAGGAATCATTAGAAAATTTGTTCCAGTGATAAAAAGGAAGGAACGAAGGCCCCCACGCTTATAACTATACCGGTCACTAAAATCAATCACAAGTCATTAATTATAATGTAAATACGCCTTTGCCGTGCCCGTCCATAAGAAAACTGAAAGGATATTAATACTTACCTTTCCAATTTTAACGCAACCAGTACAATTCATTCAGTGAAACTCGAATATGTTGCGTCTAGTCTCGGAATGTATGTATCTACGTATAATCTCGCGCGAAAGTGAGTGAGGAATTCCAAACAAATTTAAATAATTTTACTCGACTATACAATATGCGGAAGTCATTATAAAGTATTACACACATCAAAATTGTCAGGAACGTAATATTCGTGTTGCATACTTAAAAAGAATGTATGGATTTTGTGTCACTGTGCAGTACTTTCCTAGATCTTACTTATTTTATTATTTTAATTAACTTAATAGATCCTATGTTAGAAGCTTTTACTTATAATCAAATTTAAGCGTATCTCCATTCCGGATTCTTGAGAAGCTGCATGGTTTAGAAGAATATTCAGCAAGAAAGACAATAATAATAATTACTTTGGTTGTGTACAATAAAATTTACTAACCAATTTTGCAAATATTATTGACGTGAGTACGCCTTTAAATTTGCAGTCATAGTGGGTGGCAATCTAGAAACCCCAATGATAAAAAAAATCGGGAGATAGAGTTTGGCATTGAAGCTCCGAAACTATAGTTTACATTCAAAATTCAATTACACCACTAGATTGCCGAAGGATCAAAGTATATGTTAATATGAGTGAAGACTTCGAAGCATCACGCGGGGAAAGATGTAGAGGGGGGGGGGCACATTTTTTAGTTCGTTTCACCGCGTCTCACAACTTCCGCGTAGTGTAACTTTTGACCAGAAGAAGCTACGACGCTCGTTTGAGTTTAAACCTACATCTCTCGTCAAGATCAATCCATTGCGTGTATAAAAACATGTATGTGGCATGGTAATGGTGAAACTGTATGCATTTAATGTAAAAAAATTAAGAAAACTTAACCTAATTTCGGCCTATACTCGCCAAAAAGTCAAGTCGAAATACACAATTCGTATACTGTCGCTGAGAGCATCTCAAAATAAATCTAGTGATACATAAAAAACACCATATAATCGAGTAAAGCGGTGCCGGGAACGTAAAATAAACATCAAGAGTACTATGAAAATGAGCAGTTGGGCACAAGGGGGTCAGAGCCGGAGCCAGGCGAGCCTCCGTCTTGTTACGTCACCCAAACGCCATCTTGGATATCATTGACCTTTTACTCCTGATTCATGTGACTTTCGACCTTGACCTTGACCCCGAGGACCTTTGACCCCAAAAACCACTAGAAAACATTTAAAAATTCTAAAAATGTCCTCAAGAAATTCTAAATATTTTTTAAAATTCTAAAAAAAAATCCCGAAGAATTTTCAAGAAATTCTAAAATAATTCCAAAAAAATTTATTATTAAAAAGTATTAAAAATTGTTTTTATAAAGTATTTTAAAAATTATTAAAAGATCCTAAGAAATGACCAATATTTTCCAGAAATGCTGACAGGGATCAGCGACCCATGGTCAGAGCAAGGAGATCAGGAGACAGGGATCAGTACCGATGACGTTTGACCTTTACCTTTCACCTTTAACCTTGAAAACACAAATAATCTAAAAAATTAGTTAAAACATTTATAAAGGTAAATTTAATAAAAATATATATTATTAAAAAATTTAATTTTAAAATAGTTAAAAAAATTATTTTATAACATTTTATTAAAAACTTTTAAAATTAAGATGTCTTTACCCCGGCGACCATTTTTTCCTTTTCCCTCGAAATTTCACTTTTTCCCTTTAAAAATTTAATTCAAAAATTGGCATTTCCTAAGGTCTCCCCCCACACAACCAATTAGTCACCTCTGTTCGAATCCATCAGACAACTGACTCTCTCGCACACTCTCCCTTCACCTATACTCATTCCACCAACTTGATTTCTTCGTTCGCCATTTGTTTACATGCTACTGGAGGCCGCAACATTTGTTTTTTCGTTCGTCATTTATTTGTACATTGCTGGTGGCCGCAATCTTGGTAGGTGAACACCATCTTGGTAAGCATCTCCCATCCACCATATTGGAAGCCAATGACCATTACCTTGACCCCATGACATTGAATGGCCCTGAAAACAAAAACTCGAGAAAAAATACATAAAAGTCAGCAAGCATAACACATTAAAAACTACCACCGCAGATGCACATGCAGACTTATTCGACCTCGACCCCATGACCTTGATTGACCTTGTAAATAAAAAACTCGATAAATAATACATAAAAGTCAACAAGCATAATACATTACAGGTTACCACCGCCACATTACATACGGGTTACTTAGACCTTGGCTCCATAACCTTGAATGGCCTTGAAATAAAAACTTGAGAAAAATACATAAAAGTCAACAAGCAAAATACATTACAGACTACCACCACCATATCAGATGTAAACTACCTCCTCATTGACCCCATGACCTTTAATAACCTTGAAGGTAAAAACTCAATAAATAATCCATAAAAGTCGACAAGCATAATACAATGCATACTACCATCATATTAGATGCTGACTACCTCGACCTTGACCCTATGACCTTGAAAATAAAAACATAGAAAAATACCTAAAAGTCAACAAGCACGATACATTACAGACTACAACCACCATATTAGATGAAGACTGCCTTGACCTTAACACCATGACCTTGTATGACCTAATAACAAAAACTCGAGAAAAAATCTATGTGAAGAGGTAGAATCTAGTCGAGACGATCCACCTTCCACTCAGCTGCTGTCAAACTAAATCTCTCGGCTAACCTACCTACTTCTTATGGTATGCAAGTGTGTAAGGCTTATGGCGTCATATTGACTTTGAACCAATCATACTTCACCTTGAATACATTGTGCAGACACTGACCAGCCAATTACCAAGTTACCACATGATTGCAGCTAACCAATCGCATCCGAGCATTGAGACATCACATACAGGCAGGTAAGCAGGCTTTAGATGCTAGTGCCTTGATCACATTGGCATGCAGTTATATCTTCAACAGTTTCTTCCAGTAAAGTTCTTCACTCACCTATAAAACATAGTCACACTTAAAGTAGACAACTGACTCATGTTGTCGGACCGATCACATCGGCCCCATCGACCCCATCGACCCCATTGTCCCCATTGACCCTATTGACCCCATTGACCCCCATCGACCCTATTGATTCAATTGACCCCATTGACTCCACCGACGCCATTGACCCCATTGAACCCATCGACCCCATCGGCCCAATCGACATCATTAACCCCATCGACCCCTATTGATTCAATTGACCCCATCGACCCTATTGACCCCATTGAGCTCACTGACATTGTCCCCATTGAACGCATTGACCACATCGGCCCCATCGGCACCATCGATCGTGTAGACCCAATTGACCCCATTGATCCCATTGACTCTATTTACCACATTTACCCAATTTACCCCATTTACCCCATCAACCCTTATTGGCCCTGTTGACCCCATCGACACTATTGACCCCATTGTCCCAATTGGCCCCATCGACCCCATTGACCCATAATGACCCATGACCCCTAATGACCCCTGGTTGTGGCAGCGGCAATGGGGCGGTGGTGGCGGCGGGTGGCGGTGGTGATGATTGCTAAAGATTGATCAAAGGATTGGGATTCAGATTGGGATTGGTGTGCGTGTGTGCATCCTTATGGGTTGTGATGCTGATGGAAAAATTGGGATTGAGACTGATGGAAAGACAGACTCCAGCATACTAAATGCATGAAAAGGTCTCTTTGTACAAACCATTATCTCATGCCAGAGTGCATTTCTTGAACATTGGTGAAAACTCGATCGCAGAATATTAAATAGCAACAACCAGTTAGCGATGATGAAGATCGAGGCTTCGTGATCGTTGAGGTCAAAACACGGCACTTAGTTTTCGCAATTCATCTGCTGTGCTCTGGAGTACTCTGAGAAAACCCAAATACTCGTTCGCCCCCGAAGAAAACGCGCAGGTACCATCACATACTATACATATATAATAGGAATATAACAAATTTATAATTATATTGATATGTAAATATAGAATTATTTTCAATTTATTGTATATATATAATATATATAGGTATATGTAAGTAACTATGTAAATGTATAGGCATGTAAGTGTGAAAATATGAAATTATTTACAATTTAATTTTTAAAAAATATGAGCTTAAGAATTTAAGTATGTAAATATATAATTATTTTCAATTTAATGTATATATAGGTATATGTATATAAGTACATAAATATAAATTTATTTTCGATTTAATATATATAAAGTTATGTACGTATAACTATGTAAATATACAATTTATTTATATATTTATATATAAGTATGTATATAAAATATAGGCATATAAAATTAATTTAATAATTTATACTTAATTATGTACACATAAATATGAAATTATATAATTAATTAAAATGTCTGCTGTGATAGTACCTGCGTGTTTTCTTCTGGCGCGAACGAGTATTTGTGGTTTCTCAGCGTGCTTCAATGCCACGAAGATTAATTGCGATTATGTAGTGCCGTCTTTTGACATCGACGATGACGGAGCCTCGACCTGCATCATCGCTAACTGGTTGTTGCTATTTAATATTCTGCGATAGAGTTTTCACCTATGTTCAAGAAATGCACGCTGGCATGATATAATGGTTTGAACAAAGAGATCTTTTCCTTCATTCAGTATGCTGGAGTCAGTCTTTCCATCAAATGCAATCGCAATTGTTCCATCAACCTCACAACCCATAAAGATGCACACATGCACACCAATCTCAATTTAAATCCCAATCCTTCGATCAATATTTCGCAATCATCACCGCCGCCGCCACGTCGCCGCCGCAATCCGGGGTCATTATGGGTCATATGTCATTATGGGTCAGTGGGGTCAATGGAGTCAATGGGGGCAATGAGGTCAATGGGATCAATAGAGATGATGGGGTCAATGGGGTCAATGAGGCCGATGGGGCCGATGGGGTCGGTCCGACAACAGTAGTTAGTAGTCTACTTTAAATGTGGCCATAATTTATAGGTGAGCGAAGAACTTGACTGGAAGAAACTGTTGAAGATATAACTGCATGCTAATGTGATCAAGGAACTAGCATTTAAAGCCTGATTCCTGCCTGTGTGTGATGTCTTAATACTCGCATGTGATTGGTTAGCTGCAATAATGTGGTAACTTGGTGATTGGCTGGTCGGTGTCTGCACAACGCATAAATGTTGCAGTACGATTTGTTCAAAGTCAATATGATGCCATTAGGCTTGAATACTTTTATATTATAAGAAGTAGGGAGTTTAGCAGAGAGGTTTAGTTTGACAGCAGCTGAGTGGAAGGTGGATCGTCTCGAATAGCTTCTGCCTCTTCACATAGATTTTTTCTCGAGTTTTTGTTATTAGGTCATACAAGGTCATGGAGTTAACGTCAAGGCAGTCTTCATCTAATATGGTTGTTGCAGTCTGTAATTTATTATGCTTGTTGACTTTTATGTATTTTTCTCAAATTTTTTATTATCAAGGTCATGGGGTCAAGGTCTAAGTAGCCTGTATCTAATATGGTGGTGGTAACGTGCAATGTATTATGCTTGTTGACTTTTATATATTATTTCTCGAGTTTATTTATTTTTAAGGTCATTCAAGGTCAGGGTCGAGGTTGAGTTAGTCTGCATCTTATATCACGGTCGTAGTCTTTAATGTATTATGATTGCTGACCTTTCTGTATTTTCTCGAATTTTTATTTTCAAGGTTATTCAAGGTCATGTGGCCAAGTTTATGGTCATTGGCTTCCAGTATGGCGGATGGGAGATGCCTACCAAGATGGTGTTCGCCTGCCAAGATTGCGGCCACCAGCAATGTACAAATAAATGACGAACGAAAAAACAAATGTTGCGGCCTCCAGTAGCATGTAAACAAATGGCGAACGAAAACATCAAGATGGCGTAATGAGTATAGGGGAGGATTGTGTGTGCGAGAGAGTCAGTTGTCTGCTGGATTCGAACAGAGGTGACTAATTGGTGGTGTAGGGGGAGACCTTAGGAAATGCAAGTTTTTTTAATTAAATTTTTTAAGAGAAATTTTAAAAGAAAAAGGAAAATTTCCACTGAGAAAGGGGAAATTTCGAAGGGGGAAAGGAAAAAATGGCCGCTGGGATTAAATACTTTATAAAGAACGTTTTAAATAGAATGTTAAAAAAATAAATTTTTTACGATTTTTGTACAATTTTTTATTAAATTTTTCGTTATAAATTTTTCTGTCATTGCAGTTTCAATGTCAAAGTCAAGTCATAGGTCAAACGTCAAACGTCATTGGTACTGCTCCCTGTCCCCTAGTCACCTGGGGTCGCTGATCCCTGTCAGAGTTTTTGGAAAAAATTGGTCGTTTCTGAGGATAATTTTAATAATTTTTAATATTAAATTTTTTCGGATTTTTTAAAATAATTTTTTTGGAAATTTTCGAGGATTTTTTGGAATTTTTAAAGGTTTTTTAAATTGGTTTTTGGGATCAAAGGTCCTGGGGGTCAAGGCCAAGGTTAAAGGTCACATGGGTCAGGAGTAAAAGGTCTATGACATTCAATATGGCGGTCGGTGACGTAATAAGATGGCGGTTCCCCCAGCTCCGGCTACGATCCCCGATCCCCTTGTGAGCAACTGTCAATTTTCCTACTACTATAAAGGCGTCCGAGCGCGTCAACGTAGACGTATTCACTCAAAACAAACGGCCGTGTCCCCAACACAGCGTAGTTCATTTTACCTACATCGATTTCAGCCACAAAAGTTATAATTTTTACATCTCAGTTAGACGTCCCTCATATCAATTACTAAAAATATTGTTTATATTCGTTCCAATATAAACAAACTTTAACGAGATAAATAAAATTATTTTACAACTTGTTAAAACACATCGTGTTCTGTGGCATAATTACTGAAATGCCTGATAAAATTTCGCACGATACCATATCTCTAGCTTCCGAATATTCTTTTAATCAATCAGCATAATGCGAGCAGGCCTTACAGAAATGTTCAATGAAAAGAGCACGAATAACTGAAGAAAAAAGATATCATTCATTTATCGTTTAACTGAACCGATAACAACATACGAATGAAGTCTGTTTATTACAATAGTATTTCCAAAATGTAATTGAAATGCAGCAAGTTACATTGAGCTATTAAGTCAACATTATAAACTACGAACGTGTTTACAAAGCCCGGAAATAAAAGCAACGTTAACATGGTTTTTTCGACCTTTTAAAGAACAGTTACATTTTTTTAATAATATATCAAATGGGCAAATACATAAAATAAATCAGGATTAAGAGCTGACAAACTCGTTTTAAATGTGATCACGTAGCATACAACAAACTCATAGTTGCTATTGGCTTGTTTTAAAATACACAGAAATACAGCTACAATTACTGGCATTTCTAGATGCGTCCAGTATGATTTGTTTGAATCAAGCATTCATTATCTATTACTATTTGGTAAAATAATAACCAATATTCTTGCACTTGAAGAATTTTCTCTGTAAGTAAGTATTTTAGGAATACTATGTTTAAAATTCTAGAAAGTAAAAACACGTATATCTCTCTGTACTTTACTCAAGTTAATAATTCGCATTCTCCCTTGATTTGTCGTATCTTTTCTTTCTTGCAACCAAGTTTCTCTTGCATTTAGTTGCGCTTGTTTAGAGTTCTGACGAAATTTAGGGCTGCCACACATAGTCAGGGTATCCACTAACACTTCACTGCACCAGTAAGTTACCCAGCTCGTAGGTATTTTGTGTTTCAAGGCCACAGTAACAAACGACAAGTTAAAGTAACGTGCGTATAATGTCGTATTTTACTACGGGCAAAACTATGATCATAGTTTATTTCTTCCCTGTTTGACGGGCAGCAAACACACTTCGAGGCACCCGTCCACATCAATATTTTTTTCGATTTTTAAGGGACAAAATCAAGGAATCAAGCACGTTAAACTTGACGTTTTAAATTCAAAGTTTAGACAGGGAAATACTTTCTCTCCTTCAATACCAACTTGACTATGTAGCCGCATGCAACCCCCAGTGTGCTGGCTGCAATGTATGCAACAAGGGGCAGTGGCAATTTTCTACAGTGGATTTCAAAATCTCTCAATTAAGCGTTAATAGCCTAAGGCCGGTTTACAATTTTACGTTACACTTAAAACGTATCACGCTACGCTTTCACAAGTACGTAAAACGTGTACTTTTTTGGCGGTATGAATATTTCACGTAAGCGAGTTACGTTTGTATAATGCATAAAAATGTCGGGGATAAGTTTTGTTGCTTTTCACATTGGTTAATCTCAAAATTCAAATTTTACAGACGTATTTGTGTTTTAATACTGATGTGGTAAGAGCAGATTACAAAAGTAGGCCTATAGCGTACGTGAATTGTACATATTTTGGAAACAACCAGGACATCGCCATAACATTTAGAACTGAATGTCTCTGGGAGATGAGGCCGCGTTTTTAATTTGTGTGCATTGAATAAATCGTATGTAGTAAACTTTGATCTGCTGAGACAATTAAAGAGTTTTTAATGAAATATGCATACTACTAAAAATTGTAAACCTAACTACAAACATTCTGCGTTTCATGCTTTCTTTTTACGTCACATAGTAACATTGGCTAGTAATAAAGTGTGGTAATGTAAAACTCCTTAAATATTTACGAATAAATTAAAATGTTAGCCTTTCGATCTCATTCCCGGGAGAAAGGTTTATGTACACTACACGAATTAAAAACGTGAGCAGACGACATCGTGAAAAATAAAAGAAACCCATGAAAAGCAAAGGTATCGCAACATCGTCGCCATCGTGATTGGCCAGTGAGATCACGTGGTCCACAGTCACGTATTAGTTATCACGCAGAAGCTAGACATTGGCAATCTTTCCCACAACGTGAACGTTACGGGTGGTGATCGTAATACCTCTACTTGAAACACACTAGTCAAGATGTAGCCGGCTTACGTGAACGTGTTGCTCGTCACGTGTTATGTGGAACGCGAAGCTGCCTGCTTGCCATCGCTTGAACTGCGTTGTAGGGCGTGCTTGAAATCCACGGAAATTATTTAACGTCTCCTCAAAATGTGTTCCTACGAAAAGAAAACGCATCCCAAATGTGGACGGGATGGTACTTCAAGATGTCACGCATGTTGTAAATATTATGATTGAGCCAACCAACATCCTTAAAAATGGCTTCTTCAGACTTCTGTATCTTTAAATGCACTACCCGCGCACAGCGAAACTGCAATAAAAGCCTTCATTGAACATCACTACACACTTTCCACCAATAAAATGATACGGTCACGGCTTAATGTCACACAGCTAGAACCAGCACGGCGAGAACACTGCACGTCAGTTCAAAGCCTTTCGTATAGCGTCGATGTTGCACTTGATGCTCGTGTCAGTGTCGCCCTTATCGGTCCTGCACTTCTAGGCCTCAGACGGGAAAACGCTGCAGGTAAGTGGCAGGTCGCCTAGGCAACACACCATGCACAGCTCCAGCAGAAAACATTTAATAATTGAAAAACCGTCCGACATGTCTGAGTGATGTCTGCTTTCGAATAGAATTTAAGAAACGTTACGCGTCTGTATACTCTCTAAATTCGAATCACTGGGAAGCCACTGATTCGCAGTGAAAATGGCTCCACTTAGAATCAGCGGAAAAAGAAAAATATACTGATTGTTTCAGTGGAAAAGTTGCGCTGATTGAATTAGTGATGTGAAAAATTTCACTGATTCTAAGTGGAGATATTTTCACTGCGAATCAGTGGTTTTCCACTGATTCGAATTTAGAGAGTGCGTTTTCCAGTTCCTCTATTTCTCTCTCAAGTAAATTTTTGTGATAGTGAAAATGGCTCAAACAGGTGTTTTCACATTATAAAGGGAATTGGGACATTCATCAAACCTCTATTTTTTGGTATTACATAATAAAATGGTTGGGTTTCCGCTGAAAATCTCAAAGAGGTGCTTTATCGACGGCAAGATTGCACGCCAGTTCAATGCTTTGCGAGAAGAGGCGATGAGAGAGTTGATGTGCATGCCTCAGTCTCCCTAGCGCTGCAACGCTTTTAGGCCTCAGATGTGTGCAATTCCTTCAGCCAGGCGGCCACCTTAAACTCCTGAACTGATTATACTTTACGCAAGCAAACACGTGGTGAACAACGATAATAGTTTCCTTAGAAGTGCGTGTTGTCGACATGTAGCGGGGCAGTTATCCCATCAGGTAGGCGGACACAGTAAAAGCTGCGACCTTGTGGCCGGGATATGTGGTGAGGCGGACTCCAGCCCGCTGGAGGGGAATTGCTCCGACTTTCCTTGACCCCAGCGGACGGGTCATGCCCTTGTGACCTCTGTGTTCGCCGGCTCGAATAAGGGCAGAAAGTAGGCGGGCCAGGTATACAGTTGCCATGATTCCCGTCTGACCGCCCCACGATAATTCCGCCCACTGGTCCTTTACTCTTCGCCAGGGTTCCCTTACATCAACTTCCATTATAATATTGTCATGGTTACTTACCACTTCTCTGATGCCCTGCGTAAGTTCTACTTGCAGGATTTACCCCGCCTAGTGCATACAAATCTTAACTGTATAGAAAAATACACCAAAAAGAAAAAGTACCCAATTCCAGTTAAATAATATTTTATATGAGGACTATTTCTTGCTAGGCATTACCAAAACACTTATGTTCTCCTTGTTTGTATTCATATTAATAATAAACTAAATATAATTTATAGTTAATATATACTTAAAGAATTAATTTAACTAAGAATAAGATACTTTTTTTTAACATAGGTGTGGTATATGACACGTTTAAGAAACAACCAAACACGTCATATATGGGGTGATTTTTCAAAGTTTTTAGTCAATAGGCGTAAACATGCCGCAAATATACTATAGCTGTGTAGCCCGCATGTTTCCTCCTAGGAAAGGTAAAATAAATGGTCGTGTTTACATTGTACAGGCTAGCCATAAAGTCTTTGCCTGATAACAAGAAATTATTACACAAAAACTATTGCAGTTACAGATGTGCCGTTTGCGGAAGAAGAAAGACCATTACTTAAAGTTTTTTATGTTGCAGGTAGAATTGGCATAGAGAGCATCGCTGTTCCATAACATGACGTCACCATAAGAGAAAGCCCAGTGTGTCTTTTGGTTTCACGAGCCGCAGTCACCGGTTATTGTGTAGCGGAATTTCCGGTTGGAATATGGTCGACCCCCACCTGATAGGTTTCGTGGTATACAAAATTTAAAGAGACCGGCACAGTGTTTGACCGTCCGTAAACAGGGTGGCCATTCGTCAGTGAAGCACATGTTGAAGCTGTGCAAGAAACATTCAGCTGAAGCCCTGCCAAGTCCACGCGTCGTGCATCTCGGGAACTAGGAATACCCCGATCGACAGTGCAAAACATTTTGCGCAAGAGAATTTGCATGCATGCATATAAAGTCCAGGTATTGCAGGCTTTACACGAAGATGACAGACCACGGCGTGCAGCTTTTGCAACGGGTTGATGCCGATAATGCGTACCTCGAACGTGTGTGTTTTTCCGACGAGGCTACCTTCCACGTCTGTAGCAATGTTAACAGGCACAATGTTAGAATATGGGGTTCACAGAATCCCCATAGTGTCGTGGCATGCGAGAGATTCTCCCAAATTGAATGTTTGGTGCTGTTTGATGCACAATACGGTCATTGGAGCATTCTTTTTTGTTGAGAAGTCCATAACGTCTATCAGATACCTAGATATGCTAAAACTTTATGTGGCGCCTCAGCTGCACGACCTGCAACCTGTTGTAATATTCCAGCAAGATGGTGCACCCCCGCATTGGGGGTTAATTGTCCGTGAATTCCTGTATGAGACATTCGCTGGCAGGTGGATGTGACGGGATGGTCCCAATCCCTGGCCACCACGATCGTCCGATACCACATCTTTACACTTTATCCTGTGGAGTTACGTGAAGGACAAAGTGTATGCAACACCTGTACCGGTTCTCGATTCACTGAGACGAAGGATAACTGCTGCTATTGAAGGTGTCACATCACAAATGTTTTCTAATGTATGGCGTGAAATCGATTATCATTTGGACATGCTACGGGAAACACACAGCGGTCATGTTGAAGTTTGTTGATTCAATTGTGTGTGAAACTTTAATTCTTGTTCTTTCTTTTGCCGAAAACAGCACATCTCTAACGGCAATAGTTTGTGTAATAAATTTTTGTAACTAGGCAAAGACCTTATGGCCACCCTGTATAATTGTTGTTAACAGACACCTTTATATCATTAGATTTTGTGTCCTTGTGCTTGTTGTTTGGTTCCTACATAGTATAATTTTTATTGTATTATTTTAATTAATTTTGGTTTACTTAAAGACTACTGCTCTAAGCTACTTGTTTCCATGTTTTTATTACTATACGATCTATATTTTTATATTGCATTTTAAATATTGTCTCATTTGAGGATTTTGTTAGTTTCCTCGTAGTTCTGTGTCTTTTTTTTTTTTTTTTTTTTTTAATTTCAATTTCAATTTCAATTTCTAGTGTTCTTTTTTAAGATTTTCAACCTAGTCCTGAACTGTCTGTTTGCGTGCCAATGACGTCGCCGTAATACAACTACAATAACAACGTCAAAAATAAACGATGATAAGGTAACTGTCTAAAAGCGAAGTGAAATGGTTGTGTGAGTTCAATCCCGGCCACCTCCGAAAAATAGTTACAAGTCGTAAATATTTTATCTCACGTAATTATTTGGCTAAATTCAATAAAGGCAATATTTAATTCATAACTGCAGTCGGCCATTACTTTTTCATCTATGAAATTTCTTCACATTACTAATTCAACGAGTGAAATTTTTTCACTGAAACAATCAGTTGTTTTCAACTGGTTCTAAGTGGAGCCATTTTCACGGATTCGAGTAGCTGAATTTCACTGCGAATAAGTGGTTTTCCACTGGTTCTAATTTAGAGTGTAAGTAATTAATTATATATTGTCAATTTGTAGCTTATTTTATTTTGTTTATTAATTACAATTGTGTGAATGTTTTAAAATTTGACTTCAGTTTTTGAGCTGTGTAGCACAGAGTTGGAAATCCTGGTTTATTGACGAAAATATTAAACAACTTGCCTCCAGTATGCTTCTCTAGAACAAGACATCACACCCCAGGCGAGGAAGGAATGGTACTTTAAAGTTACCACGCGCGCTGTAAATATTAGTTTGGATCCCTCCGATATATATATATTATAAATAGACTTTTCAGATTGCCGTATCTTAAAATAAACTGGCCCGATACGAGCCAAAATACAATAGGAGCGTGTATTGAACATTTCCACAGACTTTTCATCAATGAAGCGATAGGGTCAATGCTGAATGTCCCATAAGTATATGCAGAAATATGAGAATACTGCACGCCAGTTCAGAGATCTGCGCGTAGAGGCGAAGGCGCTCTTAAAGTGCGTGCCAGTGTAACCCTTATGGCTGCCACTCTTCTCGGTCAAAAAAGGAGAAAAACGATGCAGGCAGGCGGGCCCCAGTGTTTGTGCCCAATGGGGTATCGAAGATCTCTTTAACCTACACGTTATTTTAAGATGGGGTACTGGAGAGTATATCTGCCCAATTTAACCCAGATCTGTCATACCGTGCGGAACTGTATGAAAAACAAACATGCATGCATGCATGCATGCGTGCATAGAGACATCGGATTTTTTATTTGTATTTAGAGATTTGTCACTGCAATAAAAATCTTTATCATGCAATCAAAATTAATTCACTTAGACTCACGAGCTAAGTATGATTTCTTAACCTCAAAACTATAATGGGCTTCAGGCTGATGCTGTCGGAGGTCTATCTTCCTCTGTATGTCTATTTAATGATTATAGATAATCACTTTTTTATGTAACCTGGCAAGTCTTGGAAAGATAACTGAAGTGATGCTATCAAAGGAGTCGAAATCCTTTTCAGTTACATTATAGTGGGATCATGTAGATATTTAGCGCCCCTTGTTTCTGGGTAGAGGGTCCCTTCCCATTTTTTTTTTCCATTCGTCAACGTTTACACAAATCGTTACTATCCACACAAGACCTTATACCCAAAAAATATTATAATATAATCAAAGTACTTTATAATATTATTTGGTAACGTCCAAATTTATTAAATATGCGTAAATTACCAAAATCTGTAGTTAAAGGTCGTGTATTCTTGATGCCCCCTAGTGAGACTGGGGAGGAAAAATGCTCCCCTTGCCATCTTTCAACATCCTTGTTGACCACGACCACAAATTTAACACATTTATGTTTTATCATTTTCCTATCAAAATAAGTTTTTTACCTGCGTAGGGCAAATAGACGAAATAAATTCAAATGTTTCCATATACACAGAAAAAATATAATGTTCTTGCAACAAAAGAAAATACCATTGAGGTTTTTCTTGAAAGGTTTGTGCTGTAGTAAAATTAATATTATATATTATTATATATTAAATTCTTATATTACTATAATGCAAATATACCGGCTGTTGAAGTGTTGGTGTTAATAAAGCGTCTAAGTAATGTTTCCGCGACCAAATGTTGTATGACGCTATACATAATAGGAAGAACAAAATATTTTGTGTTACTGTGAAACTGAAGTAATGTCAAACCAGCACAAGTTTACACTGACTTGGAGTTGTAAAATGGCGGATAAGAGTGAACAGCGATAACATCGTAAAATGAAACCACTCCACTTACATTTTTTAATCTAGCTTAGACCAGCTGTCAAGATTTTCAAAGCAACTTATGTGTGCCAAATATGCTTATATTTTCAGGACGTAAAATACAGCTTAGCGGTTATACTGCTCACCTCCAACCAAAGTGAACCAGGTTCAATACGATATCTGGCCGGGCCACTCCCGGATTTTCGCAAGTGGGAATCGTGCCGGACGATGCCGGTGGTCGGCGGGTTTTCTTGGGGATCTCCCGTCTTCCATGCCATCACATATCGGCGTTGCTCCATTCTCGCCTCATTTACCCTCATCGACTCTTAAGACCTCGTTGTTAAGAACCCCCCAAAACTCCCTACTGCACTATAAAGCGAGGTTTTATTAGGATGTTTACTGGTGTCAGCACTAAGACCAAGTCACGAGTATAATACTGCATTTTGAGGCTGTGGCAGCCTTAATGTGTTCAATAGTAGGATAAAGAGAAGTTGGGGACAATGGTATCTGGGATGGGAGCTAGGAGCCGGGGGGCGCTATGTTGTGACGTCACCCCGGCAACCATCTGGGATCCATGTAACCTTCATCACTGTAACTACTGAATAAAAGAGCTAAGTTCACTGTGGACCTGTTTTTATTGTTACTATATGTACATATCAACATTTGACCCCATAAACCAATAGAATCCCAAAAACCTCCAAAAAATCTCAAAAAAAGTTAAAATAGTCCAAGAAATTCTAATAAAAAGATCTAATCAATGTGTTATTTGAAAATTATTAAAAATTGTTTTAAAATTATTGCATATTACTTCCAGACATTTTTCCTTTTTCCCGGAGCAGATTAGAGGAGGTTAGTGAATTGGGTGACAGGGATCAGTAACGCATGGTCTCGAGAGCTGGACTCAGGACCAATGACATTTTCCAAGAAATCCGAAAAAATTTTTACTAAGAAATGTTAAATTATTTTCAATGTATCATTAAAAATTATTGGAGAGTAATTTTAAAAAACTAAAATTTCTGGAGGTCACTCCTCCGCATACCCATTCCAACGTCTTCGTATGTGCAAACCGACGACCATTTTGGTAGGCGACAACCATATTGGTAGACAACTGCCATCTTGATAGGCGACCACACTTGGTAGCAGACCACCACATTGGTAGACGACGGTCATCTTGGTAGGCGACCACACTTGGTAGCCGACCACATTATTGGTAGACGTCACCCATCTGCCACGTTGGCTGCACGTGACCTTGACCTTAACCCCATTACCTTGAATGGCATTAAAAACAAAAACTTGAGAAAAATTACATAACATTCAGTAAGCGTATTATGTTACAGACTACCACCACCATATTAGATACAGGTAACCCCGACCTTGACCCCAACACCTTGTTTATAGGTAAACTGCTTATTGGAAACAACTTTTATAAAATAGGGATAAATTAACACGTTATTTATGCCTATAAACATAAATGCCGACAGCTCGCTTGGCCTCCAACATGCTGACTTTTCTCAATTTTTTCTGTAGTGTTGTTTTCAAGGTCATTCAAGGCAATGGAGTCAAGGTCGAGTTTACATACATCCAATATAGTCGTAGTAGTCTATAACATAATATGCTTGCTGGCCTTCAAGCATTTTTTTTTCGAATTTTCCAATGTAATTCAAGGTCATAGACTCAAAGTCAAGGTCACCTGCATCCAACATCGTGGCACTGGTCAGTAACATCATAATGCTTGCTAACTTTGATACATTTTACTCGAGTTTTGTTTTCAAGATCATTATAATTCATGGGGTCAAGTTCAAGGTCATGTGCATCCAATATAGCGGCAGTGGTCTGTAATGTATTATACTTTCTGACTTCTATATTTTTTCTCTAGTTTTGTATTTCACTGTTATTCAGGGTCATGGGGCCAAGGTCAAGTTTACCTGCATGCAATATGGGGTCAGTAGTCTTTTATGCGTTTCTTCTCGATTTTTTGTTTTCAATGTCATTCAAGGTCATGGGGTTAAGGTAAAGGTCACCTGCATCCAATTTGGTTTATGGGCGATATCTTCAGAGATGGTGGTCGCCTACCAAGATGGTGGTCGTCTACCAAGATGGCAGTCGTCTACCAACATAGTGGTCACCTACCAAGATTGCGGTTGCCTACCAAGATGCTGGCCGCCTACCAAAATGGACATCGGTTTCACCTACCAAGATGGTGGGAATGGGTATGTGTGAGGGGGTACCTCTGGGAAGTCAAGTTTTTTAAAATAATTTTTAATAATGTTTACCTAACACTAAATATTAAATAAATTTTTATTATTTTTAATGATACACTTTTTGGGGAATTTTACGGATTTTTTTGGATATTTTTTTTTTTAATTTTTTGTGAATTTTTGGGTTTTGTGTTCAAAGGTCAAACATCAAAGTCAAAGGTCATAGGTGCTGAGTCCAGCTCTTGTGACCGTGGGTCGTTGATCCCTGTCACCTGTGACGCTACTCTGTCTCACCTGCTGTGGGAAAAATGGAGAATTTCTGGGCATCCTTTTTTTAATAATTTTTTTTTTATTTTAAATAATTTTTAAATAACATCTTTTTGGGGATTTTTGTATTTTTTAGAATTTTTATAATTTTAAAATTTTTTGGGATTGTTTTTTGGGGTAGAAAGTTAGCGGGATCAAGGTCAACGGTCAAGATCATATGGATACAATATGGCCGCCGGGGTGACGTCACAACGTGGTGGCTCCCGGCTCTTAGCTCCTATTCCATATCCAGTTGCCCCCAGCATCCCTTATCATACTACTGTGGTTAATTTTGTAAATTTGATTAATATAGATTTTATTTCTTTTGTAGATAATGTTTTCGTAAATCAACTTTTACTTTAACGTTCATTTTATAGAACCATCAGTAAAAGTAGCCAATAAAATTTTAGAAAATTATGAAAACTTTGCTATTAATTAATAATTTACAGTATAGTGGTCAATTTTTTTTGTAATACAATACGTGTATAAACTGTTTTTTATATACGTATGTAAAATAAGGCCTAACAACTTCCTTCGTTGAAAATTACCAAAATAAAACGAAAATTACGACAAATGTGATGGAGTCGTTTCTTAATGTAAATATCCCTTCGGGAAAGGTTCGAAATCAAAGGAGTATCCAGTTACTTACGGGTTCAGAGCTCAATGGTCAAAATTCCCTTATCGAAGTGAAAATTCCTGATAAAAATGATTTACCTGCAGTTTGTCTACTCGAGGTGTCGTTGTCAGTATGTGCTTATGCATGTGTGTGTCTGTTGTAAAACTGTTGCCCCACGTACCGTCAACCAGACAGAACGTGTAATACGTCTACCGCAGTGGGTGTTTCTCTCAACTTCCCATAACAGTCTAAGCTTCAAGTTCAGTTTACGTATTATATAAGGCATGGCACTTATTCCTCGAAAACCACGCTAAATAGGATCGAGAGCTGAGAACAAATCAGAACATATGGAGCGAGAATTTGAACAGACCGAAAGGCTATTCAAGGAACAATACGAACATTCCGGACAGTGGTAGCAAGAACTTCGCGAAAGTAGGGAACATCAATCCAAGGAAATGCGAGAAATTGGTGAATATTTCAAAAATCAAACCAAAGAAATTACTGAACAGATCAAACAAGATTTAGTCGAACAATGTGAGTCCTTACGGATTATAATTTCTTGTCTAATTTCGCAACTAAGCCATACACTGACTAACGGCATATCTCACGAACAGCAGGAGGTAGTAGCAGAGGAAAACCAGTCAAAGTTTGACAAGTTGGGGGAACAGATCAATTTTGTTACAGATAAAATTGATGGTGCTCTTACATAGCTGGAGGAATTGGAATTCGACAACAACAGCTCTAGTGTATTATTTGTGGACAATGGAAACGGCCCCATACCGAATTCACAACAACCAGAACAGCCAGAATTCGAACGACACACACGCAATGTTGTCACTGAACACATTGCTACACTACCCGAGTCAAATATGGGGGAACCAAACGCTTATTTTTGAAGACAAATCCGACAGTAAATTTTGTGAATAAGGTTGGTGACCATTCTAAGTTATTTAGCCTGAACGACTACATCAAGTTGAGATGCCAATCCTTAAACTTAAAATCAAACACCTACATTGGTGGGGGAGTAATGAGACAGAAACCTACACATGTAATGAATTTCTGCTTGGTGAAAAGAAACAGAGAGTTTATTCGTGTTGTGGAACAATTGAAAACATTACTCCAGCAGTTGTTGGAGGAGGCAGCACGAGGCATGGCATTGCCGTGGATTGATGTAGTGTGTACGTTCTCAAACACGAGCTGCCCTCTTGTGACGTCTCAATTCACAGTAGAAGAAGAGCGAAACACACAGCAGGAAATCTCTCGGCGTATATTGAAGACAGATCCTTCGATAGCTGACGAGTTGTTATCACGCGTTGCAGACGTCATCACACGCCTGCTTGCCACAGACCCTTGCAGACGACCTGGAAGTGGAGAAGGTGTTGTCCAGAAACGAAGACCGTGGGATTCTGAAGGTACCAACAGACCACAGATATGAGACGTTGAATCATATGTACTGGAGGTACTAACAGATTAGAGATACGATACATCGAACCATGCGATCCAGTAGACACTAACCAACTAGAGATATGGGACCTTGAGCAATGGAATTCTGGAGGCACTGACAGGCTAGAGATCCGAGATTTTTGACATGTCTAGACTACCGTCACCTCCGCAATCGACTCATAAAGAAACCGAAGAGAAGACAGAAGATACGAAACAAGAACTAATTGAGTTCACCAGAAAGAAGTTAATTATTCTAGCAGCTGATCGATGCCGCAAGTATGCGAAGCAGTCACGAAAGAAGAAGTTATGTATAGGTCAATTAGTTTTGATAAGAGCCCACTGTATCAGTAGAGCATGGGAATTTATTTTCAAAAAGTGGATGCCACTCTACGTCGGTCCGGTAAAAGTATCCAAAATAATTAACAACAACTGTTATGAAGTGGTTTGTCCGGACACCGGCAAGTTCTTAGGACGCTATAATATAATGGCTCTCAGAGAATACTAACCACCTATTACGCAGGTGTAACGGGAAAATTTGGAAGGCAAGAGCAAATATATATGCTGAGGAATAATTTTTTTGAGTAAATATTGAAGATTGGCAGTGAATTATTGTCGCTAAACGTGGATATTATAGGATAAATATTATTTGGGATTAGTATTTGTTTATCGATGTGGATTAGGGGTAACTGAAAGCCGCCAGAATAAGAAAAAATTTGTTCCACGTCAAATATGTATATTGTAATTTATTTTTCCGTTTTGCTTCGTTTGCCACATAGCGAATATTTTTCACCGTACAATATTATTAATGTATGTAAAATTTTTCAGCGTTTTTGGTGTGCTTTGCCTTCCAATGAGGAAATAATAAAGCAGTCGTAAAGGATGGAAGCGATTCTACTGAGATACATGTAATTTACTATACTCAGTCCTAAAATAACTCCGTTTATAACAGTAATGAAGGTAACCACCAACGAAAAAATCGTGAGAAAGAAATAAATGGTCAAATATGGTAACCAAACCAAAGATAAACGCTTTATTTTGAAACCCGCAGAATCTATGCGTAAAGTTTGAACAAAAAAAATTAAAAGCTGCAATGAGTAAGTGAATTTCCGATTGCAAGTTTTGCTAGAGTTAGACGCGGACGTGGAAAAAGAAAAAAAATACAAGTAATGTTTTTTTTTCTTATGGTCGTCTGTATATAATACATGTGTATTTGGTTTTGATTAAGTTCTCCGTATAATTTCTATTTTATAGGTCTTCGAATTGTTTGATTGTTTTTCTTTTGTCATATATACTATTTATGCTCCTGAACTAAGGTTTCAGAACTAATTGCTGTATAAGTGTAAGATTGATAAACATTAAAGAAGTTTCATGTTTTATTTAGTAATTTTGCTTATGAACTTGTACCATTTTATGGTGACATTATATAATTTACAGATTTTTTACATAACGATAGTAGTAAATTATGGTCAGCACTAGTCGGTACAGTTGTGACGCTATGTGATTGCCATTATTGACCAACGAACTTTAAATAAGAATAAATGTGTCAATTGCGAGTGAGTTAAAGGAACGTCGTCTTTTCACCGACATACTTTGCCTAAAGGCCTCTTAAATAAACCAGTGAAAAGTATGAAAAATACAGCAAGAAACTCTCAAAAGTGATAGCCGTAGGGAAAAGAACCTTTTGTTAAGCCAAAACAAGTAAAATAAACATTAACTAAAAAAAAAGTGTGAGAACTATTTGAACTGACAAGTTTGGTCATAACAAGTGTCATAGCCTAGAAGGTTAAAGTGAGGTAGGTGCTACCCGCCAGTTCATCACATCTGTGCCAGCAGAGACGACAGTAGAGGGAGCATGTCACTTCTGGGACACTGCTAGAGTGACATGTTGATGGAGTGGATAATGGATTGTTCGATATATCGCTATATCGATGTATAGAATATTCGATATACCGATGTGTCGATTAGTTGCTAATCAACTAGTCGATTAGTAGCTGATTAGTGTAATTAATCAAAATTTATTAATTAATTCTTAAATTAAAAAACTTTTTTATCGTTGGATATGAAATTTCTTTGATTTTCATTGTTGTAAAAACGGTTAATTGTCATAAGGGACATATTGACGAAGCAGGTTTGGTGTGTACTCTGTGACTTGCTGGAGTGGACTGACCATATGAGTGGGTTGTAATTGTTTATATAGGAGTTGATGATGGTGTAAAAGTGTTATAAAGGGCATTTTTAAATTTTTTATTTGTGTATAGAGCGAGACTATGCATATCACTTCTGGGACACAGGACGGGTGAGGTATGGATGGAGCGAAACCATGTGTGTCCTTTCTGGGACACTTAGCGAGTGAAAAGCTGATTATCGATTAATCGATTATGAGCGAGGGCATACTTGTCGCTTCTGGACCACTACGATTTACGTTCAATTAGCCGACTGAAGTAAGTACGAATCATTAAAAAATTACTTTAATCACATGATTACCACATGCAACCTTAAATCGAATAAATATAGACACGAGATATTAAAAATTACTTTCATCATACGATAACAACAAGACAAATTCATTAAAACATTGGTATGTGCATTTACATGGAGGTCCCATTACTGTGGCTAGAACAGTTTTGTTTGCTGTACTTACATAACTTTCCCCTTTTGTATGTTACAGTTTTTTGCCATTCCTCTTCCACTTGTTAGAACATCGCCATTTACAATTTCGTTTTGCAGGTTCAGTTATTTCAGGAAGAGAATATTTGTTGATACGAGCCAGTGAAACTGTAGCCCGATATCTCGAGGCTTGTGAAATCACATTAACAGATTAGTTGGTGTCGGAACTATCTTTGTCTGTGTCAGACACATGTTCATCACTTGAATATTCAAAAATGACGTGTCACTCATTTTACAAGTAAGTTACAACAAAAACCCACATTTAGATGGTGAAAGAGCATGACAAATAACAAACCATTAATAAACACTGTTTGGCACACAGATTACATAATACAACATGAAAGGAAGTGAAACTCCAAACAAAAAGAAAGCAGGCTCGGGGACTAAACAAAAAAAGAACAGATACAGAACTCTTTTGAAAAATTGCAATATGGTAGTGCTATCTAGTATAACTGTCAGTACTAAAAAAACAGAAGAGAATGATGATAAACAGGAGTGCTGCACATGGGCGAAACATAAACTTCATCAGTGGAAGAACCAGGTAGCTCCAGGAGCGGCATTGTTATTTTAACAAAATTGCTGTAGTTATTTTTACAGGTGGCTCCTTTCCTATTTTAGAAACCAGTTAAAGCGACAGAGCTACATCATTCTTGCACAAAAAATGTGTCAATTTGTTCTCCTTATTGTTCTGTCAAAACATGTATTTCGACCAAAACTGGAGCCACCTGGTTCTTGCACCCTAAACAATCAACATTTGAATTTCGATCAAAACTAAATTATTGCTGTGTTTCATCCTGCTGTTCGCACCAATCATTGTCAAATATAAATACGGAATTGGGTAATGCTTCGTTTGGAGGCATAATATCATCTTCATTTGTAAATGGGAAATATCACATTTCATCACTTAACGACAAAATGGTCGCTAATCGTTGATGTTTCTCTTGTATTGTTTTAGAACACACATATATGTTTTCAAATTTAAGTCCATTGTTCCAACATTGACATAACACACATTTTTCCACATGAAGACGGACCGCTTATTATTGAGCATATATTTGGAGGTAAACAAATACCATGTTTCTGTTCAATTATGTTTTCTTTCCTATTTACGATTACCAGCAGATGTACATTTTGTTTTATAACCTTCATTTCTGCACAATTATGCAGTATTCTGTAAAGTACTGACGTAAAAACTATAAATGTGGGTCCATATATAGATTCATGTTCAGTTGAAAATAATGGTTTGTACTAAATGTAACAAAAAAATATGCTGAATATTGAATACATTGATTAGCAAATTACCATTTGAATTCCATTTACCGAAATACGATTATTGTGGACCTGTACTAAGCTTGCAAAACATCTGGTACAGAACAATAAAGGAATAAATGCTTTGTATAACGTTTATAAAGAACACGATATAGTATACGATCGAACAAACAATTTGAAAGAAAGATATATAGCGGATACAATTCTAGCCAATAAAGCAGCAAATATAAAGAAGAATATGCCTATATCGACTGGTGAAAAACTAGGCACCCAGGTCGTTGACAAAGTTATATGGGTGAAGGTTAAAAGAGGCATTGGCATAAAATGTAAAACAATACAAAAAACCAAGAAAGGAGGAATATTAGCATTCATAATTCCAGCATTATCAGCTCTTGGAGCTTTAATGGGAGGTGTTTCAGCTCTTGATAAATTAATTAAATCAAGTGATAAAGGTATTTATCTTAAATTATATAAAGTCGGCCAAGGACAAAACTCCAAATTTGGAAGAAAATGCAGAAAGACTTCCAAAATGTGCATTAACAAACAAAGATATTAATATATTTTTTAATAAATTGGATATTTACTATTTGCAAGGTGTATATATGACAGATGAATTACCAAAGAAACCAAACCTTTGCTAATGTCTGATTGTTAACTTAGATTCAAAACAGAATGAAGGAACATATTGGGTTGCATTAATTAGAAATGTAAATCAATCATTGTATTATGACAGTTGTGTCTATTTATGTCCTCCAATTGAAATACACAATTATTTGAAAAACATGCAATTAAGATACAATTACAAAACATAACAATTACCGAATAAATTCAATTGTGGACATTTATGTTTATGTTTTTGACTAAAATAGGATAAATAGGTCAATGTAATAATAAAACATTTTAGTAATATGTCAATTATGTTTATATTAACTGGAAATTCGTCGCAATTGCGGTCGGTATATTTCCCAGCTTTGAGGTTAGAGGGACAATGGCAAATACGTCTAATCAAACTTATTACTGTTACTTACAACAGCATACCAAATATCTATATAGACAATCAATCATTTACATTCAACAACGGCAACAACGGTGAACAAACCTACAAGATTGTGATACCAGTAGGATCTTATGAATTGGATGATTTAGAAATGATTATTAAAGCAACATTACCTGAAAATGTACAATTCTGATTACATGGAAATCCAAATACGTTAACTAGTTTATTGTATAATAATGTCGATATCAATTTAACAGAAGACAATTCAATTGCAAATATGTTAGGATATAAAAGGAGACTATAACCAGCTAATCAATTATACAAATCATCAAAACAGGTTAATATATTGTCTCTTAATGTATGTCATATAAATGTTAATATTGTAGGGAGTTCACATTTGAATGGAAAATTGACAAATACAGTACATGAATTCTCATGTGCAATGGCTCCAGGTTACAAAATAACTGAAAAAACGAATACATTGAATTGTCGTCCAGTAAAAGTTAATCGAGCGGATCAATTAGTTGTTACAATTGTCGATCAAGATGTTAAATTGATTCATTTTAGAAACAGTTGTGTTGTTTTTGTAAACAAGTCTTTTTTCTACTCAAGTGCAATTTGCATTTTTGGAAACTCTTGTTTGTTTAATTTTAAAAATATCCATTAGAAGCTGAAAAATTGTAATTATTTAATATCTTGTCCAGATCTGTCAAAATGTCTGAATACAAGTATATTATTGAAGAAAATTAAAAGCACTTTTACCATATTGTATAATACTACAAATATTGTCAAAGGTAAGAAATGATGTAAAGGTGTCTTTTGTAAACATCTAATTTTCTCAATATGTTCTTTGTAGGGAAATAAATTGTTTGAAACTACTTTTTTGTGTTTTACTGACTTTACGAACACATTAATTGTAATATTTCCATATTCTGACTACGTAATATTAGTTATGTGCATTTATCAATAAAGGTTTGTGGGTGGGATATTGATTTAATGTACATTTCAAACTAATAATGTACTCCAATTACTTCCAAATATTTACCTATAAAAGGTTGGAACCTTTCAGTTCCATTCTAGACTTGGAAGAGTATGGACACAATGATGGCCTTGCTGTGTCGCTTCTGCAGTAAAACATTTACAACTCTGAGGAACTTACTACATCATAAAAGACCAACATGTGGAATATGCAATTCAATAATGCAGTTTCGGTGTGATTTCTGCCAGAGACAGTTTTCTAGGATTGGTAATTTGAAGAAATATTATAGATTTTTGAACACTGTATCACAATCAGTACCTCAGACTACACCTCTCACAGTTCATCAGGCTCCTAACACAGCTCCTCATGCAGCTCCTCAGGCTCCTCAGACAGCTCCTCACATAGCTACTCAGGCTCCTAAGTTAGCCCCTCAGGCTCCTAAGTTAGCCCCTCAGGCTCCTAAGTTAGCCCCTCAGGCTCCTCAGTTAGCTCCTCAGGCTCCTCACATAGCTCATCAGGCTCCTCACATAGCTCCCCAGGCTCCTCATGTAGCTCCACAACCTGCTTCACAACCTGAGCCATCACTACAATCAGTTTAACAGACTATACCACATTTAAAATTTTTTGCTGTAACCACTGTATTTCCTTCAAAACATCGCAACATTTATATAGGATAGGGAAGTAAATTGCTTACCACTTTGCCCCAGCTCAATTATGAAAAACTGAACACAGCTTTTGCAGGCAGACTGGCTAACGCTAGGATATGTAATGATCAAACAGATACTGATATAGAATTTCAAATATTTTTCTAAAGTTGTAAGAAGCCTCTGCTAGACATCGCCCCGACCAATATCCCTTAGTGTCAATATATCCTGTAAATATCTGAAATCCATTACAGATCAGAAATCCTCTACAGAAACTTTCTGCTTTTAAATTCAAGCTCTCCCCATTCTACATTCCACAGATATTGAAGACCTTTATAACTCTACCATAGTGCCTTACTTACAATCCAGACTTGTGCTCGTGGAGGTGGATGGACTTTACAACTAATTACAAAAATGGACATACCAATCTCCCATTACCGACCATTCACTGCTTGTTGGTAGTAATCAAACTTAGTGCCTATATATTATATGTAATCCAACGCTATTCCATCACTCGATTCACCCTCGTCGACTCTCAAGACCTCGATGTTAAGAGCCGTCAAATTCTCTTCACTCGCTCGGAGTACACTCTGTAACATAATAAATTCAGCTAAGCCACCTTCAAAGAGTGAATCAAGCTTCGATCCGCCTTACAAATGTGTGAATCTTCTAATCTAACAGTCAGCAAATCACCGGTTCTCTGTGAATATTGCCATTCCACATATTTGAGAGAGTTCCAAGTTCATCTCCCTGCATCATTAACAAAAATGTTAACACCACCATCGTCTCCAGATATGAAGTTCACTATGCATAATTAATAAGGAAGATTGCTTGTCTATGTGAATAAATATTCCAAGAAGAAATGTAATTTTTTGTATATGTAAATAAATGTTATGTTTGTTTGAAAAAATGGAATATCATAAATTGTGTTTCAACCTGAATCTTAGTTTCATTTAACACACTAAGTAATTTAAAGAAATGAGTGAATCATTGTTTACATAAAAAATATATTACTTTAGCAATCTATGGTCATAACTTTTACAAAAATTATTCACTCAGTCTAATGACTGACATAATATTTTGTTGAATTAATCAATAGTGTTTCAGCGTGAAATCGGTTTAGGTGAATATAACTTATAAAAAAAATTAATATTTAACACAGTAACGAATTGTGTTTACATGGAGAGTCGTCTTCTGCGCGTGAGAGCTTTTCCCATAGCATGCGCTGAACCATGACAAAGCATGACATGTCTAAAGAATAGAACCGGAGTGTGGACGACGAGGGAGGGAGGAAACCCCATCAAGGCGTGAATATATGGCACTGAGAGAGAGGGGTTTTCGCGTCGAAGCAAGGCTGGCAGAAATGTTTAAAATGATTCTTGAAAGGAGACAATGTACGAAAGAAATGAGTCGAGAACTGTCTCAAACCTCCAGCTATCTGGCATGCAAAGAGCAGTATTTCAAGTTAAAAGTAAAGCTGGGAAATAAGATTTTCTTTTGTGTCCACTGAAAGCAGTGTTCCAAGCAGTGTTTGGTGTAAACTAATGCCAATGTCATAACATGATATAGGATAATCTTGAGAAATTCTTTGAAAAATATGTTGAATATCCCGTAAGGAATAAACTGCAACAACGAACACTCTGGCTGTTGGAAAACGTATTTTAAATACCACTTTACATTATTAAAATATTTACTATATAACAAAGACATTTACATATTTAAGTAAACATGTGTGTATTTTACAAATGAAATCCATTTAGATGTATTTGTCTTGTGCGGAACTAATATTCATTACTATACTTCTCGGACTGAAATTTTTAGAAAGTAGGTTTTATAAATACGAGTTTTAATTTTGTAACATGGTTTGAAATGTACGTGATTCCGTATAGTTTTTAGTAAGGAAGGCAGATTTTTTGGATTATGTAGACTTTATAATTTTTTGAAACTATTTTAACAATATTTTTAACGTAACATTATAAGAACGTCTGTTAAGTTCGTGGCTTTTTAGATAACAACTTGTAGGTCACATTTCAATAAATAGATTAACACATTGTTGAAAACCGTTTTTCAATTCCAGAAAATAATTTTGGTCTGAATTGTGTTGTTAACAATGAATATTTTGGAAAATAAATTCCATTTACATTTAACTTGGGCTGTGGTGTTTGAAAGTTACTCGCCGAGGCAGGCTTGTCTCGACAGGTGAGTTTGTTCCTCGCACCTTCCAACTCCTCCAGCTGTCTTGAGGCGTGAAATGTTGGAGCAACTTCTTTGACATTGTCGGGAGATCCCATTGGAGGGGTTACTTGCGCGGTGTAAGGGGTGAGTCTCGTATTCTGCTTACTCCTCGGAGAGTTTAGTTTAAATCGAATAGCCGATCTGCCTGGAGCATTGATAACGCCCCATACAGTTTTCTCTCGCGTGTTCGGATAATTATTAGGTTTTTATTTAATTGAAACTTTTTATTATTATTAATTTATGGGAAATGCGTGCCATAGGCGAGTCGGAGCGACAGAGATGATCCGCCGACGTATACTTTTGTTAGAACAGGATCGCGGTAGTGCGTTTTTAACATGTGATATAAAATGAAGTACATTCGTTGGGTTTTCGCAGTTGGTTTTCGCAATGGGCGAACGATTGTGACGGTCGTATGAGCTAGCAAATAACGTGTTTGTCAAGTGATTATACTTACAGGTTTTTAAAAACAGACATTTAGGCGATCATTGATGTTTTCATTCCTTCATGCGTGTTTTGAGAGGCGATGAGGGTGAACTACATGTGTCTTCGTGTATGTGTAAGTCAGTGTTAGAGGGGATTTTTGTCAGAGGGGAATTTTTATGACTCCTGGATATTTTGAACTGCGTGAATCAGTGTGGGAGGCCATTCAATTAGGGAGATATTTTTTGCTTGCCTGGGCTTGTAGTTCTATTTTTTTATTGCAAATTGCGTGTTTTTTTTTTGTGAAGTGTGACGTCCTGGCTTCATGGGCAATAAATGAGTAATTTAGTGTGCGATGGATATTTCGTTCCTGGGTGGGTGTAAAATATATTTTCTTGTGTTAATATTTAAATATATTGTTGTAGTATTCTGTGTGTTCAATTTAATCTTTAACAATGTAGCATATTTTGAACATATGAAATTTGTTTGGTGTGATTAACTTTGTTTCGTGTCATTTATTCAGGTGTTTGAAGTATTGTTAAGGAATTTTGTTACGATATTAATATAAATTTTGTGTTTCTTTCTGTCGTGTGCGACATACTCGGGGTGAGTGGTTTTAATGAATTTGTCTTGTGGTTATTGCATGATTAAAGTAATTTTTAATATCACGTGTCTGTATTAATTCGATTTAATGTTGTGTGTGGTAATCGCATGATGAAAAATAATATTTAATGATTCGTACTTATTTCAGTTGGCTAATTGAACGTAAGTCATAGTGGTCCAGAAGTGGCAAGCATGCCCTCGCTCATAATTGATTAATCGATTATCCGCTCCTCACTTGCTAAGTGTCCCAAAAGTGACACACTTTGTCTCGCTCCATCAACACCTCGCTCGTATAGTGTCCCAGAAGTGACAGGGATGTTCTCGCTCCATCCACGCCTCACTCGTCTAGTGTCCCAGAAGTGACACGCGTGCTCTCACTCCATCCACAAATAAAAAATAAAAAATTTCCCTTATACCACTTTTACACCAACATCAACTCCTATATAAACGATTACAACACGCTCCTCTGGTCAATCCACTCCAGCAAGTCACAGAGTACACACCGAACCTTCTCCGCCAATACGACCCTAATGACAATTAACCCTTTCTACAACAATGAAAATGAAAGAAATTTCATATCCATCAATAAGAAAAATAATTAAAGAATTCTTAATCAATTTCACTAATTACATTAATTAACTAGCTACTAATCGATATATCAAATATTCGATATATCGATATATCGAACAATCTATTATCCGCTCCATTAACTTGTCATTCTAGCAGTGTACCAGAAGTGACATGATCCCTCTAACGACGACTCATCGAGGACTCTAGGACTGATAAGAGCAGAGACGTTTCTACTGATGGCGAAGATGGTGAAAACTTTTATTCATAAAGATAAAACTTTTATTCTCAGTCAATTGATAACAATAAATGTTGGACTGAAAAACTTTTAAGGTACGTCTCAAATTCTATATGAAGTGTTACTTTAATAATAATAAATTTTAACCCAGCTGACATGTCAGAACTATGTCAAAATATAGGGGAACTTCTGTAACACTACAATATTTATAGCATTATAATGATTATCCTACATCTCTAATTTGATTGAAATTCCAATGTTATGTATAAGATTTTTTAATATTTTTATGTGAGACGTGTATAATTATCTGTTTTGGCAGTTGTGTTGTTTGTACTATGTAAGTTTAATGATTATCTGTGGTTTCTATGCATGCAAATTTGTCTATGTAACTAGCACTACTTTTGTTTCTCACAAGAATCAGGCCACACCAGCTGGCCTATCATAGTTTTTTTTTATTTTCGAACAATAGCTTTTTAGAAAAAAACTTATTCATTCTAAAAATAAATCTGCAAGGGACCAGCACGGAAAGAATGACAGTCCCAAGTATTGAAGTTAATTTCTGGTTTTGATTAATAAAAGATTGATATTTATGATGGCTGTCAAGATTATCAAATGCGCTTAGTGAAATGCCAAGCCTTAATAGTAAAGAGAAGAAGTACTTCAACATATATGATTAACCACTACGGAAGGACGATCGGGTTAAGGAGCACTTGGGAGGACCGACTTCGAACCTGAGACAAGCCTGTATCCAGCACTTGGAGAGCCCTATCAGCGGGGAGAGGCCTACTGGCTGCGAATCCAGGCGAGTTCCGGTTCGACGTCCACTTCGATTGTTCCGGCCCCTCAGAGGACGAGCTTCTTGAGGTCCAGCAGGGGATGTGCCCGCCAAGGAGGAGCGGGAGAGGAGCCGACACATTCGCATGGAAAATAACTCGGACTCACAATAAATTTTCTTCATCACGTGGATCTCAGCACAAATATAAATTGCTAGCATTACACATCACATGGAAAAAAAATAGGTGATTTTTACTGATCCGTTGCCAACCGGTTAAAAAATGGTCCTAACAAATTGTATAGTCTGCTCGTTGTTTCTTCACATTTTTTGTATCTCCTGAAAATGATCCAACACAGTAAATGTTTTATGTACAGTTGACAGTGTACGACATTTACGTTTAAAAGGTGACACTACATGGGCTATGGATGCATGAATGTCCGGCAAGAAATAAAGACAAACAAGGTTGATAGGAAATCCAGTTTAATTGGTGTTATTTCGTAAATCCAGTATACACTCATTTGATATGATAAGTATCATACGTGTACTATATATTTGACATTCTTCGAAGTAGTCTCCGAGGATGTCCACTGTTAGTTGCCAATGATGAGGCAGACGGGAAATACCATCGGTTTCATGAGATCCGTCAATGTGCGCTACCTTTCGTCGAAATGCTGTGACAATGTTTTGTTTGTTGGCGACGATTTTACCGCGCAATGGCCTCTTCACTTTGGGAATAAGATCGTCACGGACGAAGATCGTGTGAGTAGATGTGTGACTATGTATCAGAAAATCTTATAACTTTGTATATTGTATCTATTATCTATGAGATTCGTCGAATGTGATAGTACATAAATATTTTGGCCTCAATTTATGAAGATTGTCACATGAACATTGGAGGTTTTATGCCATATATCGAGTACCAATAAACCGATTCCTATAAAAATTTCAGAAAGTATTTATAAAGTATTGTATGTAAATTAACATGCGTGATGTGCGGTAGGCAAGTTTAAATGGTGTTTACTTCAATAATAAAGATCAGTTTTTTATATCTATGAAACAAGTTCCACTAAATTGTGTATGTAAACAGTATTAATTAGAAATAACATTTGTGCATACAGAAATCATTTTTGTCGGATTTTTTTTTTTTTTCAGGAAAATAGGGTCAATGAGTAAACGCAACATTTTGCCATATTTCCGGGACATTAATTCAACTAATTTCCGCCAAATTTTGCACAACTACAAAAGGCTGTAAAGTTACATGTTATTTACCTAATAGCGGCAGACATTGATTTTTCGAAATTGCGGACATATATGTTTTTAGATATGTTTGCCATATCTGCTTAACAATTTAAACAAATTCAATCAAACTTTTATGCTGATAGTAGATATCTATTAGAAACATCCTAAACAGAAACTCTTTTTAAGGCAGTTTTATAACATACCTCTGTTCCAAAAAATAAAGTTTTTATGCCACATCTCCGAGACTAATCAACGGATTTCCACAAAAATTTTCACCCAAGGTACGCTTTGGTAGGCCTTGTAAACTTGTGTGATTTTAGTACCTCAGTCACTTATTTTCAAAATCATGGGCGTGTAAATATTTCAGGTTAATTAATCCTATTATTCAAAACATTAGACTAATTGATTACACCCGATTTTGATGCTCCGAATCCTACCTCCGTGAGGCAGTTGATTGCACGGTAACTTAAATTTACAAATTTTTCTGAATTCGAATCCCGTGTGAGTCACTTGCGTATTTTAGTTGTCTTGGTCCGGTTGCGCATGCGTCTGGTTTCATATCTAATGATATTGCTATCAATGAGACGTCAACGCATATCTGAACTCTAAGCTTTTAAGAATTTCACTAAAATTTAATTGCACCTATTTTGAGAAAAATAGGCGCATTAGTTAGCAGTAACTTCTTGTTATGTATTTCTTTCTTAATATGTCGCGGGCAATTTTTGGTTGGAAGGTTATTGTACAACGGTGTAAATTTTTACGAGTGCGAGGTTGGTGGAGTGTGGTATCGAGGATAGTTGTAATCATTGTAAATGTTGTTCTGAGAAACACTGATTGAGCAATTAAATAAAATTAAATAGAAAATAAATACCCACGGGAATGTTTATTGAAGCTTAAACATCATTTTGTAAAAATTATGGTATGCGTGCTTGTTTACTTAACACAAAAGTTCCAGTTGTCACATAATAGATATTGGGTTCTGTGCATTAATTATGATTGCCGAAGTTGTGATTGAAGAATATTCGTGAACTACTGTTGCAAAAGTATAATGATAAAAAATTGTGCTCACATTACTTCATTGCAGCAAGTATCGTGTGCCATGTTATTCCATTGAAACCTCATCTGCTTGCACGCATGATCGGGCTGCAGGTATCATAGAAGCTTCCGACTGAGCTTGTACGTAAAATGTTAACGTGGCACAGAGGCTATATATCGCAGTTAGGTAAGGGGAAGTTTTGTAGTCGCATAATCTTGCGTTAACTGACAGTTACTTACCTCCCTAACTCCTGCGACCAAGAATACTACTGGCGCAGAATGCACATCAGTGTGGCCATCCTGAAGACAAGCAACCCGGTTACATGCGTTTAGAAATAACTCTGTGCTCACATCTGAAGAATTTACACACGTCTCTTCATAATACTATAATAACATATTATTCCTATCGTTAACGTAATATTTAACATTCACACGAATGAATTAGTCACTCATTGTTTAACATACATTTCAAAGAATAAATTCAAGTCTCGGTCAAAACGTTATCAACATATGGTGTTACCATATTTTTTTTAATTTTCTCTAAATCTTGACGTTTCTCTACATCCGTTCTACTACAAGCTATACAAACGAAGAGTAGGAAAGTGTAGGAAATATGTAGCAAAAATATGTAGGAAATATGTAGCGGTGGTGCAGTTGTCAGACTACTCGCCTCCCACTAAGGCGAATTGGGTTCGATTCCCATGTGGGGTCGCTCCGGATTTTCGCACGTGGGGAAATCGTGCCAAATGACGCCTCTGATCGGCTGGTTTTCTCGGGGACTTCCCATTTCCCCGCCCTTTCATTCCGGTCGTTGCTTCGTACTCACCTCGCTACACCCACATCGGCTCTCAAGACCTCTACCTTAAGAGCCGCTCAAATGCTCAAATCTCTCCACTTAACTCCATGTAGCCAAATCTGGCAACGGTTACAACAAAGCCGTCAATCACCGTGCTCGTGACGGAGCCAGAAGCTGTGAATGGTACAAGAAAGGGGGAGGGGGGTTGCACGTTGCGTCACTCGGAAGAGGAGGGAAGTGGCAATTACGTCGGTGGATCACAGTCGAGGAAGTAGTCCATGTTCCGCACGTACGCCACATAGAGCGGTCGACGTACGCGCTCGCAAGCAGCGACGTGCCCAGTCCACTGCAATGAGCGTTATGCATCTCGGGTTGGGAAGCTCGATGCTGATACGTCAGCACCAAGGAAGACTTGTGACAGTACGACAAGAATTATTGGACACAATACTCATCATACACAGATTACATGATTACACTTTCAGCTTGTTATGACGAACAAAACATGGCAATATCAGTACACCGCGGCCCAATCACGAGCGGCAATAACGGTTGCTACACGACTTAGGATGTCCGTGTGTAGTATCGCTTCCCATTTAATCCTATTCATCCTATGTGGACGCATCTATCCTGTATTAGACAAGTCGTCAGACCATGGACCACACATATTCAATGAGTGAGAGATCCGGTGAACGCGCAGGCCAAGGATGAAGTGCGACATGGTGGTCATCCAGGAGCCGTCGGTCGACGTGTGCCACATGTGGTCGCACATTATCCTGACGGTGCAGGACCCCACACTAGCCCTGAAGATATGAGAAACAAAATATATTAAAACCTCCGCAATGTAACGGTGCATAACTCCATACTTGAGCAGGCATGCACCACGCTACCGCCAGACATGCATGTGGCCATAGTGGTGTGGCAAACAATAGCGGGATTCGTTGAAGAAGACGATAACATGCCATGTGTCCCTAGAGTACATGCGGATTTGCATGCCCAATATTTATTACGCATATGAAAAATAAAAATAATTTTCTTGCCTTGACTTTGCCCATTGGACACTGTGTGACTATTTTTTTTCCTTGCCGCGTTCGGCCACCTAGAGTCTAATTATCGTGAGGCAGTTAGAAATTAAATAAATATTTTCCCCGCAAATACGACAGACCTAAATTTCAATCATAATTTTACAATATTAATTTTTTTAAACATCATTATTCGGAAGCAAAAAACATTCAGTACTTTTTTCGGGTTTAAGAGATATTGCGGAATCCGTGCAAATATATTTTCTCCCCATTAGTGATGCATTTTAAGAAATACTGAATTTAGTATTTAGGCTTTTGTGTAGATAACCTTCTTAAACTGTGATTAAGTTACAGAGATAATAAATATTGATGATTATGTGAAAACATATTTTTTACCAGGTTTTCGCCCTTAATAATTAAATTTTGAAATATTCTAACACTTGTTTTATGACATTGGGTTATGTAGTATTCTGAAGCAAATAGCAGCGCCGTATCTCATCGCGATCATTTGATGCCTGGAAATATGTTTCATGACTTAGATTGTTGAGTTTCCAAAAATCTTGAAATTGGTTTACAGGCGATTGTCTATGAGCTAATTTTAAACACAAAATATTTCTACTTTTTTTATCGATCCTAACAGATATTGAAGATTCTGAGAAAATATATTTAACCATGTTCACCAGCATGATGGCAGAATTTCAAATAATTCTGAAAGAGGTGTTTAGGTGAATGGTATTGCAGTTAGTTAATATGTGCCTCCCAAGTCCATAATCATTGGCTTCATAACCTAGCTGGCCAGGGGCATAAAGGTGAATGTAAGTTTTGTGTTAAAGCTCTGCATACCTATATGTCTCCGTGCCATAGTGGACAGGTGTAGGTATCACGTTCAGTGTCTCCAACGGCACTGGCTAGACGACAGCAAACTCGCTACTTTTCAACCAAACTACTTATGTGGCAACATACCAACATTTATAACTCGCCAAGTAATTTGACCCAGTTGTTTTTACGTCATATTTGGGTCATTTGGGCCCTAGTCGGAACGATTAGAAGAAAGAAAATATAACGAGATACAAACGTATTTGCCTTTATATAATAAGAAAACGGTATAAAATGTAGATACTGTATTAACTTTTCATTAAAAAATTAATACGGCATAATTTATTATTACTTGTCATAATTATAGTATGTAATCATTTTATGACTACATAAAAATAGGACAACTTATTCCTACACAAATGAAACAAAGAAAGATAAACTGAATTATTCTCGGTCTATTTTAGACACCCCTATCAATATTTTAGCATTAAATTTTAAGTACCATTAGTAACCAAAATCATACCTGAACATTCAGTTATTTGAAATCAAAAAATACACACATTTCCATAAAAATTTGCGGACCAAATCAAACGAAATTTTATAAGTGTGATGGCACAGAGAAAGGAAAGAGGTTACTAAAATATCACTGCATCTAGACAGTGTTCCACAGACCAGCTCCACAGAAGAAGAATGAGTTTGGAATATCGGGATGCAACTTGCCTGGATACGTGCGGGGAAACGATCGGGCACGGCATCAAGCAAACGGCTTACTTGTTGTACTTTACGGTACAGACCACGGCCACTTGGATAAGGACAGATCTGGTGCTTCATCTCGTCACACCAGTGTTGGATGGACGACCAATTAGTCAAGCAGGAGGCCACGCAAGATTTTAAAATTGATGTAAACACACCTATTTGGCTGTTACCGGTTCACTGAGCATTTTTTAAAAGTCCGCCTTTAGATATACTTTTATTCTCGTTTCGTTTTCTTCAGCCATGCGTGAAATTAAGATTTTTAAGGGCCTGGTCACACTATGCAATCGTCATCCATGTAAAACTGTAAAATTGATAAAATTATAAATGTGTTACTTATGAGCAAATTCTTACTCTAGGGGTATACATTAAGGAACTCTATATTCAGTGGCATTACATTCAATCACTACACTCGAAACTCAATGTGAAGTCTTAAGAATTATTTTGTCTGTCGACTGCCAACTAAAGTGGAAGCTTCCAAGCCGTTGTGTATCATGTATGTAGATATGGGCAGTGGTTTATTCCAGAGGCTGAATTCAAAAGCGTTAACTTTAACCCGAACAGACTTTAGGAAACAACAGCTGTATGTTGTCTTAGAGGGCACTGGCTCCTGGGAAACACTCAAAGATAGCACATGGGGTTGCAAGATTTATTCAACGTAATAGAGTGTAGTAAATGAGCCTCGTATCATTATCAGCAATGCTATCCGCGGACAAACGCATGCGCAGGAACACGGCTTAGGCTGTCCGCGGACACTGGCCACTGTTGTATTGTTACACACAGTGCTCACAGCGGCGTTTAGCCAAACATCGCACTCATATTACAACTCAGAGACACGCATAATAACATCAATATTAGTTACATACACACTTGGCTCTAGTGTATTGATATCGACCTACGTACCGGCACTGCTTTGCGATTTGTGACAAATTCTTGCGCCACATCCAGTTAAGGACCCGTTACATTGAATCGAATAGAACAATCTGAGGTTATTCAACTTCCTATTGTTTCGACGTGTGGTTTACACCTTCTCTGTACTTTTATGCATGTATAAAAGTATATATGTTCATAAGTAAATGCACATCGTTGACTATGTATACGCATTAGTTTAGAAATTTATTTCTGACTAACAACGTATAAAACTGATTATTCAACAAGACACTACTTATAATTATTGAGTTTACTTTCCCCTACATGGGTGCAAATATGTAATGAAGATCTGAAAGCTTAGAAGGTAGGTACTCATCGACGTCTCGTTGAAAGCAATATTAATAGATGAAACCAGAAACATATCCAACATCACCAAGACAAATAAATTACACACATCACTTTCCCAGGATTCAAACTCGCAAACACTCGTGAAATTAAGCTAGTGTGCAATTAAATGTATAATGGAGGTGGGATTCCAAGCATCAATTTCAGATGTGATCAGTCTAATGTTTTGAATGATGAGGTTCACTAACCTGAAATATTTACACGGCCATCATTGTGAAAATAAATGTCTGAGACACTAAAAAACACGTGAGTTTACATGGCCTACCATTATATTCCTGTGTAAAAAAATCGGCTAATATCGGTTGATTGCTCTTTGAGATGTGGCATAAAAACCTTATTTTCTTAAACAAGGCTATCTTACAAAATTTTCAAAAAAGAGGCTCTGTAGTCTGTTTATAATAGATATTACAAGTATAAAATCTTTGATTGAATTTGGTTATGATTGCTAAATGGATGTACCAAATATATCAAAATCATTTTACGGGCCGCCAGTTTTAAAATCAATGACTTACTACAATTGAATCTTGTAAATTTACATGGTCTTCTCTAGGTGAGCAAAATTTGGTGGAAATTAGTGGACTTCTTCCGGAAATATTGCAAAATGATAAATTTTCTCACCTGGCTCTATTTTGAAAAAAGGCCGGCATTTCTCTGTGCATAATCAATGTTTCAAATAAATATTGTTAGCGAACAACATTTTGTTGAATTTTGTTGAAACATTTTATACTGACAGCACAAAAAAATTACATTGGAATTAATGTCATGGATTCGACGACGATGTAGTATAAAAAATTTGAAATAATTATATGGCCGTCAATTTGAAAATAAGTGTATCACCTACTTAAGACCTGGCGCTGTACAGCATGTTTGTCATATTTGGTAGAAATCGGGATATTGTTTCCCAAATTATGACTTTAAATTATTTAATTATGTGGCACTATCTTACTAAATTAAGTACAAAAAAGGCTATATGTAGACATATTCGATGTTTGTAATATATACTCCCAGGAAACAATGACAGGTTGGAATTAATTACATTGTTTCGAATATGTAGTATATTATGCTAAAATTGCTATATGGGCACGATTTTGTAAGTGTTGACATACGTGATCAGATATGTATATAGCACCTACCGCAGTACTACTTGTTTGTCAGGAATTTGGTAGGAATCGGTTCACTGTTTCCCTATAAATTACACAAAACTATTAATTCATGGAACTGTATCTTACGAAATGGCAGACAAATAGAGTCATTTTTTGGCATATAAAGTACGATGCTTGTAACACATACTGTCATCATACAAAATCTGGCTAAAATTGGTCAAACGGTATGGTACATGTACCAAATAAAACTAAAATGTTGGCATAAACGCCATTTTGCAAATAAGCCCCTCATCAATTTTAATTGCATACTTTTGTATTACCTGCAATTGGTTAACTTATGTGTCAAATTTATCGAGGATTGGTTAAGTAGTGTGAAAGATACAACTTAAAACTTTATTACTTGATGTGGTGCTACATTACAAATTACGGACTAACAAAAACATTAACCTCTTAATTCAATGCTCACACCTTGCGCTGTCAACACACGAAATTTGGTTTGGTCCGCTTGAATGGTTTCCGAGAAATGACAAATCACCCTAATTTAAAAGATGGCCACTATTTTGAAAGTTAGCTCCTAGCATGTAATAAAATTTAAAAAAAAGTCACGAGTCCTTACCTAATATTATATGTGAACCGAATTTAGTGAAATTCAGTTCATGTGTTTAAAAAAAAGGAGGGGAGGAGGTTGACAGACACGCATACATACACACACAGACAGGAAAGTGATCTCACAATCCTGCAGCCAATAATTCCGCTGACTCGTAACCGCACGTGCCACTATGATGCCGTCACTAGCCAGCAAGATGTCGGAACTAAGTGAAGTTCGCCAACCAGTGGGTGGTAAGCTACTTTTCAGCCGGAAGCTCTGCCAATAAGGAGACATCCGCAGCTAAGTGTTTGCCAATCAGATACAAGTCCCATTCCCAGAACCTCCCTAAGGGTACGCCCACACAGAGGTCACCGCTACTCCAGTTCGCATGCGTGCGCATTCTTATTCTGCAGTATACACGAGGTGTGAAAATACAGGATTGTCATGAACTACAGGATCAAACTATGTGAGATTATTCTTTATGGGAAATGACTTAGAAAACAAAATTACTTTTGACCTATCAGTATTTTGAAGGGAGAGTAACGCCCTTCAAAATTGGGGATTAAATTACTTGTTTGCTAAATGTCAGAAAATATGAGTGATGCACTGGTGGCTCCAAGCATAACATGGGTGGGGGGGAGGGAAAAGGCAACTTGAGCCCCTCCCTTTAATCTTGATTTGGTAAAATCAAACTATTATTGAAACTAAATACATTGTCAATACTTAGTATAGCAAGAAGAAATTAGCAGGAAAATTTAAAAGTTTTAAGACAGCTACTAGTTACCGACATTCATATGTATCACAAAACCGTAATGTTTACAGCCAGCAAGTGTTTCAACATAATGTATAGTGCCCTTCCCCTCAGCATCCACCTCGGTACTGTAAGCGGAGGTCAACTTGTGTCAGGATGGGTGGCTTTGAGACACACCAGTTTTTCGTTATTGTTTTAATTTTTCTTCAATTCCAGAGGTTGTTTCAAATTTTCAGCGGTTAAGTTTCCACCACTGAATGTCTTATACATACCATTGAAATAGTAGAAGGAGGGGGTAGTTATAATACCAATATTTATGCATCACAAAGACACCCCCTATTTGACTCAATGGGATCCCCGCTTATGGCAACGGATCCATAGATCCGGTAATGATAAGAAAACAATGTTTTTAAAAGCGTTAATCTGATTTGATATCTACAACCTGTGAACATTTTGCAAGTAAAATTTTCCGCCATTAGGAAATTAGGCCATGCCATATTATTAAGTAACGAACTTGTGTTGCCCGTGGATGTCCAGCGATTGTTAAGACGTGACAGCCTTGTCTACACTTTAAATAATACAAAATGTTTCGTCGGTCTAACACTATCAAGTAAACGGTTCTCAGGACAACAGCAACATTTGAAAGGGTGCCGTAGGGTGCCTGCTAGGTATGCAGTATAAGAGATGAGGTATTTTTATCCCCCAAATGTTGACAGATGGAAGATATCAAATTACGCAAACACAATTCACTAATTTATTAATTCATCTCACGTAGCTTCACACTTTGGCAAATTAATAATTTTATTTCCGAATGTTGTAAGTCATGTGTCTGTCCCATAATAATCATGCTGGGTAATAAAGCGCGTTATGTTTTGCCTCATCTTGCATAACAAAACACCTCACAATGCTCGTTCCTGTAATTCAGGGACATGCTGTATACGCAGGCAAGTACGTGTATAGGACGTGAAGTGAGTAAGGAAGGTAGGGAGGGAGGAGGTAGGGGTCAGTGTAGGTCCGGCTAAGGTTGCCGACGGCGTAGCAGAGTGGCTGGTGGGGGCGGGAGCAGCAGAGCAGATCGGGCGAGGCCGAGGCTGTGGATGGACCACTTTCGCCGGCCAGATCTCGTCGTCCTTGATCGGCCCTCTCCTCCGGCCGCCTCACGCAGGGGGGTGCCCGATGTAGCACCCTACAGTAGTCCACTTCTCCCATGCGGAGACCTACGCACAGTACCCAGATTCGTCCCCTAACCTTCAGACAGTTGAGCCACAGGATCAAAAACCTGAGTTTCATTGTGAAGAAATGCTCGGTAATAGTGAAGGACCTGTGGAGTCACCCACAAGTGACATGCAAAATTCACATAGTACCACAGGTTATCGGATAGTAGTACAGGCATTGAGTAAAGATACACGTAGAGCAAACTTCCCCAGGTTAAATTTTCTTACCACTCCAGCAGGTAAGAATATGTAGTTCGTGTGTTGAACACCACGTCGCGCTAGTCCATTTTCGTGTCGTGTGCTTTGGGAATGTCGGCGGCGTTGCCACATTGACATATACCCTCTCTCTCACACTCATACTCCATCTCTGTTACCCCGAGTCCCAACTTTGCAACAGTAGAAAGTGTTCTGAATGTCTGCTACATCCACAAGCTGGAACAGAAAAGATGGCGTACGACCGAGTTCCGAACTCAAGCCGTATATGCCCGTCCAAGAATAGATTACAAGGTTTGTAAAACATATATACGTACAAAATCAAACTTAATGTATGCGTAGGTAAAACGGGAAAGGTTGCATATTACTCCCACGGTCATAATAAAAAAATAAACACCACTTTATAAAATATTCGATAACTGTGGATTTAAGTTATATATATACCTTATCACACGTGTGCATGGTAAGTGGTTTGTATAGCTCGGTGAGTTAGTGCGTAGGTCTGCGGAACATACTAGTATGTTTTAGAGATCAAATCTCCGATGGTAACGACTTGTTTTATGCAACATTTTATGGCTGTTTATAACTTGTTTTAGTGTTAGGAAATGTTTATTCCCGAATATATTTGTCTAAAAGTATTAATACGCAAGTACCAGCACAATACACTCGAAGAGCAGTGGTTATTTGCTAATCACATCGATTGGTTTATTAAAAAGATAATTTGAGCTGTATAGCGTGATTAATGTTAACAGGCACACATGAATCCTCAAATTTAATATTGTAACGTTCTCTCTTATTTTGGCTTTATAACCCATAAAAGCATGTTTATTTACGGAGAGTACAAGATTGATTATTATGCTCAACAAAGATACACATCTAAAAACAGGGGCGTAGCCAGGACGGGGGGGGGGGGGTCATATATTGAGACATATCCCCCAACCAAAATGAAAATAAAATTTGAAAACAAAATGAAAAGTTTTATTTTATTTTAATTCAAGGAATATGTAATCTTCCTTGAACATGAAGAATGTTTATAGCGCTTTGTGGTTTACATATCTGTACATGAACCCATTGGTTATATAAAATTATGTAACCATAAATTCGTAATAATACAGGTTTTGTATTTTGTTAAAAAAAAAAAATATGAAATCTCTTCATTCCCTCCCACTCCCCCCTCCTACGGGCAACGAGTACATTCCTAGCTACGCAATTCTTTAAATAATATGCCAATGTTTTAATGAGTGGCGTAAATGTCCGTCGTACATACATGTGAATACAGTACCTTGTTTTCCAAACATAAACAGTGCCGTTACTCTATAATTTTCCATACATTAATAATACTTGTTCGTTAAAACCTAAACCAATGCAGTCTTTCAGATGGAAAAAAAAGAAACAATCGTCGTACGTTGTGGATGCAACACAGAGTGCCTACATATTAAATTTAGTTGCATTTGTACCCCTGTCCCCTGCGAGTTGTTTTTCCTGCCATTTACAGGTTTATATTGGCACATTAGATAACGTGTGGGTAAGAACGGAGTCGTTCTTTCTTCCCTTCTGCTAAAGAAACTTGTATGCATTCTGTTGTGCCCATGAGTATAGCAGAAAGTAGCAGAAATTTAGTATTGTGTAAGGCCGGCTTAAACGGCTCACGCCTCTCGCAGAATTTAAGCACCAGACCCTTCTTAAATTCTTTTTTAATATCGCTAGAATACCTATTTAGAATATATGATACAGTAGTACATACTGCTAGTATTATAATAACATATTACAATAATATTGTTAAACGGTAGGGGAATGCTAGTAAAAAGGAAAAAATAACCACGATAAACGAATCGAATCTACACTTGCTCTATGAATTAACACTCCTTGTTATGAAGATGATCGTACATGTTATACAATATATATTTCGTTAGTATAGTATAATCGTGCAAAGAAAATGAGTGGTCGTTAACGAAAAAAGTATTTATGCATTCAACAAAGGATGGGGCACCCAAAACATACCCACTTGAAAAGTCAATTATAATTATCTAAATATGCCACAAATTTAACACACAAGAATGCCCTAATGTCACATATCATTCCAATTTTTACTTACTTCGTAAATTATTGTCATTATGCATTTGTAGGCTAGGAGACGACAAACATTCCACAATATATGAAAAATTTTTGAAACAGTCAAGATATTTAATAATATTTCGGTTATTCTTAGTAACAACTGTACACTACGAACAGAGAACTGTATTGATTCAACTGTGTTTATACACACCTGCACACCGTAATGCAGCGTAAACTGCGACGTCTGAAGTAAAGCTGGGTTTACAATACAAATATTTAAGCATAATATTATGCGTTAAGATATGTGCAGAAGAAACGAATGTGTGTTCTCTTCTGATTTGATTCCCAGTGGAACGTTTCAGGTCGTGTGCGTTTGTAGGACTTTCTTAAGCATTGAAAGAAATAGTTGTATTTTATATCTATAGAACAAATTTGAGGCTACGACCAATAAGTACAGAGCAGTCGGTGTTGTTGGCGGGAAACTGTTATTTATGTAAGTATAAAACAATATGACAAAGACGTGTGTGTGCACATGTTGTCGATTATATTTGTTCACAAATAAAAAGCGTCTCTGATAGCAAATGTCGGCTTTAAAGTATGATCAGTTTCAGTATGGTTGTTTTATATGCGGTTATGTTAGAAACGAAAGCATATATGACAGACTTGCTGCCTGTTTCCATTCGATGGAATTAAGAATCCTACCATTAAAAAAGACAAAAGATTTTTGAGGCCGCGCAGCGACCCCCTTCCCCCCCCCCTTAAGGCTTAAGGGATAGGGTGTGGGGTCTTCGACATGCACCACCTTGGACCTTGGGCTATCGACCCCCCCCCCCCCCTACATCCCTCCCAACCACCAGCTTACCGAACTCCCACTCCCACTGGGAGGAGTTGAGCTGACCAGAGGGGCCAGGAAGGCACATAAGTGGGCCGATCGAAGCGAGTTTTGGGGGATATGTAGTCTTTGGCGCCCTTTCCATTTCCTGTAAAGGATTTTCAATTATGCTGGAAGGTGTCCAGTGTCCAGCTGGCAAATATGTGGTCGTTTACGGCCCTCATCTTACAATCTACGTGGTATAGAACGTGTCGGGGTTCACATGTACCATAATTATGTGCTCATATGATGGTGCACACTGATGTTACGATTGTTTACATATTGCATATGTACCATAATTATGGTACAATTACTGAAGTTCCAAGGTTTCTCTAGCATAATTATGGTATGGGTGTCTATGTGTTTGTCCCCTTATTGTTTGCCTCTTTCTGTGCAGATGGCATTGTCGAGTCTCCTTGCCATTCTGTTTACACATTTCAGATTCATGTACAAGTGCATAATCTGGCCTCTGTGGCTGCACATCCTCCTGAGGGCAAGGACCCTCTGTACAACCAGTTGTACTTCATAGATTTTGATGCAGCTAATGCTCCCCGAGTGCGCCAGCACAATCCCTGCCAATTTGGCATTCTGCAGGATTTAGAGCATCTTCTTAGTGAGATTAATCCTTTGGCACAAATCCACAAATCGATGCATCGGGTGATGGCTGCGGTGGAAGAGGACGCGTGCTACAAGGATCGGCCTTTGGGGCAGGTAACATTGACCCTGAAGCCAGGCTTGGGAAAGGATCCTAACATCTACAACCTACCGGCAGCTGTTAACGAGGTAGCAGCTATTTCTGTGGGTGATGTCCTGCCCATGAGAAATGACATAAGGATATACCCCAATTCATAAGTCCTCTGAATATTTTAGCAGATCTTATGACATACCCTCTTCTGTTCCCACATGGTGAACATGGGTACACGAGTGGTGTCTCTCACTCTGTCATTGTGAGCAAGTCTCGCAACAATGTCACCTGCAACCAATATTATGTGTTTCGCACAATGCAGAGACATGGATTTTCAATACTACATGACTCTGGGAAACCGTTTCAACAGTATGTGGTGGCTGTTTACTGCAATGAAGAATCCTTCAAAATTTGGTTCATCAGGTGAACCAAGACATGTTGAGAGTGGATGAATACCTGAATCTTCATGAGCACATGTTGATGGTTGCTGATGCTGCTCATTCCAGGGTGGGGAAGTTAGTCATCCTACCTTCCTTATTCTATGGTTCCAAGAAACGTATGTATAAATTCAACCAGGGTTCAGTAGCGATCATGCGCCACTTTGGCAGACCAAATCTCTTCATCACTTTCATCTGCAATCTCAAATAGCCGGAGATTGCTATGTCGCTGAAAGGCCACCAGCAGGCATGTCATCGCCCTGATGTTGTGTGCAGGGTGTTCAAGGTAAAACTTGGCGCTCTTATGGATGACATACATAAAAAATAGACATTCGGTAAGGTGTCTGCTTACACCAATACCATTGAGTTTCAGAAGCGGGGACTTCCCCATGCTCATATACTTATCATCCTTGATAAAGGGGACAACATAGCCAAGTCTGGGGCTGTTGATGAAACTGTCTGGGCGGACATTCCTGACCTAGTGGCTCAACCTGCATTGTACGACTTGGTCAAGTCCCTTATGTTGCATACGAAGTGTGGACCATCTGCACCCTGCTTCAGCGACAGTTCCTGCAGATTACACTTTCCGAAGGAATTTCGTGGCGAAACTCTTCTTCACTATCGTGGCTTTGTCCAATACAGAAGGCCTGATAATAATTCTTCTGCCACTATCGGCACGAAAGTGTACGATAACAGGCATGTCGTGCCTTACAATCCCTATGTATTGCACAAGTATCAATGCCACACGAACGTTGAGATCAGATCGTCGCTTCAAGCGACCAGATACCTGTATAAATACATCCACAAGGGTCACGACTCTGTAGTTCTTCAAGTCGGGGACATTGTGAGAAACGAGGTCACATCCTACCTCTATAGCAAGTATGTCAGCTCCCCACAGACATGTTTGAGTTTCCTGTCTTTTAAAATGGCGGACAAGAACATAAGTGTCGTCCGATTGACCCTGCATCTGAAAATCAGACAATCTGTTTTCATCCAGGGCAATGATGTGGCAGGCGCACCTCACAACATTCTTACACTGCAATTCTCAGCACAAGTTGCTTCACCACTGTGGCACCAGTGTGTATGGGTCGATACCATGTCCTCTGTACATTACCTATGAGGAATTCCCACAGCACTTTTGTTGGATGTAAAAACAGTGCATGTGGAAGGCAAGGGAAAAGGGTGGTTTCAACACCATCTCCCGTATTCATAATGTCAGTCCTCAGGCCAATGAGGAGCTTCTTTGCCATCGTCTGCTTCTGCACAATGCCAGAGGTTCGACTTCCTTCGAGGACCTGCTTACTGTGCGCGATACCGTACATCCGTCATACAAGTTGGCAAGTCTGAACCTGCTCCTGTTGGACAGGGACGCTATATACCAGGTGACCATGTACGAGGTGGCAAGGTGGAGCGTTCCTGGGCGCTTGAGAGTACTTCTCACCCACATACTCTTCCATTGCAATATTTCAGATCCTCTGGCGATGTACAACAACCTTAAACTCTATCTCCTGGATGATATGGGTGATGATCTGGAAGCCTCTGAAAACAAAATGCTTATGAATATCCAGTTCTTCTTGAGTGTCTTCAATAAAACCCTTGCTGACTATGGGCTTCCATGCCTGGATGCTGGTCGTGTCCACTATCTACCTCAGTACGAGGTTGAATCTGAAGGCAATGAAGCTGACTGTATGTGCTCTCTTCTAAATGTGGACCAGAATGTTGTTTTCACTTAGGTGATATCGGCCATTGCTGTGGCAGACAGTGATGCAGAGGCTCGGTGCAGTCTTCTTTGTCGATGGTCAAGGTGGTTCTGGGAAAACATTCATCTACAACTGCATCATACACAGCCTTCGTGCTGATTGCAAAATTGTATGTCCTGTTGCCTGCTCAGGCATTGCCTCAATCCTTTTGGCTGGAGGCAGCACATCCCATGCACTTTTCAAACTGCCTGTGCCAGTCATTCAAGGCTCTGTGTGTGATATCTCCACACAATCACCTGAGGCTGAGCTCTTATGTAAATGCAGCCTAATAATTTGGGATGAGGCACCGATGACTCCCAAAGAAGCCCTCTGCTGTATCGACAGACTCCTACGGGATGTGACCAAGAATGACCACACCAAGTTCGGCGGTAAAGTGCTACTTCTTGGTGGTGACTTCAGGCAGGTCCTGCCTGTAGTATGCCACGTAGGTCGTGCTGGCCAAGTAAGCGCGTACCTCAAGAATTCAGCACTGTGGCCATCATTCAAGCAATTGTGTCTGAGGACCCATGCAAGTCGACCAAGGGCAAGAGGAGTTCCAGCAGTTCCTGCTTCACATCGGCGAGGGGACATGTCCTCTAATCCCTGGCCTTCCTGAGGGTTACATAGAACTTCCAGACTTCTTGGTGCTTCCAGAGAATGCGGGTATCTGCAGCCATGTCTTCGGACATGAGGTGCTCACTGAGGAGGTATGGCATAATGCTGCTGTGTCTCTACTGAGCAGTGCATTGTATATGTATTTGCAGCCAGTTGGTGACTGTGTGGTGCTTTCCTATTGCAGGTCATAAGCATGCGGGCGATCCATTGTCCTCGAAAGAGGATGTTGATGGCATGAATGCTATCATGGTGGCGCAACTGTGTGGAGATCGCAAAACATTCCTGAGCCATGCTCAGCACGAGGATACCAGCCAAGACACCATGAATATACCTATTGAGTTTCTTAACTCACTTACTGTGTCTTCTTTGCCACCACATTCCCTGACATTTGCTGTTGGTTCTTGAATAGTGCTCATAAAGAATTTCGATACCAAGCACGGCCTGTGCAATGGTACCAGGTTGGTTGTCATCAATATGAATGACTATGTAATCGATGCTAAGATCATTACTGATTGCTACAAAGGCGAAAGGGCCTACATTCCAAGGATTAATCTGTTGTCTGCCCGACTGACTTCCCCTTCTCTTTCAAACGGAGACAATTTCCCATCCGTCTGGCATTCACCATGACCATCAATAAGAGCAAGATCAGACAATCGATTGTATGACATTTACCTTCCTAGTCCTGTCTTCAGTCATGGACAGCTTTATGTTGCACTCTCTCGAGCTAAGACCTTCGACTCTATCTCTGTTCTGACAAAAGAGTCTTCTGCCATTATCTTGCTCAGGGAACATAAAAAGAAGACAGTAACACTTAATGTGGTGTACCCTGGAGTCCTCCACTGACTCCTCCTTAAAAAAAACCTGTCCCCTTCCCAACGGCATCCTATCCCAAAAAAATCCATCCTGATCCATGCTACAAAAAATACCTTTCCCCAAAATAATCCTGTTCTACCGAGAAAAAAAAACCTCTTCAACCATGCTACAAAAAATACCTTTCCCCAAAAAAATCACTGCTCTCTCCCACCCCCCAAAAAAACACCTTCCTTCGGACCCCTTTCCTAACCTAACATTAATTACCTCACCTGTAAAAAAAAATATTCATCTCACTAAGCACACAAAAAAATGTCATCGGACAATCCTTTTCCTAAGTATATCATTTTTCCTAACATCGACCCCTTGATGCTTGCATCACCTATCTTGGCCCAACCTCATCTAAATTAAACTCTTCAGTGACACACGATTCATCGAAGGTATCGCCTCAAGATACCACAAAGACTCATCTGTGTGCTGACCAACGACATTTAGATGTGTCCTAGGCATCGAAGTATCTTCTTCTACTTTTTCAGGTTTGTATTTACATCCCTATCTTACCGCGACACCAGACACTCCCTTCTTTGAAAACACCATACACTGAACTGTTAAATGTTCACTTGCAAACAAACACTTACACATTGCAACACATGACACCTAACCCATAATGTAGCCTGCATTCACTCTTCAAGTGGGTGTTGCTGGTCCCAAGCCTGGAAAAATGCAGAGGGAAGTGATTTAAACACGCCATGAGATACGTTGTTTCACAGCTCGGAGGGGATGAACAGGTTATTACCCTCCTGGATGGTTGAGTCAGATATGGATCCTGCGCAATGCATGGAAGCCAATGGTTATGGCAGTAGGCAATGCAACTAATGCCCAAGTAAAAATGCCAAAACGGGATCTCAGTGATACAAATACCCTTAAGCCATGTAGACAGAACATACTTCTGCCTATGACAAACTGCAAGTGAGTGCATGCAGTGCTGTGAGTGCCTGTATTACAAGGTATATACGATTCTGCCAAGAGAATCTAATCAAGTACAGGAGAAACATAGTCATAACATTCCTCTGATGCCATGTAGGCTGACGACCTCATCTGTCTATGTCACTGCAAGAACGTCCTTTGGATCGGTTGCAGTGGTATTTAGGTGGCTATTTGACAGGCTAACAACTATGTTGTATCTCAGTAAATATGGTCGCAATGACATCATTAAGCAGACGAGGTGGGGAGCCGGCAGTAGTCGTACTGTGAATCAGTGTGTTGTGCTTATCAGATGTCTCGAAGGCGGGTCAACATATAGGCCCTATATACAGCCAGGAATATGTTTCCTTGATGGCTGTGTGAACACATCATCTACAACTTTATGCAATGGCCCCATGCCTGAGATATAACGGGTGTTCTGAAATAGTCCGTCAAGTTATTGGAAATGTATGCTCCAATTACATCATTCAAGGCAATCTGTCTAGATACATTTTGCCAAGGCTAATGCGAAGGTTGATAGCGTTTCAGCCACCAGTTCAGAGTTGGAACTCTAATATATTGCCGAAGATGCTGCGACCACGTGTCGTCGGAGACCCTTAGGAACTGGGCCTAAAGTGTGACGGGTGCGTTTCCATGCCAACAGTTCGTGTCAATGTGTTGACCACAAAGACAACATGCATGCATGCATTCATGCATATAACAGAAAGGAGGAGGGAACATCTAAGGGTGAATTCACCACGGTGCTGTCTTTGCGTAGAATTAAACATATTTTATTATGATTTCTTATTCGTGGTTCTACATCTACATACATAAAATGTATGTTTGTTCTACATTAACTTTATTCGTGGTTGTTCTAATTATGTCTTTGAATAGACATTGTGTTCTTCAAACTATATTCGAGGTTGTTCTGGATGTACGTTATTCATGGTTGTTTTTATTATACATCTTTGCTTGAACATAGTATTGTTCTAAACGTATTTGTGGTTGTTCTGTTGGTGTGACCTTGCATGGATTTTACAAACACAACATTTTGTTCGTGGTTGTTCTACATACATGTCACATAGCCCTACAGTATAGCATCGGTAATAATCGTTCACCTACCGTGGCTAAGCCCATTGATTCCGCGGGCACGTCCCCTGGTTAAATCATTAATGAAAAACTGCAAATACAGAAGATGTGTTTCCGTATGACAGATAAGTGCCTACTGCATAATTCTAGATGCATTAGTTTTTGCATTGTAAACGTATGCCGTGTCCGAAATGACATATTGTGTTGACAAAATGAATACGTGGCCCGATTTTGTATACAAACATTATGACGTATTTGGTAAATTGATATTTTGTATCTTGTATATAGAGGATGTTAGCAAAAATAAAAATGACATAATCAGGGCCATGTTAGTTTTGACATTCAAAACACATATGCGAATGCGAACTTAAAATATATTTTAAAACAAATAACTGTTTATAAAATACACTAGACACGTTGTAAGAAGCAAGTAGTCTGAGTGGGGTGCTTTGTTCATATATTTCGTAATGCATGATTTATTTTAAGTCGTTATTGGATATTATATTAATTTCTTGTTTAGTAATATATTCGCAGCATTTCAGTGATGAATGTAGAAATATAACGTCCATTTTAAGCATTTAATTTGTGTCAAACAAATTTTCACTGTTAATGTAAGAATGTGTTGCCGCGAGTGCTAAACAAGTGACTGTCGACAACGTACGGATTGAAACCTACAAAATGACAAATTACAAAGTAACCAATTTGTCCTTTAGGACACGGCCTTAGCTTGACTATAAGTGACTGGCATCGAGTCATTGCATTCAACCGATGTTTAGTGTCTAAATAGATATATTTTGTAATGTACCTAGTCTGAAATAGACTATTGCGACTCTGTTTGTTATGCTTAGTTCTGATACATTCATTAGTGTTAACATTACTGATAAACACTACAGTGATAACGTTTTTCGCACTGTTATGAGTCCGAGGTTTCAGTATAGAATATACAATGGTGCGCTGTGTTACACTCGTGTAAATGTAAACACACACAGCTGCCAACTTTTCAGACAATATCCACCAATCCACATCATTATTATAAACTTGGATCTTACAGAGACGATAGTTTTATTGTCGCTTTAAAACGAACATCTGTTAGAACGAGCCTTATACATGATGATTAATGTCCTTTTCCCACAACGTGCATAAGGTATCCTGCTTAATGAGATGCACGCTTATACAGTGTTTGCATGCGTCTACGTACGTAACTGTTTTACATGTCTCGGTAAATTACATACGCACGTACACAGGGAAACGAATGTGTGTACGTCCCACGCCCTTACAGACCATAAGTTACTGTTTTGAAAATAGATTTATATAATGTTCATAATTGTTGTTCCTAATATATCTTTTTTATAAATAGTGGAATGGGGTATTAACTTTTGAAAAACGCCACTGAACAGAGTTCTTAACAATGTGTACTCTTTAACCTTTAATGATCTAGAAGAGCCGGGATAAACATAACCAGTTTTTATCGTGATTTGTTATAAACTGGACATGGCATTGCATTTATAGTTAATATGCAGAGTAGTGAGACCACATCGAGTGTTTTTACAGGGCAAGGCATGGATAAGTGGAAACTTTATATCAAATCCGACGATTAGTTTTTATTCATACCAATATTAGTGTTAAAATGTGATAAACATCTAGTTGTTACCAGTTTTAGTGATTCATTCTCGATAACTCCGTTTACTGAATAAAAAATATATATTCATTCCTTTCTTGTCAATTTGTCTATGACTGATTTATAGGAACACTTTTATTGACTTATTCTTCTCAGCTACAGCTCCTAATTGGTCGGTAATTCTAAATCTATGTACCTACGTTCCAGCACATATTTAGTATGTGTTTACCATCAAAATGCTGGTTCAGAATCTCATCAGCTAGCTATTTGCTGTAAGGGATGCAAATAAGTATGCCTGTTGTAATGTATCACGTATCAAGCCGAGTGGAGCATGCGTATATGCATAAAGTGCATTCTTAGGTTCGGACACAGCCTCAGTGACACATAAATCGACACATTGAACGTACAGATTATTTGTACAAACAGTCACCTTTGTAGTAGATCACAACCCCAAACTGTAAATATTGCGTTCAATTATAGGCCGTTATGTGTCTCACATATATTTCGCAACTATTGAACAATTATTTCCTGTCCATTTCCTTTCACATAAGAACGGAGTGAAAAGTATCCTATAATGCATGACATCATTCATGATTAATATGAAGTTTTTAATTGTAAGTGCTAATAGTACTCGTATTTTATCATGAACACCTAAACTATAGTAAAATAATAGATTATAATTAAAAACAATGACCTTTACATATTTATGATAATTCAATTTTGCTTAGGTAAATAAAACCAGATTTTAGTTGATGTCGCTGCAAATTTCCATAAACACAGAATTCTACGATATAAACGAAACACATGCCATGGTCGCCACTAGTAAATCATGAGTTGGGTATTCACAGTTGCAACGAATGCTGGTAGCTCGTGTGTGACAGACTCGCCTTTGGCAGAACGTGAACGAACATATGGGTGAACCGGGGCCAGGGTTGTGACATACTTTTACTGGCTGCGAAACTGGCAACACTGCACGGTTGATGTCGTCGAGAACACTGGCGCTCCTTTGGATCATTACCGGAACTAACACATTAAACTGGTCATACTCTTTCCTATCCTTTGCCAACTCTAATGTTATCTTTACTCAATGGTACAGGTCATCAGATAAGCCTCATATCTGGAGAGTATTCTCCCCTGCAAAGTGAGTGGCGGCAATGTCCTGGAGAGACAGTGGAGGCTGGGTAGTGTCTCAGCCGGACCACAGGTTCCTCTGGGTGTGAGGCTCCCATGTGGTTGTGGGCGGAGAGGGGACGGTGCATCACAGTATCAGTTCAAAGCATGGAGCTTGTCAAATTAAATGTTAGCTGATAGCTCCTCCACGATCATTGAGTGTTTCTCATTCCTTGTCTATGAGAGAGCACCGACGATATCGTTTATACTTCTATGAAGATTGGACGTAGCCATATAAAGTGGGTTACTTATGGTGGCCTGTGAAACAGCTTTGCTGTACAGCCGATTTACATGTCGCGAGCCTAGAGAGGCAACCGGTTGGCTATTTTCAGTCTAAACCTTATTCAATAATTTCAATCAGTAGAATTATAACACTGATTCTTCAGTTTATTAGCTGATATCTACTGGCAATATATTAAATTCACTGAGGTTTATAGCCAAGCGAATGCAATTGACCAGGAATCAGTTCTTAAATTTGTTTGCTGTTGCTGTAGTAGACACTTTGGCTTCGCTTTTCCTGCAAAGCAAGATTCGAACTAGAAAGGAAATATACAAGAAGAGGAGAGTTAAGCATAAACTGCATGAAATTATAGAGAAAAGAAGCACATAATGTGCATGTGCAGGAAACAACAGATGAAATGGTGGAGAGAGAACTGCCATTTTAGATAGAATGGGTGGTGAGAAGAGATTTCTCCGTAAGGATAGAGTGAAGGAGTTGCGACGTTTAGAATTTGCTATTCATGTGGTAGAAGTGTATATTGGGATGGGATAAGGTCAATTGGTCTTCACATGCATCCGCTTATTTGGGGGATAGGTAGTGTGTACGACCCAGATCTGGTATACAGGAAGTGGGAGAGAAATTATATATTATCAAGGTTAAATGTCGTGATGATCCAAGCAGCGGTAGTTGCTGACTTTGGTTCGATCGCTAGAAGGTGGTTAAGAAGTATGTTGTTCTAGAATGGGAACAGTTCACAGAATGTTCCTTGTCCAGAACAGCCCATTAGCCGATCCTAAGGAATTTTTGGATATGTTGAAGGAGTGTCATAGTCGTAGGGAATTTGAGTTTTTTCCCCAGACTATGAACAATGATGTTGTCACAACCTATAAACTATGAACTTTTCATCATGCAGAATTTTTTAAAGGGTACAAAGTAATGAAATATATTATGTTTATGTGATGTGATAGACATAGTTTCTGACAATTACCTGATGTAACCAAATGCCCATAACTGACAACTGGTTTTGGAACTAGGTATTCAGGCTAAAGAACTGGCCTTATGAGGGTTTATGAAAAACCTTAGTATTGAAACAGTACTGGATACTTACTTGACTAGAGAGATTGTGTGCGTCCTTCTCTAAGAAGTGAGGGGAGGATGCAGGATGGGTTGTTGGTTCACTGCTTCTTCCCCTACTCCGAATACTTGAGGACAGCCAACATAAATTGGTAATTCATTTGGTGGGATTGCGACAGAAACATAATTGAGTGCATTTGTTATAGAATACGAAACCTTTTGGCGGATTGTTAGATAGACATTTGCAATATTTTCTGAGACGTAGTCTATATAGTTCAAATGCCTAGACAGATAGGGAAGTTACAATAACTAAAGATATTAGATAAAATATTTCTCCAGGAATACTCTCTAGGGTCGGTAGTAGGAGAGGAGTTACAGGGGCCAAGCCTGGCTACAGCCAAGTAACATTGAAACATTTTCTCAAGCTGAGATTCCTCATAGCAGAATGATGGTCGGTAAAGACTAGTTGATGCAGGACGTCTTGGTTCACAGTCGCTCAAGCTGAATCCTCTCTGCTACCTGGCATGACAAATTTTAATTTTGGTGACTAACAGTTCGCTAGGATGGTTTACAAACCACCAAATATGACAAAAAAGTGAGCGAGTGAATAGTGATGAGATTTGGGCAGCTCTTGACATTGAGATCTTGAGTGCCGATGAGGGTGAAGCGAAGTAAGTATGGAACAGCACCGGAATGCAAGGGTAGGGGAAATGGGAGTTACCCTAGAAAACCTGCCGACCAGCGGCATCGTCTGACATGATTTCCACATACGAAAATCCAAGGTCGGCCCTGCCAGGAATCGAACCCGGTTCGCCTTGATGGGGGGCGAGCAGACTAACCACTATCCCATTGCGGGCTGGTTAAAATTACTATAGAATGCCATCGCAGCTTTCGTTTGTGTGATACACGACATCCCACACTAATACACTACACCTAGAAAAGTAGGAAATGCACAGAAATCAGTAATACATGTGTGGAAGCTTATCGTCGGCTGTTCAAAATGCTTTCCATCAGCACGAACACATACATCAACCCGCCATTGTAAGGACACCACAATACGGTTATGGAGGGTGGCCACATAGTCCATTGGGATTACATACACAATTGCCTTTAAATGTCCCCACAAATAAAAGTCTAGTGCATTCAAATTAGGGCTCGTCGGGGACTGATGGGCTGCCAATTACAGCTGTGGTGGTATTCCACGATAACATGAACCAGCCTATGGGCCATACGGTGTACATTATGTATTACAGGCTGTAGTGAAGAAACGAAGCATTTGCAGACCTATATTCATATAAAATTGTTTCATCCTCAAGAAGTGAGGAATGTTTCCCCGAAGTATTGACGTGCAATTTTACAACAGCCTGTGTAGACATATAATGAGGATCCCAGTGCAACTTAATATTTAGGCTAAAACTCAAGCAAATTTCTCAACTTTTTCAAGATCTCATCTCTCACCACAAATTTACAACAAATTATACTCTAATATCCAGCAAATTGGATCGAAATTTTGTCATATAAACCATGAGCACTCCCCTTATAAAATATAATAAATGCCAATCCTTTTTTCTGTGGCATGTACATAAATATTTACTTTAATTTTGCTATCCAAATTCACAAAATTATTCTTGAAATCTGATTTAAAAATATTGGTTTTTCTTGGAAATGCCACTATAAGATAAAGTGGCATGATGTTTATTTTTTTTTTAACTTCGCTTGATTTAGATTGCAGATTTCGGTCAAATTTCCAGGATTTTGACCTCAAATTTCTTGATTTTGAGGATAAAATTGAAGAGATAGATGATGATTTGAGTAGATCTTGAAGAAGTTGATTAAAATCAGAAAATTGCGTGAGTTTTAGCCTAACTATTAGTTTGTGCTCGGATACTCATTATACATACACTGATTTACAAAATAATGAATACATATAAACACAGGTGCCCCTTTTTTGAAAAACACAAAAGGTTTATGAGGAACCTAATGTCTCCCCAGGAACCTTATGTTTTTTAGTGTAATGACATCTCTATTATGTCAGGGATTCCATTTTTTATTTTTCTGGTGTTATTTTAGTGCCTACAAAACTCCAATTGGAGAAACCTATCACCTTTTTAGTGGAGACGTGATGGATTTTTTTTTTACTTTTTTCTTATTCACTCCCTTATGCTGCAGGAGCCTTGTACCATATGAGGAATACTCACATTATTTTTTACATCAATACCCATATACAGAATATATGGGCAAAAGCAATTGAAATTGTTTTTGGCTCAGATTTGGAATGGTTTGGTGATGATTTAATAGTGTGGGCGCCTTTTCACACAATTAAATTATCCTCTCAACCAGATTTCTAACCCCGAATCTCGAGTTACAAGCCAAGCACTCAGCCACTGAGCCAAAGTGACTGAGCGAGCAAGGTGCCAATAAAAATGCTGCATGTGGTGAGCTACAAGATTAATGGTTGGGTTTGTTCAATGCTTGGTGAGGAAATAATTTAATTCACTCTTGCTGTATGAATTCTCAACTGAGTTCTCTGCACGGAGTAAGCTTTCTGCATCTTTGTGGTTGCACTCGTCGAGAGCCGTGCATCCGAGATATCAGCACAGTAGATAACAAGTTTCCCGTTTGCCACGAAAATTCGCCGAGGAGGAAAATTTGCACCACTGAGGCCAGATTGTGCCGCAGTTCAGTGCGGCCTCCCAGCACAGATATGCAATTTTATCACTGCGAGAGTGTGCTGAAGTTTAGTTGTGGTCGAGTGTGTAGATAGGCTTTTTTCTGTCACTACAAGAGTGTGTTGCAGTTCAGTTGTGGTAGTGGCTATCAGAAACTAAAGATGTTGTTTAAATATTAGATTATAGAATTACCAGAGATGCTATTATCAAGCATGTAAGTTAAATTATATAACTTTATTGGTTGTCGAGAAACACATCTACCCAAATATTGAATTCACAAGAGAGAGTTAAAATATAAGCATTTTTATTTGATTTCGATACTTCACACTATCCATTTTTCTACTCAAATATAATGTTAAAAAACTATAATATTCGTCCCAGCACTTGACACATATCTTTCTTAAATTCTCAAAACTCATGTCTCCTCCAACAGAATTGTCATATATATGTCTCAAATTTGTTTCATCTTGTCGAAATATACACAGAAAATTTGTGTTATCTTGTACTAATTGCTTGGGAACTCTAGAATAAAAAATATCAATATATTTATGCCGACCTCTAGTAAAATATTCTCTGACTACTGCTTGCTCATACAATATTACATGATCAAAAATAACTCGAGAATTAATTTCGCATTGATCTAGTGTAACAATTTAACCATTGCTACTTAAAAAATTAGCCATTTTTTATAGGATTTTTTGATATCACTTCAAAATCGTCTTGTAAATGAATATATTTTTGGTTGATTCAAACTTTTAGAGCAAACATAGGGTTTAATAAAATTTAGCCATCCTGTCTTGTAAATAAAATTAATGATATAGTTGGTTCTTCCACATTGCTGGGCTCAACAATTATCCCGCGAATAGTATCGGGTAATAACTCGCAATTTTTTTTTTTTGAGGAATTTTCCTCAGAAATTAAAACAGCAACACCCCAGCCAATTTTTTTCATCTAATTACAGTATTTGTTTTTAATTAATGGACAGTAATAAAGTTTTCAAGTTAAAAAACAATAGTTATATTCTAAAGAAGAAACTTCACTATGATATAATACATAAAGAAAAATTATTAGGAATATTACCTCCAAATGAAATAAAATAATAAACATTATTGTATTATTTAAAATAGCAAACCCAATGAGTGCCAGGATTAGTTTAAATATCCAAATTAACCACAGCGCATTCATTTTTCAGCATATTTTTGGTAGTTCATCAATCATATAAAGATTTCTGAAATTTTTAATGTTTAATATTTTTACATATTTTTCAATATAGATATTGGATAATAGAGCTAAATATTTTTTGGCCTTCATCTTTTTTTCACAACTACGCCACTACCAGTCTTGTTTTCCATTGCTAAATTGTGTCTCTGTTGTTCTTCTAATTCTTTTTTATATTTTCTAGTTTGTTCAACAGAATTACAAATAGCACTAGATCCTCCAGCTATTGTGTCAAGATCTCTTAAAGCTGGAAATAAAATAGATAAAAATCCTCCATGATGTAAACCACTTCCAGTTTTTTCATTGGCCACTTTTTTAACTGTTGGAAATGGTAAAGTTAATTTAAAACTTTTTCCTTCTTTCAAATTTTTATTTATTTTCTCAAGTTGTTCTTTTGTTAAAAATTTATCTATACCAAATCTCTTAATTGATCAATCGGTATATCGAAAGTTAAGCTTCTTATCTTCATTTATAAGTAAAACATATTAATAGTTTAATAAAACATTTTAATTCCAAAACATAACTTTCTTTTTTTGAACATTGTCGAGCCAACAGCTACAGAAGACATAATTCTCCATTTGGAGTATCTTTATTTAACATTATTTTTTTGCTTCTTTTTGTAAAATTTTATCAGCTTCATGCCTACATTCTAAATCTTTATGATCTCTATCAGCAATATCATGATATTTGCAACCTTCATCTAATTTATTTATTCCTGGGTCTCCTCTTTCTAATCTTTCATTTAATTTTGTAATTTTTACACAATAATTATAACCCGGGAAAATGAATTTCGGGTAAATTTAAATTGTTTAGTGCTCAGTTTATAATGCCTTTACCATGGTGTACAGAATTCCAAAAAAAGTGAGGAATAACATTTAAAACTCGTATTAGAATTGGTATTCCTTTCTGGTGATTGACAACAAAATCAGGAAATTCATTGTTTTGCATATTCATAATGTCTACTTTTTCATTGTGATAATTTTTATTTCCAGCAATTTCTCTGCCATGAATAACAAAAATCTGTCAATTAATTTTCTAGCATCGCGTATCCAAATATATTCTTTCGGCAAATTATTACATTTATTTAATGCCATCTCGAATTTTTAAATCATCATCACTAAAACCCTCCAATCTATATTTAAATTTCAGTTTATCTTTTCGTATATCTTGATTTATTGTTCTAATTATTATATGTGTATATTTCCACTTCTTACTCGAAGCAACATTCATTTTAGGATTATATTCTTGATATACTGCATTTGTTGCTTTAACAATTTCTGCATAATTTTTTAAGTCCTCATTAGCAAATGTATTTTTGCCTGTGTTTTTATCTACAAGATCAATTTTTTTACTTTTTGCTAAATAATTAGTGAAACTAATGTTAAATTATATTTTTCATCTTTGACAAATAAAAAATCATCATCAATTTTTAATTTTGTATCTCCAATTTCAAAACCGTGGCCAACTCCTCGCAAACCAAATTTATCATCAATAACTTTAATATTTTCAGAAATATATTTTCCTAATTTTATAGTATAAATGCCTGCTACAGGTGGTAGATTTTTCACTGGAGTAAAATCCATTGGTGATTTTGGGAATAATTCTCTTTGAAAAGATGTTTCTTCTGGTGTTGGTGGATAACCTAAATTTTTTGCAGCACCAGGTACTAGTGCTGTTATTAAATTTTTATTTTCACCACTTATTTGTTCTACTTTTTTGCCAATATTTTATGATTCACGAATTAGTGGTATATCTTTTTTTTTTTTTTTTTTTTTTTTTCATATTCTACCTCATGGTTCTTTCTATAATTTCTATACTTCTCGATGAGCAATTTCACTCGAGAAACACCGTCTGAATCCTACATTTATATAAAAAGATTTTAACTTGTAAATGAGTTATTTAAACATTGAGAGTTTTGAGAGACAAACTTTTCCCCCGACTGATCAAACGATGGAGAATTTAAATATTTACAAAAATAGAATCGAAGTTGATATTCCCATAGGAGATGGCTTTTCTTTTCCAGACGATGCTTATGTTTTAGAGGAATATCACCTACTAAAGAGAGATAAAACTGAAACTGAAGAAAAATACGAAAAATTATAGTTTGGTCTAATTTTTTCCATTTCGATTTTCTAGAGTAGAAATTTCAAAATATGGATAGATTATTGAGGCTGCTGATAATCCAGGAATAACTTAGACAATGATGAATATTTTGCTAAGATCACCAGGTGAACAAAATTATTTAGAGTCTACTAGTGTTGATAATAAATTTCGATTAAAATCTGTTCATAGCGATAAAATAAATGAAATAATGTATCCATTAAGATATTTGTTTGACTTCACTCGAGATAATAGTGAAGTTTACTGGAAAGGTGGTTAAAAAATCTCTTTTTTCCGAAATTCATGAGTTAACAATTGTTTATTTGTTTATGAAACAAAAGATGAAGTGGCTGTGGTTCAGAAAAGCTATGCTGATCCAAGTATAATTTTTGTTCAAAAATTAGAAAGTTTATGGCCTATTGTTGAATACGAATCTAACACATAAATTACAATTAAAGAAAAATATATAAAAAAACTAAAAATCTTATTGGTTTTAAATATATAGGCAATTTTTTTAAAACGATGTACCTGATGGGACAACTGTCTTTAATTTTGATATAAAAGATCCATTTAATAATTTACAATTTGATATTCCCGATTTTATATTTGTGGGTTTCCAAACTAATAGAAAAAATCGCGCCGAGCAACATGTGCATGCTTCAATGTTTGCTCATTGTAATGTGAGAAATATTTTGTTAAAATTGGTAGAAATGAATTTTTTCCAAAGGAAAATAGGAATCTAGATATTGAAAATGATCTTTGTCTTAAAATGTTTAATGATTTTAGAAATTCAAGAACTCTATGTATATAATGAACTTCATTATAAGCCAACTACAAACTATCATGGGGCTATCAGTTATTATTGATTTTGGGTACGAAGACCTTTATATGTTATTGACTACCGATTTAGAAAAACAGCAGTAGTTAAAGATAAAAAACAAATATAAAAATAAGTGTAGATTACAAAGAAGCTGTTGAGGCTGGTACAATTTGTATTGTTGTTTTAATTACCCAACGAAATTTTACTGATGATTATTTGAAAGAAAATATCACTGAAGGTAAATAATTTTTTTATTTTATTAAATGGATAATGTAAACGATTTTACAGAAACAAGAAATTGTTTCGATATTTTAATATAATTTTTTAGATATTTGGTTGAGTTGTTTCATCGAATAAAAAATCTTTTTTTTTAATCTAAGTTAATTTTTTTCCTTTCTCTTGTGTTTATATGTACTAATTTTTTATAAATCAGTAGAGGTTTATTGTAGATCTTCGCGCATCACAATAATTTAACTAAAATTCACGCAAATTTCTCACTTTCAAGCGACAATTTATCAATCTCTTCTTCAAAGATTTTTCATTTCGTCAATCTCACCCCCAAAATCAAATAGTTTGACCCAAATCTTCATTCTCAATTACGCTTACTTTTTTTAAAACATACTTGTTCACTCTTTGATCAGTGATTTTCAGGGTAAATGAGGTTAAATTTAGGTAAAAAAAGACAAAATATTTAATTTAAATTTGAAAGCCAAATCAATTAGTCGAAATAATATCACAATAAAACTATGAAAATTCTTGGAATTTCATCCAAAATATGATGATTAAGCTTAAAAATGAGTATAGAAGAACAACACACGAAGAGTGAACACAAGTTGAAAATTGATTTTGATTTTGACCTTACATATGATTAATTTTGTGTTGCGCTTTGAAAGATTTGATGAGGAATTAGAAATTTATTTGAATTTAGCTTGAAAATGGTTGAATTTGAGCTAAATTATTGAGTTGCGCCACGATCTGCAATAGACCTCTAATAACCTGCATAATGAATCCCAAAGTATGACGCAACGGGAAGGAAGGATTTCCGCAAAAGAGGTGAGTGGAGCGTAAGGCAAGTAGCGTGGGGAAACCTCGACTAGACTAGGCTATATTTACAAGGGGGAGAGGGGGGCTGTGTTTTTGTGAGGCAAGCCTCTCACCACAGTGGCGATAGCGATAGCGAGCTGCAGAGGTCGGCCCACGCAGCGCCAGTTGCACTGAGACTGACCGGAGTAGGTATTTGTGCAGGGTATCTGGGTCACCCGCTGCTGGAGCTGACCGCTACCCGTTGACCTTGGCAGACACCAACACCAAAGCCGATACGTGCTCAAGAGCCAAAAATGTTTTTCGACATTTTAAGAATATTTTATAATTCTCTGGTATTTTATCAAAAATATATTGATAAAATTATCAAAGACCATGGATAATTAATTGAGGAAAGTATGTCTTGGCATACAAATTTATAAATTTTACATAACTATCATGCTTGGCTTTTGTTGGAATAAGTTTTTAATGTCAGTGGAACAAAATAACGAAATTTCATGGAATTTCTTCCAATGCTTAGGCCATTATATTTTTAAGTTTTACATTAAAATTTAACTCCAAAATAGACAGAATTTTTACACTGATCGCAGGAGAACAAAATGCCACACTTTAAATAAATTTCTTCGCGGTGTTCCTAAATCTTTAAATAACTCTTTAGCTGAATTCAAACATTGTGCTCATATAAAAAGTATTCAAATTTGTTGGCCACAAATCTTAAGAGTTGTAGGAAAATATGCATTGACGCACAACGGCGTCTGGCATCAAAGCCGGAGCCGTTATGGCCGCCATGTTTTTACGTCCCCATCCGCCATATTTTTCCCCTTTTCCTCAAAATTTCCCTTTCTTCCCTTAAAAAAAAAAAGAATCCCTCAAAAATGGTAGAAGCCCCCCATGTGCAGAAAGGAGCCCGTAAAGTTCAATTTTCGAGATATAATTAATTTGAGGGGCTTCCTTAGGACCAACAGAAAAGTGGCGACCATATTAGTATTATAGGCATAGGGTATGCCAAGACGATACAAGGGATCCAGGCTCAGTCAGACGTAACCATAAGCTATCTTCGTTGGCAGCCATCTTGCATCCATATTGTATGAAAATGACGTTTGACCTTGACCCAAGATCTTTGACCATGAAAATCCGAAAAATACAAAACAAATTCCACAAGATTCCAAAAAACCTAAACAAGCACAATAAAATTTGTTGCAAAACATTTCATTACAAAATGTTAAAAATTAAAAAAATATTATTATTAAAATTATTAAAAAATTACAAAAAAGTAATATTAAAATTGTCAAAAAAAATTAACAAATTACATGAAAAGTATGGTTTCCCGAGGGACACCCTCCCCCCTTTTTTTTCAATCAAATTAGTCAGCTGGACTCCACCCCCTCACCCATACTCAGTCAACCATCTTAGTAGGTGACCGCCATCTTGGTAGGCGACCGTCATCTTGGTATACATCAACTGTCTGCCATGTTGGAAGCCAATGCCCATTAGCAATTGAACTTTGAACTGTGACCCCTGACACCTGGCTTTATCCCCATGGCCTTGAATGACCTTGAAAACAAAAACTCGATAAAAATACATAAAAGTCAGCAAACATAATACATCACAGACTACCATCGCGATATTAGATGCAGACTACCTCAACCTTCACCCCATGAACTTGAACACAAAAACTCAAGGAAAAAATTATAGAAATCAAGCAACATAAAAAAATAAACCTCCTCCCTTCCTGACCTCTCCACCACTGCCCCAGCCTTAACAATCACGAAAATTATCAACCCCCCCTCCCGACCATCGTTATTCCCCCTGCCAGTTGGTCAACACCTCTTTCCACACTGTCTTGCTATTCAGGCCTGCATCGACCTTTTCCCTCCTTGCTTCAAACCTGTTGCAACCAGCCAACTTAGAATGTATTACAATATTAACCCACTCTCATTTTTATACACTTCTTTTCGATATATGCTTCTATTACCATGTTACCATATCATTGATTATGCACATACTGTGATAGACCATTACAGCAAATATTTAAGTAATAACATTATAATTTGACACATCATTTGATTTTTGTAATTATTGTGCTCCCTTGCAGTATAGGCTTGTAATGACAGATCTGAAAACCAAGACCATCATATTCCTGTTATCAGGGAATGTAAACATGGTAGAAGAAGGTACATCGACACTAGCGAGAAATAAAATACTTTAGTTTATTCATTGAAAACAGGCATTAAAACCAGAATCTCTTTAGTTTCCACACGTTCATGTGCGGTATTTCCAGCAATAATCTCACTTTCGTGTAGTGAATATAATCTGCTTATACGCAGCTGAAGAAATTTTACGCTAACAAGCGTCCAACCACAACCCTTTCCCATATATTTTTCTTCTTCACGACAAGGTTTTTATTTCAATGCCTCTACAGCCCCTGGAATGCTATCAACATTGTACAATGCAAGGCAGTCTTGAATACCCGCCGGCTGATTCCTTCATCAAGAGGTTGAGGCTTTTCATATGTATAGTGCAACCAAACATTAAACTTTATGGGAACTTCTTCGACTTTCTCAGTTAGTTGATTGATTATCCTTTGCTTAACGTGGTCTAGATATGTACATATGTATTATGTACCAGTGAAATTATTTACAATTACGTAATATTTTTTAATGTCCTTGGATGATGATTATTTTAGGTAGAATCCATTCGATGTGGTATCACCAATAGCCAGTACAAGGCGTTTCTTAGCTGCAGGAACTCTACCTTTACAGTACTTGATATTTCTCCTCAGCTTACCGCCTTGTTTAAACAGTCGTTTGCACTTAAACATTGTTGCATAACACAGGAAGGACCCTTAACACAAGTAGTTATTTCGTGCTTCCTCGCACCATGGCTGTAGGCAAATATCTTATCACAGTAGTAGCGACGAAGTCGTCGATGGAGCTGCTAAACGTGGCCCACCCGAAGAGGCCGATGGCACTGTCAGTGTCATGACTGGCGTTATCGATGGCTGCACTGCTGTAGGTGACCCACCCGATGAAGTCGATGGTGCAGTCTTCACCATGCCTGAAGAAGTCGATGACACTATTGATAACACTCCCGAAGAAGTCGATGGCACTGCTGTAGCTACCAGTAGCTCTGGCGCGCCCGAACACATCGCAGATACAGAATAAGAGTTTGATGCGAAGAGGTACAAGCTATCCAGGACGATCCACCTTTCACGGAAGCTGCTGTCAAACGAAGCCTCTCAGCAGACCTCCCTACTGCTTAAGCAAGCCCTGTTGCGTCATAGTGGCGTTGAACCAATAGTATTGCGACATCAACCAGTTAATCCCCGAGTTGTCACGTGATTGCTGCTGGCCAATCACGTGCAGGCACTAAACAACAAACTACGAGAAAAATACATGTAATAAACCACACAGAATCGGAGACGATGCTTTGTAATATTATTGTGCGTAATTAAATAAACGTATTTAAAAAAAAAATCTGAATCTCGAGTCACGCCCTCCTATTGGTAAAGAAAAAATATTCAGTATACCAACGTTTTTCTATACTTTCTTTTAAAGTTTAGGTATGCATATTTTAAAAGTTGTTAGATTGAAAAGACATAATCGGGTTTCTTCCATTTTAAAGCACGAGACACTTTAGCCACCACAAATACATAAAATACTGCTTGCACGAAAGTAATTGAATTGTATAACTAAGGAAGTACGCAGTTCAAGACAGGCCACTGCAAAAGTCGTCGCTGTAGACTTGGACAGCCAGAGATATTTGCATCGCAAGCAATTTTCGCATAACACCTGCCGGAGGTAAACTTCCGGTCCACGCGTTGCTAGTCACGCAATTAGAAATGAGCTCCAGATACATCTTCACGCCAGCTATCAAGGCCTATAAAATATAGCATACATTGTGTTCCAATAGAGAGGAACCACATATTCAATTAACATGTAAAACTGTAATACGCTGGGGAACTCTAGCCAAGTCGAGATATATATGTGCTAACAGGAGGTCCAGGTTCGGCACCTGGTGCACCTCAGACACAACACACACTAGTAAAAATATACACACACGGAGACGTACGAGGATATGCGGTACAATACTTACGAAAAAAAATATCTCTGTTACTATACACGCAGAACAAAAATACACACTACAATACTGACGAAAAACTTCACACGTTACAGTACATGATGGAAAAAATTATACACACACTACTACTATTCTGAAAAAAAAAAAGACAAATCATTCCGAACACCTTTAAAGCTAGAACACAGAGAAAATACTATGTGTAGAAGTCCCTGCAGTCTACATTCAAAAACTGCCTCAGTCCAACGCACTCCCTATAAAAAAATAAGCGTGTCGATTCGCCCACTACATCATACATGGTAAAAATATAAGTAATATATTATAAAACCGGGAAAAAAGATATCCTAGATAAGTTTATTCAGTGTTAAGATGCAGAAGTATACAGCTCACCAGCAATGAAAAAATGCAGGAGAAACGATGGACTAATGACAGGACCAGAGATGATAGAACATGCGATGACAAATGTTAATAAATACATAAAGAAATTGTATATTCGCTCTACCACTGCCTCCCCCCCCCCCTACACATAATCCTCCCTCTCCCCAGCCACCGCACCCACACGCTCCGCACAGGTACAGATGTACATAGCCCAAAAAAACGAAAGAATTTTAGGACCATCGCTAAAAAAAATGAACGTACAAAAAAAATGTCTACCACGCAGGTATGCAGCTCACCAAAGAAAAACAATTGCAAGATCAAAACGAAAAAATATCATGAACAGCGCTGAAAAATGAAATATCAACCGGCGGAAAACATTCCTTCCTAAGTGCAAAATCAGTACGTTATGAAATGTAGGCAGCAGGAAAGAATATCCATATAATTACTCCACGCACAACGATATTCCTATCTCCCAAAGCCCACATATAAAACTCCTTATACATGCAAGTAATGTACGTACAGTAAGTTGTGCAGGGATAAACTAAATACCGTGAGGGTGCACCAGCATAAAGGTACACCCACCACAAGTACTAAACCATTTTTAAAAAAACAGTTAGCTTCAGCAAACAAAATTTCTCTTTCGTCATACATTTGTGTGCGCTCGCTCCATTGACAGATATATCTGATCCACGGTAAAATGCCACCGCCCTCACCCTCCAGAATCCCACCACACTGATACACGACTTTAGCCAAATTAAAAGTAACATGCAAACATGTGTATTTACAAGTATTTTAAAATAAAACTGTATAGTCTTACCTCCAAAAGCTTAAAGGTTAGCATTACGTTTAATAATCGTGCTTAAAAAAATCATATATCTAGGTTCCTCGATATAGTTCATTAAACTGTATTTGCACTTTGCAATAAAAGTGCCTAAAACTGAATAATGCTCCCTCCACGCTTCGTCACTAATCGACAAACAACGTGAACTTTGTATTGAACAATGCAGCACCACGGCAGACTCCTACCATGCATCCCAGTCGGTCGTCATATGAAAAGGACTTTTTGTACAGATCACACTCTAATACCAACGAGCATTTTGAACGTAGGTAAAAACTCGATCGCAGAATCGACACTGGCGACAACCAGTTAGCGATGATGCAGATTGCATCCCATAATCGTCGAATTCAAAAACGCAGCACTTTCGTCAACTTATTCACTTATCACGGCGATCAAGGGTCATTTATGGGTCATTTTAGAAGCAGTCTGGTAGGAGTACGAATAGGAGTGGGAGGAGGGCGAGATGGTGTTGATTGCAGCGTTAAGCGCGAAATATTGCGAAAAACTTTATGGATAACAAGTCTTCAAATTATTTTTTTAATTTTTTAGGAATTTTATAAAAAGTTTTTGGGACTTCAAGGTTAAAGGTCACCTGCATCCAATATGGTGGTTGGTTGATGTCATAACATAGTGGTTGGTATCAGCCTATTGTGTTATGTTGACAGGTAGTAATGACTAGCTTCAAATATATTGTTGCTTGGGAGGCCGTGATGACGTCTGACTTAATATGTTGGTTAAAGTGGATTTTAAATATAATTCTGCTTGATTTGTCTGTTCATATGTAAGTGTAAGGTAAATTTTACTCAAAGAAAGATTCGCCACAGTCTGTTAGACGTGTGTTTTGATGGTTGGACATCAAATTTTCTTAAGTGGCTGAAATAATGCTAGACATGTAGAACATATGTGTTTTTAGGTTAAGTATAATTTTTATCTGGGATGTGGTAGGTTGAGGTAGGTTATGTTAGTTTGACAGTTGGTAAGAATGTTTGTGTTGCAGGGATGATCCAGACTATGAAAATTTGCCTTGTTACACCTGGGTTAACATAGATGGAATGTTGTGTGATATGTTTTCCAGTATATCTGTCTTGCGATTGTTGATGTATGTCGAATGGTGTGGACCGTATGCGTGTCCGTTGGCGAGTCATGTAATGCTACGATATGCTTGAGTTAAAGTAAGAGGTATGGATGGTCAGTGTATTTTGACTTGTGTCAGCTGGCATGGTAAATGGTATGAGAAGAAGTTGATTGTGTCACTGGTATGGAGCTATATGTTTGCTTTCTAAGGTCTGTGTAGACGAATGGCTGAGGTATGCTAGAGTTATAGTAGGTGGTATGGTTAGTATGTGTAAGCGGTGTTTGTTGGTAGAATAAGTATAATAGGAGGTAGGTTATGGGCTGGCCTCAGCTGTATAGTTGCTTGGTACACTTGGGGTTTACATAGATGGTATTTTGGGTGGTGCGGTTGAATTGAAAATGTCTATCGTTATAAGATATGGGGGTGTTATGTCTAGTATGGAGGGTTGGTTGGTATAGTGACTAGTATGTTTTTCGCTGGTGTCGATCAGTAGAGTAGAAAGCATAAGCAGTAAGTAAATTTTTGGTAAGGTCAGTGCGGACTGAATGGTTGAGGTATGCTTGAGTTATAGTGCATGGTATGAACGATAAGTATACTTCAACTGGGGTTCGATAGTAGAGCAGATGGTAGGGATTTTGTGTTTTGGCTGATCCGAACTCAATAGTTTCTGTAAACGTGGGTTGTGGTGAGTGATATGGTGCATGTGTGCGAGTATACAAGCAACCAGATTCCAGTTAGGAAGTTTAGTTTGACAGTGGCAGCCGTGAAAGACACTTCTTCTCAGCTTGTGTAAGCAACTGGTATATATTATGTAGCTAAAGTTTGCTGGTCCATCAAACGCCTGAGATGAGCACAATATTGTCGATTTCTTCGATTGGTAAACCTACAGCAGCACCACCATCGACTTCTTTAGACATGGTACCGACAGTGTCATCGACTATTTCAGGCGTGACACTAACAGCGCCTTCAACTTCTTCGGAGGGTACACCTACAGCAGTACTGCCATCGACAACTACGCCAAGGATTCGTTGGTGTTACTGTTAAAAGATATTTGCCTAGAGCCACTGTGCTAAGAAGTATGAATGTACCACATGTGTGAAGGGACCTTCCTTTGCTATGCAGCAATGCATCAAGTGCAAGCGTCTGTTCAAACGCGGAGATAAGCTGAAGATGCATAACAAGAACTGTAAAGGTCGAGTTTCAGCAGCTAAGAAATGGCCTGCAGTATCTTTTGGCAAGACCACATCATATGGATTCTGCCTTAAACAATCAACATATACGGGTACTTTAAAGGATTATGTGATTGGAAATAACTTTGTAGGTACGAAAGACATACGTACGTACCTGGATCACATTATGCAAAGATAATCAATGAATTAACAGAAGAAGTTGAAGAAGGCCCATTAAACACATTGTTTGGCTGGAGTGTACCTACAAAAAGCCTCAGCCTTTGGATGAAGCCATCAATCGCCTAGTATTCAAGATAGCGATTCAAGCACTGTACAATTTTGAAAGTAACCCAGGAGCTGTAAAGGTTTTGAATGAAAAACTTTGTAGTGAAGAATAAGAATAAATGGCCAAAGGGTTCTGGTTAGACGCTTGTCATCATAGACTGCCTTGAGCTGATTATAAGCAGATTATATTCCCTAAGTGAAAAATGAATATGCTGATTGAAAGACAATATGTGAATGGCGTGAATAATGCAAGGATTCAGTTTTTATGTTTTTTAGTCTGAAGTATGTAAATAGACATGACATAAATAGCTAATTTCCCGCTGGTGTTGTATCCTGCCTACATCCCTTTATATATCGAGAATATGATGGTTCCTCGTTTATTCACATAAACACAAAATGTAGAAAAAGCTGTGTAGGATAGTTATAACTACAAAAATATAAATGGCAGTAAATAATTTGCAGATTCTGCTATTGTGTAGTAAACTATCGACCAAAAAGTAATTGGGCACCTGTCCACAACGTTTGCTCGGTGGTTGTCGCCCCGTTAGATTCTCGTAGGGCCAACTCTTGCGGCTATAACAGCAGCCACCCTGTCTGGCATGCTCTCTACGAGTGTTTGAAGGACATCCACGGGGATTCGTCGCCATTCCTCTAGAACCATACCATGAGTTGAGCAATGGATTTTGGCCGCGCCTGACGAGCCTTCATCCGGCGATCCAATTCGTCCTAAAAATGTTATATAGGGTTGAGGTCGGGACTTTGGCGGGCCAGTCCAATCGTCGAACATTGTTGTCGGCGTGCCACTGCATAGTAGCCCTTGAAACATGGCACCTGACATTTTAATCCTGGAAGTAACACGGAGCCATTCCGTAAAAACGTCACAATGTTCGGAGCATTTCATTGTCCAGAATATTAAAATAGGTATTTGTGTTCATGCTACCACAGACAAACACCAGTGGTCCTACGCCAAAGGCCGTGAAACAGCCCCACACCATCACTCCACCACCACCAAATTTCCTAGTTGGCCCTATACACTCCGGCAGAAGCCATTCCCCGGGTAGACGCGACACCCATACACGTCCATCAGACAGGAATAATGTAAACCTCGACTCGTCACTCCAAAGAACCGATTTCTACTCATCCGGTGTCCAGTTGCGACGGTCCAAACACCACCTGAGTCGGCGAGCTTTATTGCTTGTCGTGATAGGGGGCTTATTTGCAGCTGCCCTTCGGAAATATCCAAGTTTGTGGGCTTCTGTATACAATGTTCCAATGGAAACCGATATTCCTGTTGCTGCATGAAACTCCTGTCGGATGGTAGCCAAGAGCCAAGCGTTGTGCCCTACTTTTTACAGTTTCACGTTTCAGGGTTCTGCGATTTCTGTCGGTCAATATTGCAGGTCGCCCAGAACGTGCAGCATTGGGACAATGCCCATCGACCTTCCACTTATGCAGGACGAATACGACCGTTGATTTGGGCCTGTTTACCTTCCGTGCAATCGCCCGGCTAGACAGCCCACTGATATGGCAGCCCACAATCACGCCATTATCGAAGTCCGACAGCTCTGTACCTCGTGCCATCTCCTTGTGAACTGGTTCTACACTGGCCAGCAGCATATGGTGGCCACACAAGTCAACTGACGTACTGAATTTCCTATCTCCACGGGTGCCCAATTACTTTTTGGTCGATAGTGTATTTAGTCTTGAAGAGAGGAAACCGGAAATGAAATGGAAAGAACTTTTTGCTGTACTCTACGTACAGATACAGTATAACTTAAAAACATTGTAATTAAATAAATGTTGAAGTTGAATAAAATATATAGAATTTTTATTTGACATACCCTACATTTATAAAAGTAATATAGTTACCAGAAAAAAATGTAGGGGGACAATGCCAACAGATATATTAGTAGCTGGATTTTTTAGTGTTTTTGAAGTGATATATTTTAGTAAATTTTGTAAAATTAAAAAATTTGCATTGTTTTTATTTCTTATTTTAATCCTGTATCATAACAAGTCTGTTATTAACAGATCTTGTTTAAAAAAAAGCACTACGAAGAAAATATTTAGTCTAATCACCCTGCTACAAAGGGCTTAAACGAATAGATTTCCAGGGTTAGAAAGAGTGCTTCCAAAACTAAATTTCACGATCCTGGTCTTAAGAAATAGTAAACAATATTAGCGAAAGCATGTACATATTCACATGCTTACGAGCCCGACTTGCAAAAACATTAAGTCTGTCATATCATTATTTTAAAAAGCATATATAAAGTTCTTTTTATGTGGGTATATGTACATATGATTGAGATCCTGACAAAAAATAACGAGATGTTATAATACAGTAAGTCGCTTGCCTTTCAATAAATAGAAATCACTTTAAAATATTAGTATTCATAAGTTATTTATACACACTGATTGAAAAGAAATATAACAAAATATTTAGAACATTCACAATATTTATGTAATTTTATGAGTGAATGGCTGCATCTTCATTTGGATACTTATATACAACATTTAAGCACTGCTGCTTGTATAGGCACAATGTCGTCGAGTGCAGCCCTGCCCCCATAACTCAGGTGTAGAGTGGCCGGCTTATAGTTGAGGGGTTGCGTGTTCGTGCCCCGCCCCCTTCGGGGCGGATTTTCAGTTAATTTGTCGAACTGGGAATTCATCTGCAAGTCGTTCTAACTAGAGCTCGACAACGTCAACAATACAACAACAAAAAAGTGGCTAGCATGCCCGACTCCTTACAAGAGGTATCAGGTTCGAATCCCATCCCAGCATGAGAAACTTTTATTTATTTTAAATGTTAGAAGTTATTGCGATGTGTTAAATTTATATACATTAAATTTTTTAACCGATTTTACTTTAAATTTATATTTTAGATATATTTTACTCTATATTTGAAAGATTTCAGAAATTTTTTTCAAATGATAAATGAAATAAATTTAAATAAAATAATTCTACTTACATATAAATTCATTGCTTCGTAGATATCTGATAGTTTTCGACAAGGCCGCACAGCAGTGCGAATGGGCGTGGCCATTGGCTTGACTTTCTTACCCATGTGGTGCCTACAGATGTCAATGCACTCTTCACATGTCACAACAGACGTGCGTGCGTGCACGGTTACAAGGATAGGCAACTTATTTATACTAGAACCGTAAAAAGTAATTAAATAAAGTAAATATTTAAAAAAAATATTTATTTAAAAATCTTGATGGAATTTATTTTTAAAATATTAAAATTTCAATCGTTTTTACAAATTCGGGTCTTGAATGTACTTTACAACGATTTTATATACCTTCTCGTGTATACAAAATTAAATCTTTAAATTCGTAAAGAAATATACACACTGGCGATTTGCGCACTCTAGCAAGTGATGAAGAAACTATGTAGACAGTGGTGTTGAACGAAAGTGGGATAAGACGAAATGGAAGAGAAAGAACTTAATAAACAAAAAAATTGGAGGACTCAGAGGAAAACTGTGGAATGATAAAGAGAGACAAGAATGAAATGGATGGACTGAGAGAGAAATGAAATAGAGAAAGAGATAAAGAAATAGAACGAGCGAGAACACTGAATGGTAGAGTATGAAAAGACAAGTCAGAATGATAGTATAACATCAAGATCGTATGGGTATTGAAAATACCAGCCATGACAGATAACACTTAGTACTTATGAATTTAAATTTTTCCATTATAAATATATTTAAATTCAAAAAATTGATTTTTTAAATTATTTCATTTTATTGATTTCTTTAATGCCGCATTGTTTGGTCTAGAAAGCGATATGAAACCACACAAATTACTAAAAATCGCTCGAAAATTGCCTTACTGTGGCTTCAAAGTAGCTTCTAGATTTCTTAAGGAAAAACGGGAAATTTTTAGGGAAAAGGAGAAATTTTTCAAGCTTGTTTGTGTTATAACATGCGAGTTTTTTAGAAAAAAGGGGGGGGGGTGGGATTGATCCATGCCCTCGCTCATCGATCCTCTGCCCGCAGCCTAAATGTGCCCATTTAAAATTCTTTGCCCCAAATTCCCCATATACCTACTAACAGCGGTGTTTTTCAATTCTATGATATCTTTTGAGATGTAGGTTTTAGATATTATTATTTTTTCTTGCCAGACTTCCGAATGAAATATAGTATGTGATTGTATGGGATTTTAGATGCGAGAGGAAGATTGCCGGTACTGCATACATGCACAGTGCTGAACGTGCTAACTAGCTGCAGGCACACCCACTGCCCCACAAACAGGGCTAACCCAATGTCGGCTCTAGACAACAAGCCTGCAGTCTGGTCGCGAGGGCGTGAGCTGATCGCACCGCGGCACCCTCAGGATTCTGGCGTCAGCCCCATGACACTGTTTTAACCACAGACTAAGCTTGAGGCGGGCCTGTCTCGCCGACTGCGCACAGCCATAGTCTCCGTGTCACAGTATTCAACACCGTTTCTGCCAAGACGACTTATAGCAAAACAGACGTCGATTGGATTTGAGGTTGGAATACTGATTAGTATACAAATATTTTGGGAGTTTTTATACCTCCTCGACCCAATGAGTAACTATGTTTGATTAAATTCAAATTAGTAGAAGTATTTTATTAATATAATAGTGCTTGTCATTTAAAAATTAAGATATAAAAACACATTAATCACTGTTAACCATGTGACTTTGACGGTTGTGTTCCTTTGGGGTAGTTCAATGTTGGGTATATACGCAGAAGACGAATTATAGGTCTGTCTCACCTAAAGTCTATGGTCGCAACACGCTCTAATCACAGCACTCCGGCAGTGTTGTCAAATTAGTGCGCTTCCCACCAGATTTCCTGGGTTTTAACTCCTATCGCTGTGTGCTTAAAAGTATATAGCCCCGAGATTGCTTTTTCCTTTCGTATTTGAGGCTAAGCAATATGGACGAGTATAACACGCACGACCAGCCTCCAGCCACCCCTACGAGCGAGGTGCTGAGCTAAATTAGTGTGCAGTGCTTCCCCTGCTACGCTTTCCTCTGCAAATGAGACCTGTAACAGTGCGGTTTTTTTTTACACGCGGTGAAAAAGCCTATAGATAAATTTATGACTGTACAGTCTTATTTTTCTCCTACATATTAAAGTAACTGCACAGGTAAGCTCTGAAAATGCGACTATTTTTTCCGTTATCGCATTTTTTTCTTACAATAAACGGAATAATATAAAAACTATACTGTACGGCCATAGATAACTGTTATTAAGCCTAATCTTTTCTGGCAGAAAGTTGTGTTTGCAGGACATTCACTTGCTAAGATACATGTAAAGGTGCATACAAGGAATGAGGAGCACACACACAGTACGTCACAACTACTCATTTTGAACGCTCCCGCATACCTGGGGCTGTTTCCCGCTCTGGAGACCAAGAGACACAGGAGTCATATGAACAGCATTGCCACATGCTACAAGTGAGCCATCGTCACTAAGCGCAAGTCTATCTCCTGACGTGCACTGTTCTAGTCGCACTATTCGCGTCTACCTAAACTTCAATCGCTGACCTTATTATTTTATTATAGTAAAATATGTTGACAGGTTCAATGAAGGGCCCTTGATTAGTCTTTTATGTATCTGATGTATAAATGTTGAGATATGGTGCTTTCAGAAAGTTGTATCTAGCCATTTCTTAATATTCTGAAAATGTGTTTCAGGTATGCATCACGCCTTAAAAGTAATCGACAGACATAGTCTGAAGTGTGTGTTATTTTCGTAGTTGAACATATTGGAGGAACGTATTATGACTTCTTAAAAGAAAAACCTCTATTTCAAACACTCGGCATGGCTGTTCTAGTACCTAGCAAGCGGACCGGGCCCACAGAGGAGACCCAACCACTAGCTCCAACAACACACACCACCTATCATCTGGCAGGCGGGCCAGTCCCAAAGAGGCGACCCAGCTGCCAACTCCAACCACACTTACCACCTAGCGCCTGGTAGGTGGCCCGGGCCCACAGAGGCGATCCAGCCGCACACTCCCACCACACTCACCACCTAGCACATGGCAGGAGGGCCAAGCCCACAGAGGCGACCCAGCCACCATCTCCAACCACACTCGCCACCTAGAGTCTGGTAGGCGGGCTGGCACACAGAGGCGACCCAGCTGCCAACTCCAACCACACTCACCACCTATTACCAGCAGGCAGTCTGGGCCCACAGAGGCGACCCAGCCGCGAAATCCAACCATACTCACCGCCTACCGCATGGCAGGTGCGTCGGACCCACAGGAGTGAACCAGCCGCCAACTCTAACCACACTTCCCACCTAGTGTCTGGCAGGCAAGCCACACCCACAGAGGCGACCCGGATGCCAGTTCCTGCCATAATCGCCTCCTAGTGTCTGGCAGGCGGGCCAGGCCCACGGAGGCGACCCAGCTGCCAACTCCAACCACACTACACCTAGCGCCTGGCAGGTGGGCCGAGCCCGAAGGGGAATACAGCCACCAACTCCAACCACACGCACTGCGTAGCGCATGGCAGGCGTGTCGGGCCCACACCGCTGACCCAGCCGCCAACTACAACCACACTCACTACCTAGCACCTGGCAGGCAGGCCGGGTCCAAAGAGTTGACCCAGCCGCCAACTCCAACCACACTCACCACCTAGCACCTGGCAGGTGTGCTGGGCCCGAAGGGTGACCCAGCTGCCAACTCCAACCACACTACACCTAGTGCATGGCAGGTGGGCGGTGCCCACAAAGGCGACCCATCTGCTTAATCCAACCATACTCACCACGTAGCATTCGGCAGGCAGGTCAGGCCCATACAGGCAACCCAGCCTTGTTATCCAACCACACTTACCACCTAGTGTTTGGCAGGTAGGCCGAACCCACAGAGGCGACCCAGCTGTCAACTCCAACAACACTCACATTCAAAATGGCATCTCTGGTCAGCAAAATTTCGGAACGCCATTCGCCAATTACCACCTAGTAACATACTCGCTAGCCGGCAGCCCAGCCAATAGGGAACCTATCGCAGTATGCAGTAGCCAATAAGACACAATGTCTGCTCCCAGATCCTCACGCGACCAAACAGAGAATGGGAATGCCCGCATCACATGAGCTGCCACTCCATGTAGTGACTGCATACTTATCTATAGTTTTTTCATACTCAGAGGACACAATTGTAAATTATTGGCCAGTAGATAACAAAGTTTATTTTTATATTATATTTTCAGTTATTTTAAGACGTTTTGTGGCATATTACTACCGGCAATTCTAAACATGATAAACGAAATTATTAGGTTTCTGGCAGTAAGTATGAAAATCCATTAGAGAGCAATCATATACAGCAACTATTGCTAAGTTCGTGAAGCAATGTTTTTCCTGGGTGATGCATTCATGAGGAGAGATTTCTTACGCTGTGAACTTGTACATGCCTTTGTGACGTAACACACCATGCTAATATTATGCACCACTCTGGTGCGATATTTGCTAATAAAATGTTGGCAAAATATGTTATTTATAACTGTTTCTTAGTTTTTCGATATTGGCTTTCAAAAATTTAGTTGCCTTCATTAGCACAAGTTCTTCGTTTCATTAAGTTCCAGGCACTTCCAAATTTAAGATGCTGCTAAGTGGATGATGCTAAATCATTTTATACAACTATAATCAGAATACTTTAATTCCAATTGAGATAATTTATTAATATTCAGCTTGTTTACACTTACTTTAAATTAATAAAACATGTTGCTGTTAGAAAATAAATAAAAGAAAATTCCAACTTTGGGGAACAATGGGCAATTGCTAGAATAATAGTTAGCTACATAACATGAGAGTTTTTGAAAATTGAAATACGGTAAAGCAAAAAAATATATAAAAAAAAAATTCAATAACACTTTTAAATAAATAAAAATTATAGTATTTACGTTTTTCGAAGAATGTTTATATATATTTTTTCATACAATGTAAAAAACGCATTCAAAACTTTCTGTATATCAAGGAAAAGCATTAATTAGACGCTGTTTTGTTTACACTAAAAAAAATTTGCTTTAATTTAAAGGGACGGTTAAAGAAACTCATATTTAATGTCATTACATTTGTCTTTAATTATTTTTGTTCTTTGGCAATATAAATTTTCTATATATCAAATAAAAATATCCTTGGGCTTGTGGTGTTTACAGTAAAGAAATGAATTTGTACACCAAAGGAAAGTGTTGAGGGATATTAATTATTTTTTCGTTCATTTTAAATTTTAACATATAATGAGAATTTCTAAATTCTACATTACAAAGTAACATATTCTTTAGAGAGGCTCAGACCATTTACGTATTGCTTTGCCCATCAAATATATTAACTGAATTTATAACAAAAGGTAGAACTGAACAAGTGCAAAAACAATGGATTTCTTTAATTCAATTTATGTACAAATGAAACTAAATTGTTCTTGTTGCAAACCTACTTTGAAGTGGTTAGTTTTTAATGGTCAACCTTTTTTTTGGCAGTAAAACATGTGTGGCAGCACATAAAGTGTTTTTAGAATTAAATATAATAGATTCTGGTGGATTATCACATGTAACATAGTGGAATTCTCTTGCTGGTTGTTGGTAACACTGCAACTCCGGGGCAGTTTCAGCGGCTCTTGCCAACACGAGCAGATAATGGCTCCCGCAGTCGTTAGCTTCGCACACTTGAACTTCAGCTCCGAGTCGGCAACCATCGTGATCATAAGGTACGGTCGCCATGCAGCCTTGCCAGGCGCGAGGTGAAACACAGTCTAAATCATCTGCGATCCAACCTCAATTACTGGTTCGTATCGGTGTGTCTGAAATACTCTTGTGTTTAACCTTTACAAGTTTCTGAACTATGGTATGCCTCTTACCAGTAAACTGATTTCAATCAAATGTTCTATGTAGTTCAAGGAGAATCCAAATTATTTTTATACATATGTAAAGGTTATTTATAAAAACCCGTGCTTCTTTCAATATATATATATATATATATATATATATGTGTGTGTGTGTGTGTGTGTGTGCGTGTGTGTGTGTGTAATAATGTGTGTGTAATGTGCGCTGCTTACAGGGTGTGTAGTACGTAATATATTATGTGTGCGCTGCTTACAGGAGTGGAATATGTCATATATTAAATGTGCACTGCTTACAGGATGAGCAGTACATAATGTATTAAATGTTCGCTGCTTAAAGGTGTGTAGTATGAAATATATGAAATATGTTCTTCTTACAGGGTGTGTAGTTCGTAAAATGAGCGCTGCTTACAGGCTGTGCAGTATGAAATATATTAAATGTGCGCTGCTTACAGGGTGTGTAGTATGTAATACATGAAATGTGCTCCTCTTACAGGTGTAGTACATAATATATTAAATGAATAATGCTTACAGGGTCTGTAGTACATAATGTATATAATGTGCACAGCTTGTGTGTAGTTTGTAATATATGAAATGTGCGCCACTTGCAGGGTGTGTAGTACATAATATATTACATGTGCGGTGCTGACAGTGTGTGTAATACATAAAATATTAAATGTGCGCTGCTTTCAGGGTGTGTAGTACATAATATATGAAATCTGTGTTTCCTACAGGGCGTGTAGTTTGTAATATATTTAATGTGCGCTGCTTACTGGTAAGTAGTATTTAATATATGAAATGTGCTCTTCTTACAGGGTATGGTACGTAAAATATTAAATTTGCACTGCTTACAGTGTGTGTAGTATGTAATATATTAAGTGTGTGCTGCTTACTGGGTGTGTAGTTCGTAATACATTAAATGTGTTCTGCTTACAATGTGTGTACTATGTAATATATGAATGTGTGTGTTACTTACAGGTTTTGTAGTACGTAATATATTACATGTGCACTGCTTACAGGGTGTGCAGTTCACAGTGTATGAACTGTGCGCTGCTTACAGGGTGTGATTTTCGTAATATATGAATTAAGAAATATTATCAAATACACTCTAAATTCAGCTTCCCCTGTTTGTAATCGCCCCCTAGAAGCAATAGTTGGAGGGGGCATTCCTACAGGGGACAACGTGTGCAAACCAGGTAGACTGTTCAGTATGTGACATGCTACAGGGTATGTTGAAAGTGTACACAATGGACGTCAACAAAGGGTTGCAGACATGTTTCAATGAATGATCTCATCCTTACGAAAATGTCGTAGTTGGCACAAATGTGTTCGTATGAGTCCCTAATTCCTTGCAGTATGATATAAAATAACCCCATTGGTATATAATCTATGAAATTTAGGCCCGGCTATTTGGCATGGAATCGAACCGGCGTGCACACTCCAGCCACCATAGGAACTATCGCAGTATTCGGAGGCGATTATGCGCAGGGTAAACTTAATAAGCCGTAGGTTTATGATTTTTCGTCATATATTATGTGCTATATGTCCTATAAGTAGCGCCCAATATTTTTTAACAACCTGCATATTTTTTATTTTTTATTTTATTTTTTTCTATTTTTAGAGCTGCATTTGCCCAGTTGTTACAGAAGATAGGAGGGTACTAACTTTTGAAGTGTGTGAGCAATCGAATAAACTAATTCATTTTAGTTACTGAAGGCAACCGAGAATCTTAAAAATGGACTGGCGGCTGACTGTTTACCAAGAGTGTTGAAAATACACAGTACCGCTAACAGCAAGATACAAAATGTATTCCGGCCCAATGTAGACGAAAAGTACGGGCCAGAATCGGGCCGGTAACAGCTAGCCAACAAGTTTCGAAATCTGCAGTTGCTGGATAGCGGCAAGATACCAGGCCGTCTGTGGCTGGACGGCGGCAAGATGCTGGGCCTGCGGCGGCTGGATTGGGACAAGACGCCAGGCCTGCGGCGGCTGGATTGGGGCAAGACGCCAGGCCTGCGGCGGCTGGATGGCAGCAAGATGCTGGACCTGCGGCGGCTGGATGGCGCCAAGATGCCGGGCCTAAGGAGGTTGGATGGCTGCATAATGCTGGGTCTACGACGGCTGAATGTCGTTACGATGCTGGGCCTGCAGCGGCATGACGTCCAGAAAAAAACGGTATAGCCATTAAAAAACCCTAACTTTTCGATTAAATTTTTTAGTAATTAATATTCCCTCTTTACATAAATTCATTTCATTTACTTATCAACACATTATATAATATAAAAATATTTCGCATTCCGAGTGCAGGATTAGTAACTAAGACCCTTGTGTTTACAGTCCAGCATGCTAACTTATACACCACAAAGTAAGTTCACAACGTGTTCACAGGATATCTGTGCCGGTTGGCTGATGGCGGTTGTATGAGGATTGGTGTCGTCCCACATGTGTCTCTGTTCCTGCTGTTGAAATGACTGTCTCTCGTGAATGTCGCTTCATCAGTAAACAATAAAATTGAGGTAAAATGAGGAACTAATGTGCACTGATGTAGCGATATCTGCTCTTCCCAATGCCTGCACCTCTCGCCCGTGGTTGTCACGCAGCAGCTGCTTGTGCGTAACACGCCACAGAGTGGAATGGGACACACATATGCCGTGCGCAACGACGCGGGTACTTGTTGACGGGTGTTCCTCCCCAATATTTAGTACTTCTTCTTCCACATTCGGTGAACAGACATTCCTCGGGCGACCAGACTTGTCTCATGCTATATGCGCATGTTTCAGGCAGTCTCCAGGTGACAGTTGTGAAGTTGCCGCCTCGCTGGAAACCTCTCATGGTACAATCCTACAGCAACTCGTGTATTACCTTCAGCTTCACCCTAAAGCAGAACAATGTATGTTATTTCTGAATTCGTATATTTCTCCATGTCGACTTGCAGTAAAGTGTAAGCGAGAGGAACTACAGTACTGATAATGAGAGTGGGGTAAACCATGACGCACACCAATATTCCGCGCCTCTTAGAAACCGCCTTAGACGAAACAAGTTACAATTCAGTTCGCCACAAACCAAGTGTACGTAATGTCCGCACACCACTACGGTGCGGTGTGTACACAGCTAGGCTGGTTGCCTACCTGGTAGGCAGTAACACTTCTCTGTAAAATCAAACACGTCATTTTTACTCGTAAAAGGGCGAGAGATAAACTTTTTTTTTTTTGCAAATGTTTATGTTGTTAATGTGGTCGGCATTTCATAATCTTTAGTCAAAAATTGGGACTTTTTCCTGTAACATACTTTTTCGCATAAATAAGTGTTAAAATGCCCCTTTTCAACATCACGGGGGCGGGTTACATGTACTTGACATTCACTTTATTAATGTTTACGGTTCAAAAATTATTACCCATTACTTTGTTTCTGTCCCGTAAGCAGTTTCCTAAATATGACAATAAATGACATGCTTTTCTCAAAATTTGGACGCGTCAACCGCTCTTGGTATTTCACCTGACCTTTGGTTGTCTGTCTCAATCCTTGTATTTCCACCTCAGGAGTAACCTATCAATATTGGTCGGCATGTTAAGAGACACGTTTTGTATATGGCAGCATATATTTTGACTCCAAAATTCTGTTAAAATTACATTTTATACTGAGAGTGTAGAGAATATTAACAAAAAAAAGCAGTTGTCTTAATAAATAAGTAATAATCACATGCTAGTTATTTTGTATTCGAGTCTGAGTAAGCCCCTTACCGAAAATGCAAGATTTTTGAACAGCGTTTGATGGACAGCTGGGAACTAAATAAATGTGTTGCATACAAAGTTGTTGAAATAGTTAGTAACAAAGATCCGCTTAAAATGGATTACATACATCTCTGCTTATATATGGTCCAATGTCGTGATTATTTATCTCGTTTTATCTGGTCCAACCGATAGAGGCAATTCACGACTGCGGATATTTTCTTGGTGTGTTATTTACTTATGTCTACAAAATGGACGTAATCTAACTGTTAAAACGCCCAAAAATTATTTCTTCGATATTGTGACGCATATTTTCTTTCTTTCTCTTCTTCTATCTCCCGCTTTCTCTCAAATTACCGCATTCATAACTCTAAAATAGCTAGCTTTCCGTGTTGAAATATTGTACTCGATCCGTTTGTAGATAGACCATTATAATGACTTTTGTTTTGTAAATATAGTTTTTGAACGAATGCCTTATACCTACAACTTAAAGAACGTTCGCAAAATGCTACACAAACTGCCATCATTTTGATAGACTCACCAGTAAATAAATGATAGATTAAGGAAATATTGAATTCTAACACTACTAGGTTTTGCTGAATGTGATTATTCAAAATAAGAAGAAAAAAACTTTTTTAATTTTACAATAACTATTATCTACAACGCTCAGCCTGCAATTAATGCAGGGTGGTAGCCAATGCATTTCCACAAGATATTTGCGTGTTTGTTGAGAATTTTTTGGCAAATATTATTATTAGCAACTGTAACTCGGAAATAATTTTTAGTTTCGCAGTTTTAAAATGATGTAACCACTGAAGAAGATATTTTCCGAATTCACGGCATGAGCTTTACCGACTGTAAATGGAAAGCTCATATGAGAAACTAATTGCTGTATAATACATGCGTGTAGCTATTTCATATTAGGCCTACATAAACGGAAGTTTTAAAGAGTCCCCCTTCCTATTGTGCTTGAAATGCACTACAGATGTCTGAAACACAGATTCCTATTTTTTAAGAATCTGTTGAACGTGCGTCCAATATGCTCATCTAAAAATAAGAACACAATTTTAGACTAAGCTTGTCTATTACTTTCAAGACATCACGCGCACTGTTTCGGAGTATTCCAGCGTAGCTAAAAACAGCTTAGAAGTGCTGTATCTCTCAATATTCGAGTCAGATACATACAAAACTACTCGAGAGACTTTCACTGAACCTTGCTACGCACTGTACCCCAAGAAAATGAAGACCCACCACTTAAAGTCCCACAGGTACATGCAGCACAGACGAGACAACTGGGGAACCGCGGTGGTGTAGTGGTTAGACTACTCGCCTCCCCCCAGGCGAACCGGGTTTGTTTCCTGGCGAGGTTACCCCGCATGTGGGTATCGTGCCGGACGATGCCAGGTGTCGGCGGGTTTTCTCAGGGATCTCCTTTTTACCCCACCCTTTCATTCCGGCGCTGCTCCGTATTAATTTCGCTTCACCCTCATCGTTTCTCAAGACCTCAATTTTAAGAGCCACTCACATCTCTTCACTCACTCAGAAGAACACAACTAACGTTTTTCAGAACCTTGCGCTTAGTGGCGGTGGCGCACTTGATGCGTGTGGCAATGTCGTACTAATCGCCCTGTGCTTCTCGGCCGCTAATGTGGTAATCAACGCCAGGTAAGCGCCACCCCCCTCCCCCTCCCTAATAGACGTAAAGTAATTTTAAGAAAATTATTTCTCCCCAAAGAAATGGTATTAACACATCATAAATATAAGTTGCATGTTACATGTATAAAGGAAATAAACTTTGTCATATTTTTTTACTTTAGTTTAAGTACGGCTTACACTTTTGCTGTAGCAGTTACTAAATCCTTAGTCACTCCTTGCCAACTATCTGCCCGGGTTTGTAACTTTTCTTCAGAGACAAACCACCAGGAGAAGGAAACATTCATGTATTCTAATTTATAGCATGAAAGTACATTATTATGACTGAATTAAAGTTAAACAAATATTGCGAGCATTCTGTTTCCCCAGAATTTAAAGCGGTAACTATAACGTTTTAATAGTTATATGTTTTAAAAAAGTTACAGCATTGTCGCTATAGTTTAAAACAAGAATAAATATTCTATAGAGACGGCGGGAACTTATGGCGATTTTTGCTTACTTTGATACATTTGACGACTACATTTGTATTTGAATAATCATATTCATATATGGGCAGCAAAACGTTGATTTACATTTCTGTCCTGAAAAATAAAATATTTACATTGGAATTTTCTACAGTTTTTTTTAGCAAGAATAGGCATATCTGCTAACAATGAGACCCATTCAAGTTGTCGAAGTCATACCTGTAACTCCACACTAAGCTTCTCCCAATGAAGGTAGATGGCTTGATAACTTAATTTCAGAGGACATGTTATAAAATGTGACAAGGTGTCTTCGACGGCCTGTACACCTTACAGTGAGCTGTGTAGGAGTTTTAATAAACTAATCAACGAGTTACTGAGCTTAATCAAAAATGAAACTGGAAGCGGAGTAGTAGAAAACTTGCAGAATATTCTCATGAAATATCAGTACAAATTGCATTGAGAAAATTTGACTCCCGCCCCTCCAGTCAATCGTAATCGAGCACAGATCCTCCGAAATATGATTGACGAATGCGAATTTGGCCTTTTAGGCCAAAGACCCCCTTTCACTAAGTTATGTATAGTCTGTTCCCGGTTACTTCACACTTTTTGAAAGAAAACTTTGTAAAATCACCCCATGTATGAAGTATTTGCTTATTTCCTTAATATGCCGTGTATTACAAGCGTTTTATACCTGTCTTACCATGAAAGTATCTTATTTTTGGTTAAACCTTACTTTTACTTATATCTTATCTGTAATTATAACATTTAATTTGTAATTAATGTGAATATAAGTAATCAGGAAGAAAATAGGTATGTTGGTAATACCTGGTAATAAATAGTTCTTTTGCGAAATATTATACTGATCGCGCACGTATACGGTGCATTGTCCCTTTAGTGTCATTTTCTTGACTCGGTTAAGCTTTTTTTGCACGAGGCAGAGTAATATCCTGTAAGAAGAACTTTAACAGGGCTTCAGAGAAGTTGGACGTAACCATGAATGAACTATAACCTCTAATTGGCACCTGACAGCGACATATGTTACGCAGACATTTAGGGCGGGTAATGTTTTTTTATGGCGTGGGCACGTGGAATAAGGTGTTCCAATTCCTGCTTGAGTATTTTCGCAATCATACTTACGAGAATTACGTCCTTGGTGGTTGTGGTCGTGGACTGGTCATACAGTTCTCACGACCATAATACGAATTAGCTTAGCTTGTTTGCGAGAAGGCGCGTGGAACATAATTTGGACGGGTACTTTCGCCAAACCACTAATGAACTGAGTGAACAAATTGAATTTGACGTCATCGTAGCCGAATTACAATTTTATATGGCATTGCTTTCTACAAGTGTCTAAACTAAAAAAAAATTACGTGTTGTTCAAATCTAAGTTAATGTACTATGGCTGCAACTGCATCTCATAGGCGTGGATTGAGTCTGAAGCATATAACGACGGCAGGTAGTCTCCATTGTGAGAGAATGTTGACAGTTAAACAAAACCCTCGCTGAACAAGTCTGTTTTTATATTAAATTAATGTGTTGAGGATCTCAGTTACAAGACTCTGCCGCACAGAAAATTGCTGCACCTAGTTCAGCTTTCAAAGTTATACTTTCTGTTAGTTTTGTAGTTTTTCGCCTGGGTAAGTTAGTATCCATACGTTGACTAGGTGGTATTTAGACAAGTTCAAGATCACAAAATTATTATTATTAAGACAGTAATTTCTCTAATGAATATGGAACAAAAGGACACCAATTAAACTGCACATCATTCCAGACAAGAAGATACTAATACAGCTAATGAGCATACATTCCTTTATAAGGTTCAAATAATTTTTAATTAAATTCTTTAAAGTTGATATGGTATGTAGGCCTTGACGTCTCCTTGACAGATATATAATTAGAAATGAAAAAAAAAAACTTATACAACAACGGTGAGAAAATTACTAATACCCAAGTGCCTTACCAAGGACTCGAACTCAGAGAAACTCAGCGTGCAATCAACTATATTGCGGAAGTAGAATTCGAAGCATCATCTTCGGATGTGATCAGTCTAATGTTTTAACTTAAAGTGTTTAATAACCTGAATAGGGTTTTCTTTTGAAAATAAGTGCCTGAGCCACATAAATCACATAACATTAGATAGCCTGCCGTAGCGCTATTTGTGCTAAGAATTTGGTTGGTATCGGTTGATTGTTCCCCGAAATATGGCATAAAACCTCCATTTTTGTCATGTAGCGTTCTTCATAAAGGACTTTCTTCATAAATGGAGGACAAATAAATTATACATTGGCACATTCTATGATTGTCATAAATACATAGTTTCGTAGATATAGCACACTAAAAAAGAAAGTCTTTATAACCACCATTCTGAAAAAAAGTGTATGGCGGACTTAAAATATATAATTTAACTAGCGGACCAGACAGACGTTGTCCTGTACATATGTCTTAAATCTCTCCCCCTCCTCTCTCCCCTCTCTCTCTCTCCCACTCTCTCTCCCCCTTTCTCTCCCCCTCTCTTACCCCTCTCTCTCTCCCTCTCTCTCCCTCTCTCTCCCCCTCTCTTTACCGAATTGTGAATCTAAACCATTCTCGAATCCACTTGAACACACACAAAAAATTTCATCAAAATCGGTCCAGCCGTTTAGGAGGAGTTCAGTGGCATACACACGCACAGAAGAATTATATATATATATATATATATATATATATATATATATATATATATATATATATATATATAAAGATATGGCCTACCACAGCGATAACTTTTTCGAGAAATTTGGTGGGAATCTGTTATTTGTTTCCCGATATATGAGATAAATCTTTAATTTTCATGTGTGGCTATCATGTAAAATGGCGTGGGAATGAGGCTCCGTATGGAAAAGATTTGGTGGTTGTAATTGACACTGCTAGCAAACAAAGTTAAGTTGTAATTGATTACATGGATTCGACGATATAGAATACTAAGATAAATGGCTGTATGGCCGCTATTTTGTAAATAAGATTCTGACCCACTTATAACACATTTTTAGCTCACTTTCCGAAGGAAAGGGAGGCTTCTGATATTACTTTCCTGTATGTGTGTCTGCGGATGTGTGTTTGTACATGAGGGTGTATATGTGTGTGTGGTAATTGTTAAGTGTGTCTAGGTGTGTGTATGTGTATTACCCTCCCCTAAATTTAAACCCAAGAACTGAATTTCACAAAACTCGGTAAACATATAATATTAAGTAAGTACACCTGACTTTTATAGTTTTCAACCACGCCGTACACTTACTTTTAAAATGGCGGCACTTTCAAAATTTAGGACGATATGTCATAGCTCGGAAACCATCATCCGATTTTAACCAAATTTGATATACTGACGACGCAAGTTGTAAGCATTAAATTCAAATGGGAAAATTGTTGTTTTCCCGCCATTTTGGAAGATAGCGCAACATGAAAAATAAATCTTTTGCTTTATATCTCGAAAACTACTAAACCTATTTTCGCCAAATTTGGCACGTAAGTATTACTATGATTGGCCACGTAAATATAAGTTATTGAACTTAAAAAGACACCTACATTCAAATTGGCGACGAAACAAATATTTTAGGTTTATTTGTTTTTACTATCATGCCGTTTTACAAATTTCAACCAAATTTTGTATGCTTACAGTATATGTAATAAGCTTCATATACACCATAAACAACCACTTTTGTTAGCCATTTTGGAAGATAATGCCACATGAAAAAATAAAGTTTTTTTGATATACCTCAAAAACTACTCAACCCAGTTTCGCCAAATTTGGCAAGTAAGTAATACTATTATAGCCCAATTAAGTATAAGTAAATGTACTTTATTAGTCACTAATTTACAAAATGGCGGCCATTAAAAATATTTTATGTTTATTTTGTATAACTACCATACCATTTGACTAATTTCAACCTAATTTTGTAAGATGTCAGTGGCTATTACAAGAATTAAATGTGCGAAAACAGCTACATTTTCCACCATTTTTTAAGATAGTACTATATGAATTAATTATGCTTTTGCATATTTTCTGAGGAAGCAATTGACATATTCCTACCAAATCTGGCAGTTATGTAGTACTGATGCAGTTGATATGTACAAATAGGTTCCAAGTATGTCAGACACTCATTTTTAAAATGGCAGCCATCTAGCAATTTTATAATAGTATAATATACATTCTAATACATTTATTCACTTCCAATTTAACTTTGTACACTGGAAGTATACCAAACAAACATCAGATGTGTCCACATGGAGGCTCTTTTGTCCTCCATTTTGTATGATAGTGCCACTCGAATAAATAGAGTTTTTATGTCACATCTGAGGAAACAATTGGCCCACACCTACCAAATTAGGCAAACAAGTAGTACTGTGGTAGATTGTGTTAACTGATATGTTTAAGGTGTGCCAGACACTTGTTTTCAAAATGACGGTCTATTTTAGTTTTGAACTTTATATCGCCAAAACATGTCATTAAATCCAGTGTAACTTTGTATGAAAGCTGTATTTACTACAACAATCAAATAGGTACACAAAATCTCTTTTGTCCGCTGTTTTGTAAAATAGTATCACTTGACAAAATATAACTATGCGATCTCCGAAAAAACAAAAGATTTCTACCACATTTGGCTTACAATGAGGACTATGGCAGGCTATGTGAACTAGTAAATTTTGAGAGGATCATATGCACATATTTTCAAAATGGCGGCCATATAAAAACTTTAGCTACAATTTTTTTTATCTACAAAACTGCAAAACATACTTCTACTTAACTTTATATGCTGACGGTATCAGTTATATCCATCAGAACTGTCTGTTCAAAGCCTAATTTCACCTCCATTTTGAAAGATAGCTCCACATTAAATAACATAGTTTTTAGGCTGTATCTCGGGAAACAATCAATCGAATTATTTTTAATTTGGTGAGAGAATCTGTACTGTGGAAGGATATATTAATTTATATATTTTAAGTATGTAACTCACTTAGGATTTGAACGATTTGAACGACGTGCAGTTGATTGCAAAATAGCTTAATTTTATGAAATTATCTGAATTCGGATCCCGGGTAAGTCACTAGTGTATTTCAATATTCTATTTGTATTGTTTCACATATTTCTGATTTCATCTCCAATAATATTGCTCTCAGTGAGATTTCAACCACTACCTACCATCTAAGCTTTCAAGAACTTCACTAAAATGTATTTGCACCCGTGTAGAGGAAAGTAGGCTAATTAGTTATCAGTAACTTCTCATTTATATAATCTGCCACAGATACTATTTGTTTCCTTAATTCGGTACTTATCGGTAAATTGTTTCCGAAATATTACATAAAACTTAGTTTATTCATGTGGCACTATCTTACAAAATGGTGAACAAAAGTCTCCATAAGTTTTGTAAATAAGATGCTTGTACTATATACTTGCCGCCGAAATTGGTATGGTAGATATAGGTACCAAGTAAACCTAAAATATGTGTATGGACCTCTTTTTGGAAATAACCCAGCAAACACAGAAAATACGGGCCAGAATTGGGCCCGTAAAAGCTAGCCGACATACTCCTGCCACCCGATACTGGCCCAATGTCATATTCCGGAAATATGGACTGGCGACTGACTGTTTGCCGTCAGTGTATAAATACACTGTACTACTACCAGCAAGACACAAAATGTATTCCGGCCCAACATACACGAAAAATATGGGCCAAAATCGGATCGGTAAAAGCTAGCCAACAAACTCCGGCCAGCCGATACTGGCCCGATGTCGTTACCATGCCGGGCCTGTGACGGCTGGATGTTGTTACTGTACCGGGCATGTGACGGTTGGATGTCGCTACGTTTCTGTGCCTGCGACGGCTGAGTGCTGTTAGAATGCCGGGCCTACAGCGGCATGATGCCCAGAAATAAGCAGTATAACTGTGAGAAAAAAAAAAAACCTTAACTTTTCGCTTTTCGATTTAAAATTCTAGTAATTTTTATTTCTTCTTGAGACAGCTGCATTAAAAGCTACGTGATTTGTTGTCACCTGTCCGCCCTTGTTCAACCCTAAAATATATTAAATTCATTACCGACATGCATGCTAATGTACCAAGTAAAAATGTGGACAAATATATGAAATAACACTGTAAATTTACTTTCAAATTACATAGTTGCAAACCTGTGAGCTGCACGCTGTTGTTGGTGTGGCCCAGCGCGGCTGAAATAAACTTTTTCATTGCACTTGGTAATAATTAATGCACGACCTGCGTCGACGCAACAGCTGGCATCATGGCTCCAACAATGTCTGAGAGTGTTAGTACCAGCACCCGCATACGCGGGGCGTGGAGCGCTGGTGTCGCCCTCCCCGTCGGCTGGCGGTTGTGACGTCACATGCGTGCTAGTCAGCGCATCATTTGAACCAAGGTTCCTCCCTCCGACGTGTATTGCAGTGTCTCCCTTGTTTCGACATTTTTCAAGAAAGCAGCTTGGATTGGCAGTTCATTTGAAAATCCCTCTATTGCATAACGAATTTGAATTTCCCCACTACCAAGTGAAGACGATGTTGTTTCCTTGTTTGGGCAAGAACACCACTATTGGTGTTTAAAGATGAAAATTAATGCATTGTAATTTGGTATTGATTGGTGTCACCCCTCTACTACTCAATTGAGGAATTTTTGTATAAATACTGTGTGCAAATGTTCGTCCGAGGTCAGATGTTCGGACTCAAGAGAGCATCCGGCTCTTCACGCGAGAATAGGCCATGACATCATTTCGACGTAAGACTAGGTGCCCTAAGAAATCGTTTGTGGAGGAACCTGGGGGTTTTTTTCAAGTAGATTTATTTATTTATTTTCTCCTCGGAAGTTAAGGCTCGCCATTCGTGAGCAGTTCCTTTGGTCAGGCGGAAGCGAGGATAAAATAATGTTTCGAGAGGTATAAATATGAATGGCAGGCAAGTCCATCCAGCCTCGTTTTTTTTAATATGTTTTATTGTGGCCATAATTTTGAAAAGGCAAGAGATTGAATGGCCAAGTAAAATTTCATATCAACTGTTAGTTTAGTTCCAAGATGAAATGGTAGTTTGAAATAATGGGTTGTTACCCCACACATGTATAGTTTAGCTCAGAAAATTAATATAAAGCCAAGTATTTGTAGTGTGGCCTTTGGAGGGTCAGGTAGCCGGAGAAATGCATGTTACAGTACAAATGTGTTATATAAATTCCATGTTGGAATTTCTTTGGAAATTAAAGTAGTTTACTTAGTAGATTCCATGTTCGAATATTATTGGTGATAAAGAGGTATATTCAGAATGATCTTTTGGATGGCCTGGTAGTCATGAATTCAATATTGCCAAGTCAAAGATATTGGATTTTAAATATGTTTTAATGGAACTTAGCTTTTGCTTTGCTTTCGACCATATATTTTATACATGTTGGTCATTTTCTAGTAATTTTAAAGTATTATGAATATAACTGCATTGGGGCAGATAATGATTGGGAGTATTTTTCTGGAATATATATATATATATATATATATATATATATATATATATATATATAATATGTGTGTGTGTGTGTGTGTGTGTGTGTGTATATATATTTATTTATTTATTTATACTTACATATCAATTATCATGTTACTATTTGAAGAAGTTTTCGCATATGGCGATTTTTCGCTATATTATTGTTGAAGACAAAAGAAAAGAAAGAAGTGTGAAAAAATAAAAATAAAAGACAGTTTTCCACATATTTCATATTTTGTACTTATTACATATTATGGCTAGTTTAGCTCTGTTCAACGAAATCTACCTGCTACTGGCATTTGTGCCATATTTTTTGATATTCAGATTTTGATGGGGTTTGGGAAATATCCAGCCTTGCTACGTCCTGGGTCCAAGGCTTCGCAGGGGTCTGGTTCTATACATATAGACATTGCATGTACAACTCAACACATTACATGATACGAAAATATTTTGCTTGCCGAGTGCGGGATTTGGATCTAAAACCGTTGATTTGACAGTGCAGCATGCCGACCTATACACTACGGGGTAATTTGCTGATACTCATCAGTAATTTCAAATATATCATGACACAAATAGTTTTAAAGGAATGTACAAATTCCATGAAAATAAAACAAATAATATTAAAACATGGATTATTTAAAAACTATTTCTTCATAGGCTTGCAAACAAAATAGTTTTTGTTAGATTTTAATATATCTGTCAGATGGTTGTAGAAAAGAAAAAAATTTCAAAGTAAAAAAATGCCTTGGGTTATCTTGTGACACATATATAATCACGAAAAAACATACTGACGGTTAACACACAGTCTCAAAAAAGACATCACGCCATTGACAGCTTTCTAACATATTGCATATTTAAAACCCTTTCCAACAGTTTATCGGCAAAAAGACATCATATTTATATCTTTATTGTGATAAAGAGCCTTGACTCGAAAACGTTACTGGGCCGGAATAAATAATATGATGGCAAGCTTACCGAAAAGACAAAGATGCTGTTATAATGTACTATTATGATATTGGAATGGAATGTTTATAAAGATAATGGTTGTGTGGGTGTTGTGAATTTATATTAATTTGGAAACTTGTGTAGCAGCGTGATTCGTACTTTTGCCGGAATGTAACTCACCTACAGCAAATCAAGTAGCCGACTTTTCTTCATAACATTACATTCCATTAAAAATTCGGACTTTTAATACAATGAGGAATATACAATTTGAGATACTTTAGGAAGGCTGGCTCACACATGCCAAAGAGAAACCCTTGATTCCTTATGGAATACCTATGTCAGCATTCATTAATGATCAACTTGAAATATTTAAATTCAATATTAAGACACACATTAGTAAATCAAGACACCTTTAAAAAAACATCCTACAACTAACATACACATTGAGACGACAGAATACCCTTAGATAACATTTTTAATTAAAGGAACATATTTAAATTTACTAACCCTTCAAGGCAAATTAAATTCAAAGAAATAGAATAACACTCAAAATTCATGCCGTCAGATACCTATAAGGAATTTTGCGAAAGAAATCCGATTGAGAATTACTGCTTTGAAAACCTGAAAATTCAGCATGGTGAGCGCAACTAAATTTAATCTGCTTTAATACTACTGCATGCCATTTTGCATACAAAGTTATGATAGTCACTCTTTTCATATAATTTAAAATTACTGTTCTCGGGGTAAAACACGAAAATGAAATGGCCACTGGGAATGTTCACCAAGGAAAGTCAATTTAAACGTTTATCACAAAAGCGATTTTCATACTGCAGCAACATACTAAACTTGGCTTCCTCATTAAAACAGTTCTTTCAGACAAATCTGACAGTTAAGCAATATTGTCAAAAAACTTAACTAAGATTGCTGAGTTGCGACTATACTTTTTACTCGTACCATGGATAGGTCTTACTTGACAGCTTCGGGAAGCGATGGCGTCGGCATTTTCAAAGCCGAATACGAAAGGCATTACAGAAGATTCCATTCGAACGGAAAATCTCCGTCCTTCCTCCGCCTAGTTACACGGCGCTGGCCATCCTCAATCCTCCGGAGTCGTCACGTACGCTTTCATCAAGGCGCCGACGGGCGGGGCACTTAACTGAAATGTCTGGCCATGTTAGATGTCTAGCCCTAGAAGAAGGACTCATCAAGCCTATACTTCTTCGGGATATCACGATGTGACGTCATATCCTCCCACAATCTTACTGTAACAATCGCCTAAGCACATTATTCCTTTGGTTACTTAAGTTTGTATACTTTATTCCAGCTAAGAGTACTAAACGAAAGAAAAATGATTTTAGATGCATTCCAAAAATTGTAGTAGGAAACTTTAAAATCAGTCTAGTGGTCATTTTGCATCTGATTAATTAGGAAATTTTAAAAGAGATTTTATAGAAAAAAAAATGTAAACACCGAAACTACTCAATCTGGGGAAGTCGTATTTACTATGGTAATTATAAATATTAATTATAAATATAAATATTATATTAATCATTTGTAAACACAATATCAATTATGACACTGTATGGGAATCTGCCGAGAAAAATTTTAAGACGCTTGCAACATGTTTGCTCTGCAATATTATGCCGACATATTTTCGGTGATATCCATCTGTTATCCTAAATAATACACAGAACTTTTATCTTTATCATAACGGCTAGTAATCTGTCTAAAAATAAACATCACGCCATTGTCAGGTGGCTATCTTCTGGCATCTAAACGACAGTTGCTGACAGTACAGGTATCGCGCCGACAATTTGCCAACACTTTGCCGACAGGTTGCGTTTGCTGGGAAGTGCCTAATAAATGTAAGTCTTTTATCTTGGCATGTTCTACCATAGATTTACTAACGTTGCAAATTTGACCATATTTGGTTATTTGTTTTCGAGTTATAATGTGAAAACTTTATTATTTCATGTAGTGCTATCTTCCAAATTGGTGGACTAACAAAAATATTCATCTCTTAATTCAGTTCCTATATGTTGCACTGTCAACGTACGAAACTCGGTTTAAATTTGTTGAATGGTTCCCAAGATATGAAATTTCACCCTTAATTTTAAAATAGCTGCCACTTTGAAAGCAAGCATGCGCTGTGGTCAAAAACGATAAATCCAGATGTCCTTATTAAGTTATATATGTGTACCGAGTTCACGCTTTCAAAAGATTTTAGGGGGAGAAACACACACACGGACAATCACAGACACACACACACGCATATACAAACATACACACACAAACACAGACATGATAGTGAGTTCATAATCCTTATGTTCTAGTAGGCAAAAAAAAAATACAATTTCAATACGAGTTGAGGTCATAGAATGCCTTTACACAATCCCCTACCAACACTACTGTTGATATTAAATCCAGTTGTTAGACATTCTGTAGTTGCTGGTAAGTACAAGATAGATGTAAAGTTCGATTTCGAAATTGTTTAATTGACTGCGAAACTGAGATTTTTACACACTTTTATTATTTTCCTGAAAGTTACTGTTAGGCATGCCCTAATTACAGTTTTACTTACTTTTCGATGTACTCCTAACTCTGACATTGTCCCAAATACGACATTGCTACCCTCTCTTATACTTTTCTTGTTACAACAACTGTGCACTTCCAGATTTGAACCAAAATAGCGCTGTAGAATGCTTACTTGTTGCCTTCAGAGTCATACGGAATTTTTATAACACTTAAAACCGTTAAATACCTGAAGATTTTTTCACGTTCGGAGGCCAGAAGCAGGGGCGTGATAAGGGCTACACTGCCATGCAGGTCACAAGCTGTCTGAAAAATAAAATAACTGTGAAAAACTTTTAAAACCAACCTTTTATTTATAAATGCACTAAAAAGAGAAAAATAATTATAGTAGATACGCCATTTTTTGATCTTGTAAGATGTGGTCGAACAGCCGTAATAAACTTTACTACAAATTAATATGTTTGTATCAATTTATATTTATTATATAACAGCTTAGCGTGAATAGTCAAGGGCCTTACGCAAGATATGTGCATATAACGCTTACTCAAATGAGGTATACGTTCTTTATTGCGGCAAGCTTTTATATACTACCTATAAATTGATACAAACATATTAATTTGTAGTAAAGTTTATTATGGCCGATCGACAATATTTTACAAGTTCTACAAATTGTGTAAGTACTATGATTATTTTCTCTTTGTAGTACATTTATAAATAAAAGCTTGGTTTTAAAAGTTTTTTACAGTTATTTTATTTTTCAGATTTTACTTTCACCGATGTTTTTGTTATTATATTATGTAGCAATGCACATCTCGCGACAAGATTTATGTCTGTTAATATGCATTGCTACATAATTGCCACAGACCCTGGTCACCATCTACAACCAAATTACTTATCGAGACAAGTCCAACGAGGCCAAATTCGATACGTTTACTATGTAAGGAGAGAAATTTTATTTAAATGATCGCTTCCTAGACATCGAAGTTTCTCATAAACTTACGCTAACATACAATCAAATTTATGCAAAATGCATTAGTTAGGTAATATGAAAAACCAGCATTAATATACTAGATAACGAAGCAACTCAACTCTATGTGTTCACGTGCGCGCGAGCACAGCTGATCGGACACACCAAGCCGCCCTTCTTGATTGAAACAGGCATGTGCCACCCACACAATGGCGACAGTCAAAGACAGGGAGGTCTGGCAACATTACTGTAGCAAGCTCAATTTCTATGACTGGAAGTAATTTAACATACAAACACGTGAAGATACATAAAAGCGTGTAACTTCCAGCTCCATCATCAGATCAACTCAATGGTACTTTCGCATTGTATTGTCATCGGAACTACACATGTATGCAACATTTCAGCTCAAGTGTATAACAGGAAGGTGTTCAAAATGACTTGCAATATTTTTCCTAAACACACCCACATACATACAAGTGAAGTTAAATAAAAGCTTGTAAAGAAAAGCACCGCTTTAAACTATGTTATAGGACTCCGAGCTGATATTTACAGCATGCTTGATCTCTTGAAAGTAGCATTCCGTCCGCGTTTGTGGTTGTTTATTTCCCGAAAGTAAACGTATTGAGGATATGTTTAGTTATTTGGTCAAAAAGACCTATTTCTAAAACGTTGCAACACCTTAAGAGATCAATACAATTATTCCAGTAAACATCGAACGTAAGATAGCAGTTTGACGGCTGAAAAGCTGTGTATTGACGTGAATATGAAAGGCGTGGATGTCCAGACTCGTTTCAAGAGACAGGTGGAAACACTGAAGTAAATAGCTACAGAATTATATACCAGCGTGTGGACGAACACTAAATTGAGTACTGTGCTAAAATAATTGGCATACTAGAGATCTAACGGTCTATTGCAAATTCCTTCCAATATAAAAAAGAAAAGGAAAACAGCAAGAAATCCACTAAAAATTTGTTCTTTCTGTCTAGCGCGAAAAAATTGAGCCTGTAAAACCTAAAATGGAAATTACTGAAGATGTGCGGGAGGAAACTATATAAAAATACAGTTTCGCGAAATGCGTTTTAATCTCACCAGCCTTGAGCAATTTTCGAAACGTAAGACTCCAGCAGGTCATCAGATTGCTAGAGTTTAACCAGTTTTGCGTCATAAACTGCGTATGTGAGTCAGTGAACCTTAAAGCAGATAAATGTTGTAGAATGCTTTCAATGGAGCGTTTGCGCCCAACTGTATAACACATAGAACTCAGTAAAATATTTTACACAAACTACAAACATTTTTACAAAAGTACAATTAATATTGCATATGAAAGAATAATGCGTATAATTTACAGCACTAAAAATATTTTGCAAAATTTACTCGTTTAAATGTTTATAGAACTCAAATAATAAGAGTCATTTTAAATTAATTTTAAGCGTATTTATATTCTGGATACTTCAGTAAAAACATTTTACAAAAAATCCGTAACATATTACAATTGATGGTTGACAAAAAACTAATGTTAAAATGTTCTTAAATATAAATGTGGGATGGGAAAAATACACTGTGTTTTTTTCCCAAAACGGCATTTTTAATTATTCATACTTCACATAAACAGATAGGCTTATATTGATAGAGAAATAGCGTAGTAAAAACTGTGAACATAATTAGTGGGAACTTGAGGAGTTGGGACAAGGGTGTGGGGCGTCAAAGAGCCGTAGCCAGCCGGCCATCATGTTGAAATTTCCCTTTTTCGCTTTTCTCCCTCAAAATCAAATAGTTTCCTTAAAAATGTCCATTTTTCCCCAAATATGTTCTCCAAATATTCCCATTTTTCCAGTGATTCCGAGCCAGAACAGCGAGGCGGATCAGGGACCCAGGTGACCAGCATCAGCGACACAGGGGTCAGGAGAGCAGGACCCATGACCTTTGGCCAGTGACATTTGGCCTTTCGCCCCAATTCCCTCCCCCTCCTAAAAACCAAAAAATTTCCAGAAAATTCACAAAAAATAACAAAAAATTTATTTATGACGTTAAAAAATTTATTTTATCAAATTAATTTTCCAGGAGTTCGTTTCCCCTTGCCACCCTCACAAAAGCAATTAGTCGGCAGGCCTCCGCAACCCTCGGCCATACACAGTTAGCAAGCATATTACGTTACTGACCGCAACCACAATATTGGATACACATGCCCTTGACCTTGCCCGTAGGACCTTGAATAACCATGAAAAAAAAAAAAGAAAAATCACAAAACTCGACAAGCCTATAACATTACAGACTACTACCACCATATTGGGTGCAGGTGACCATGATTTTGGCTCCGTGACCTGAATGACTTTGAACCCAAAAATCCCCCCCCCCCAAAAAAACATATTTAGAATACCAAAAATGTACAAAATTTATATAAAATTAGTATTATTTAATTATAATAAATGATTTATTAAAAGCTATTTTAAATTTATTTTATAAAATCTTACATTTTCAGAGGTCCCACCCAGAACCACTAATTACTCATTTTTGTTCGACTCCCAGCAGACCACTGTAGCCAATTGCTATTGACTGTTTAGTCGGTGGACCTCCATTCCATCACCTCCATTCCCATCAGCTATGCTCATTTTTTTGTATCCTACCATTTTGGTTTTTATGTTTGTCATTTGTTTATACATTGCTGGAGGCTACCATCTTGGTTTTTTCATCCATCATTTGTTTATACATACTGGAGTTTGCCTCTAACATTCGTTCGACTACCATATTGGATTTCATATGTTTTCATCACCTAGGTGGCACTAGTGTATTAGTTCATTCACCAAGCAGCAGCCATATTTGTATATGTTTTTTAATTACAGGCTGCGTTCTCTGCAGCCTCCATGTCGGATTATATTTTCAACACATAGGTAGTCTTGATTATGTCCCCTGCTATCGGCCTGTACCCAATGGCGACATTGACTATTCCTGCGAATTATGTAAACTGCCATATATATGTGTGTGTGTGTGTGTTTAATTCTTAAATGCAAGTATTTTTATTTAAAAATATTTAAAAATAAAGCAGTGAGGTTTTTATAAAATAAAAAAAACACGGCATATTTGAAGATATCATATTATTTTGTAAGTGGATGTAGCACACTAGTTCTCAGTTCTAGATGATATACAGAATCGAGTATCCAGTCCGAACAGCTAAAGAACCAGATGGCTCTACCAGCGGTACGGCTGCTACTAGAAGGCTGTCCATGGAGTATTCAGTGGATGCTCTGGCTTGTTGGCGACCCCGGATGGTGTCCACATGCGAGTTGGCTACCAGCATCACAAGTTCCATCGTTTCTTGGTACAAGACAACTTCCATTATCGTCTTTGTGAAAAGACAGCTTGAGGATACGTTGTCCGAATTTCGATATGGTGTAACTCATCCTCGACAGATAACGATGAATTTATCGATCCCATGCCTGTACCTTCCATTATATAGGTGCCAGTGCTATACGATCGTAAAAAATCCGTAGTTCTCTTTTTAGCACAAGACACACATATCTTTGAAATCTGATAGCGTCATGTCCGTATTGACATGATCGTTGTAAACGTTGCGTAAATTCATATCGTCATAACGAAACAGCACCAATATGTTTGCGTTGTCGCGAAGCATCTGTTCGGATATGCGTGAATAAGTCTGGCCGAAGTACATACAGTCTGCGACCACGTACCATCCCATGCAAAAGTATTCTTAAATGCAAGTTTGTTTCTCGCAGACAATATCATCGATGACAAACTTTGAATTGCTCTGTGCTTCGCTCGGAGTTAAGGCGACTTCGTTGTCGCTGCATGGGAAATACCCCATGCCTTCCACAGCCCTTCAGTGCCGGTGCCAATCACTAGCATTTCGGTTGCTGGAGCGATTTTTAATATAGGTACATGTTCTCGAACCGAAGATCGTTCGGTTCTTTCAACAGACAAACGGATCAGATGGAGCCGATGGAGCAGATGGGGAAAATGGAGCAGATGGGGAAAATTGAGCAAATTAGAGCAATTTGAGCAGGTGGGTCCGATTGTAGTTGCAGAGAACTTGTGCTACAAATTTTACAATGTGTATTTAATGCATTGCTCCGAGAAAACTGCCTCTGCAGAAATCGCACTGAAACGACATTCTTGAAGATTCATTGCGTAGGTCGTTATTTAATGTCGTCGTAAATTCCGTAATGTTGTAAATGCTGTACCGCAGAAGCGGTACAGTTGATTAATAATTTACATTTTACATCCGTGCTGCACCTAGTCTAGAATGATACTGAACTAAAAATGTATATAAGGAGCATATTATTATTTTAAAAAGTATATATCCAGGTCCCTCTGTATATTTAATCGCTTCCTGGATAAATTATATTTACAATTTGCAATAACAGCATGCTCCCAACACGCTTCGCCATTTAACGATGCACTACTTGAAATATGTAGTGAACAATGCAGCACCATGACAGGTCACCATCATGCTTCCCTATTGACCGTCGCGCGAAAAGGGCTCTTTGTAAAGACCGCCATCTCATAAGAACATGCATTTTGAACGTAGGTGAAAACACAAGAGCAGAATCAGTACTGGCGGCAACCAGTTAGCGATGATGCAGGTAGCAGTTCCATGATCGTTGAGGTCAAAGGCAGTCCTTCATATTCAAAATTCACCTTCGTGGTATGGGAGCACTCTGAGAAAATCCATATAATCGTTCTCCTAAGAATAAAACACGCAGGTAGTAGAAGATTTTTTTATAAGATAGGCATATACTTCTATAAAATATTAATATACATTATTATGTTTAGAATAATATATCTTAATTTATACATGATAGCCATATTCATAATTTTGTGCGTATATATAAACATGAATAAGTATATAAATATGTAAAAAAGCATTTTCAATTTATTGCATACATAATTATGTAAAGATGTAAATGTAAAATTATTTTCAATATAATTTAAACATAATCATTTATAGGTAGAGGTATATAAAATGTAATTATTAAATTGTTTTCAACTTATGCTATACATAATTTATACAGGTGTATATAAATATTTGAATTTAAAATTATTTTCAATTTACATTAAACATAGTTATGTGTAGTTATAGGTAAATAAATATGAAAATATAGAATTATTTTCAATTAATTTTATACATAAACATATATAGGTATATAAATATAAAATTATTTTCAACTTATTTTATACATAATTATGTATATGTGTATAAAGATATTTAAATATAAAATTATTCTCAATTTAAATTATAAATAAATATGCATAATTATGAGTATAATTAAATTGATATAAAATTTATTTAAATTAATTGTATGCATTATATAAATATGGAAATATATAATTATGCCTGCAAGCATATTTAAGTTACATATGAGTAGTAGGATTTAAGAAAGTCTGGGACACCATCGTCTGATATAGCAGCGCAGGAGCTGGGGAGCCACCTTGTTGTTACATCACCAGCCGTCATTTTGGAATTCATTGACCTTTAACCCGACCCATGACCTTTGGCATTGACCATTGACCCCAACAACCCCAAAAAATCTCTAAAAAACCAAAAATATCCAAAAAAATCGAGAATTTTTTTTAATACAAAAAATATATTATTTAAAAATTATTTAAAATATTAAAAAATTATTAAAAAAGGATTTCCAAAAAATTCCAATTTTTCCCGAAACAGGTGAGAGGGATCAGATACCTAGGTGATCGGGATCAGTGACACAGGTCGCTGTGATCAGTATCCCAGGAGCTAGGAGAGCAGGACCTATGACCTTTGACCTTGATCACAATAACCTCTAACCCCAAAGACCCGAAAAATGGTCTAGAAATTCTTATAAAGTTATTAAAAAATTGTTACAAAGAATTTCATTTAAAAAAGATAAATATATATTATTAAAATATAAAAAATAACTTAAATTAATTTAAAAATTATTAAAAACCATAAAAAATTATTTTAAAATTCGATTCCCCTCGGCAACCGTTTTCTACAATAATTTCCCTTTTTCCCTTAAAATTTATCTTTTTGCCTTAAAATTTCCTTCTTTCCTTAGACATTTTTTTTTTAATTCCGAAAAATTTATAAAAACTTATGTAAAAATTTATTTCAAAAAACTTAAATTTCCAGGTGTCCTCCCAGCAATACATCCAGTAGACGACTGATTCCCTAACTTTCACCAATTAATCGGCGGGCCTCCACCCCCCCCCCCCCAAACTCATTCTATTGTATGCCGCCGTGTGTGTATTTTCATACATCATTTGTTTGTACATGTTATTTTCTCTCTCACGTTTGTTCGAATGCCATATTTGTTTTTTCGTTCGTCATTTTTTATATACGTTACTGGAGGCTGCCATGTTTAAAATCAGCCATCTTTCTAGGTGCAGTCTTCCAGGTTTGTTTTTTTCATTGTCATTTATTTAGAGCTTGTATCTCACTTTCGTGCGACTACAATATTATATTGCATATGTTTTCATCGCCTGTGTACCATCAGGTGGCAGCCAAATTTGCTTGTGTTTAAAATATAGGTTGCACTGATTACCCCCGCCATGTTTTTCTGTGGCTAATTAGTGTTTAGTCGGCAAGCCTCCATCACCTTCGTTACATCAATTACTCACTATAGTTCGACTCCTTCCAATTTGATTATATTATTCAACACATAAGTAGTATCGATTATGCTGCCTGCTATTGGTTTGTACCAAATGGTGACATTGACCATTCCTGCAAAGTACTTAAATTGTCATATTCATTTCCTTATTCTTTTATATAAAGCGAGGAGGTTTTTTGAAATAAACCACAGCATATCATTTTACACTAGAATTTATTGTACACATAATAAAATATAAAGGTTTATTAATATTCTTCGGCGTTCACTGCTCGATGTCCGCCTCGACGAGCCGGGAATTGAAGCGGGCAGGGAAACCCCACCACTTGAAGTTCTCTCTTCTATTATGTCGTCTCAGCGCCTTCTCGAACCTTGAAGCTGGGTATGTCCAATCGACTTGTCTTATGTAGCCCACCTTCTTAAGTTCTTCGATGGTTGTAACGATCTCGTTGGTGTGGGAATAATTCCCATAACTTTGCGAAGCAAGCAGTAGCTCCAGCCTATCTACCAGCTCGTTCGGGTCGTCCCAGAATAAGTAGTCAATGTTCTTGCCATTCTCTATCTTCTCCAGACCTTCGCCACTTTTCAGTGCTAGGCCGCTGAGGAGGTATGCGAGAATGTCGCTTTATTCGTGATCTTCCTCCTTATGAACACCGGTCTCGGGATTGTCTTGGTAAAGTGCATGCGTGAGTTCGAACAAATTCCTGTACTCCAGCAGGTCGGATTCTGTAAACCCCCTGGGCTCCTTGCGAAATAGAAGTTCTCATAGCACAGGGGTTCCAATTATCGTGTAATTGACAATTCGGATGTTCCAACCTGCTATAAACTATATTCCATCAGCACCTAGAAATCATTTATCATTTTGCCTGTATACACCGTACGTCGTGTCATTATTACAATATGTGTATCATCGTAGGTACCATCGAGATAAAGTATTTGATTTTAGGGCTCTCTTAAGTGCTTTCTTCTTGTGTGACAAATCCGCATCCGATCCAGCGTCCTGATCTGACTGAACTTCATCATGTTTTCGCTTCTTGAAAGGCTTAGCGGTATTGTTAATTTTGGACTTTACAGCTACGGGTGCTCAATAATGCCCTGAGTGCATCGGTACGACGAGTAATGGGCTTTCAAAATGTCGTCATTTATATTATCGCGTAAAATTTTGTCTTCCTGGTGAGCAAATACTTTGAGCGGACAAATCGAATCATCCGGTGTAGTTATCTGGCAATATCCGTCATCGTACTGAATAACAATTCTTCAATGTACGTGTCATATATCCTTCCAGGTTTTTCAGATTCTCTTAAATTTGCCCAGATGCTACATTCATTATGTCGATAATTTTCCTTTTAACTCTCGTCTCTTGCTCGTCCATGGCCGCCATATCTCGGACAATGTTTGTTTTTACACGCTCCATCTTCGCCCCGAGCTCGGACAGGTAGTTTCGAAATAATTCATTTTGTTCGGCCATTATATAAGGGCCAGTCCTTTACTATCGTCAAAAATTGCTATTTCTCTTTCCAACATAAGCCGCAAATATCTTTGAAATCTGAGGGCGTCATATCCGTAATTAGATGACCATTGTTAACATGCCATAAATTTGTGTCGTCCATGCGAAACAGCACCAACATGTCTGTGTTGTCGCGAAGTATCTGTTTAGATATGCGCGGCTAAGTCTGGCCGAGGTACACGTAGTCCACGTTCGCGTGCCGTCCTATGCTGAAGAATTCTTGAATGCATATTTGTTTCTCACAGGCAATGTCATCAAAGACAAATATAGAGTTCTCAGTGCTTTGTTAGGAGGTACGACAGCTTCATTACCGATTCAAGAGAAATAACCCATACCTTCCTTGGCCTGCAGTACTCGTGCCAATCACCATTATTTCGGTTGCTGGCGCGATTTTGAATATAGGTACATGTTCTCGAAACGAAGGTCGTTCTCTTCTTCCAGCAGGCTCAGTAGGAAGCATGTTTTGACGCAATTTGATGATCCTGCGATGATGCACCTCACTGTATTCGTAAATAGGCTTCCATGCCACAATTCTTCGGAGGTATCTTCATTTTCAGCATGATGAGTATGGGTAGAGTATCATCTTGTTTGAATATATGTATGTTACCACTGCAATCTTCTGGTGGTGGTGTCAGTGGTGGCGGCAGTGGTGATGGTAGTGGAGAACCAATGCTGCAAATTTTAGAATGTCGCTTTAAAGCATCATGTCGAAAAAACTGCTTCTGACGGAATTCGCAATGAAATGCCATATTGGAATATGCGATATGTATGTACCGTTTCAAGTCTAGAATGATACTGAAACTAAAATGTTTAAAATGGTTGTATTTATACTTTCCTCACTCAGTTCACCACGATGTCTCGAAGAGGTAAGATCGTAGCTAGAAGCAGGGTCATCTAAAAGCTGATCAACAATCTACCATTCCAGCTGCACATTCCCGGTACAGGGTCTATGAGTCAGGAACCAAGCTAGCTAAAATGCTGTCATGCAACGAGATGGGCATAAACACCCTGGATGAGGCATGTAAGCAGCACGACATCGTCTATTCCCAGCACAGGGATCTGCAAGCCATACACTGAGCAGACAAAATACTTGCACAGAAGGCGGACAAAATAAGAAAATCATCAGACACCAGGTTCAGAGAAAAAACAGCAGCATGGGATGTTTCCAACTTGATGAACGTCAAAGAGAAAATGGGCATGGGTGATAAGAGCAAAATAAAGGCACAAGTGAAAAGAAAAGCAGTTGCAAAAAAATAAAAGCCAGCAAAGCTAACAAAATATCTATGGCGGATTTTTCCATTGCTTTTGCCTGCACTTGGGGCCCTCGGACGCCTAATCGGAGCCACAAGTGGTATCGTCCAAGCCGTCAACACAGCATCAAACGAACGGAAGCGGTTGTCCGAGGTACAGACACAATGCAAATTTTTAAAGCTGTCGCTATGGATTTAAAGAACGGCCAAGGCATCTAGCTAAGACCATACCATGTAAGAGGTGTAAGTGTGCTAAAACATCGCAGCAGGAAGAGGCAATAATGATATATCTACCGAAACAAGTGCTCACGAAGGTGGATTTGGAACTAATTGCACGCAAATTGAATATATCTAATTTTAGAGGGATATTTATGAGAGATGGTTTGCCCGTTAAACCCGAGTGAGAAGAATGTGCCGTGATTAATCTGGACACGACAGCCGGGCCAGGCACGCTCTGTTTAGCGTATGTAAAAAAAGGTGAAACAGGCATAATATTATGATAGTTTTGGGAATTTGCGTCCTCCGCCTGAACTGCGCGAGTATCTGAAAAATTGTAAACTAATGTACAACTACAAAACGGTGCAGCTGCCTAACACGTGGAACTGTGGATATTTGTGTATTTGCTTCTTGGTTCGCTCATACAAATAATTGTATAAAAAGGCTATACGCCGTGAGAAACCATCAGTCATGTCGATTACGCTTACCTTGATGGGCCGTAGTTCCGAGCTGTGTGCAGTACATTTACTACCACTCGACATGGAGGGGGAATGGATCATAGGCCTTGTTGATTTTCAAACCTACAATGCGATACCAAACATTGATGAAAAAACTGCAAGCTGTACTTCGTAAAAAGTGGTAATGTTTCCCGTGTAGTATCCCTGCCCGTTGGCTCTTATGAAATAGACGACACGCAAGGTACATTGAAAATTCGCTGTCCCCGACACAGAATTCGAGCTATGTGGGTATTTCACTACCCTGAATAGTGTTATCAGATACAGCGAAGATATCGTAGACTTTACGAAACTAGATACTATCGGACCGACGCTGGGGTTCGAGCCACGCATCTATGAAGCTGGTAAAAGACACGTGTGGTCGCAGCATGTAAACATTTTTTCAGTCAATGTGATAAGAGTAACCTGCAATTTGGCGAGCGGCACGCACCTCAACTGCAGGCCGAGCAATAAGTTCCACGAATTTTCGTCTATGGTCCCTCTAGGTTATGAACTGAACGTTCTGGTTGTCGCGAACATAGCACACGAGGTGGTAGTGACAGTCGTCGACCCGTGCGGAGAGTTGGTGAATTTCCGAAACTAAGTAATCACCCTATGCCTTCATTTGAGAAGATGGGAATAAGTTTTACACCGACCAGAAGTTATAAAAGAACATGTCGTGCAAAAACTACAATCAGTACATCACAGTTCTCCAAGAAATCAACACGTGCTAGCGAGATTATCCTCTGCAGTCTCGGCTACGAGGTAGATCGCCATTGAAAATTTCCTAACCTACGAATAGCAAGCCGTTTTCAAAGACAGGATAACGAAGGTGGAACTTCATGCGTAACAGTCTTTCTGATTGGGTCGTACACATTTTGGTTTTGGACCACTGCCCGTATAGTGGTCCAAAACCAAAATGTCTGCACTCTTCCTTGCCAGTCTTTACTGCGGATCAGAGGGACTCTGACGAAAGAAGATCGGCCCAACAAAGCATCGACGAAAACAATGAGCAATGGAATTCTTCACGTGATCGATCGTATCGCCAACATTCTCAACAGTACCGAGGTGGACCAGTCGCAAGTTGCAGGCATAACCTCAACAATCAAAAATTACTTTTCGCTCCCGCCGAATGAGATGTCTGCAGCCAAGATGACAGGTTGGGGAATCGAAGATGGTTACAGTGTTTTAATTTATGCCGAAGAAATGTTTGAAGTATGTATTCCGCTCTCCATGCTACTGGGATTCGCCAAAGACTACAAACGAATTATTTTCAATTCGAAGCAGGAGCTGGTGATAATGCTAACCAATACGCTTGTGGACACAAAAATGTGTACGGAAGAAAACCTGGAGGAAGTGAAACTGGAACTACAGTCTATCGAATGGATGTTTCCTCGCGTGCAGTTTAGCACTGCAGAATTCATACATATGTTGCAGAATGTGGAAGATGCTAAAAACATCAATGGAATTTTCAGGTCGTGGAGATTGGAGACATACCCTTCATTGCCAGCAATCAAGCACATAAACTGGATGGTGGATTCCGACTTTGCTTCTAAGAAACCAAGGTACATCATTGTTAAGCTACAGACTGGAAGACAGCACAATATAAGAGTGCGCTGTTCGCAGTTCGACACATGTCAAATAGAAAATGTGAAAATATTTTGAATAGCGAAAACTACTCGCACATTAACATGAGCACAAACTTTGTAAATGGACTGTGCCTGCTTGCATATCAGATGAGCACTAAATCCCAAACTAGATATTATGGGCGCACCCAATCCCCGAAACTGAATCCTGATACGTTCAAAATTTTGGCCCCGCTTATGGTATTCGATGTGAGTAAGTGGGACGAGACCTTCAAAATACTGTCTTGAGCAGAGCTGGCTGTTCACATGCTATAACTGTTCTGTCGTCTTCTAGAACCGCCAGCTTTAAGGTTCACGAAGGTTCTGAAACGACGTAATGGAAGGGCATACTTCAAGTGGTGGTGTTTCCCTACCCGCTTCAATTCCTGGGTCGCAGCGGCGAACATCGACCGGTGAACGTCCAAGAAGATTATTAATATTAAACCTTTGTATTTTATTATTTGTACAGTAGATTTTATGTAAAATGTTGGGCTGTGTTTTATTTCAGAAAAATTCCCCACTTTATATATAAAAATAAAAAATCAATATGACAGTTTCAGTATTTGGCCGGAATGGTCAATGTCACCATTTGGTACAGGCCAATAGCAGGCAGTATAATCGATACTACCTATGCATTGAAAAATTTAATCAACATGGAGGACGTCGAACTAAGGTGAGTAATTGATGGAACGAAGCTGGTGGAGAGGCTTGTCGAATAAAAACTAATTAGACAATGAAAAACATTGGTGGGTAATTAGTGCAACCTATACTTTAAACACGTAAACAAATTTGGCTGCCTCCTGGTGGTATACAGGTGATGAACACATGAAATCTATTATGGTAGTCGCACAAAGGTGAGACACAAACGCTAAAACAAGTGACAATAAAAAAAACATGGAAGACAGCGCCCAGCAAGATGGCTGCTTTTAAACATGGCAGCCTCCAGTAACATATATAAACACATGACGAAAGAAAAAACAAATATGGGAATCGACCAAAGTGAGCGAGACAAATTATGTACGAAAAAAACACATATGGCGGCATACAATATAATGAGTACAAATGAGGGGGTGAAGGCCCACCGACTAATTGGTGAGGGAGATGTTGTCAGTCATCTACAGGACATTGTGCAGGGATGACATCCATAAATATAAGTTTTTTAAAATGAATTGTTACATATGAATGTATAAATTTTTTAGAATTTTTTTTTAATTTTTCGGATGAAAAGGCAATTTTAACAGAGAAAAGGGAAATTTTAAAGGGAAAAGGGAAATATTTAAGGAAAATGGCTGCCGAGGGAGTTAAAGTTTAAATTTTATTGTTAATGATTTTTTTATCATTTTAAATATTTTAAAAATTATGTTTAATAGCTATTTTATACATTTGTATAATTTTTAAATAAAATGTTCCCAATACATTTTTTTAGAATTTTCCCAGCAAGCACAACCTGTCAGCAAAGTGTCGCAATTTGTCAGACCCAAAACCTGTACTGTCGGCAACTGACATTTAAATGCCAGATGATAGCCATCTGACAATGGCGTGATGTCATTTTTGAGACAGATTGCTAGCCGTTACGATAAAGATAAAAGCCCTACGTATTATTTAGGATAACAGATGGATATAACCTAAAATATGTCGCCATAAAATCGCAGAGAAAACACATTGCAAGCACCTAAAAAACGTTTCTGGGCCGATTCCACATACAGCATCTTTGTATTTTCGGTAAGCTGGCCATCGTATTATTTATTGCGGCCCAGTAACGTTTTCGAGACAAGGCTTTTTAATAACAATATAGATATAAAGACTATGTATTTTTGCCGATAAACCTTTGGAAAATTATTGAATAGACAAGATGTTAGCTAGCTTTTAATGGCATGATGTCTTCTTTGAGACAGGATGTTTGCAGGTAGAAAAAATACACTGACCCACTGTATATTTTAGAATTACAGATGTATATCACCTTAATTATGTCGGCATGATTTCTCACAGCCAACCTGTCGCCAATAGCTCAAATAATATTCTGGGCAGATTCCGATAGAGCATCTCTGTTTTTTCGGTTAGCTGGCCATCGTCTTATTAATTTCGGCCCTGTAACGTTTTCGAGACAAGGCTCTTTATCGCAATAAAGAAATTTATCTGATGTATTTTTGCCAATAAACTGTTGAAAAGAGTTTTCAATAGGTAAGATGTTAGCTAGTTGTTAATGTCATGAAGTGTTTTGAGAACGTGTATTAACCATTAGTATGTTTTTTTCGTGATTATGTGTGTGTCATGTGGTAGCCCATGGTATTAGTTACTTTGAATTTGTTTTCATTTGTACAACCATCCGACAGATAAATTAAAAACTAACAAAAACTCTTTAATTTTCAAGCCTCAGATAATAATCTGTGTTTTAAAACTATTTGCAATATTGTCATGCAATTTATTCATTCCTTTATAATAATTTGTGCAATGATATATTTGAAATTACCGGAAAGTATCAGCTACTTACCCCATTGAGTATAGGTTAGCATGATGGCCTATCATCTCAAGGGTCTTAGGTTCAAATCCGACACCCATCAAGCAAAATAATGTTATATAATGTATTGAGAAGTAAATGAAATGAACATGTGTTAAGAGGAAATAACAATTACTAAAATTTTAAATTGAAAAGTTAATGTTTTTTTATGGTTATATTGCATATTTCTGAACATCATGCCGCTGCAGGCCCAGCATCTTAATGGCATCCAGCCATGCAGGCCCCGCATTGAAACTACATCCAGCCATCACAGGTCCGGCATCGTGGCAACCTCCAGCCGTCGCAGGCCCGGCATTGTCGGTTAGCCACCTGTCCATATTTGCTTCGGGCCGATTCCGGAATATGGCATCAGCCCAGTATTGACTGGCCGGAGTTTGTCGGCTAGCTTTTACCGGCGCAATTCTGGTCCGTATTTTCCGTGTTTTTTGCTGGATTTGGGCTTTTTTTGGGTTTTTGGGGTTAGAGGTCACTGGGCTTAAGGTTATGGTCAAAGGTAATATATCCTGCTCTCCTGACCCCTGGGTCACTGATCGCTCTCGCCTGCTTCGGTAAATATTGGAATTTTTTGGAGATCCTCTTTTGATATTTTTTATAAATTTTTAATAATATTTTAGTAATCCATATTTCGGATTTTTTTAGAATATTTTAGAATTTTAGGAATTGCTTTTGGACTTTTTGTTTTTTAGGTGTTTTTATTAATTTTTTTACATGTTTTTTGGGTCAAAGATTAAGGTCAAATGTCAATGTCAATGGTCATGGGTAAGTGGTAAAAGGTCAATGACATCTAAGATCGAGGTCGGTGGCATAACAACATGGCGGCTCCCTGCCTCCTGCGCTCGTACGCAAGACTCTGTTCTCCAAGACTCCCCCAAATCGTACTACTCATATTGTTATGTAAGTACCTGAGTGTTGGTGTTTTCGTCATGGGTGAATGAATATGTAGGTTTTCTCAGAGTTCTTGAATACCGTGAAGATGAATTGTGAATTCAGAGGGCTGCCTTTGACCTCGACAATCATATAACCGCGACCTGCATCATCGCTAACAGGTTCCTGCCTGTGACGATTCTGCGATCGAGTGTTCACTTATGTTAAAAATGCATGTTTGTACGAGATGGGCGTCTGTACGAAGAATCCTTTTCGTGCGACGGCCAATTGGGAAGCATGGTGGTGACCGGTCATTGTGCTGCATTGTTCAGTACAAAGTCCAAGTTGCGCAGCGACCAATGGTGAGGAGTAGTGGGAGCCTGCTCTTATTGCAAATTATGAATACAGTTTACCCAGGAAGTGATTAAATATACAGAGCAACCTGGATATATGCTTTTTTAAAAGTAATAATATGCTCCTTTTATACATTTTTGTTTCAGTATCATTCTAGACTGGGAGCAGTACGGGCGTGAAATGTCAATGATGCATCTACTGTGCTGCTTCTGCGGTAAAGCATTTACAGCTTTTCGGAATTTACGACATGGAAATGACCAGTGGAATGAAAACATAGAATGTCGTTTATGTGTGATTTCTGCCAGAGGCAGTTTTCTCTGAGCGATGTGTTGAAGACACATCTAAAACATGTAACTCTGGTTCTCTGTCACTGAAATCGGCTCCACCTGCTCCATTTGCTCAATTTGTTCCACCTGCTCCATTTGCTCCATTTGCTCCATTGCTCCATTTGCTCCACAAGATTATAGTCGTAACAGATGTATTATCAAGCAAGATGTTAATCTACCCATACGCATTCATGTTGAATATTAAGATATGTACGACTCGAGAAATGGAATCCTATTTCCGAATACAGTGAGGTGCATGATCGTGGGACCATCGTATAGCGGGAAAACATGTGTACTACTGAGCCTGCTGGAAGAACCGAATGGTCTTCGATCCGAGAACGTGTACCTGTATTCAAAATCGCTCCAGCAACCGAAATGCCAGCGATTGGCACGAGTACTGCAAGCTGTGGAAGGTATGGGTTATTTCCCATGCAGCGATAACGAAGCCGTCATCTCTCCAAGCAAAGCACTGACAAAACGCAATATTTGCATTTGGTGGCATTGCCTGGGAGAGAAAACTTGCATTCAAGAATACTTTATCATGGGAAGGCACGTGCACGTAAAACTGTATGTACCTCGACCGGATTTATTCGCGCATACCCGAACAGATGTTTCGCGACAACTCAGACATGTTGTTACTGTTTCGTATGGACTATATAAATTTACGCCACGTTTACGACGATCATTTTGAGACCTAATCGTATCTCATGTTTGCTATTTGGCATCGGGAAGTTACAAACTGACAGGCTGACTTTGACCGCCCCGCTAAGCGGTATTAAACAGAGTGGTGGAATGTGTTTCTTGAAATAATAGACGTATGCAGTGATGAACGATTTTCGAATACGTGTTTGCAAATTGTCAAGCTCCGACGCACGGCGCGGGTGACACGTATGAAGCGTCTCAGCATACTGGCGGTGCCAGTGTCTGAGGTTCATGGCGTCACCGTTTCGAAGCGCTCCAGTCGCTGGAGCGGCTGATCGCACCTTGTTGTTCGAAGACGTAAAGAGTGCGCTGTACGCACCGGATATCCGCAAATGTTGGCATGTGTCTCTCGAATGATCTGTACTAATAAAGGATATGGTACGGTGTTTTCCCCTCCAATAAATTTTCATATAAATACTATCCGATAGCCGACCAGTCATCAAAGACGCTCGGCTGATGAGGACATGCAAGACTATGGAAATAAGTTAAATAACTGAGATTAAGGCCTCCTGGCCAAAAATATGTAGGCATGGGTTTGTAGCCCTAGAAATGGGTTTCCAAAGTATTGTAGCTGACTGGATTTCTTGGTAGTCTTAGACTTAGACAAGTCAGTTTTGAAACAAAATGTTTGAAAATATAAAACACTGTGTTTGGTTTTCTGTAAAGTTAATGGCTTGTAGATTCCTAACATAAATTGTGAAATCAATTAAAAATGTTACTATTCCAGCCAAAACAGCTGTTAGTCAGTTTGACAGTCAGTATTGTAGAATATAATAATATTTTACCAAAACATTGTAATACCTTGTGGTTCGTTCAGAATGAATCATTTTATAGAAAAATATGTAATTTTAAAATGCAAATCTATATCAAAAGAGAGATTTTAAAGGTTGTAATGTTACCAGCCAGTAAGAAATTATGGATCTTAAACTAGGTAGTAAATATTTTATATCAATCTCGTTAGTATTTCGAATTAATGCCTCAGTATTTTTATGTTTTAAAGGCAAGTTAATTTCTAAAAATACTCACCAATCTAACTATATATCCAGTCATTTTCTGGTATTGGAGTTTTGTATGTATAGTAGAACATTGCATTATAAATTGCCTTATTGTACGGTACTTTTTAGTATACGTAAATGTGTGATTTGGATACAACATTCGGAACAAAATACAAGGTTATTCTTCAGAAAACTCATGTGTTGGTGTTGATGATTTTACTATTTTACAATATCACTGCTATTTTTCCATTAAGTGTATTCTGCTGTTTGGTGCGATCTTGGGGTCATGGTTTCTTGTAGCTGAGCGTTTTCGTCCCGCCATAAGTGAAGGGCTGAACGAAGAGCGTCATTGTCAATACGGACATGACGCGATCAGATTTCAAAGATATGTGTGTTTTGTGCTGGAAAAATAAATATGGATTTTTTACAACCGTATAGAACTGGTGCCTCTTTAATGGGAGTTACATGAGTGGGTTCTATCATTGCACACACACACACACATATATATATATATATATATATATATATATATTATATATATATATATATATATATATATATATATATATATATATTATATATATATATATATATATATATATATATATATATATATATATATATATATATATATATATACATATATATATATATATATGAGTTACAGAATATCAAAATTCCGGCAACGTAGTCTCAAGCTGCTTCTTCACAAAGATGATAATGGAGATTGTCTCGTACCCTGGAACGATGGAACTTGTTATGCTGGTAGCCAATACGACAGTGGACACCATCCGGGGTCGCCAGCAAGCCAGAGCATCCACTGAATACTCCATGGACAGCCTTCTAGTAGCAGCCGTACCGCTGGTAGAGCCATCTGGTTCTTTAGCTGTTCGAACTGGATACTCGATTCTGTAAATCATCTAGAACTGAGAACTATTGGGTTCAACCACTTACGAAATAATATGATGTTCTCTTCTTGTCTTCGAAGAAATATTCGCAATGAAATTTTGGTATGTATGAACAATTATGTAAATAAAAATATATTTATTATGTCGTGTCTTATTTATTTCATCAATCCCCTCTGCTATATATGTAAATAATTTAAAATAAAAATATTCGGATTTAAGAATAAAACACGAAATAAATATGACAGTTTACATACTTTGCAGGAATGGTCAATGTCGCCATTCGGTACAGGCCGATAGCAGGAGGTAAAATCGAGACTACCTATGTGTTGAAAATAGAATCTAACAGGGAGAGTGCCGACAACTGAAGCTATACTTGAAAACATATATATGGCTGCTGCCTGGTGGATGAACTAATACACTAATGCCACCTAGGTGATGAAAAAATATGAAATCCAATATGGAAGTCGAACGAAGGGAAGAGGCAAATTCCAGTAATCTACAGACAAATTATGGATTAAAAAACGAAGATGGAAGCATGCAGTAAAATTATTATAGTAAAGGGGAGTGTGGGTCAGGGAATGGAGGCCTGCCGACTAAACAGGCAATAGCAATTGGCGGCAGTCGTCTGTTGGGAGTCGAACAAAGGTGAGTAATTAGTGGTTCTGGAGGGAATTCTTTTAATAATAAGTGATACAACAACTTTTAATAATAAATTTTTAATAACTTTAAATAATTTTTTATAAAATTTTATCAATTTTTGGGATTTTTAGACTATTTTTGGGGGGCCAATTTTTTGGGTTCATGGTCATTCAAGGTCACGGAGTCAAGGTCAAGGTTACCTGTATCCAATATGGCGGTGTTTGTCAGTAATGTAATATGTTTACTCACTGGGTATGGACGAGGTTGGTGGAGGAATGCCAGCTAATAGGTTGTTTGAAGGGTCAAGGGGTAAAACTCAGGAAATTTATTTATTTTTAATAAATTATTCAATAATTTAAAAAATAAATCTCTTTCATAATTTTTGTGAATTTTTTGGAACTTTTTTAACTTTTTTGAATTATGTTTTTAGTCAGAGGTCAAAGGTTACTGGTCAAAAGTCATAAGTCTTGCTCTCCTGACCCCAGGGTCGCTGATCCCGTTTACCTGGGTTCTTGATCTGCATCGCTCCTCTGGCTCGGAGTCACTGATCCCCGTCTCTAATTCTGTGGGAGAAACGGATATTTTTAAGAGATTTTTTTTTAGGAAAAAAAGGGAAAAAATTTTGGGATAAAGGGAAATTTTAGTGAAATTTAGTTCATTTAGGGGGAAAAGGGAAAAAATGGAGTTAAAAAGGTGACAAAGGGAAATTCCAACGTGTTGGTCAATCGTCTCCGGCGCTCACTCTACCCACGCCCTTGTCCCCCCATTTCCTACAACTGACATGAAATTATATCTATACTAATATTATAAAGAGGTAGTGTTTGTAACTTTGTGTGTTTGTGCGTTTGGATGTAGGAGGTAATCTTCGAAACTACTCATCCGATTTTAAAAATCCTTTCACCAGTAGAATGCTACGTTATCACTGAGTGTCAAAGGCTATATTTTATTTTAAAAATCAATAGGGATCCCTACTAAAACTACAATAATGTAACCCAAAGTGTAAATAAATGACCTATAAAATTCCTTACATTGCGTGCGCTGGGAAAACTATTGATGATAGAACAAAATAATGTACTACGGCTTTGCAGGACGGACAAATTCGGAAAATAAAACGTGCTGTGTGCTGCGTACGGCGCCGACCTTAGAAGCTGTACTGCCATTATGGGGGGAGTTACTTTTGTGTTTGCTGGGGATTTTCGGCAGACACTCCCTGTAGTTACAAAAGGGACGCGTGCAGATATCATCAAAGCATGTCTTAAATCATCTCCCTTATGGAGTTCTATTCAACACCTAAATTTGCGAACGAATATGAGAGCCTATCTTGGTGGAGACACGCATAAAGATTTCCCACAACAATTGCTCAGACTTGAAGAAGGAGATTTTCCTTCTCTAAATTTGGGCACTAATTCTGCTGAAATCACTTTAAATGAGACATTAGGTCAGATAGTCCACATTCTGCAGCATCTTATAGAAGCAGTGTATCCGGGCCTCGAAAATTTACTAGAAAGAGACTTTCACTGGTTGTGTTCCAGGGCAATAGTATCGCCTAGGAACGACACTGCCAATGAAATCAACAATCTCATTATACAAAGAGTTCCCGGCCAAGTCCAAACCTATAAGTCGATTGACACAGTCACCAATGTTGACGATGTCGTCCACTTTCCTCAAGATTTTCTAAATTCGCTTAATCCTTCTGGCTTGCCACCTCACGAACTATCATTAAAAGTCGGTACTCCTATCATGCTTTTAAGGAATATAAGCCCTCCTAACATGTGTAATGGCACAAGATTGCTCATTAAAGACTTGAAAGAAAATTTTATTGTCGCGACCATCCTCACCGGTCCAGCAGCCGGCCAGCTGGCAAACATCCCGAGGATTCCCATGGTTCCCACGGATTTGCCAATATATTTCAAACGGTTGCAATTTCCCGTAAAAACATTGTTCGCGATTACTATTAATTAGTCCCAGGGTCAAACTTTCTCTTTGGTTGGAATCGACCTACGAAAAGAGTGTTTTTCCCATGGCCAACTATATGTTGGTTTATCACGAGTTGGAAGTCCCGAGAAACAGTATATTTTACTAAAAAAACAATAACAGGATGTCAAACATTGTCTACAGAGAATGTCTTAGCCAATAACATATTAAATACTTCTATCTCAGATAAATTGCATTGCAATATAATGTATATTAATATGTAAAATTATAAAAAAGTAAAAAAATATCAAATAAAAATAGCAAAAAAAAATTAAATTATAAATTATTAAATTATAATGTGCTTTTTTTAATGCTTTAGGAGAGTTTACCCAACCTAATTAACGCCGGGTTAAGCAGTTTTTTTATCTTAATTGCACCCGTGCGAAGCCGGGGCGGGTCGATAGTAATCTCATAAAAATGTGTCTTCTTCACCTACACAACAGGATTTTTTCAAATGTGACATGAACTCAAGTTTCTCCTTTTGCAGAGTAAGAAACAAAAAATGTACACCGAAAGAACATCACGTGATTTTATTCGCAATTTCTGAATTGTGTGTACACCAAACAATATTACGGACTAGGACAAGGGCTGCAAGTCATTCAGTACCTGAAGTGTTCATAATCATTATGAAATGCCAAAATCATTTTAAGCCATTTGTATGAATTAAATTTGTTTAGAACAAACTCAGTGTTCGTGATTGGAAAAACAGGACCCAGTATTAGGAAACCTTAAATAAATAATACACCTTTATAAGCCTAATTAATAATGTAACAATTTAAAACTTGATTTAAACATATTACAGTTTTCTCCAGTAGGCCTATATAAAATGGATTTTCCTGCAGAAATCTATAACCATAAATACATGCCGTGATTTAAACCTGGGATTGCATAGTGTGGTATATACTTATATCTTAGGCCTAGATCATAACATATGTTTCGCAAAGGTGAATATCTACTGTGAAACCAATCCGAATCTAAAGCTGACAGTAAAAAACACTTATGTAATATTGTACTGGAAGTCTGTGCAAATGATACATTTGTTGTAAATGACTGCTCAGGTACTTTGTGCCATCCAAATTGTTCATCTATTTTACAACACACGTTTGCGAATGTTTCACATTTCACTACTTTAATATACTGCATTGTTTACAAATAAACCAGTGTGTATCGATTTAAGAAACAATGACACTAGAAGACAAACAGAAGAGGTAGCAAACTTGCACCTCACATTTCGTTGTGCAACGAAATATTTTGAAACAAAAGGACAGCCAATATATGCCTACCGTCGAAGCAAAAGTGCTGAAGTTATCTTCTCCAGTAAATATGTTGCAACGAAGCTAACTTGGGCATCAGGAGCAAATCGCAATGTACACGTTCGTACGCGTGAGACTAAAACGCTATCTCTGGTGCAGATGCAAATTGTTTCATGAGGCAACGTAGCTTGGCGGTACAGAATAAACCCGCAGACCAATTATAAATTAGTTAACTTGATCGTGGATGGACCGGAATCCATGGCTAGGCAGATTCATAATGTAAGTACCGCCTATAACCAGAGTTATTGTCATTCCACACACCTCGTCTGACCTTTTGGGCCTTACAAATAAGCACGCAATAAATAATTTCAACGAATATATAACAACTTGGGGAAAATAAGCAGGTCAGCTACGAAATATGGCTGTAAATATGAAATATTTTGCTTGCTTAACTAACAGAAAATAATATCGAAATTAATTTCGTTAGATATTAGAATTTATAACATTTGAGCGTTATTTCCCTAAGTCTTATAGTTAGCTACATAAAACATGCTTTGTTGCACAATAAGCTTCAAGCATCATCGTTAACGTTAGACGTAACATATGTGAGAAGGAAATACAAGGCGCAGCCTGAGACACAGAACACTTCGTGTATGAAATGGACAGGTGTTGACGTCACTGCTAGCACAGCCTCTAGAGGATGTGAAAGGCAGTACAGTCTGTTCACGACGAAGTGAGCACTTTCTAAGTCCGTACTTAGAAATTACTTTCACCTTCTTTGTATCCTTTCGCCAATTGTTGACATAAAAAAATTGCCATCTGACTAATAACCACAGCGTATATATTTTATAGCTCACAAAAGATAGATGCTGAGGTTACAGTAAAATATAATTTTGTGTTTAATACGCCTGCTGAGAAGACAAAGTGCTCACTTCACCGTGAACAGCCTATGGTATAACGCTACGTGCGGTCTGTATGCCCGCAAGCCACCAAGGCCTAGATATAACGGCTAACTGCGAATACGCACCACTGTGTGGTGCGAAACTTGACAACATTCCTACTACAGCAGATGTGTTGCTCGTCAGCTGCTGTCAGTCACAGTTTAATCTCCTGTTCGGCTCGTACACACGGAATTACGCCACCCGAGGGATTAACGTATGTTATTCTTTGTTTAGGACTTACCTAGGTTGTATCTGGTACCAAATGGCATAAGTGAAACTAACAAATATGTGCTTGAACGACACCAAGCATGTTACCAAATTATACCACGAAATGTTAGGATCTCTACATATGGTATATACATTTTACTCCCCATTGTGTATCCCTAATCCGATTCTGTTTGAGAAGCCGTATTATACGAACATTATAGAAAATATAATAAATTTAGGTATATTATATAGGCTATATAATTAAGTAAACCGTTAATAATAAATAAACTACTTTTTACACGTTCATTGAAAATATTAACGAAACAAAATAAACCAGGCGAACATAAGCCGAGAGCAATTAACGAATTTATAAACCAAATAAACTTCGAGAAGGAAATGTTTGAGACGACCTTGGACCCGCGGTTTGCGGGGAGGTTACACCGCTCGCCTCCCACCAAGGCGACAAGTGCTCGACTCTCGGTGGAGTTTCTCCCGGATGTTCGCATGCAGCATCGCGCCGGATGATGGCACTGTTAGGAGGGTTTTATCGGGGATCTCCCGTCTTCCCGTGCTGTTTAGCATCCACCTCGTTTCGCCCTCATCGGCTGGCTCTCGAAACCTCGTTAAGGGCTCCGCCTGCCTTCAGCTATTTTTCTAGTTCGGGGCATCAGAATACGTTAGTTTTAAGGCCGGCTCTTTCTCGCACACTACATGTCTCATCGCCTTTACGATCAAGGCGCTCGACTGCCGCGTAGTGTTGCAGGCAGTCACTCACTTTAACGTGACTTTAAGTAGTGAAATTATATTTTCATGGAATACTAATAAAGATAAAAAATAATACGCGTGTCTACAGACCAATATGAGGAATCTTTTTATCTTATTTAGAAGCCTACGCTGATTTTTAGTATACACTTTTTAAACATTTTACGACTAAAATTTATCGTTGGAGATAAAATGAAAACATGAAACGTTTCTTAGGACACGAGACGTTTCTTAACAGTTTTTCTTGTGTAGGCGCCACTGCAATCTATCCAAACAACATTGAAATATATCCAAACAACATTGAATTACGTGCTTTACCAACCAAACCTATTCCAGGATCCAGTCATGCGAAGCCCTAAGATACCTCCCTAGTTGTCATCAATATCACTGTTGATAAGTTGTTTCTATTACGATAAAAAAAGTATCGTATTTTTTAATGTTAATTTTTTTTTCAGGAGAGAAATAAAACTCGGTATGTTGTGGTCCATCATTAATTTTTGTTATTGAAATATAAACGTGTTTGTTGGAAAGTGCCAAAGTAAGCGAAAATCGCTGCAAGGAGCACTCCCTCTGTTTGCAATATTAGTAGCCTAGTTATTCTTATGTAAAGCAGCGTTTCAAACTACAGCAGGAATGCGATAACTTTTCTATAGGATATTCACGGTAAAATGAGCACTTTTGAAAGCCCTGCTTAAGATCTACTTGTCTGCACGTTGTGTATTGTTCCGCCTTATGTAAAATAAACATTGTCTTGGTACTCATCACTTTATTCATGCATCGGTCAATGGAAACTATGAAATGATTAGAAAAATAAATATTTTACAAATCTGCTCATTTTTTCACTTCGATGTAGTAACTCAAAAATGTTTTTAAATAAATATTTTAAGTTATCACAAATCTTTACCTAGCACTTTTTATTCTACGTTAATATTTGAAACTACTTTCCAGCGATAGTTACCTAGTTTACTGGACGGATGTGACTCAGTGAGTCAATAAAAATATATGCAGGTAGGGCAGTGACTTTTTTCTAAGGTTTATTTCAAAAGTGCTCACTTTACCGTGAGCAGCCTTTAAAGAGAACACACCCGTAGCTTGTTTATACTATTTTCCATCAGCGCCGGCGATTGGGTTCCTCAAGGCCGGATGTGACGCTCCAGCGTTTAATATTACTCAGAGTCAATTGCTGCTAACTTTACTGAAGCTCCGCTAAAGTTCAACTTCCAGGATATTACTCCGCCTCGTGCAAACAAAGCTCCATCAAGTCTAACAAATTACACCAAAGTGACAACAACCTGAATTCGTACGCACCCTATTTGATATTTTGTTTGAGGACTACTGGGCATTACCAACAAACCCAATTTCTCTCCGTTTTATTCTTATTAACTATAAATTATATATAATTTATTGATAAATATTAGTGAAAGTACATTCTCACCAAAATAATATAATTTTATGTTAACAGAACTATAAAATGTTTCTGATAAATGATGTGTTGAATAAACAACCAAACGCGTCACAGATATTTCAAAGGTGTAATTCAAAAAGTGTGAAGTAACCGTAAATGATCTATACTAGGTATCCCCTTCAAAAGCCACCCAAACAAACTCGACCTACTCCCAAATGAAGCTCTTCCCATCAGCTCCTTTCCCTACTCGGACCGGCCCGTCGACTGAAAAATGACACCGCACTCACTTTCTACTTTACAAAAATCTCCCCTCCCCCTTTCAACGGGATTGGGTCTCGGTGCGAAATTCCACCCGGCCCACGCCAGCAGGTAGAAAGTAATCAGCGACGCACCCGCGTACCAATGTCAAGGAGCTGTTATTACGTGAGAATCGCTAGGAAGCGAGTAGCAGCGACTGGGCGACACGCCCGTATTCCGTGACAATGAAAGTCTGAACTTGGCACTGAGTAACCTGTTTTCATATGGAGCGCTGGCCTCCGTGTTTTTATATATCTACAAGTGAAAACAACTTGAACAGTCTGAGGCGTGATTTCCCCCGCCGTTGTTAAAATGGCGCCAACAGTAGGTTGGCTAAAACGATGTTCTACCGTAACATGACGTTAAGACACAGCCTTGGTTAGCTCATTCTAGATACTTATTACTCCACGCAGCTAAGTGAGCATCCGGAAAATATGTGACCTACACAAGGTCACACTGTTATATCCCTTCCCTCTTCTCCCTTTCCCTTTTCTCATCCTGGATAAGATAACAAGCTAGGCTGTGAGTGTCACGTGTTGTAATAAACATAAGTTGTGGCACACTGATTACTATAGACAATTCAAGGTTACTTCCAACTTTTTCTGAATCCCTGCTAAAGTTCTACTTTCAGGATATTACTCCGCCTTATGCAAAGAAAGATTAACTAAGTCTAAAATGGGATTATGCACCGATTTCGCGCGCATGCAGTGACATAGTATCTTGTATAAGAACTATATCTTATTACGTATTACCAACTTACCTATTTTCTGTCTGTTTTATTCCTATTTATTATAAATGAAATACTGCAATTTATATATTACATATAAATAAAAGCATGCCCACTTTAACCAAAAATAGGGTATTTTATACGTATTAACACAAATATAAAATTCTTGTTATATATGAGATACTTAGACGACCAAGCGTGTCACACATGGACTGATTTTTCAAAGGCTTGATTTAAAAAATATGAAGAAACCGCAAATAGGCTATAATTCGCGTTGCCGAGTTGATTCTTTCGTGTGGGCTGGTGCCAGTGCAAGTTACTTCAAGTCATGTCAATAAATATGCACGCGCTCGGGCAGACAGCTGATCGTATTGAATTGTTAATACTCGCTGCTCTCTTCTCAACAGCGACACTAGCGCTGCTTGGTCGTACAGTATTTAACTAATCTAACGTTAAGCACGGTAAATATCATATCTTTGCTGAAACACATGACTTTTTCAGCAAAGAAAAATTTGTTGAAAAGTGGACCACTGCAAAGCACACTTGCCTAAATGTAAATATTTGTTTGATCTGTACAGTATAGACAATGATCTGTATAGTATAGACTATGAGCACCTTGCACTGTCGTTACAATAGTCCAGCAGATATCTTTGTGGTGATATCAGTTACACTGTAAAGGAAATTTGTGCTCTGAAAAACTACCGTGATTAGTGAATAATAAGTAAGTAATAAATATTATAAATTATATTCACAAATTATATATATACATGTATATATATATGCACACACACGACGGTTCTGAGACTCGAACCCACGCCCCCTTTCAGTTTTATTAGTGTAAAGCCTTTCACCAAACGACAATTTTGCCTTACTATGTTCCAAATACTTTTGATACGTATGTTATGTGAGGTAGTAAAATGAGCCATAATATAACGTCACTAATTCGAAGGTATTGAAGTAAGTGACTTGGAGAATCCCCGAGTGGAAGCAGCGAGGCCGTTTCGCGGCACAAAATGCAAGAGTGGCACAAGTGCCATGTAATAAAAGCTAGTTTATGTTCGGTCGTTTGAAGGTTATGTACTTAGATTTAAGGATATGTTGTGTTCCCCCAAACTTACTCCATGTGCTGTGATTGGTTACCCAATACCCCTACCCCTAAACACTTTGCTGTGATAGCATGTTGGTTTAATATTGTCACAAGGGACATTTGTCTCAAATAGGATAGGTATACATCGCAATACTTGTGGTAGGGGAAAGGCATTCTTACGCAATCACTAATGGGTTGCAAGAGATAGGTGTTGCGCAATCACAAATGTTGGTCCATCGGGTGTTTGAACACAAGCGAGTGATTGGGGGGGGGGATAAATGCATTATTATGCAGTAATATGTTGACTGCATGAGAGAGGCGTTGCACAATCACACGTGTTCTGCCGATGTCGACTCACCGACTGCCTGGGCGAGACTAACGCATGTAACAGCTACATCGCACTACTGGTGGTGGGGAAAATGCATTTTTATGCATTCACCAATGGGCTGCATGAGAGCAAAATCACACATATTCACTCGCTTGCAGCCTGAGCGAAACTGATGTGTTGGCCCATCGGCAGCTGCATCACAACTGAGTCGGTGTGGAGGTGATAGGTAATGCACTTGCACTTGAACACACCCACACACTTTCACTTATCCACACATCCCCTGCATCCTGAGAGACTATAAATGATTTCAGTAGTTGTGTTGGTGGACATTGTGACTTAGAGATCCATCAGATTGGATAGCAATAAACTACCGGAGAGCATAATGGTACTGAGTTTGTCTCCTGATCAAGATATTTAAAATCTTTATTATTTATTTCCTAACTCCCGGACTCCGAAAACTGGTACGTAGATTGATACGGAAATCGTTTCCTGTTCTAGACATTTTTATTTTATTTAAACGCCTACAAAATGAGACTAATTACGCATCATCACCCTATAAAAACCAGATCTCTGCTAAACCTGGTGCCATCTAGCAAAGGATGTTTGTCCCTGCCAATGGGTTTCAATTGACTGTTTATTCGGTTAACCTACAACACTAACGTTCGACAATAGTCATTTGTTTCACTCATAACTCTTTTGGACCAATTACATGTATACCACCCATCCTGACCATTGATTCGCATTGGCTAATTAGTCTGTCAATGCTTCTCATTGGCTGTTTAGTAGGCACACCCACACCTGAATTTAACCAATTAGTTGTGTGTGCTTCACCACCATAAACTACTACAAATTAAAATATCACACCCGCACTTGCATAATCATGTGTAACGAAGTAGTTAATGAATATATACTAAATACACATGTAGGCACGTACGCATCTGCATCAACACAATTACCATTGCGTTTACCTACCATCATTGGTTTTAGAGTTGGTTTCTCACTTTCATTCACTACAGCATCATATTGGATATCCAAACTATAACAAATTTTTTAAAAAATATTTAACTATATTAATTAATAGCATACTTGCTCTTGTATAATCACACATCACAAGGTAGTTAATGAATATTACTAAATACTCACTTATGCATGTATGCTCTTGCATAGCCATAACCATAGTTACCATTATGCGAGTATACATGCATAACTTCCTAACTATACACTTGCATACTTATTGAGTACGCACATGAATAATGAACATGCATGCAAATGAATTATTAGCAAGTACTCATTCCACATGTATGCATTTACATACTGATATAATAATTGAAAATTCGCCAACTATGCACAGACATAATGCACCAAGTGAGTACATTATCTCACCATGACACCCACCTCGTGACTGAAACCTGAACGATAATACTAAACCATTTTTGTTTCTCACCTGTGTTGGACTACCGTCAATATATTCCCTGTGGCTGTTTAGTCGGCAAGACTCAAACCCCTGTGATCAACCAATTAGTTGTATGAGCTCCACTGTCATTGTCATCTGGGAATCACTTAATATATAAAAGGATGAGAGTTAAATTTAATATATATATATATATATATATATATATATATATATATATATATATATATATATATATATATATTCACTACAAGGCTGGAAGTCAACGACGTCACATCGCAGATGCGATCAACCGGTAACTACAGCAGTGGAGTCCTGAACTCACATACTCGGCAAGTTAGTTACATCCGTGGCACTACAGAAAGCGAGACTAAAACACAGATACTCGACACACACCCGTCAACAACAGAGTTACATCCATGGAACCGTTGTAGCAGAGAACATTTCTTTTACCAACCAGCTAACAGCAATCAACACACAAAGCCTGCCCCGAGGCTAGCCACTGAAATTGGTAATGACACTTCCTCCTGCCACTGACAGAATTCAGCCTAGCCATGGAACTTAGATACCATAGTGACGAACCATTTTCGGAAGACGGCAAGGAAGATAAAGAAGTGGCCCTGTTGCGTGATCCTACTACCAATGAGTCGACACCATGCACAATGTACAACCCCAGAACTTGCTGTGACTACGTGTATGAAGGCATACGACATGATGTACTTTGAAACATGTAGGGAGAGAACATACATTTACGTCTACAGTGGATTGCATTTTCACCATACGAAACTATCACAGGTCGTTGACCAACAAAGAACTACCTAATCCCATCAACCCTCCCTACAACACACTGTCAATCTCTCAACACGAGAACAACATACTTGCAGAAAATATGAAGGTGAGTTATTTTACTGGGAAGACTACAGAATCACAAACTGTATAATATATTTGTTTATTTAAAGTATTCCGATATAAAAATATTTTTCCCAAAATGCATACAATTCAATAATAACAAATTGTACACAAGTTTGTATGAAATCGCTACTCTAATAGTCACAAAAAAACATGTCTTATACCTCATGCCTTAAAAAACCAAAACTGACTTTACTAGCTTATGTTAAAAGAAACTAATTTTTAATGTCAATCTAAAGTCCGATATATTTATCAATCAGACAAGAATTCCAGAAGTGTCCCTTAAGGATAACTACAATTGAAAACCTTGCATCAACTCCCATCGACATTAAGTAGTATAATGGATAAGTTATTTCTTTCACAGTGTTTAAACATATATATAAATATATTCCTGTATCAACCTTAATTATGCAATTTACATTTATAGTATCACTTCCAATGCCTCAAACCCCAATGAGGGTGAATATGTGTATACCGTTTTACTAAATGCATATCAATTAAAATTTACTATCATGTAAATAACACCGACAGCATAATATAGATTAGTTTTAAAACAAAAAAGAGAGCGCGCACATCTCTAACCAATATCCCGAGAAAAATATAATTAAAACACGATGAAGAGAAGATCTTTTGAAAGGTAGATGCGAGTATGGCCGACCGACTTTCAAAGGAGAAAATTTGGCAACCTACCTGGGAAACACAATTCTGCAACGCAACCTTGCGTGTATAAAGATTTTTTTTAGGGTTGTCCTTTTTTTAAATTTAATTTGTTTTGAGACGTGTCCTTGTTTAAAAGTTGTTTTTAATTCGATTATTAATATGGCACTTAGTCTTTTCCAATTAATATTATTTTCACTAGGTCTTCAACTTGTTTTGACTTAAATTCAACCTTGAAGTTGTTTTAACATGTTTAGACTTGTGTGATGTGCCATAACCTGTTGAGAGTGTTTGTTTCGTTAACACATAGTGTTAAACACACATGCAAACAGAATGAAGTAATTATCTAAACCTGCATTGCTTGCTACCACTTCGGTTTACCTAAACACACCAACCAATTATACCTTACGTGAATGTAGTAACATACAAGGGAAGAAAATAATGTATTTAAAAACCATTCCTGGGATATTAAACAGATCATAATACTTATAATGCAATACACTTTAAAGAAAAGTATTTTTGCAAAACTCTTAAAAAAACAGTGTGTCCATATACATCTTACATACAAGATGTAAACAATGTATATACCTTAGTAGTTTATGACACGAAGGCAAATACTTTATATACATATGTTCGGAAGGATGTAGGTGAGAACATTCTGGAGGCCTGTACCTATACACACCCAAGATATTATATTCAGTAGAGAACATTTGCTATAAGAAGTAGTTACGTTTGAATCACTTCACCTCCTACACACCATTCACTTATAAACTTCATTTTAAAACATACGATATATTTTAATAGTTTAGTGCAATTATTTATTTTTCAAACTGATATACCAATATTACAATATTATTAATTAAATATGTCTAACAGTATTCCCCAATACCCAATCCTAATTTAATTTCATATCAACAAACTTCATCTACCCATTGAAGATTGTTTAAAATAACTGATGATGTTTGGATGTCCTATCATATTTGCTGCTAAAAACAAACAAATCAATCATTTATACATATTTTCGATGCAAATATATCTATCATCTCTTAATCCAATTATATAAACATACCTTAACATAAATCATTACCTATATAATATCGACTATATTAAAACTTCATATAATCCAGGAGAACATAGCAATCATGTAAGCATTCCTACGAAATAGTCTATTAAAGTCCTCTGACAAATCATTTCATTACATAATAGCTAAACACACACATATTCAAATAAAACCAGCAACCATTGTCAACAATCGAACCTTAAAGAAACAACATGCCAATAGACCATAAATCAAACTAACAATTCAACTATGCCAGCAGAAAAACATTTAAAACATCCATTCGCAAATCCCTTGCCGTCAAACATTAACAACAAAACTAACACACCATACAGACAAGACATATTAAACATCGAACCATTCATTACAACTAACATTACCATACACAAAATTAACAGATTACTCAATTTGACAGTATCCACTACTCACACTATCAGAAAAATCTTTTCAAACACTGTTGTGAAAAATTTTAAAACTAAACACCTGAACACTATATCATCATATCATACAGGACTTTTGCTTCCAGTAAATTGCATACCAACTCATTCACGTTGTAGAAGTTCAGAAGTCAGTACTAATTTTAAAAATTCGCTCTACAATCACCATCAGTTATTACTAGAAGAAGTATAATAAAATTACCAGTGTTAATTTTTTCCATCTGAAGCATCTATAGTCGAATAAGTTCTGCATATAGAAATAAGCTCAATACTTGATTTCACAGCATCAGAGACATACTTCGTATTCATACTGATGCAGAAATACAATTTATTTCCTTCTGAAGATAATGAAAAGAAGTAATTTTTTAATTGTAATTAATAATGTAATGTATTTATCTTTCAAATAGCAGGATAATGATATAAATTACTTCAACAGCACAAAACAACTCAGTTTGTTAAACTGGTATGTGCAGCACTGGTATTGTGTAAAGGTAGCAGTTACGGGTTAGCAGCAAGGGGGTAGATTCCAAGCTCATAGCTATACCAAACATGTGCATACATATTTTTAATATTCTTATATCTTTATAGCTCACAGTTACTATGCATGTATCAGAACACTGTGTACGATGGTAAGGAAAAAAATACATATATTTGATAATAAAATGATTAAAAACATTAGTTTTGCATATAATTTAACTTTAATTCTCATTCTGGTCAAAAACACATATTATTACTTACATAAACTCAAGCATACTCTCTATTCAACAAAAATATGTATATAGAATGTTTTTTCAGAACAATTCCTCTTGTGAACAATCAAGTTACCCATATCCGCATACACAGCAAAACAATTAACACATGTATACATCTTGTATGGGATGCTGAACATACAGTTACTAGCTTCTTGTTGTCTATTGCCAGAGCTAGTCGCAAATTTCATTCTGCAAAACTTGCACTCGATTCCCGATGAACAACAGACATTGCCATTACATGTCTTGTTACGTCTATACAGCTTATCGCTGCAGGTAAACACAGCATCGCACTTATCACAGTGTAACGCCTTGTATGCTGAGCTGAACAAGCAATGACTATGTTCATGTCGGCGTACACTACGACGTGTAATTAAAGTATTTCCACAATAATAACATTGATACTCTTCAGAGACCCTTGCTGTCGACGACAATGCCGGTGTTACAGATGGTAAGTCTTGGACTGATGATTCTGTCCTCATATGACAAAAGCTTGCACTATCACTAGACGATTCCACTCGTGACGACCCACCTTTCATCGCATCTGCTGGAGAAGTGAAATCATTCGTACAGGATGCTTGTTTATATCATGTTTTCACAACAGAACAATTAGTTTATGTTATCCATTTCAACTATCCATTATAGATCTGTTGACTATGAATATGTAAAATTAATATGCATGATACAGTGTTATACGTAGAATAATCAACCCGCTTATTATTTAACCTGCGAAGTCATCCATCAAACAAACATTTTCTTTACACTTGTACATATTTCGCTGTTGCATACACCTTTTTTTTTCCTTTTGCTGCTACTGCTCGCTCCCATTGTATCTTACACCAGCTCCTGGGATGCGGTGTGTCTGTAATGTTGACACTACCTTGAATATACTCTGTACAAGGTAGACAGCCGATAATCGCTTCGTACTGTTGCAGATAAGATGGTAAACGTTTATAGACCCATTTTATTTAATATCGTGCATAAGTCAGAAGGAATTATTTAGGGAGGTATGCGAGTTCAGTGTCTGTTGTGTCCTACAAGTAATTTAAGCTTTACATATGACACAATAGCTGATAACATTTTCTGACTGCTAGAACAACACGCCATCATTTTTCTCTGAGCCTTGACGATGAGAGAAAACCGTTTTTAATGATTTGATAATGGAGACAGACACACACTGCTTTTATATGTCAAAAAATAATATAGCTACGTCTCCAGTCACTCGAAATCAATCGGAGAATGAGAGCTCTTAGTGCAACGACAGATTAACTGCGAATAAACCAGAGAGAGCTCGTGCATCTATGTAACCTCGCTTCCAACACACGCCAACACCCATTTGACTTCCGACATATCTTACATCATCTCCTAGAATATGTTATGTTTGCGACAGTAAGACTTCCTTGAAGACCATAAAATAAGGGTAATTGTGAAAACTTCCTTACATGCAGATTTCTTATATAATGTTAACAATACAGAGCAAATTGTTTACTATAACCATCTCAAATATCTCAATATATGTCTGAAAAATATTTGTAATTTTGGGACTCGAACCCGTGCTCCCTTACAGGGAACCAGAGCTAAAATCCTGCATCTGAGACTGCTCGACCAACTTGACAATTGCTGAAAAGATTTTATTCTAATGAAAAATGTTTAGCCTTATCCTTGGACGATATGATAGGATGATGTCACAGGATCATAACCTTTCTTACCACCTATTCACCATAGTCTGTATAAAAATAAAAAATAAAAAACTCGAAAATTTTAATTCGCAGTAAAAAAGATACAAGACCTTCGTAGTATGGGAGAACAATGAGAAAACCCAATTATACCCAGAATTAAACACACAATATGTATAGTTTATTATATATAATTATCTAAAAAATAAGAATATATATAATGTATACTCCTATGTTATAAATTATATATATAATTTATATATATATATATTCATACATAATATATATAATTTATATATATCCATATATAATCGGTATATATATATATACATATATATATATATATATATATATATATACCGATATTATAAATAAAGTCTGTTCACGATAAAGTGAGCACTTTTGATTTGAACCTTAGCAAAATGTCACTTCCCCTGCATGCATACATTTTAATGAGCGCACTGAGTGACACTCGCCCAGTAAAATTGGTAACGATGGATGGAAAATAGTTCCATATTTTAACGTCGAATAAAAAGTGGTAGGTAACCATTTGTGATAACTTAAAATTATTTCTTTCGCTCTCTGATTTTATTTTATACATCGAAATGTAAAAATGAGTAGATTTATAAAGTATTTACTTTGTTAATAGTTTCACAGTGTCATTTTACCGACACATGAATAAAGTGATGAGGCCTATGTCAATGTTAATTTTACATAAAGTGGAGTAATACACAACGTGTATATAAGTAGATCTGAAGAAGGACTTTCAAAAGTGCTCATTTTACCATGAACTGCCTATAATGATACATATTCCTATCTTATAAATAATGTAATATATTCCTATGTGTTTTCTTCTGGGTAAATTTGTAGTTGGTTATTCTCAGAGTACTCCCATACCACGAATGTATTGTGATTGTTTATTCTGCAAATTAACATTTTCTATACACTGTTTCTGTTTGTTTTATACAGTATATTTTGAACAGATGGTAAGAAATGTTAAGATCCTATGATTTCATCCTATTATATCATCCAACGATAAGAATAACACTTTTATTATTATAACAAGTTCCCTACAATTGTCAGGTTGGTCGAGCGGTCTAAGATGACAAATTTAAGCGCTGGTAGCCTATAAGGGAGTGTGGGTTTGAGTCCCACAAATGGCAAATATTTTTCTGACATCTATTGAGATATTTGCGATGGTTATCTTAAACTGTTTGTTCTGTATTTTTAACAGTGTATAGGCATTCGGCATGTAAGGATGTTCTCACATTTCCCCTGACTGTAATGTCGTCAAGGAAAGCTTTCTGTCGCAAACATAGCCCATTCGAGAGGAGATGTTGCAAGGTATTTCGGGAGATAGATAGGTGTTGGAGTATGTGGAAAGCGAATTTATATAGATGCACGAACTCTCTCTGGTTCATTCGCAGTTTGTCGTTGAATTAAGAGCTGTCTTTCTCTAATTGAGTTCAAGTGACATGAGACCTAGCTATACCATTTTTAGACATATAAAAGATTAATTTGTGTATCTCCATTACAAAGCATTCGAAATGTTTTTCTCCCATCGTGAGGGTTCAGTGAAAAATGATGGTGTGTTGTTCTAGCAGTCAGAAAATCTTATCAGCTATAATGTCACATGGAAAGCTTAAATCACTTGAGGTAGGCGACAAATACACTGAACTCATGTACACACATAAATAATTCATTCTGGCATACGCACGACATAAAATAAAATGGGTCTATAAACATTTACCTTCTTATCTGCAAACAGCACGAAGAGATTCTCTGCTGTCTACCTTGTATAGAGTGTTTTCAAGGTTGTGTAACCGCTACAGACACACACATCCCAGGAGCTGGTGTAAGATACAACAGGAGCAAGCAGCAGCAGCAAAATGAAAAAAAGAAAAGATGTATAAGTGTAAAGGAGAATGTTTTGCTGTGATCTGTCCTGAGGATGGTTACCACACTAGTATGTTTGATGGATGACTTCGCAGGTTAAATAATTAGCGGGTTTGCTATCCTTCATACAACACTGTATCAAGCATACTGCATTTACAAATTCGTAGTCAGCAGATCTGTGTTGGATAGTTGAAATAGATAACATAATCAAACTGTTCTGCTGTAAACATGATGTTCAGCATCCCATACAAGATGTATATATGTGTTAATTGTTTTTCTGTGTCTGCGGATAATTTGACTGTTCACAGCAGGAATTGTTCTGCAGAAATATTCGCCATACATATTTTTGTTGAATGAAAAGTATGTTTGAGTGTATGTAAGTAATGATATGTATATTTGACAAGAATGTGAAGTAAAGTTAAATTGTATGGAAAACTATTGTTTTGTTTTTGTTAGTTTTGTCATCATACTGTGTGTGTGTGTGTATATATATATATATATATATATATATATATATATATATATATACACACACACACACACTCTGACGCCTTGCTGCTACCCCCTGCTACCATGACGCAGTAACGATACTGCACACGCCAGTTTAAAAACAGAGTTATTTTCTTCTGTTGCAGTAATTTACATCATTATCCTGTTAGTCCAAAGTGAAATATATTATATTATCAATTAAAATTAAAGAATTACTTACATTCAAAATCTTTAGAAGGAAATACATTGTATCCCTGCAGCAGTTTGAAAATGAAGTATATATCTCTGCTGCTATGAAATCGAGTATTCAGCATATTTCTATATGCACAGCTTATTCGACTATACTAGCATTAGATGGAAAATAATATACACTGGAGATTTTGTTATATTTCTTTTAGTAATAACTGATGGTGAGTTTAGAGCGAATATTTAAAAGCAGTACTGACTTCTGAACTTCTACGTTGTAATGAAGTTGGGTGTGTGATTTACTAGAAGCAACTGTCTTGTATGACATGACGATATAGATCTCAGGGATTTAGTTTTAATATTTTTCACAGGAGCGTTTTATATGATTGTTCTTATAGTATGAGTGGTGGGTACTGCCAGATTTAATAATCAGTTCATTCAGTGTATTGGAAATGTTAGTTTTAATGAATGGTTCAATAGTTAATATATCTTGTCTGTATTGTATGTCAATTTTGCTGTTAATATTTTATGGTAAGAGATTTGCAAATGGATGATTATAATGTTTTTCTTCTCGAACATTTGAATTGCTGGTTTGGTATTATGTTCTATTGACAAGAAGTTTAGTTGAGGTTTGATTGTTGACTATGGGTGCTATTATTATTTGAATGTGTGTGTGTTTTGCTCTTACATGATGAAATGATTTATCAGAGTACCTTACTGGACTATTTCATATGAATCTTATGTGATTGCTTCGTTATCCTGGATTGTATGAAAGGAAGTTTTTGGTATATTCGACATGGTGTAGGTAATGATTGACGTTATGGTATGTTTATATAATTGGTTTAACTTATGACAGATAATTTTACCTGGTACAATATGTATAAATGGTTGTTTGGTTTGTTTTTTAGCAGCTACTTTGATAGTACATCAAAACATTATGAGTTATTTTTAACAATTTTCGATGTGTAGATGAAGGTTTGAGCTGTATAGTTGGTTGATATAACCCTAAAATGTGATTGGGCATTGGGGAAAGCTGTTCGACATATTTAATTAATAATATTGATATATGGGTGAGGTATCTGTTTCTGTAAATGAAGCATTGACATATCGGGATGTGTAAAATGTAATTATTATTATTTTTAATAAGTTTGAAAAATAAATTATTGTACCGAACAAATACAATATATCGTGTGTTTTAAAATGAAGTTTATAAGTGAATGATGTGTAGGAGGGGAGATGGTTCTAACATGACTATTTCTTATTGCAAATTTTCTCTACTAAATATAATATCTTGGGTGTGTATAGGTATGGGCTGGCAGAATGTTCAAACCTATTCCCTTCCAAATATGTATGTATGTGTGTATATATATATAAACAACCTATATTACTTATATATATATATATAGTAGTTGTCTTCGCGTGATATACGACTAAGTAATATAGATTGTTTATTTCTTGTATGTAACATGTATATGGAGATATTATTTTTAAAGAGTTTTGCATTAATGTTTTTTTTTTTTTTAGTGTATAGATTTATAAGTCTCCTGATCTGTTTAATTGCCCAGGAATGGTTTCTAAATATGTTATTCTCTTCCTTCGTATGTTACTATGGATGTTGCTTTGATTATTTTAACTGGACTGGTAGCAAGTGATGAAGGTTTGGGTATTTACGTCATTCTGTTTGTGTGTGTGTAAACACTATATGTTAGCCTAGCAAACACCCTTAACATGTTATGGCATGTCACTACGAGTCTAAACATTTTAAACAGCTTCAAGGTTGAAGTAAGTCAACAAGTTGAAGACCTAATGAATATTATGGTAATCGGGAAAGACTAGATGTTGTATGATATCTTTCTTTTTAAATAATAAAAAATTAGAACAAGGATAATTAAAATACATTCTCACTATATTTCTGACAGCAGGGATTTGTAAATAGTTTAGTATAAGATTTGATTTAAAAGGGTATTGTTTTCTCATGTTTAGGGTTATTATATGTTGCAATTTGTTTTTCATATTAAACTTGTCTTCATTAATTCCTGTTATATTGTTATCATGATTTTGAATGTGTGCGATATTTCTGAGTACACCGATATTATTATTTGAGTGTACCATATCAGTATTATAATAAGTTGTTTCAATCTTAATAAATGAATAATAATTTTTCAGAATGTTAAATCAATATAGATATTGATTATAATTTTATTATACAATAATTACATGTGTGGTTCAGTGGTCAGAACAGATCCACTATTGTTTTCCAAGGTGCCCAACTAACAACCTTATAATATTTTATTATTTTACTTTTAAAAGAATAAGAATACAAAACATTACTTTAACACAGATGCCATAATGTGTGGCAATTATCACAAATTATCACAATTATCGAAAAACTATTAGTATAATTATGCTTTATTACAGATAGGTGCAACAACATGGTGGCACCGATAGCAGAATAAGTCATTGAAGGAAATATCGGGGGTCGGGCCTGCGGAAACCGCGGTCTGAGCCCCCACTCCCCTTAGCACACAGTGGTCCTCCAAAACAGCGTTTCTGAGCAAAAACCTCAGCTCTTGATTGATTAATATGACCAGGGGACTGGCCCGCGGAATCATCCGGCTGAGCCACGGTGCAATGTCGCCTGGGAACTTCAGCACGTGCTCGCTCGCACCTATTTGCACTCGCTCGCACATCCCGTCATGCAGTTACAATTATGGTGAAAGTAAGATTTAAAATTTAAAACTTGTGACTCAATACTTAACACTTAAGACTTAGGCCTTAGGCTTACAAAGGGCCTAACTGCCAGTGGGAGAGGGTAGGACACAGAAAGCCACCCCTCCCCAAAATTTGAAGTAAATCGGTCGAAAATGCTCCTTTCAGGCCGATTCGAAGGCGAAAAAACACACCCCAATCCCACAAAATGGAAAACATACCCCCCTTGTCCATCTAACACCTCCCAAGGGTAGGGGGGGCACTTTGGTAGGGAGGGTTTCAAAGAGGCAGGATGGTGGATCAGTGAGGGTGGAAAACTCCCCCCCCCCCTTTCCCAAACAATCTCCCTTACTTCCGTTTACCCACAGTGGCCCTCCAAAAACAGCGCTTTTGTGCAAAAACTTCCGTTCTTGATTAATTAGTATGAATCTCTACATTGTGTTATAAATTATATCTGCTTGAGATGTTTGCTAGAGATGTGCGTGGTCTCTCTCTCTTGTTTTTAAACTGATCTATATGATTACCTGCGTGCTATTAACATGATATTAAATAATAATTTATATGCATTTCGTAAAACTGTGTAATGCATATTCACACTTGTTGGGGTTTGAGGCATAGGAAGTGATGCTATATATGTAAAAAGCATCATTAGGGTTGACATAGGAATATCTCTTTGTATATGTTTTAACTGTTTCAACGCAGTACTCAACCATTACATAACTTATTGTCAATGGGAGATGATGCAATGTTTTAAATCATAGTTATCCTTAATGAACTTTTCTGGAATTTTTGTCTGATTGGTTAATGTATGGAATATTAGGTTAACATTTAAAATTATTTTCTTTTAACATAAACTATTAAAGTCAGTTTTGGTTTTTTGATCCATAAGGCATGAGACATGTTTTTTTTATATATGATGTTTAGAGTAGTGATTTCATACAGGCTTGGGTTGAATTTGTCATTGTTGAAGTGTATGAATATAAAAAAAATTATATTGGAATATGTTAACTAAATAATTCTATTATACAGTTTGTGATTTTTTAGTCTTCCTAGTTAAAGCACTCACCTGAATCTTTTCTGCGAGTCCGTTGCTCTCATGTTGAGAGATGAAGACAGTGTGTTGTAGGGAGGGTTGATGGTATTAGGTAGTTCTTTGTTGGCCGACGACCTGTGATATATTAATAGAGAGACGATGAACGCGGCATGGGAATTGTAGATGGCCTGTGATAGGTATTGGGAAGGCATAATGCTTAAGTGTCTGTTGTGTAGTATGTTTGATAATTATTTTCAACACGTTATGCATAATATCAAACATACACTAGTAGGACGTTAGCTTTGGTTATGGTAAGATGTGTACTTAGGTTGAATTTAATAGTGTTAAGTATTCATTATGTGAATACTAGTTAGAAGTTTCTTTTGGTTTATTTACGCCTACTACTTGTGTTTGGATGTTCATTCACAAATACTCTCGGTTATTTATCTGATACACAATTAAAATATCTACTTACCCTCGATGGATCGCGAATCCATACGTACAGACTACTTTTATGTAAATACTTTCTCTAGGTAAACATTATTTTCTTTGCTATGATATATATATTATTATATATATATATATATATATATATATACCCTTGATGATTGAAGAAGCGAATTCTGAAATCTCCCGATGTAAGTCTATACCTCAACCCTTAGCCTAACATCCTAGGCAACATATATTAAGGTTTCTCAAAATGTAGTTTAGGTGTTTTATCCAGCAAAAGTTAGCCAATGCAGATATCAATTAACTATGGAGTTCTTCGGAAGTCTGCGAGAACTTGTCAGCCATACATAACACAGTGATCCTAGATTAATATAAAAGAATTAACACGCGTACAGGTTTGGTGTGTTTATGTACCAACGTTTTTGTGTTTGGTATCGGCCAACACGAAATGTACGGTAATGACTTTATGTTTTTCAGTCTCTAATACTAGTATTGCTATGAAATCTTTCAATATTGCTCATTAGTTAAACTTTCAATGCCTAGCGGTTTTTAATATATTTATGACACATGGATTATTTCAAGAAATATATATATTTTTTTACGTACATAGATGTGTTTACGTTTTTTACTACAGTAAAAAAATTATGACATCAGTTACAAATTTATTTATACTATATTTTTTCGAATGCCTGAATTCAACATATCAGGGTTTCTTAATGTTTTGAAGGGAAGAGTATCATCGTCTGTGTAGATAAACACAGTGAACCTAAAGGATGGAGCTGCTGTTGTTGTAGGCATTGGAGGACGAATTATTAGAGCGTACCCACTGGTGGAGTACATATGCTGTAATTCTTAGTGCATAAAGAAACATTTATGCAGTATTTATTTAGTCTAGCTTGAATTGATGTGTATGTTTTTGGAGAAAATCTAGCCTCTCGAAGCAGTTTTTGCCTAAAATGCAACACAAAAATGATGCACACTGTGTATCCAATGTCAGTATACATCCAAGTTTTTCTTTCTTCAAACTTCTATGATGATGTTTACCATTGCAAGATTCTCTGTACGTGATGTATTTTTTGAAGACTCCGGGCATGGCATAGGATGTTGTGCTAACTTCAGAGCACAGAGATTGGCGGCGTAATTACTAGCTTTGCACACGTTGCTGGATACCAGACTGGTGATTTCGTATGGTGAAAATGCATTTTACTGTACACCGAAATGCACGTTCCTATTACATGTTTCAAAGTATATCGAGCTGTATATATCATCACACTCATTTTTAAAAGTAATGCCATATTGCACATGATGTAGGATTTTATGCACGTAGTCGTAGTAAGTGCTGGGTTTGTACATTATGCATGGTGTCGAATCGTTGTTAGTAGGATTAGGCAATAGGATCACATCTTCATCTTCCTCGCCGTCTTCCGAAAATGGTTTGTCACCGTGGTATCGAAGTTCCATGGTGGCTGGGCTGAAGTTCGTCAGTGGCAGGTGAAAGTGTCGTTTGCAGTTTCAATTGATAGTCTCGGGGCAGGCTTTGTGTTTTGATTGCTGTTAGCTGGTTGGTAAAATACTTGGTCTCCGCTATATGGACGTAAATCTGTTTATGGCTTCGTGTGTTGAGTAACCGAGTTCAGGCCTCGCCTGCTTTAGTTCAACGGTTGTAACTCTGTTGTTTAAGGTTGGTTGTGTCGAGTATCCGGGTTCTAATCTCTCTTGCTGTAGTTCCACAGACGTAACTAACTCGCCGAGTAGATGAGTTCAGGACTCTCCTGCTTTAGTTGACAGGTGGTGGTGTCTGCGAGGTGACGTCAATGTCTTCCAACCTTGAAGTGAATATTAGTTTTTTTTTAATTAACTCTCATCCTTTTATATTCTAAGTCCTTCCAATATGGCGGTTGAGCACTTGCGACTAATCGGTTGAACGCAGGTGTTAGTGTCTCGCGGACTAAGCAGCCACAGGAAATACATTGTCGGTAGATGATTAAACAAAAATGGTTTAATTTTATTGTTCAGGTCTCAATCGTGAGGTAGTTGTAGGGGTGAGGGGGCGTAGTCTGTTGGTGCATTATGTCAGTAAGTACTTGGTAAATATTCAATGTCTATATCATTAAGTAAGTTTGTAATTTTGTAATGAAAATTTGCTAATTATTCATTTGCATGCTTGTTAATTATTCATGTGAATACTTAGTAAGTATTCAAGTCTGTAGTTGCATGGTTATGCATGTGTACTCCCGTAATGATAATTATGTTTACAGCTATGCAAGTGCATACATTTGTATTTAGTAAATATTCGTTAACTGCTTCATTATGCATCGTTAAACAAGTGCGAGTGTGATATTAATTAATTAATCTAGTCAATTTTTTTTTAATTTGTAACATTTTTCGAGTCAAATATGGTGTTGTAGTGAACGAATGTGAGAAACAAGCTCTAAAACAAATGACAGTAGATGAGCACAGTGGTAATTTTGGTTATGCAGGTGCATATGTGTGTATATGTGTAATTTCCAAATATTCATTAACTACTTCATTATATGTGATTAGGCAAGTGCAAGTGTGTTATTAATAAAAAAATATATATTTTTTTAACTTGTAATGATTTTATAATCCAATACAGTTATTGGAGATTTTCCGACTAAATAGGCAATGGGAAACATTGACTGACTATTTAGCCAATGAGAAACAATGATGGGGATGGGTCGCATGTGTGCAATTGGTCGAATGGAGGCGTGAGTGAAACAAATGACTACTCGAACATTCGTGTTACAGGTTTGCTGACTAAACAGTCAATGGGAAAACATTTGCAGGGAAAAATTTACTTTGGTATATGGCAGTGGGTTTAATTGAGAGCTAGTTTTGTTAGGGTGAGGGTATGTAATTAGTCTCATTGTGTAGGTGTGTAAATAAAATGTGAGTATCTTGAAGGGGAAACGAATTCTGTATCGATTCACCTACCAGTCTTCAGAGTCCGGGATTTGCGAAATAAATAATAAAGAATTTAAATGTCTTGATCGGGAAACAAGTTCAGTACCATTCCACTCACCGGTCGTCAGAGCTATCCACTCTGATGGGTCTCCAAGTCACAATGTCCGCAAACACAACTACTGAAATCAACGATAGTCTCTCAGGGTGTAGAAGAAGAGTGGATACGTGAAATTTTGTGTGTGTGCGTGTGTGTGCAAGTGCAAGTGCATTATCTCCTACACACCATCTCAGTTTTGATGCAGCAGTCGATGGGCTATCACATCAATCTCGCTCAGGCTGCCGGTGATTGAAATGTGTAATTGCGCTCTCATGCAACCCACTGGTGATTGTGTAAGAATGCATTTCCCCCACCATCAAATAGTGTTCCCCCATCATCCAATAGTGCGATGCAGATGCAGCTGTTACATTCTTCAGTGTCGCTCAGGCAGTCGGCGAGTCGACATCGACGGAACAACATGTGTGATTGCGCAACACTTCTCTCATGCTGTCAATGTGTTTTTTTCGTAATAATGCACCCCCGCCCCACCTGACTTCCAACACCTGACGGACCAATAACTGTGATTGGGCAACATCTCGCTCCTGCAACTCTTGAGTGATCGCATAGGAATGCATTTCCGCCACCACCAATATTACAATGCAGTTGTTACACGTGTCAGTCTCTCTCCAACCACCGAAGACGTAACATGTATACCTACACTCTGTGAGAAAAAAGTCCCTTTTGCCAGTATTCAACCAACAGTCCATCACAGCTTTGTAGGTAGGGGTGATGGTATTGGTTGATCAATCACAGCACGGGGGTAGAGGTGGTGGTATTGGGTGACCAATCGCAGCACAGTGGGTAGGGGTGGGGAAAAAAACATAACCCTAAATTTATGTACATAATCTTCAAATGACCGAACATAACGTAGCTTTTATGAAATAGGACTTGCAACACTCTTGCTCTTTGTGTCGCAAAACGGCTTCGTTCCCTCTACTTCCTTGCACTATAGAATGACTGTAAACGTATGCAGGAGGACTGCAGTTACAGGTTCGTAAATGCATATTTATTGGTTTATTAGTGTTTGTGTCAGGTAACAGTTGCGTACAGAAACTGCGATGAACGACAGAAAAACTCCAATATCACTAAACCGTTAATTTTGGTACAAAGTAATATTACTTTGTTGTAAACAAAAGAACACTTTTTGGTGACCACGCATTTTTTTTTCTGTCCGAGAAAAGAAAGCAAGTGTAAGTTAAGCTCCTCTGACAATAACCAATCACCTGGTGTGTTTTCCGTGATAGTAATTTCCGGCTCCTGGCATTACAGTGAATATCTTGTTTATGTTCATCAAATAAGACGCAAAGCATATTTCGATTTTTGGCAACAAATTAGTTTGGACGTATTAAAAGCCATATTGCTAACAACGCCGAATTGCAGATATATCGAAGCTCACGATCGTGCTAGTCTGCCAGCGACGGTGACAATTCCAGTACGCAGGAAATGTTTGTCGAAACTGCGGACAAATTAAAACAATAAGGGAGAGGGACCGCCAGTATTTCACGAGGTTTGAACGAAAATTTCCTTGCTTCTGGCCAATAATTGCTGCAATTCACGTGATTAGAAAATATTTACTTCATTTTATGGAAAAGTCCTGCTAAAATACTGTCACTCTCCGTGAAATCAAGGGCACTTTACTTTATAAAATTGACATTTCGTAAATTTTATAGAACTTTTCATAAATTAACGGAACCTATGCGTAAATTTTCTATTATCCGTTCACGGTTTCTTCCCACTTTTATTAGGAGCTGCTAAAGTTCTACTTCCAGGATATTCCTCCGCCTCATGCAAACAAAGCTTAACTATGTTTGGAAAGCTACACCAAAGAAAAACGCACCTAATTCGTGCGCATTTAGTGTAACAATATTTTGTGTAAGAACTATTTCTTACTAAGCATTACCAACACACATTTTTATAACTGTTTTATTCAAATTATTTATAAATGAAGCATATTAATTTATATCTAAAATATGAATAACATTTCAATTTAACCGAAAAAAAAGTAACTTTATGAACACAAGTACATAAAACGCTTGTGATACGCAGCATATTTAGGAATTAACTAGACACGTAATAAATGGGGAGATTTTTCAAATGTTTGATTTAATAAGTATGAAGAAACCACAAATACACTAAGTAAGTGTTCATGGAGTTATTATTTTTAGTGTAAGATAACGAAAAATAAAAAAATGTATCAATTTTTGCTATGTGGGTGATTTGCCGTGTATAAAAAAGTACGTTAAATAAATAACTCTTATATTTTCCAGCGAGATTTGAACATTAATTAAAAGTTTACGAAATAATTACTTTTACGTTTTTTTTAAAGAAATACTTGTAACGTGACATTTTACAATTTAGGGCTACTAATAAACGTTTTATAGTGTTTGATAATTTCGTCAAAAAAAAACGTATTTCAAACTTGCTGCGGCTACGTTCAAGTGCCAGACAGGCAACCGCCTCAAGTGCTTTGCTCGCCAGAATATTTATTATGTTATATCTGTACAAACACTCGCATTAGTATATTTTTAAACCGCATATTTTTATAATGACACGACAAAATAACAATTCAACAGAAAGTAGTTAATTCTTTTCGAAATAATTTACCATGAGTTAGGCCTACTTGCAGAAATATTGGAAATAGTAATATTTAAAAATTTATTTAAAAAAATTGCGTATCATTTATTTATATCAATCTATGATTTAAAAATAATCCTAAGGATACCTTGAAATGAAATCTACAAAGCCTTAGTCAGCCTTGCTAAATTGCCTATAAAATATTTCATTGATTACATTTGTAAGTGCCAAAATGTATAATATTGTAATTTTGGTGTGCCTTTATGCCAAAATTAAGCGACATATTTTTTTACTTGGATAAAGAGTATTTACAAGTTGTTTACAATTTGAAAGGTATTTCAAAAAAGTAAAAAAAAATTTGAATTGTTGGCCTCCAGAACACCTTTAAGGGGAGTCGATAGTAAAATATTGTCTGTAAATTCAGTAGTGCTTTAAAGGTTTTCCCGCGTGGTTCTGTAAACGGAAGGAGGAAACTAAAGTTGTATTTGTAATTTAAACAAGTATCTCATATTGTGTGTAGTAACATCCTACTGTTAGGGATTTATTCTGCAAGAAATGCGGCTTCCCTCTAATGCATATCGCAGTGTTGAGAAAAGTGCGCGCCCGCCGTCCTCACAGCCAGGCGCGACGTTGGCGTGTTAACTACATTTGCTAAGGATTATCCTTAACGATAATAGCCCTGAATAATAAACAGTATAAAATTGATTGTAACCCTCGAAAAACAGTAACATTATTCTGGTATTACAGCTGTTGTTGCGCGAGTGAATTATTTCAGATGACTTTGCGGGTCTGTAGCAGTTCACAAATGTCACTCGTGTCCTTCCTTGCACGACGATCAGAAGGTGAAGGACAACCTCTGCACTCTCTTCGCATTCTCTCACTCCCGCTGACGACCATGAGATGACGTTTGCTGTCTCAAGTCCCCAGGATGCGGAGCGGCCGTATTCCATAATGACGAGTTCATTCGCGAGGCTACGCGTCATGTGTATTATTCAAAGAAACGATCCCACTATTCAAATGTGATTCATACTTAGGCGTTTAAGGTCACATTTTCCCTGCCGTTAATATGTCCACAATTCTTCCAGTGTAATGACTTCGTGTGTGTGTGTGAGTGTGTGTGTGTGTGTGTGTGTGTGTGTGTGTGTGTGTGTGTGTGTGTGTGTGTGTGAGATTACGCGGAACACCATTATACAACTTTTTCTGTTGTTAATTCTGTATTCCGGTAAGTAAAGGTTATGTCCATCGTCGTGAGTCATAACATCGTTACAGGAAATGCCGTTAGTCTTGCACGACGATAAACTAAAATGAAAGACATTTTAAAAATTGTAATGTCGGTTTTTTAAACTGGTTTTCATATATTTGTAACACAAACCCGAAAAAAGTTCGAGATAATTATTACAGATTCTAAATTTACTATATTATAGTCAAACAAAAATATTATTGAGATTCAACTGTTCAGTTTAACGGAGTTCGTGCAAAAAAGGAACTATATATACATATATATATATAAGTAAATTTATTTTACTCCTTACTAGCCAAGATTAGAAACCACTAATTTAATGAGAAAAATATATATTTGTCTGGTACAATAATTTTCAGCTCTCAAACCTCATTTATTCATAAACGAAAAAAATAATCTGGCTGATGATAATTTTCTGGTGCAATCGCAAATTACAAAACTATCCTTCTGTTGACGTGTTGCGAATAAAGTTTGAGTTTAAAGTTTATAGTAAAATATGTAAACACAAGTTTTATAGTAATTAAATTTGTCATTTTATATCAGAGTTAAATGCAGAAAAAAATCGTTACGTTTTCACATTAGGACAATAATAACTTTACTCCTACTTCAAGAGTGGTGTTGGCTGTGGTTATGAGACAGGATCTGTGATTAGCCATAGACGATAATGCAAGGCCTGTATGTTGGAAGTAGTCCCACAAACCGCAAGAGATTGACAAGCACGTCACGTAGAGAAAGTTAGCTTACGTAAACATTTTGTAAATATTTTCTTAATTTTTCTATTTTTAGATAATTTGGAAATAAAATTTTTAATAATTTATGTTAATTTATTCATTCATTTAGAGGATTTGTTACCAACGTCAAAGTAAATTTGCTGTTCACTAAGCACTGTTGTTACCGAATCCTCTTTGATCGTAACGTTAGTGGTAGATCATTTGGCAACACGACATTACTGACATCTTGATGTGGCCACTGTCTCTACAGAAGCAAAATTATTAGAGTAGTTTGATAGTAAAACAAGCAGTATATTTAAAATTACAAAAAAACTTTGATTTTGTTTCATGTTTATTTGCCATGGGTAAAATTTACTATGTTTAACTACATATAATGCCTGCTTACAAATGAAATAACGAAATGTGTGAAATTATTGTGTCAAAATAACCGATATCTCTGTAAATACATTAATAAATATTTCAATTTGATAATTCTCAGCTCACATTCAAAAATGTCCGTACAATTGCTGTTACATACAACGTACCAGGTATTATCTTATAATGTGCGTTGAGGTCACCTCTGTACATGATTTATCCGTTAATTTTGTAAATGTAGAATCAGAAAACCTTAATTGTGCAATAGAGGTGATGAAAGAGGTTCAAAGCTAAAGTTCTACTTCCAGGATATTCCTCTGCCTCATGCAAACAAAGATTAACCGAGTCTAGAGAATTACACCAAAGGGATAACGCACTGCATTCGTGTACACTCTAAGTTTATAATATTATGCCTGAGAACTAACTATTTCTTACCTGGCATTACCAACACAACTATTTTATTACTGTTTGTATTCATATGAAATATAAACGAAATATTATAATTTATAGATAAAATGTGAATAACTGTTTCGTTTTTTCCCAAATAAATTACTTTAAGTAAACATAAGCATAAAACGCTTGTAATTCAAGACATATTTAGGAAATAACCAAACACGTTATGCACGGGGTAAATTTTCAAACGTTTTATTCAAATAATTCGAAGAAACTGCGAATAGACTATATAATGCCATTGTTTGTATACCGGTCAATCTAAATAAAATGTCGGGCATCAAAAATGTATTTCCAATAATTGAAAAATTTATAACTGTTTAACATTAACTATAGCGAGTCTAATAAACTGAACTTTCAAAACCTCGTAAGATGTTATTAATATCAGGGATTTATGGTGGCAAATAATTGTTTTACTTGCTGTACATATATTCAGCTTTGAAACAATGTCCGTCCAACCAGGTACGATTAATATAGTTACGTGAAAATAATGAACGTGTAATTACGGCTTTTTGCAGAGATGATTTTAAAATTTTAGTGGTGAAAAAAATTAAAAATTATATTTACCAAGTAGTTTTGGAAATAACATTATTTCTTGGGAAAGGAGGTGTAAACTGACTACAAAAAAAAATTTTGTTCGCATGAAATACCGTGTTCCATTTTTTCCCCTTCGAGTGACAACTGTCAAAACTCATTTTTTTAGCGCTGTAATTTAAGATTCTATATATATATATATATATCTTAACAGAGAGTTAGTTATCAGATTACGAAAAAAGCATGCGGCTATACGTATTACGTCATACAAGTGCAAGATGCACGTGCCAACTTGACAAATTCCGAATAACCTAATAGTCGACAAAAGAAAAACTTTGCCTTAGAAGACAGCCTGTGTCTCATATTGTTACAAAGAAGGCAACCGTACAGATTTAACTTACATTCCGTGCTGTGAAAGTCGTCTCGAATGCAAGGCCACCAAAAACCCAGAGGGACGTATGTGAGACAGTAGACGTCTTAAAGAAGGATGAAAGGAATGTGGTCCGGTGTGTACATACTGTATACAAACTGGCTACTCTAGTTATCTGCAGGACTGGAGTCTCGGGTAACGTCAAACTGATGAAAAATCACCAAATGTATGACGTGTTTGGTTGTATCTTAAACATGTCATGTATGACAACCGTTTTATACTTCTGTTAACATAAATGTGCTTTATTTCTGGGTAAATTGAACTTTCCCTTGCATTTCGTTCACAAATTGTAATATTTCATTCAGAGTGAATATGCATAAAAATAGTGAGGAAACAGGTGTGTTGGTAATGCATTGTGAGAAACAGTTCTCCTGCAATATATTATCACTAAACTGCGAGCTAACGAACGCGGTGCGTTGTCCAGTTGGTGTAATTTACTAGACTTGCTTCAGCTTTGTTCACATGAGGCGGAGGAATATTCTGAAAGTAGAGATTTAGCAGGGCTTCAGAAAAGTTGGAAGTAACAGTGAATGGACTTAAGTAGAGAAGATGATTAAAGTATGCAGAAATGACGGTGACGAAATTCAGATAGTTGATGATTTTGGCATGCTTATGGAAAAGGGAAGAGACCGAAAGACGTATTTTCAGGAGAAACTCTGTCTTGTCGATCAGTTTCGAATGAAGGGTCTGCTGTAGGTGTAGGCTGACTAGAGATGGGGAGTCCGGGGCACGTTTACACACTGATATTTATTCAAAAAGAATTCGGTAGAGCGCACCACCAGTTCAGTGCTGCTATAACAACATTCGCAGCGCTGTCGCAGCTACTGTCTTCGTTCCAAAAGGGTAACTACATTTTTTTTCAACTTAATTAATAATTGTCTGACTTCAAAATCTTTGCTAATTATTGCAAAAAATTTACGCAAAAAATCTCAGGAATGTGAGAATGTGAGCCTAACAGATCATGAACGTGGTAGTGCCAGGTAATAAGGCGGCACTGCACCATGAAGCAGCACCACATCTTGAAGCAGCACCCTATCTTTAAGCAGCATCACATCCTGAGGTGGCACCACATCGTATGACACCTAAGTCGCTTCCCTGGGCTATGTTTTTATATGCTAAATAACGAAATGTTAGTAGGCCTAAATCATTTCTTTCTATTTCATTACGGCTACACTTTCCCTAGTAGGTAGAGTATTATTGGACCTTGGCGTATTTTTATACTGACAAAAAATTATAAAAATTAAGTTAACCCCACAACAATGAGCAATATTTGTTTTTAACCTGTTTGTTAAGGCCGATATAGACAATATGTAAATTTTCCAAAGCTATAATTAATTAAAGTTTCCTCAATTTAATAACTGTCAGTTAGGTCCCCATAAAAGAACTAATACGCACTGGTTTGATTTGTGCAGGTATTTGAGCCTGAACAAGAGGAAATGCTTGAAAAATACCTCATGAAAGCATTTGCCATATATTTCGGGCTTACCCCTAAAGAATTAAGGTGGTATACTTACGCTTATGCAGTTTCCTGTAACAGAAATATTCCCCCTTCCTAGGCATAAAATCAAATGGCAGGCCCTGACTGGTTAACTAGTTTTTTTTTAAGACATAACATACTCCCTATTAGGACTCCTCAGACTACAAGCTTAGCTCGAGCAACAAGTTTCGAATATTTAAATGCCTTTGCGTTTTGTTTGACAATCTTACAACTGTCATTAAAGACTGAAGGTAGGCCCTGCCGATATTCTGAATGTAGACGAAACTGGCATTACAACTGTGCAAAGGCCGGGCAAAGTTATAGCACGCAGGGGATTTAGGAAAATTGGAAAAACGACGTCGGGAGAGAGAGGAACATTAGTTATTGAGGCTCTATCAGTAAGCGCTGCGGGGACTTTTCTCCCCTTATTTATCGTATTTCCAAGGGTCGGGTTTCAATCACACTTTTTGAGGAATGGCCCGGTAGGCTGTGAAGGTGACACCAACCCATCAGAATGGATGGTTGAAGATAACATTTTTTAAAATTTGCTAAATATTTTGTATCACATGTTAAGGTGTTCAGCCACTACACCATGCCTTCTATTACTGGATAACCATAAATCTCAATTGCCATCAACAGTTTCAGACAACTTCAAGAACAATGGAGTGACGTTACTGTCATTCTCCCTTACTGTAACCATAAATTACAGCCGCTTAACCGCAGTGTTCTGGGTCAGTTAAAGAAATATGTGAACACCACATGTGATGCGTGAATGAGTGCTTACAAACGCCCCATGACAGTACATGAAATGCCCTCTATTTTAACCACAAGTATTCCCCTAGCCGCAACTCCCATAAATGTAATGCCGCGATTTGGAGTCACGGGCATATACCCGTCGAACCGAGAAATTTTTCTGATGCAGATTATATGTCTTCCTATGCCTCTGATAGACATGCTCATAATCCAACCATGGTGACGAAGCCTCCGGTCGCCAACAATGTCATTGCTGAGTATGACTCTATTGAAGACGCTCCTTGCAGTGAATTTCCTTTCCCCGGTATTCCAAGCACTTCCGAACCATCTTCGCCAACACACTTCTCTGCAAGTAGGCCTACTTCAAAGCAGTTGTGTTCCCCAATACCAAAACAGTTGAGGCCTTTCGAAAAGGCGGCGCCAAGAAAGGAAAACAGAAAAGAGAGAAAGAAAAGAAAGTCAGCCACATTAATTGCTATACCAGTCAAGGAAGCTTTAAGACAAAAACAGGAGGAGTCAAAGAATAGGAAAATTCAGGAATATGAAAACAAAAAGAAGACATTTGTCAGCAAAAAGTAGCTGTTTGGTTGGAAAGATTAAAAAATTTCCAAGGATAAACTCCCCAAAAAATTAATGGACGAGAAGATTAGTCCTATTAAAGAAAATACTGTTCATTCAGATCCAAATGAAGAAAGTGAAGAATGTTTATGCATGTGCAGTTTGGAGCCTTAATGTGAGTTGGTCTCGGGGAAGTGTGGGTGAGTTGTTATAAGTGTAAAAGGTGGGCCCATGAAGATTGTATCCAGGGGATGATCTATTCTTTGTATGCGGCAGTTATAACAGTGACGGCGATAGTGACTTTTGTTACGAGATATTATTTAATATCAAGGTTTGATTTTGAACTAACTTATGTTAAATACATGTATCGTATTTGTTAAGAAATAAGGATTTTCAGTCTTGATTATTCACAGAGTTAGGTACTCAATTAAAATTAAACTAGATAATGTTTATTCCTGCCATGTGAAGATCATAATTAGACAGTAAAACTAATCGAATTTATTTTAGTCCATTAAATTACCTATTAAGTTTAATCTGGCTTGTATCGTGAACTTTATTTACAGAAAATCAGTATAGTAAAAATTGTGTATTATTTTCATAGCTCCAAATTAAGTTTGATAGGTTGTGTAAACTTACCCCGCAAGCGGAGCACGTTTAAACACTCGACTTTGGCAATTTTTTTTTCATTTCTCTAATAGAGGTGATTTTTAATTAAATTCTAATTTTTTTCTATAATATACCAAGGAACCACTCTATAATTGCGAATAGTTTTGGAGTAGAAAAATATTTAAGAAAAAATAGAAAATTCAATATCATAAATCCGTGTAAACATGCCCCGGTCGCTTTGTCACCTGCAAATGTGAGCCAGGCTTGATTCCTGGCGGGATCGCTCCAGTACGCTAAGAAATTATTCGCAAATTTAATAATATATGGGCGTATACATTGAGTTGGAGAGCGGGTATGGTAAAGTCATTTCTCATGCATTGATGCTGACGTTCCTAAATTTTCTCAGGAAACTGTCGGATGCGTATAAAACTTACCAACTTTGTGTAGTAGCGGCGCTAAACATTCCACATTAGAAGCCAAGGTGTGAGCTACTATTTTCATACGATATGTGGGCTTACAACCTCCCGTTCAATTTAATAAGTTTGCTATATAATTTTTTTTTACAGTGCGGAGATTCGTATGTGTGAATCGTGCCGAACGATGCCGCTGGTCGGTGGGTTTTCTCGGGGCTTTCCCGTTTCTCCCGCCCGTGCATTCCGGCGCTGCTCCATTCTCACCTCACTTCACACTCATCGGCTTTCAAAACCCCGTTGTCAAGAGCCGTCCAAACTTCTCCACTCTCGCGCGCCGCCCATTGTAGACTGACATTTCCCTTTTATTCAGTTTAAAGAGTTTAACGGTTTGAAGCAGTAGTAAAAATTTTAATTAGTCTCAAATAACATTGCTGAAAGATCATACTAGATTATTCTTTTTAAAATGATGGCTTATAGTGCATGCTGTCACCAAACCAGTAAATACTCAACAAAAAAAAAAGAGAACGATAATTCAGAATAGGGTATTTTGCTTGTGTTCTCAAGAATATTATATATATATATATATATATATATATATATATATATATATATATATATATAAGTTATTTTGGTAAGAAAACATCCAACAAACGGTTTGCGAGAAAACAGACCTTCAAGAATATAAATACACGAATATTACTACATTAAAAACAAGAATAAACATGTACTTGATGCAATTATTGACAAATAACCATTTAATTTCATTAAAACCATCCTAAAAGAACACATTTAATGAAAACATTTCACCTAAACAAAGTATGATTTGGATAAGGCAGTCAGTACTTGTGTGTCGTTATCAACCATTTTGCCAACCTCATAGGCATTACGGTGGAGGTCTGTTTCCTCGCAAACCATTCATTGGAAGTTTTCTTGCCAAGAGGACGTTTTTCGACGTCTTCCAATGGTTATTCATAGGCCATGATCATAATTTATGTAACAATGTACGAAGGCCCTTTTTTTTTCACTATTTGAAGGGGTGGTGACTCCCATTTTACTATGTATAGTATGCGATAGGTTAACATGAGTACCTGCATGATACAGTGACTGAATTGTTTATCATGCCTATACAGAAATTCATCCTTTACTATCATATGGTTTCAGTGTAATTAAATAAAGTTCATAATTGCAACCCCATCTTCACAAGGGTCTCCTGCCCTTAGGAGTGATTCCCTGGCGTTCGTTGTCAGACATTTTCTAACCCTATATAACACACACACACACACACACACACACATATATATATATATAATTTCAAACATTTACATATATATGTGAATTTAAAACTTCAAGAGTAATCGACAAGAATACTACTAAATGGCAATGGGGTAGATAAATTGGAAAACCTAATGCTAAAAAACTAATTATTTTGTAAAAAATAAGTTATAATATAATGGGAGTGGCTAAAACATGCATTACTAATGAACCGGCAGTTTATTAAACGCTGATAAAAAGAATGTTTGATATATGAATCTGCCACCTCGTGATTTTAAATTCACTAATTCCGGCTAGACCACAATTTTTTGAATGAAAATAAAAGGATTTTATAATTTTAATTGTTGCAGCATCTATCGTAATGTCTGATAATTGCGAAAATAGTACTGAAGCATCGTGTTAACTACGAATAGAAAAGAATTATTTTTAAGGGAATTACATTGTAGTAGGCCCATATAAGTAAACAGTAATTATCTTAGCTTGGTCACTGGTTGAAATAGAGCAAGGAATTGTGTAACTGGATTTATAATTCATGGTATCGGCTATTTAAAAAATTAAACACTAACATAATTTGTAAAATTAAATGCTGAAGGCTGTAAAAGTTTAGGAAGTAGTTTTAATCGAGTAAAACATTTCTTGCTCATGTCCTACATTAATTAACATTACTTACATTGCACTGCTCACATTTCACTTTTTACCCCTTCCTTCTCTTAAAATAAAAATATTTTCTATCACTTGGTAGAACACAGAGTGAAATACCTGAAATTCAGGTAATCAATGGATCTTAGGATTGAAAACGGAACATAAAAATGACTGCAACTTACTAAGTGAGACCGGTGTTGCCCTTTCCTCTTACGGCTTAGAATCGACGTTGTTCTAAGTCACTCACTGCGATGTCAATTCTGTTTTTGAATCACTCACTACAAACATATTCCAACCTCGCTCTTTGGGTAAGGTCTTGGACTTCTTGGATTAGCGATTACCTTTACTCAAAACACCCAAGTCTTCCTCATTCTGGGACGAAAATAATTGGCAGGAAAATTCCTTCGCAATTTTTGGCCTTGTGTCAATATTTTGTATAGCCAATCACCATGCGTCTTGTTTTAAGCAGCTGTAAGAGCTTTCTTGCCACACATTCATGTCCCTTCCCGAACAGCACCGTGTGATTTGTTCACTTGGCTTCATGTTTCCTTGTTGACAATTGCACAATCTCCTTAGCATCTGTACGGTGTATCCACTAAGCAAAATTAAATCGTATTTTCCTTCTCCCCGTCGGAAGTCATTTGGCTTGTAAAGACAGGGGAGGTGTTGACATGCTTCTTCGTAGACGTGTGGCTGTTCAGCTCATTTTTGTGATCAGATGACCACATCCTTCATGATAACCTCGTTGTTCTATTTGCAATTTCCTCCCATTTTTTGAATCAATACTTTGCAAACTCACCCCGTGTATGGCGTGTTCGGTTGTTATTATATCACATGAGTTTTATACTTTTTTTAACATAAAAGTGTAATTTTTTTTGGTTAAATTGAACTTTTCCTTATTTTTATGTATAAATTATAATATTTAATTTATAATGCATGTTAATAGAAACAGTGCTGGTAATGCCTAGTAAGAAATAGTTAAGTTTTGTTTGCATGATCAAGCATATCTTGAAAGAATGACTTCAGCAGCGCTTCAGAAAAGTTGGAAGTAACAGTGAATGAATGGACTATAATGTTTATTGCTCTCTCGGGTGGACATAAATTAACCCTGTAAATGTTAAATGTATTCTACAAATTAATGGAAATCCATGTAACAAATTATGAAAGACAATTATACATGTGTTATTAATAATATTTTTTTTTATTCCAAGAGAGATGTATTGCCCTCGAGATATTTTTGACACCGTGAAAATGTGTGTGCTGCAGCGGCGGTAGATATTATGCTAAATAAATGGACTGGTACGGGGAAATAGTTGCTTACAAAGTTGGTATTAGCGGTTATCTAGGATTGCTCCGTCTTAGTTTTTCAATGCTGGCTTCCTAAAAATTGTAGATTTCAATTGACGTACTGTAGCTAATTGATGTCTTACGCTCTCTTCAATATTGTAGTTTGCGCCACGCTATTAGGAAGGGAGAAGCTAAATACCACGAGCCGGCACGACTTTTGCGGATTTCATAACACTTGTGTAGAAACTGGTGCTCGTAATCTGACTCCCGCGAGACGCACACCACCAGTTATACAACATTCTGAGCTCGTCGCTACCCGACAGCGAAGTGAAGTGTCAATGTGCATGGCCTCGGCGACACATCAGTTAGCCTTTCAACTCTTGTGCTACGTCGTTTACTGTTGTTTTTCTCTTGCTGTTCGACACGCAACTAAGAACATGTTAAGTACGCTACTACATTTGGTATTTAATTAACTGCTGAATATTACAATTTACATTGTAATACTGTAGCAGGACAACCTCGTGGATAAAAAATATATTACATGGTTTTGAAATAGACCTTAGTTCTCTCTGGAATTCTTACGTGAGTAAATAATTAATAATTGTAATAAATAAAAGTCAACACTCTTCCTCAGAACCTACCGAATTGTAGGGTAACTTTATCATTTCCCGCAAATTCTCGCTTTTACGTTTCGTTGCCCGTCGTTTCTGCCATGTGCCGAGATGGAAGCTTGCGTGTCTGCTGGTATGGTTTGTTATAGGGAATATTTAGCCGACTGCTAGCCGTCTTCATCGGTGTTGTAATTCGTCAAGTTCAATTTTCGGTGGAAGGTTTCGTACACATTTGAAATTTTAGCCAATCCGAGGGAGGATAATGGAGTGTGGTACTGACGGAAGTTGTCATTTTGTTTATTTTGTTATGAGAAACAGCAAGATCATTAAAGAAGAGTAGAGAAAACAATTAGAATGCTATATATTGAAGCTATCACAGCATTATGCGGAAATTGTAAATATCCGTATTTATTAAGAACGAAACAATCAAACTGTGTGCAGACGCAGACGCAGACGCTATAACCTCAGTTGCAGAAGTAAAGGCATAAGAAATGGCACGCGTCTACTTGTGCGGCAGCAAGTATCGTTATTCCAGCAGCTTGTACGCACGCTCGGATAGGAGGTTGTGTGCCAGAACTTGAGCGAAACATTGTATCGTGGCAGACAGGCTTAAGGGGCCTGCCTATTGTAAAACAATTTTAACTCATTCCGCTTACATCCGGCCGTAAGGAAATATAGAGTCGGCGATAAAAAATTGAACTGCGTGTGTTCCGTATCCTCATAAATTTAAATTGGACTAGAGGGTTTAAATACAGCAGTCGGTTCAGAAAAGGCACAGCATTGTCGCTTGAGTTTACAACAGTGTTCTACAGAAGAATAGATATTGTAAAAAGAGGGCGGGCTATTAATATCGAATTTTGATGACTTTAATATTTTTCAACGACCACACTTATTGTGTTTCAATAACCTCATTTATAACTGGACAACAAAATATCGACCCCCATTTCTGTCCTCGAAAAAAAATTTACATAAAATTTTCTAATTTGTCTTATCATGAATAATTGGCACATGTGCTTGCTTTGAAACACGTAGAAATTAGGAACGCCTGGCTCTGGAGACGCGAATGGCCCGGAGTTGTATTCGCACTGGAACATGCATTGACAGCTTCTCGCCAAGATGTAGTGAAGGTTGAGGCGTTCGAAGGGCGACATTAGCGCCGAACACTTCCTCTCTGCGCGGTTGGTCCGCGCAGTAGGAGAGCCGGTGCTTATGTCCAGCCGGAAGTGCTACAAGTCTGCAAGCCGCTCACCAGATACAAGGTCACCTCGCGGCAGCAGCTCCCAGGCATGGACTCCATCCCGCCTACCTCGCGCCATTACACACTTCCTCATCTACTCTCTTGATTTCCCCCAAGAAACTACTCAACATTCGTCCAATGTGCTCACCTGCGTAAACAACACACGCTATTCACACGAGGCATGTTCAGTACTTTCAAAACGTCCCGCACATCAGGGAAAACATTTCATTGTGCTACAAAATGACTGGAAACTGCTAATCCAAAGCGCTGTATCTTCAAGTATACGTTTCGGATCCATACAGAACTACTCAAGGCCCTGCATTGAACCTTGCACGAGTTCGGAGCCTTGCGCTTAGAGACGATGGCGCACTTGCTGTGCGTGACAGTGTCGTCCTTATCGCTGCTGTGCTTCTCGGCCTCGAAAGCCGAAAAGCTGCAGGTAGGAACGAACTCATGGCACCTCCATTATTGTCATATTGATCTCATTGCCAGCTCTTGTAACTATTCTCATTTAAATAAACGGAATATTTCACTGATAAACTATTTTGAAGACGGAAATGAAAGTCGAGAATTCGCTACCCATTACTAACTATGCTTATTGAAATATAAATGAGGTCGTCTCATGATATTTATTCTTCTGTGAAACAGTGTTTCAAACTATAGCGACAATGCTGTATCTTTTTTGAACAGATTGCTGTATTAAAGCCCTACGGTCGCCGCTTACAATTTCGAGGAAACAGGAGATACGCAATGTTTGTTTGTGTTTTTTGTCATCGCCGCGGCGTCGCAATATTTCCTTCAATGTGTTACCTTGGGGAGTTCACTCTAGATTACTAGTGATTCCTTTTCAAATCGCCGGGAGTACACTCAGGACATTTGTACTTCCTTGTGAATTTCCTTATTTGGTCTCTTGTTTCCCCGACATCCCTGCAGAGTTAACAGCCTAGTGTGCTAGGGACTCTATCCGCCTAAACGTGCCCCGCGCTACATACATATACGAATTCCAAGTCCTGTGCCAGAAGTTACGTTCTTAGAAAAAGTAAAAATTATATTGAAAGCATTTTGAGAAATATTCACACTTTCAAAATATTGACGTGGCGCGCAAGATTTTAGAATCAGTGTGTTCACTTCGATTCATTATACGCTTATCATCGCTTCAAAGCCTTGTGCATAGAGGTGGTGGGAGATCTGATGTTCATGTTAGTGTCGCCCTTATGACTTATTCGCTTCTGTGCATAAACTGCAAAACGTTTTATATTAAATAAGATTACTGCAATAACACTGAAAACAGAGCAGATAACACTTCGTGCACTATCTAACATATACACATCTGTAACAAAGTAATCCAAATTTCTAAATATTATTTTATCGGAAACGTATGGAAATACTGTGCGAATGACGACAATAGACTTACCAAAGATCTTATCACTTGCTGTGAGTAAAGAGTGTTTTCACAGTTCTACGAAATAGACGAGCAAACTTCCTTACCAGTGCGTACGACGTAAATCACCTAATAGATTGTTAACGGTTAATTTAGCACTTCTGAAACCACCATAGACAAAAATTGAGGTAGACATATCTCACTGACTGCGCACGAACAGTCTCCGTCTCCCAACATTGGACCAATATTCTGCCAACACGACTACCGTAAATGGCGTGGTTAGGATTTGAGGTTTAGTAAACAAGTGTTTAGATATGTTTTTATACTTTCTGTAACCTATTTGTAACGCTGTTTGATTAAATTCAAATTTGTGACAGTATTTTATTAATATAATGGTGCTTGTCATTTAAAAATTAAGATGAAAAAGTAACATGTCTATCATTGTTGACCATCTGACATTGACTGTTGTGTTGCTTTCGGATAGGGCAATGTTACGCAGAATACAAATAATTTGTCTACCTCATCTTTAGTTTATGTCTGAAATCAACTTTCGAAAACTGTTACTGCCCCTACCTGCACATGTATGTCTACGGGCACACTGACTGTTGTGAGGCCTGTAAAGTTGGTAAGGATGGAGGGAAAATTTCAAGCACTGAAATTATTAGTCTAGTTTGCTGACTTTTTTAGGTACATGAATTTAAGAATTAGTACATTTGTCAAAAAAGTATTTTTCTTGCAATTTTACTATTTCACTAGACCGACGCATGAATAAAGAAATATAGCATTAGGCAATGTTAATTTCACTAGTGGTGGAAGAATATACGAGGGTTATTTTTTTTCAACCTCCGTTGGGGCGTAAATTGAGAACGTAAATGAATTGGAAAATGGTTTTACTAACAAATGTGATATACATCAACAAGTTACTTCTCAACATAATCACCATGCCGATTGAGACACTTGTCGTACCAGTGCACCAGCTTCCCAATACCCTCTGCAAAGAATGTTACCGCCTACTTGTTGAGCCATGTCGTCAAAGTGTCCTGCAATTCGTCACTGGTGTTGAATCGCTGTTCTCCCAACCACTTTTTTAACGCCGGGAAAAGGTGGAAGTCACTCGGTGCCAGGTCTGGGCTGTAAGCCGGGGGATCAAACACTTCCCATCGAAAACTTGCCAGAAGTTGTTGGGTTACCGCAGCACTATGTTGTCGGGCATTGTCATGAAGCAAGATAACACTTGAAGTTAACATTCCTCTCCGTTTGTTGCGAATCGATTGTTGTAGCCTTCGTAATGTCGCACAGTATGCAGCGGCATTGACGGTGGTCCCCGGCTCCATGAAATCAATCAGTAGCACACCTTGGTGTTCCCAGAACACTGCAGCCATCTGTTTCTTGTTGCTAAATGTCCGTTTAAACTTTTTCGGCTTGTTTGGAGAATGGGTGTGCATCCACTGTTGAGACTGCAGTTTCGTTTCTTCATTGTCAAAATGAATCCATGTTTCATTACCTGTGACAGTTTGATTCATAAATTGTTTTCAAGTGTCCGCGTAACGCAACAGAAATGTTAAGGCAGATACCATTCGCCACTCCTTGTTGATGTTGTCAACATCTTGGGTACCCATCGTGCACAAAGTTTGCTGTATCTGAGCTTGTCTGTAACAATTGTGTACACGGTTGACCGTGAAATGTCTGGAAATTCTTCAGACAATTCTGAAATTGTGAAACGACGTCTCTCACGAACAACCATATCCACGTGGAGCACGAGTACATCAGTCGCCACTGACTTCCGTCCCTGACGACCTTCGTCATGAACATCCATTCGCCCTTCGCGAACTTTCCGGCACCACTCTCGCACCTCGCCATCACTCATACAGTTTTCACCGCACACAATGCTCACTCTGCGATGGATTTCCGTTGCATTTAGCCCCTCTGCCTGTAAAAATCGAATAACTCCGCGCAGGTCACACTTGGCGGCAGAGTTCATCGTCACAGACATGTTGACATATCCGTAACTACGGCTCAAGTGATGCGTTGGCTTGGCCATGGAATGTGGAGGTGGGAGGGGGTTGAAAATAGTGCTGCGTCATTTTCCGCTTGCTATCGCTTCACGGGTAGCCTAGAGGCACCGTCACAACAGTGGATGGACACCTATTCCCCAAACAAGCCGAAAAAGTTTAAACGGACATTCAGCAACAAGAAACAGATGGCTGCAGTGTTCTGGGAACACCAATGTGTGCTACTGATTGATTTCATGGAGCCGGGGACCACCGTCAATGCCGCTGCATACTGTGCGACATTAGGAAGGCTACAACAATCGATTCGCAACAAACGGAGAGGAATGTTAACTTCAAGTGTTGTCTTGCTTCATGACAATGCCCGACAACATAGTGCTGCGGTAACCCAACAACTTCTGGCAAGTTTTCGATGGGAAGTGTTTGATCCCCCGGCTTAAAGCCCAGACCTGGCACCGAGTGACTTCCACCTTTTCCTGGCGTTAAAAAAGTGGTTGGGAGAACGGCGATTCAACACCAGTGACGAATTGCAGGACACTTTGACGACATGGCTCAACAAGTAGGCGGTAACATTCTTTGCAGAGGGTATTGGGAAGCTGGTGAACAGGTTCGACAATTGTCTCAATCGGCATGGTGATTATGTTGAAAAGTAACTTGTAGATGTATATCACATTCGTTAGTATAACCATTTTCCGATTCATTCTCATTTTCATGTTAAGCCCCAACGGAGATTGAATAAAAAATATCCTCATACAACGCGCATACCAATTATATCTGAAGCAGAGCTTTCAAAAGTTTTTAGTTTACCGTTAACAGCCTATATAAAGTTTGTTTGTATTCTATATGTTTATGGTATTCAGTGGATGAAGGCCAAGAAAAGGTAATCGTCAAAGGTACTAAAAAGCATGACATTTTTAATTTGACAAGTATATTCTCGACAACACTCTTTTATGATAGGACGATCAAGTTTTTCACTCGGCCAAGTTTCTTTGCAGGGCAATCACAAACGTTCCGGTTTGAGTATCAGAGTTCTCATTGGGCCAGACAAATGGAATACTAGCTTCTCGCATACTCGACGGCCAATAACGAGAGAAAACTGACAGACATGAGTGCGATACGTTGAACCCTAGGAAGTCAGCTTGCACCACAACAAAAAAAAAATTCTCTAGCAATCGTTTATGATGATAACTTTGTGAGCAAATCTTGAACCATAGTAATGAATTTCTGCCGAGATATTTCTGACGCAATAAGTATTGATATGTTATGGTTTATTCGAGGTTTTTTCGCACTTTTTGAATCAAACCTTGGAAAAATCGTCCCGTTTATGACGTCTTCGAGTGTTTCCAAAATCTTAGTAATATTATAAATGCGACAGTTTATACGTTTGTTTATTAATCAATCACGTCGTAATGGCTCGACAGATTTGGATAAAATCTGGTACAGAAGTAGGTTATATAGTGGATTAACACACAGGCTACTTTTAATCCCTGAAAAACGAACAGTTTCTTAGGGAATATATAAAATATGCCCCCAACCGTTTGAGTAGGCGCTGGTAGGTGGTCTTTTTTTTATATTCCTTAAAAGTCAATGTTCGTTTTTCCGGGATGAAAAGTACCCTATGTACTAATCCAGAATAGTCTATATTTTTACCAAATTTCATCTAAATCCGTCGAGCTGTTACGGCATGATAAAAATGTTAACAAACTAAAATAGAATGCAGCTTACGTCATAAGACATATTTCCCTCTCATCTAAACTAGATAGCGCCAAAATAAATTTTGTTTATGATATCGCAGTACTACGAATTTGGCTATTCTTAAATTTTTTTTTTTTTATATATATATTGGTTTTGACGATTTGATCCTTTTGTTTTGTAAACAAAAATAATTGTTCTTGGCTCTTAAAAACGGAATCTGATTATTGGTTTTGTCGATTCGGCCAAATTGTAAGGTAAATTAATTGAATTTGGCTATTCTCAAAAACGGACTTGATTTGCTATCTATTTATATTAATGATTTTGTAGATTCGATCAATCAATTTGATAGGTAAAGGTTTTTTTTTTTTTGGTTATGCTTTTTTATAAAAAGTAACTTTTTAGACACGCCGAACAAAAGTAAATCAAATCTTTCCCAGATATCAACTAAGGCCAGGGCTGTGAAAGTAGCTAGAAGGCAGAAGATGTTTTCTCAAGCAGAGCTGCGAAGGCTTGAGCAGGCAGATCGTCAGGCGACTTGTAGAGCGAATGAGACTTAGGAACAAACGCACGCTCGGTGAGAAGATCAAGCTGAGCGCCAGTCCAGCTTAAGAGCTGCTGAAACGCCAGAGCAGTCGCAAGTTCGGCGACAACAACAAGTCGGATTTTTGGCGCTGCAACGAGCCAATGAGACTGTTGAAGAAGCGGAAGCCCGCAGACGATCTGTTGCTGAAAGCACGGCGCAGCGACGGCAAACGTTCGCTAGAAACATGTACGCTGTATTTGACAAAGTTGCGTTTAAGTATGATGCGACTCTTGGTTACTCGAGTCACAGGTTTACAAAAATGGAGAGAATGAATAAAGAGTACAGATTTTGCAGAGCACTGAAATGGAAAGAATAAACCGCAAGAATGTGTTGTTCTGGAGGGTATATATATATATATATATATATATATATATATAATATATATATATATATATATATATATATATATATATATATATATATATCATCTATAACAGGAGCCAGTAGGACCTCTGAAACAGTTGTTTTCTTACGAAGCAGAGGAATCGAGGCAGATTCTGAATCGTGGAAAGTAAGTGCGCGCGAATACGGTGCGTTGTTCCTCTGGTGTAGTTTTATAGACTTATTTAAGTTTCGTTTGCATGAGGCGGAGGAATAAATTAAAATGAGAACTTAAGCAGGGCCTCAGAAATGTTACAGGAAACATTAGTGCCAGTATGGTCATTCTTGACCATACTGGCAGAAACTACCCGACGTTGCCCGGGTGTTACGGCAATAAGAGATACACGACCCCGAATTAGGAGTTTCGCACCCAGTAAGGGTTTGGATATCCAAGAGCCAGTTTTAAGGGTTTTACGGAAAAGTGTACGTACATTTTCGTCTTATACTTTCGTCAGGAATAACTTGCTGGTTTTTGTCGGTATTGTTCAAAAACGTCCAGTAGAAGGCACAGCATGTACAATAAGAGTCCCTTGATGTGTGAGGAATGCCAATGAATGACAGGCCTACCGTGCCACTTCCATACTCTGAGGAACGTCAATAAAAGGGAAGGACAAATTAGAAAGAGCACAGTTGTAGGAATGGAAAGTCAGGCGTGATCCAACATATGGCTTATCTTGTAAATAGAAAACAAATCAATTTTTTGTAATATCAATCACTAGACCGCATGTTTTCTAGTGGGTCGGTATCCATTCGTATAGAAAGGCAACGGGTGGTCCACTGTCGGTTTACATAGGACAAAATGAAGGAGAGAACTTTTTGTTGTAGTGATGTCTTCCAAAATCATGTGTAGTTCAACTGACGTAATTGTAGTTAATGTATGTGGCACGGGCCTCGTGCAACATGTCGTAAGCCCGCGCCGCCGCCGAACTGCTCCGGTCCAGGGGAGGGCATGATGCCCGGCATGCATACCAATGTGCGGCACTGCAGCCGAAATACGTGTTGAGCCGAGTGTGGCATCAGCAATCAGCCTCGCCCTGCCGAGGTTTTGGCAGCCCGGCCCGGCGTCTTGCGCAACTCCTGGCCAAGGTGTAGCGCTCTTCTGGGTCGCAGCGTGTCCAAAAACATTTCCAAACGTCCTCGCTCTCCACGCAGAGCGACATCCTTGACTCTCGTCTTCTGCCCCACCTGACACCCTGGCTGAAGCCAGCACCAATTTAACACTCCCAAACACAGCACCCTCTCTCTACTAGTCTTTCATCTCTACTAATAAGGCATGAGTTCCAATCTCTGTCTCCTGTAGCATTTATGTTTAATGCATGAATGTTTTGAATTCTTTCCTGTCAACTGGGTTTTTACGTTGTCTTTGACAGTTTTTTCCCATCTTTTTTTAGTTACAAGTCTTAACTATAGGTACACTCAGGGAGGTAGTCATGGCTCCAATCACTGGCCATGGCTACTCAATCTCTCTCTGCCGCGATGCATGTCTCGTTGCATGATTCCCTTTCCTCGTAGGCGTAAGGGGTTAGCCCTGAGACGCAATATACCCCGCCCTACCTACCGCGCTTCCACTTAACACTTAATAATAGGGTAGTTAGAAAAAAATTGCCCCGCCTGACAGCCCACGTCGCGCGACTATAACTGCTTCTGTCCGCCAAGTCTAATCACTGCCGAAGCTCACAGCGGAGGTAAACCGGGCCCTTGTGAGGGCCCTTTACCAACCAGGCGGTTCTCATTTGCATTGCAGGAGAGAGGAGAAGCTATCCCCCTCCCTCTCCCACACACATCAAAATATTCTAGGTAACCTTTTTTTGGTGTAGGGTAAGCTGAATTGCCCTAACAAATCCTGGTTCCAATAGCTGCCCCCCCCCCCCTTTTTTTTCCACTACAGTTTCGTGAGAGGAGGTAGCAGTGAAGCTGTTGCCTGTTTCTGTCCCTTTGATTGCAGTAATTTGGAAAAATGCAGGTTAAGTTATAGACTGGACGAGAGTTTGTTAGACCCCTAGCCAGTCTTTCCTTGTTAAAAGCGGAAGCTAAGCTTATCGCGAACGGTCTGTGTAAAGGCGTTGCCTGCAGTGAAATGAGGGGAGGTGATTGTGTACATGAACTGGTGTATATATCCTAAAATAAGCTGTTCAGTTAAATTATCCTGTATTACAATCAATCATTCTCAAATTCCTGAGGCGCTGTAAGTACCCGTGTCCTAGGACAGGCTGGAAACGTACGGTGGGAGTATATTTATAATATAATATAGGTGAAGTAAGAAAGTTTTAAATTATAATTTCAATTATATAAACATTTATTATAGTAAAAATTGGATTGGAGGCAGTATTTGCATTTTTACGAGAGCTTCGCGTAAGAAAGGAGACAGTGCTGCCATCTCTGGGGTGGGGAAATCAAGACCCCGCCCCCGGAGAAGTAAACAGCCAATCAGAACATGCCCTGCTAGAAAAATTGTTTCAGAGCAGAAAAAGGTGTTTTAAAGTGTGTATTTGGATTTGAAAAGCAATACTATGTTTAGATTTACTTGTAAATATACGACTGCAGTGATTTATTAGCTTGGTGGAGTGGATTTTCGCCTGGGAAACTGAAATTGAACATCTGAAAGGAGCAGTGATTGTGGACCGAATGAGCAGCTTGGAGCTGTTGCGAACTAGTTTTGTTAAACTGGCGGAATTTTGTCCCGGACCGGCAGGAGATTTCTGGCCTGTATCGGGGTTTTAAATTATTTTCTTATGTGACAGAGGAGAACTGTTGTTTAGTTAATCTTGCATTCTTGACATTTTAGGGCGTCTTTTTGACGATTTTACGTCTGGGGAATATTTTCTTATCCTTCGAAGTATTGGATTATTATGGAGGGCAAGTTTATCGTAAAACAAAATGTATTGTTTTCAGAGATGAGCTTATTTCCAATGTAAGGAACTTTCAGCACATTATGTAAATCAACTGTTCTTGTGAACCTACAGGCTTTTCCTATTATTCTGAGATATTTATTTTGTACAACTTGAAGGTGGTTTATTGAGACTTTAGCTGAATTCCCCCAGACTTAGTGGGCGTACATCATAGCTGATATAACTATAGCAGTGTATGTTAAATGTTTTATCTCTCTTGGGGAGTTGAGGATGGTTAAGCAAGGGGTAAAGTTGTCTGATTTTACTTATAACTGTATTTTTAATGTTGTTAATAGGTACGCCCATATGCAGTTTACTATAAATAGTTAAGCCCAAGTATTTAGCTGTTTTACTAAATGGTATTTCTACTCCGTCATATTTAATTGGTTGTACGTTTACTTATTTAATTCGTCTGGTAATGAGCAAGGCCTGGGATTTTTCTGCATTGACTTTTATTTTCCAGCACTCGCACCACTGACCGAGTTCGTCCATTTGTAGCTGAGTGAGTAATTGTGCGAAGGGCAATGTCTTGTCTTTGCGGAAATGAGGGTGTCAACGACATACATTTGAACTGTTGCGTAGTTATTTGAAATACCTGCTGTGTAGATACTGTTCAGAAAAGGGGAAAGAGCGGATCTCTGCGGCACGCCTGCGGTGAGTGGGTGGGTAGATGGCTCAGAATTTTCAATTGAGACATGAAATTCTCTGTTTGTGATCTGTTTAATAAGTGAATATAGTAGTCAGGAAATTTAAAGCTGATTAATTTTTAAGTAGGTCCGGGATCGATACTTTGTCAAAAGTTTTAGCAATGTCAATAAATATGGCAAATATGGATTGTTTATTGTTTAGGCCATAGTATGTAGCAGTTACAAAGTTAGTTAGGGCGTGAGTAGTGGAATGTCCAGCTTTGAAACCAAATTGATTTTTTGGGATAATCTTTTGACATTCTGCATCCGTTTTTAAACGTGCGAGGAGTACTTTTTCAAATATTTACTAAGTGAACTCAGTAGTGATATCGGGCGCCGGTTCTGAGTGAGGCAGGGGTCTTTACCCTGTTTCGGGATTATTATTACTTTAGCCCGTTTCCTTTAAAATTGCATAAAAATTATTGAGAATTATGCATAGGGCTAAGTATGGCGAATGTTTAAGTAGCTGGTATATTATTTTATCATGCCCCAGTACTTTTTTTGAGTGAGATGTCTTTAAAGTAAGTAAAAGTTCTGGTAAAGTTACTAATTCTGTTTTTTCTTAGGTTTTTTCGATAGGAAGGCGGAGGTAGTTGTATTTATATCGCGAGTGAAATTGGTATCTCCAAGGAGAAACGGGTTCGACTCGTGGCGGGGTCGCCTCCGTATTCTCGCACGTCGGAAATGTGACGGACGATGCATGCTCGGCGAGTTTCCTCGGTGATCTCCCGTATCCTCCGCCCTTGCATTTCGGCGCTGCTCCATATTTGTCCCGCTTCACCTCATCGGCTCTTAAGTTTCGTTGTTATGAGCTGCCCAGATCTCTCCAGTTCCTGACTCACTCACTCAAGGCGCCGATGTAAAGTGCCACTCAAATCTCCCCACTCTCTCCACTTAAATATTAACATATCGCTATCAATGCGATTTATTACTTCCGGGAAGTATTGAGAATCGTTGGCGATATATCTTGGCCCGGGTTTAGACATACCTACTGTCGCCCTGTCAGAATATATCGTGTGTTTGCGGCCGCTCTCACCACTATCTTTCGTAATAAATAAACGTATATAAACTTAGGCTTACGATGAAAACAATGTTACACTCAAACGATAAAAATAATTGTTTTAATTAATATATAGAATCTTACTTTCCAGTAAAATTTACGTACTTTTTTCTCTTCAACTTAGGAAGTTATCGATGACATCGTAGAAGATTGTTTATTGTGATGTGTCCGCTTCGAAGTATATAATATAAACAACATCCAGCTTGTCTTGCTTGAAAATACCACCAGCTCGCACACTCTGTCTATTTAGAAGCTACCGCCCTAAGCATCTAAGTTGCCTTTCCCTTAATCCGTGCCTGGATATATCGCAAATATAGATTTTAATTATATCGCAAGAATCAGTATCGCAATTATCGCTCTCACTGGTGTCGCAAATATTGACATCACGAATACCGATCACTGTAATATCGCAAATATCTGTCAAATAGGCATCGCTAATACTGCTCGTACTTATAGTTCAAATATGAAATCACAAACAACTGTTTTTTTTTAACTACAATAATACCTTAAATAAATGTGCCATAATATCATGAAATAAAAGTCGCAAGTATGTATAATTCCGTAAAAATATAAGTATGGTTCTGTTTTAAATATCGCGATTCCCAGACATGTCGCTATAGCTAATATCGCGAAATCGCTAACACCGGACATCGTCACCAACACGTATCGCTAATTTTGCACATCTACAATATCACGATATGCGGCTTGTTGCTCTATATACTAGACAAAATGGCAGTTGCTATATTCCAATAGTACTGACTCGCCACGGATATACCACCACATGAAGGTCGTGTGACTCGCGAGTGCAGGTTCTCTATGGTGCACGCTCCCCGTCCCAAACTGCCGAGTTACTTTGGAAGTTGGGGTCACGGTGGTTTAGTGGTTAGACTACACTCCTCCCACCGACTCCCTCCGAGGGAATCGAGCCGGACGTTGCCTTTGGTCGGCGACTTTTCTCGCGCTTCCTCCGCTCTTGCATTCCACCGCTGCTCCATCTCCACCATACTTCACCCACACCGGCGTACGAGAGATCACTGTTAAGAGAAGTAAAGAGCTGCGCGTCCAAAGTCAAGAAGCGAGGGAGCAATACGGGTGACACTAACACGCACGCCTAGTACCTCATCACACCTACACGCAAGGCGTGCAGTGTTTCCGTCGTGGTCCTCAACTGTACCGATTAAACTACGCCCTTAAGTTTGTACTTTTTCATTGCCGTTTAAGAAATCTGCACTAGCGCGCTTTAAAACTGCGATATTTTACGTTTTTCAGGATTCCCCCCCCCCCCCCCCCCCTTGAACGTACTTAATGTGATACAAGTATAAACATGTAGCATATATAATTTTTTTTTATCTTTTCTGGCTAAGCGTCTTATTTCCAGAACATTAATTGGCCGAGATAGGCGAATAGGCGCAAACCACACACTCGCAGAGGATATGTCGCCGTAGACTCCTATCAAGGCTCCGCCCGCCTGCCAGGGCCTGAACTGCATTGCACAGTCTTCCAAAGACACGTCTTACAACGAAACTACGAAACGTGCGTCATGTGTGCTGAGCTAGAAGTAGGTTATTCAGTCTTTTTAAGGCGTCACGCACATTTTTGACAACTCCAAAATGGTTACAGCAGCTTTTTGAAAGCGCTGTACCTCAAAATATGCTCGTCAGATACATACAAAACGACTCAAAATCCCAGCACACAACCTTCCTACTGTCTTTCCATGAATAAAATAGTAGGGCCACTGCTGAAAGTCACATAGGTAACACGCAGCACTACGAGAACACTGGACGCCAGTCCAGGGCCCTGCGCGTAGCGGCAATGGCGCCCTTGCAGCAGGTGCCAGTTTTCCAGTTTAACCCTTGTAGCTCCCACCCTTCTCTGCCAAAAAAGAAGAAAACCGATGCAGGTAGACGAGGCCCTTAACGCAACGAGCTGGTTGATAACTTCAGTGGGAATGTCACACACACACACGCCCACACACTCGCGCATACACACACACTACGGCGCGGCGGCTCCAGCCATGAGGAAACTTGGAACGGGCCGAAGCACATTTTTGCGCCATATCTAGCGATTTCCTTTCACACTCCGCTGCGCGCGCATTGGCGACTGGGGTCCCTCGCAACAGCGGCCCTGCCTCCACGCAGACTCTCAACACACCCAGGTATATGGTTTGGCGCAACCTAACCCTTTCAGACATGATTGTCTATACAGAATGTTTCAAAACAACACCGGCAATGCTTAGTATGTTGTGCGGGGCAGCAAACCCATCATAACTTTTCAAGAGCGAGTGAGTGAATGAAGAGATTTGGGCGGTTCTTAAAATCGAGGTATTGAGAGCCGATGAAGGTGAAGCAGGATGAGAATGGAGCAGCCCCAGATAAAAGGGAAGGGGAAACAGGAGATTCCCTTGAAAATCCGTCACCAGCGGCATCGTCTGCCACAATTCCCACGTGCAAGAATCTGGGAGTGACTCTCCGGGAATCGACACCAGATCGCCTATGTTAGAAGCGAGTAGTCTAACCACTACACCATTGCGACCCCCTTTTCAAGAGGAGACCCATATCCGGAAAAGTATGGTTTGGCCGCTGTGGGGCATCAAAGTTTGACAACGCTTCGGATATGGTGTTGGGTATACAGTCGAAATTGTGTCACGAAACCACCACCAACACATTTTGAGCATCATTACATGTAATAAATTACGAAAGGGGTTTGAATTGTCAGCCTCCTACTTGATTACAGGGCTTACATAGGCGGTGCAGAGACGTACATGTGGTTGTGTGTACGGTAGTTGAGTCGTTGCGTTGATTCGAGCGGTAATATCCTCCTCTGTTGGTTTAGAAGTTGCATACACCATGCCCTTCATAATACTACAAAGAGAGTAGTCTAGATGTGTCAGATCTGGTGACCATGGTCGCCAAGGAGCAGTCCCCAAAGTGAGCAAACATTTATTTTCCAGACATGAGTTTTCTCATGAAAAATGATCTGTTTACAGTCCCGCACAACAAACTAAGTACTGTAAGTGTTGTTTTGAATCACTCCGTATATTTAGGGCCTACACTGCACAGGTAGTTGATTTAACGATATATATTGGATATCTCACGAACGAGTGCACTTGTTTCAAAGTTCTGAAGGCAGTCCTGTATACAGACATTTCCATGGATACAGCAGTGTCCCTCCTCGCCAAAGATGATGTTTACATAAACACACTCAGCTGCCAATCTGCCCAGTAGTATGCCCAAAGAGAATGTTTTGTAATGGAAGTAACTGTACACAAGACTACTTCCAGATGAGTAAAAAAGTGCAACCATACGTGAGACTGACTATATACACTGTGCCCAACAAAAAATATAATACAAAAAAAGAAACCTCTCACGTGTTAGCATACAGCATTCCTTGTTCAGATTATATCCGATAGTAGCATTTCTGAAAGAATTATCATTTTCTTAGAGTTATTTCTGCCGAACGTTTCGTTTCAAAGAACTCATGTCTAAAAATTCTGTAGCGCACTAAAAGAAAATATTTATAGCGGTTGCAATACCTATATAGCTGATGATTTTCAGGAAAAATTGTTGCCACTGGTAAAAAAAAATATGTACCCGTTTATACGCGCACTCTGGGAAAAATTAATCATAAGCTGCGTGATACAGCACAACAAGAGTTAGCACGAATATGTCATAAAAAAAGCATATACCAATTCATGAATCCATTTATTTATAGTCTGTACACTGCAATAACATTAATTCCAAACTATTCCAGATAATTATACAACAACGTGGCATGCTGTGATACCCAGCAATCACTACATACAGGCCTAGTTATTACATCTAGATTTTAACTTCGTATGTGAATTAGAATTGTGCTATGAATAAAAGACCGATAGCAATGCTCAAAACGGTGTTAACTAAAATAGTAAAACATATAGGTACACAATGCACGTTCAAACCAGTAAAGAGAGTTATGTATGCATACACTGTAAATTCGAATCAGTGGGAAACCACTGATTCGCAGTGAAAATGGCTCAATTTAGAATTAGTGAGCAAAAACATCATTGTTTAAGTGGAAAAATTACGCTGATTGAATTAGTGATGTGAAAATTTTCACTGATTCTAAGTGGAGTCATTTTCACTACGAATCAGTGGTTTTCCAATGATTTTAATTTAGAGTGTACATATATATCATATCTCCACATAATCTATTTCACTTCAATTTTAACAATTATCAGGCATCAAGGCCGCTCCATATAATGTATCCGTAAAAGCATCTCATTAAAATAAAATTTCCGAGACAGAAATTTATAGAGAACAGGAAATGGAAAATGTTAGTGACAACAAATAATGGGTCAAAAAATCCCCAACCTTCAGATATTCCTTAGAAAAAAAACCTTTACGCGTATCATCCTCATACAACATGCATTCAGAAAATACCAGTTTTATTGCATATTTCTTTAATTTTTGCTTTTCCCTGTTCTTACCAACATTCAAGAGAATATTAATCCAACATGTAATTTTACAAAACGACAAGCAGCAAGATGAGTCCACATCACACGCAAGTTCTGTGAGTTCTCCCTGTACCGAAACACAGCTTCCTACCCTTCCAGTGGACAGCACTTGTGCGCCCTGGCATCTTCCAGAAGAAAAAGCCACTCCTGAAAAATCGTACTTCACTAACCTTGCAAGCTCCAGAGTCTTCCAGAACAAGGATAGCCATCCACGACCTCAAACAGCGATAATCACTCCAAATAATAGTACGATCAGTCCTGCTCACAAGACCATATCAGCGATCACACTCTAATCACTGATCACAAAGAAGTACAGCTCTGTCTTAAGCATTCGAAGATAACAAGGTAGTGTAGGCACACCGCGCTACAGCCTTCGTCGCCTAAATAGCAGTCACTCCAAAAAAAATTGAACTCTCCTTGGGGGTTCGATCAAAAGGAAACCCCTTCATTACGCACAGGCGTGAATCGTCCGATATCTTCAAGTTAACAGGAACTGCTCAAAACTGTACCTAAGCTACCAGGGAACCAAGCTATTGAAGTTAATCTCAGGTAAATCAATAAGTCAACAGATATGTGAGCAGTAGCCATCCAAATGTGGCAGCATAGAAAAAAATCAAGCGCGATCGAAGCAGTCACACTGGGGACAGAAAGCAGAACCTCCGGGCATCAGCAGTGCAATCTCATACCATACAAACATAACAGAAAAACTCTTAAACAAAAGAGCCGTAACATTTAGAACACTGCCATATCGCACATTAATTCAGTAACAATAAAAATAATTCTATAAAGATAAATAAAAACTAAGTACACACATTATCCTGCAGTAGATAGGAATAGTTCCTTCGAACACACATGCTGTGGCTCGGTGGCTCGGCCATTTTTTTTTTCCTCCCCCCCCCCCCCCCAAAAAATGTTCGTTTTACACTCAAAATCTCCTATTTTCACCTTAACATCAGTTTTTTCACTCAAAGTTTCCCTTTTCCTAAAACATTTCCCGTTTTTCCTTACAAATTTCGTGTTTTTCCCAAAAAGGTGTGAATAAATTGCTTTCTCCTAAATGTGGCTGACACATCCCCTCGATGTAGCTGAGATACGCTAAACTCAGCCACACAATGCGGAGCTGATAAAAAAATAATTTTAAGTATTTTTTAAATTTAAATATATTTTTATAATTTAAAAAAATTAAATAAATTTTAATGATTGATATATTCTAAGGCATAAGTATTAGGTGTTGTAGTAGGTCTCCGGACTCGTATTTTCAAGGTGCGTACGATTATGATGTCATACCACCATTATGAAGGATTTTCTTCCATGCTTTATCATTCCATGTTGTCTCTCTCATTTAAACTCTTTCTCTCTTGTCTTTCTCTCTTGTCTCTCTCTCACATTCCATCTCTTTCCTTTCTGTATTGTTTCTCTATCATTCCATAAGTATTATTTGAGTCCTCGTATATTTTCATTCTTTCATTCCATCTTGTCTTTCTCTCTCCAGCTCGCTCTATCTTGTCTCTTACATTTGTTCGACACCACTGTCTACGTAGTCCCTTCATCGTTTGCTAGAATGCGCGAATTGTCAGCATGTATGTTTATTTACGAATTTAAAGATGCAATTTTCCATACTCGTGAAGGTATTTAAAATATTATTTTAAAGTAAATTCCACACAGGACTTTGTAAAAAAAACTGTCCGAATTTTTATACTTTCAAACTCTATTCAATACATATTTTTTATCATTATTTTTCCTTAACATTAAAATTCTTTTTTCAATTAGTTTTTACTGTTGTACGAAAATTAAGTCACCTAGCCTTGTAATCGTGCGCGCGCGCACACACACACACACACACACACACGCGTGTCGACAATCCCGCGAGGTAGTTATGATATGTGAAGAGTGCAGTGACGTCTGTAGGCACCACGCGAGGAAGAGGGGTCGAGTGTTGACGACCGCCGAGCCAATCACTCGCTCTGCTATGCGGCATTGTCAGATCCATTAAGCATCTAGGAATCGATATATTTATAAATAATTGGAATCATTTTATTTATCATTGAGAAAATGTCGGAAAATCTTTAAAAATACAATAAAATATATTTGAAAAACACTTTTGATCTAAACTCATCTTTAGTCATTTAAATTATGTAATTTACACGCTTTCCCATGACAGCTGGTAATATTTTAAAAAGAAAAAGTTGCCATACAGCAGTGGTATTCGAACCCATGACCTGTAGTATAAAAGTCAGACATGATAGCCACTTTTCTTTTTTACCTTCATTTGACGTTGTTGTGACATTTCTGACGTTGATGAAGATCTAGTAAGACCGAATTGTTGACGAATTCCCAGTGCGACAATCGAGCTGAGCATCCGCCACGTCGGAGGCACCGGGGCGCGAACTCACAACCCTCCGACTATAGGTCGGCCACCCTACCCCTGAGCTATGAGGGCATGGCACTAAAATTTGAATGCTAACGGAACGCGGTGTTCCCAAGCGGCCACCCATCTAAGTACTGACCGCGCCCGACCCTGTTTAACTTCGGTGATCAGACGACAACCGGAGTTTCCACTCGCCTACAGCATACTCAGACGAGCAGTGATGCTTAATTTCTGTATATAAGAATTCAAAAACAAAAAAGCTTCAATTCCCCTCTAAAATTGGAGAAATAATTTTAATGTATTAAGTGTATTTTTATATTACTTTTCAATCACCGCATATATGGCTCATGACCACATTTATTGGAGAGCTATCTTCAGTTTAAATTCAATGTATTTACCATTTCAAAAGATTTTCAAAGCCAAATGTATTACAAATCTTTTGTTATTTTTAGTAGGGGTCTGAATCATTTGTGCCTATGCTCACATTTATTGTTTTCAAATATTATTTTTAAATAATTATGTAGCAAGTCGGACTTCTAAGCATCTGAGTATGTGCAGGCATTTAGGTAGGCAAATATAATTTGTGAACTCCTAGGGGGAATACAGGCTCGTAAAATTCAGTTTTGGAAGCATCATTAGTAACCCCGACAATTTATTTAAGCCCTTTATAAGCATAGTGGTTAGTTAAAAACAATACTTGCTTCATAGCGCATATTTAATAATATATTTTATAACATACTTGTTACGATATAGGATTAAAAGAAGAAAATAAAAAATATTCAATTCTTTTTGGTTTTTAAATTTATTTTATTTTATTTTATGTTATACTGAAAATGTACATAGAGTATAGCAAAAAGTTATCTCTATTTCATTACAGGTTACCTCTCTTCAAGACTAAATAATACATGATGTTAATTATTCACTACCTCGACTGTTTTGTAGGCATAGCTATCATACTGGGCTTTTTCTAAATTTATGTTTATGTGACTAAACCAAGCACCATCATATTCTCTGTATATAAGAGTAAGCAGGCATGCTAGAGTAAGGTACAAAAATACCAGCGAGAAATTAAAGATTATCTTATTTATATCATATATATTTACATACTTCAGACTACAAACATAAAAATAGAATTCTTATTTTTTTCCCCACGTCATTCCCATTGTCTCTTTACAGCAGAATATTCACTTTTCATGTAGTGAATATAATCTGCTTATATGTAGCTCAAGGAAGTAGGAAGCATCCAACAAGAACACATAGCCATATATTCTTCTTCTTCTGGCACTATTAAACTAAGCTTCCTAACTAGAACCTGGCTGCTTATATATACATATATATATATGCAGACACCATACCAGCCACTGTAAATCATGCATGCCATCTGCTCCACTGACCAATACCAGACTTACATAGTCCAGCAATACGTTTTTATATTTAAGTTCAACATTTTTAGTACATATACATTTAATATACATATATTTTATTTTTATATCCCTCTTTCAGAATATTTTTATTTAATTTTCAGTTTCAATTGTGTATTTCTTAAGTATTTTATTTACTAGTATTTTTTTTTACTATCACTGACCTTACCAAAAAATTTAGTTACTGTTCATACTTTCTGCTGTACTGGTCGATACCAGTAAAAATATACTAGTCACTATATCAATATACCATCACTTTGAACCCAAGTCATACCACACCACCCAATACACAAAAGTACTATATCCATCATAAATTGAGCAACTATATAGCTGAGGCCAGCCCATTACCTAACACCCATTCTACTTGCCCTACTTATTCTATCAACCAACACTGCTTGAACCTACCCACCATACAAACCACTATAACTCAAGCATACTTCAATCATCTGTCCAGACAGACAATACAAAGCAAATATACCGCCCACACCAGTGACACAATCGACTTCTTCTCATACCATCCACCATGCCGACTGACACCAGTCAAAATACCCATACCAAACAAATTTATCTTAAGCGTGCCTTAACATTTCAGAACTCACCGACCCACAAATAATATCCGAACGATTCGACAGACACTCATAATCGCAAGACAGATATACTGTAAAACATATCACCTAACATACATTCTTTTAAAAACCAAGTCATACCAGACCACACAACACACCCATGTCCTATAGCCAAAGAAAAATTATATTTAACCACATCACCCAATACACCAAGCACAATATCGATCATAACTCGAGAAACTATACAGCTGAGGTCAGCGCATAACCTAAAACACATTATACTTGTTCTACAACCTACAAAGCTTATACCTTCCAATCACACCACCCACTATAACTCTAGCATACATATGGTCCACACAGACCATACAAAGCAAACACAAGCATTGCCAAAATTTTTCCTACCACCCATGTCATCTGTTCTACGAACCATCATCAGATTAAAATATACTCACCACTCATATTGTCCATTATAATTCAAGCATACCTCAGACCACACCCAATAAAATATGCCAAAAAATTTACTTACTGCTCATACTTTCTACTCTAATGGTCAACACCAGTAAAATATATATAGTCCATATACCACCATTCCAACTATTACACCCCAAGTCGTACTAGACCACCCAACATCACATCTCCTATAACCAATGAAAAACACATTTCAACTGCACCACCCAATACACCAAGCACAATATCTAACATAACTCGAACTATACAGCTGAGGCCAGCCCATAACCTAAGACCCATTATAATTGTTCTACCGACCTGCACTACTTATACCTACCAGCCATACCACCCACTAGAACACTAGCATACCTCAAACATTCGTCCAAAGAGACCATAAAAAGCAAACATACAGCCAGTACCAGTGACACAATTTAATTATTTTATACCATCCACCATGAAAACTGACACCAGTCAAAATACACTGACCACCCATATCAAACACAGATAATGATGAGGACACATGTTTTTTCGTGGAAGTGGTTTTGTCTTTTCGAAATGAATTTCGCGATGCTCTAGCTGATCTGCCTCTTGCCCCAGTCTCTGGCATACCTCCGAACACCAAAACTGGGAAATTGCTTTTAACTCTCGCACTGCGGAAGAATGACATTTTTCAAGAGGAAACACTGAAAAACTACTTGAAGTATGGAGCCATACTCGGCGCTGTTCATCACGTGCTTCGCTTTGAGCAGGAGGTGTTGCTGGCTTGGTATATCACGTTCAATATTCAGAATCATGCTCAGGCTGTGAAAACATTCGAGAAATCGTTTTTTTTATTGATAAATAAATCGGTCTATGGAAAGACTTTGCAGAATGTCAGCCGGGAAAGGACATCAGAGTCGTATCGTGGTATAACACGATTTACGGGCTGGCAGAACTGATTGGATGATCTACATTAAAGATGCGGAAAATCATCGATGAATATACAATCCTGATCGAAATGGAAATGTTATCTGTTTCATTCTACAAGCCTTTATACACTAATGTGGCAATTTTAGATCTTTCAAAATTGTACCTTTACAACTTCTACTATAACTATATGAAACCAAAATTTCCTTAGCAGGCCTCGTATCTCCTATATTGCGATACCAATAATTTAATATATGAAATTCACTGCATGATTTCAACAAGAGTATTTATTCTTATTTGGCTGCATGTTTGACACTTCTAACTATGTGCCAGATAGTCTGCAAAAGTTCATATTTATGTACCAAGTAGTGTATGAGTAAAGCGAAGTGGGTAAAGCCTAATGTGTTTCAGTATACCTTGCACTGAGGTTATGTGAATTGCTTTATGCAGAATTCACAGGTTATTGGGACCTAATTTTACTTCCGTTAGCATGGTCGTGAGATATACTCCGAATCTGTATCAAAAGTCGCATTGTTAAGTAATGACGACCAACGGTATGTCGAACCAGATAACATGACGACATTGTCATGGGGGCAATAAAAAATCACAAAATGAATTTATCCCCTACTTACCAAACACAACAGCTAATACCTACTAGGCATACCATCACACACCAACAACAGCTGCTTCGAACATCACCACCTCTATCAACCACTTCAGCACCTGTCAACCACCACCACATGTGCTGAATGGGTCTATCCATGGCTAAAACAACATTCCCAGGTTTTGGAGTAGTTATGCAGTTCACCAGTTTCAAAAGGTTCCTCTGTGAGATATCTACCACCAGATGAGAGACCAGTTTTTCTGGGTTCGCTATCGTCATCATTCAACAGCAAGGTCGATGATTCGCCTTTCAATGGTGACTTACAACTGTGACAGTTGGTCCTCCAGCATGAGAGAAGAGAGATTTCCCGAATTTGATATTAAAGGACTGTGCATAGAAGATAATTGGTGCATTGTATATAAATTGTTATTGGAAGACTGAACCAGTTTAATATTTTTGTGTAATTAATATATTTTGTGGTTGATGACAAAAATAACTATTTAAAACTTATAGTGTGTTTTATTTCTTTTTACCTTAGATCAGGGGGCTTACATGTAATATTCTAGCTAGCAAAAAGATTTGGGGATAAAATGTGCAAAAAACCAATCTATTATATAATAATATGATTATTTAATCATAATCGCTTTCAATATAATTTAATTTTTTTTTAAGTAAACATAATATAATTACTATATACAAACAAAAAATATATTTTAACATGCATCTTTTGCATTCCAATATGGCGGCACACATAAAACCCTTTAGTATTATCAAACTCAGATCCGATGAGAGCTGGCTGTCTTAGCAAGAGGACGCGTACGCAGTTGGTGATTATACAATGTGTAAGTGTTGCAAGTGTTGCATTATCATATAATCTAATGAAGCAGTTATATAATCTAATTACCCGCCCCTTATGCTACTGAATTTCTTTATGCAACAGCATCCCCCCTCCAAAATCGCCTGTTAGCCAGATGCACATGTCAGTCTCTCCCCAGCAGCTGAAGAGCCAACACCTACTTGCGCAAGTGCCCAAAGAATACATTTTCTCCTCACAATCTCTTCACTTGTAAACTAGCTCTACAGTGCAGTATCTTTCCCGCAGCTGAAGAATTAACACCAAATTGTACAAGTGTGCAAAAAAATTAATTACCCAGTCAGAGAATCAAACCCAGTACCATCCAACTCACAAGATCTCAGAGCTACCCATTCTGGCGGCTGCCCAGGTCGCGACGTCCGCCAAAATAGGCCCTGAAATCTCCAGTAGTTTCTCAGGTGGCGAGGGTTGGCTGGGGAGAGGGGAGGGGAGTGAACTGGAAGTGCATGTGCGCCAGAAGTTCATGTGACCCAGAAGAGCATTCTGGCGAGGGGGATGGGGAAACTGCATGTACAAGGAGTCAAAGGTCAAAGGTCATTTTGAACCAATACTGGCCCGCACCTACTACTTTGGTCCGTTTATAAGGACAAAAGTAAATTCCATTAATACTTTTCAACGTTTCGGCCTCGTAGTAAATAATTCGAAGTACGGAAGAAATATAACTCTGATGAATTCCGATTTATTTCAGTGTTCTGAAAAATTGCGTGTCTGTTAACATTAAATTATTTTTAGGTACAATTTGAGTCGGTCAGAATTGTTGTCCTGCCAGTAGGTATTGTCATGCGACGTGGAAGTTCTTGGACCACTTAATTACAGAGAAGGCAGAAAAAGGTGACTCGTAATGTAGTCAACCAGCGCGGCAATGTTCGCTGAACATTATAATTACGCAGCCTGGATAGATTCAGGGACCTTGCTGTACAGAACTATGTAACAAAATGATTGGTCGCTCGAGACGGATAAGGACTTGTATAATGCAAAGTTCGTGACAGTGGGAAATATCGCAGACAGAAATCCAAGGTGACTGTGCCTGCCTGCAAGTCACGGAAAAGCTCAACAGTCATACTCTTCCAGCATTATGGCAACCTTCTTCCCTCAATTAGACTACACCGTTGCATGCCACAACAGACACCAGGTACGGCACGGCAAAATCTCTTTCGCCGTTGTAATTCTTGAGTCTTGGCCGAGAGTTTGTATTTTTCCTTTTGTCAAAATTTCTGCCGTGGAAAATAAACGTTGTATCTTAAATAACTGTAAAGTGATACGATACTCTGCAATAGAGCTTTCTAAAATTCTCCTCGCACAAATTACTGTATGCTTCATCTGAAAGATTTAATCCCTCGTCGAGCATTCAAAATGCTTAAATTCTTACGTGACATATATTTACATATATTTCATGTGTGAAAATACTCACGAACACAGACGTATCACTTGTGCCTTGTTAACCAACACCTCCTTTCTTCAGCGTCGATCGCCAAGTAAAATATTTCAGTTGAGTCATAAAGCGAAAGTAGATAGGTAGGTGTTGACGCCTTGTCGACAGCGAGGTTATTAGAGATGGCGCATATCGCTCAGTGAAGCAGGTACGGTGAGGCAATCTTACATGACCTGTAGTAAGAAACAATCCCAGAACTGGGAAACCCAGCCACCATGCTCGATATATAACAATAGTGAAAATATTTGGGCAGCGCTTAGCAGCGAGGTCTTGAGAGCCGAAGAGGGTGATTGAGGTGATTGAGGTGAGTATGGAGCAGCGCCGGAATGAAGGGGGAGCTTGAGATCCCCGAGAAAACCCGCTGGCCATCCGCATGGTCCGGCACTAATCCCAAATGTGAAAATCCAGGAGTGACCCGGCCGGGGATTGAGCACAGTTCGCCTTTGTGGGAGGCGAGCAGGCTAACTTCTGAGCCACCGCGAGCTCCATAACAAAAGAAAAAAAAATTTTTTTTAGAAACAGATATATTAAAATTAACAAGAAACGCTCCTAATTAAAACGGGAAACGGTATATTTTATGCGAGAAAAGACTTGAAAAAACTTTGTGCTATATTGGGAAGTTAGTCAAATACGACTGTTACCAACGTTTAGCGACAAGTGAGTGAGTCGAGTTGTCACAGACCACTTAACATCATATATTTATATTTCATCTCACTTCAGTTGGACCACCCAGTTTTCGCGACAAGAAATTTCAAGAAAACTAAATATCAGTAACCTACTTGCACACCTAGAGTTCTCCTTCAGTTATTGGCCGGTGCCTTCGTCGAAGACAGTGTGCGTGGTGCCAATGAGAATTACGTTACTGAATGTCTGTAATTCGCGAGCAGGCACATAAGGCGCGCAGCCGTTGAAACCATCCAATCACGGAAGTGGATTTGACTTTAAGAGTATTTAAATACAACTTCAAAAGACTTTTTTTTTTTAATCGGGTTTTTCTATATTCAACCTATGTAGGAGACAGTAATTACCTGAAGGTTTTTTTCTCGCCCTGTTTACTGATGTACAGTTAGCGGTAGTCATATACATCGCCACGTCTACCAGACGTACACTTACACTTGTTATATTTACTATGTCACTGACACATTTACAAACAAACGTTTTATTTTTAAATGGCAGTAAAATATCACATCTCCTTAAACACGATATACTAACCGAGAAAAGTCAATAACATACCTACCAAAGTCCGTCTCCAATGAGTATATTCCAGTGAATCACTAGGCTGTCTGTCAAACATTTTGAAAGCAAATCTTCTGAAAGCCTTTGGGCGTCAGTGCTGCCTACGTTTTTGTTTAGAAAGTGACTATGATAAATATTAAGAAATGTAAGAAATAATACAAAATTCCATAAAGAAATGAATGGAACCAATGCGGGGAGTTTGGCGCGATGACTTCTGTAACCTTCGTATAGCACAATCGCAGTGTTTTCACACGTTTTGACTGAAACTTTGAAAAATTGTTGCTGCCTAAATGCCATTTATAAGAGTCGTTTCATACTTTTGTTCAATTAATATTATTTAATTTTTGGTTAAACTTCACTTTTGCTAACATTTTATCTAAACATAGTAATATTTCATTCATAGTAATGTAAATAGAAAACAAGGAGAATATAGACGTGTTGGTAATGCCTAGTAGGAAATAGTTCCCAGTCAAATATTACAAAATTTAATGGGCAGAAATGTGGTGCGTTATTCTTTTAGCATAGTTTTCTAGGCTAAGTGTTGGCACGAGGCAGAGGATTAGCCTGGTAGTGAATCTTTAGAAGGACTTCAGAAAAGTTTGACGTAACCATGAATGTACTATAGCTACACATCTTACAGTCAGTCACACATCAAAGCTGAACTCCTGAATTCCTGCTGAAGTTCTACTTCCCGGCCATTCCTCCGCCTCGTGCAAACAATGCTGAACCAAGGCTAGAATATTACACCAAATGGACAGAGCAGCGCATTCGTGCACTATCACTTTAATAATATTTTGCGTAAGAACTATTTCTTACTAGGCATTACCTGCACACCTATTGTTCTCTGTTTTAATTCATATTAATTCGAATTGATAAATTATAAATAAAAATTCAGTTTAACCAAAAATAATATACTTTTATATTAATAAGCGGAATGAACCGCTTGTGATACATGACATTTAGGAAACACACAAGTGCGCCACTGGCCAATGTCGTGTTACTGGCGTAAGTGCACTAGTTACGGCGGAAGTCCTCCGCTATAGAAGAGATAATTGTCTGACAATTAATTCGTATTAAATGATTCAGAGCTCACTGGTTCTGATATGTTCGTTTGTTGAGCCTACAGAACGATATTTGGCGCCAGTGATTCCAGTGTATTTTCTATTTGACCATGGCGTCACCTGTTCTGGACCGAAGCACATTTGAGACTAGTTATTACACGCCATGTTGTATTACTGATTTATAGTTTATGTTATTATTTGCTAACACTTGTTTTTAAACTACAAATATGCATTTCTGGAAATATGTATTACGCTGTAGGCCTAATATAAATTCTGAACTTTTGTCAAGTAATAATGACGTAATTAGTGCAGCATAGTTTTTAAATTATCGATAAGTTCTTGCAGTTTTACAATAACATGTAACGTGTGGGGAAGATTTGTCGGCATTTGTAAATCTTGTAAATATGCTATAATATGAGATTATTAGGTTTTCTTATTGAAAAGCATGTTACTGCACATAAATGAAAAATTCAACGTGATGCATGAGACTCAGCTTAAATTGCTGAAAATGCAGTGATGGAATGCTTACAATCTCGCCCCTTTTAAAACCACACAACTGCGCCTCTTCACTAACTATGCTAGCAGTCATGGGCCTGATGTTGAAGCGTTTATCTCTTCGTTTATACTCCTAATGGCACTGGTAACAGAGATAATAAAGTAAAATTTTGGCCACGCTATATGTATGGAATTTTTGGTTTATTTTCTGTTGTCAAAAAAATTAAATAATTGATTTTAAAAACATTTCGAAATATAACACTTAAATATTCTTAGCTTTAAATATTCTAGTTGTTTCTGCTTATACTTGTGTGAACTAAAATCAATAAAATTATAGATCTCGAAAATTATACAAAACTTTGCACCCAGAAAACGCTGATATATTATACAGTTCCTGTAATATGTGCAGATACAACACCGGCAAATAATCCCAACCACCCTCTCCTATCTCCCTCCACACTCTAATACTCGCTATTTTGGAGAGCAAAAATGTATTTCCTAGGGTTTTCAAATACTTATTTTTGGGATAAATTATAGTACATGTGTTTGAAGTTTACTGCATTGGATATGATTTAAAGTTTTCTCTTTCAGTGTCCATATTAATGTAATTTGTATGTGAAGTCAAGAAATCTGCCATTTTCGGGTACTTATCAAACGAAAATATCAGACAAGACTACACGTAAACAGTTTTAACATATCTCCTTAAAGTTCAAAAAACATATCCACATGTTGCAACTACATGTGCATGCAAAAATATTTGTTATATCATTTAGAGGGAAATTGTGTGCTTGTTCTTCTAGTAGCTACCATTAACTACATTACTTATGAAAAACCTTTTGCTTTCATACAATATTTGTATTAGGGTAATTATAGATATTTTTTTCATTATAAAGCCATAGAATTTCCCAAATAACTATTTTTTTCATATAAAATGTTTTTATATTTTGAAATATATTTGAAGATCATTTTGACAAAATTATACATTAATTGTTCAGTTGTTACATGTGTACATCAGAATAAGGTAAATAATTAAATTATACATTACATTTTAAAATCTTCCTACTTTAAAACTAAATTCAACAATAAATAAAACACTGTAATATGACGCCTGAAACATAAATATAAAAAGGAAAACACCCAGGAGAATAAATTAATATAAATTAAATAAAGTGTTGAAATGGCTCGTGAAGGTGGGGGGGGGGGGGGTGCTGCGCATTAGGCAGTAGGGCTGTGCGATATCCACTTTTCAAGAGTGTTTTAAAACAGGCTCACATTATCATTATCGGTGAGATATATCGCTTACAGACATTATTAAAAATCTATAGTGATATAACGCAAATATCGCACACAGGATGTCGCAAATATTAATATCGCAAATATCAGCCATAGTGAAAAAATATTCATATCGCTCGCATCGATATCACAGGTGTTGGCACTGCATCTGTCGGTTATATTGACATCACGAATACTGTTGGTACTTCCTTTTCAAATATATAAATGGTAATATCTCCTCTAGCTTTTCGCTAAACTACAATAACCACTTATATTTAATGTGCAAACAATAGCATCACCGTTCTGGTTTTTAATAATCCAAATGACATATTTTTAGTTCCATGAAACTAGCAGTAGTTTAATTTTTTCAAATATCGTCTTGCTGGAACATAACAAAATCTCTATCACATATCGCATCACATAACGTCGACATCAGATATCGCGATATGCTAGGTATTGCTTTACATTGTTGGATCATGCCGTAGTTTCTATATTTACAAACGAGAGTTTCGTACTCGATATATCGGCAGGCATATCGTACAGTCGAGTGGGCGGTAGATGCGTGCTCCAGCGCTGGCCGCCAACAAAGAGCAGCGCGGCGGGTGACGCAAGGACCTCGAAGCTGGTCTCGAACCCGGGCCGAAGCAGCCAGGAAGCGCGACACTCGCCGCCACGAGTCCTAGATCCTTGCCGAAGGGGGCGCGTGTCGAAACAGCGCGCCCACGCCCGATATGCATCACTGTGCCCAATGATATAACTGCGTAATCGGCACTCACAACTGGTCGCGATAAATAACGAGCAGTTACACATTAGATAACCCGAGTGCTCTTTCGGCAGCCGAGTATGATGTATATGCTGATAAACTAAGTGCAAGGTAACTCCTTCGGAGCTAATGGGAAATAGGTAAATACTCCGCTCCGCTCTAAAAGTTCAGGTCTGAATTAGACAATAATGGCAACTTTAAATACTGTTTCAGTAAAATTAATACATTAGACAAATTTTGTCTGATGAATTCATGACTATTCAGTTCAGACGAGTTTCTACAGTCAAATACATTTTCAGACCCATAAAATAATCTTATGCAAACATTAGGAAATACTTTTCACGATTATAAAATAGAACATTTAAATTTTGTGGGTTTGAATGTTAAGATTGTCATTGAAAATATTAATGAAATATGGCCTTTGACATGTAAAAAGAGTATTTTCCTACTGTACCTCTATGAAAACGGTAGGCTGTTTGTTATTCGTATTAATGTTTATATTTTTTCAGACTAACCTTACAAACAACAAAGCTATCGTGACTGCTACGAATATTGGAATTTGGACAAAATAAATCTATTGAATCAACAAACGTAATACGGTGCATTAATATAGTGAATATCGCAAAGTTTGCACGAAATAAAATGGCTGTAAGTGTGCTAGAGGTAACCAAGAGGCATTATAGCGAAGATGTAAACGAAATGTTGTCTATTCGTAAAAGTCATAGCAAAAAAAAATTATAATGATTTTTGTATCCTATGACCAGAATAAGATTCCTCTAAACGAATTTCCGTAAATTTTTTATTTATTGCTTATAAAATCTTCAATTTTGTGAAGCAATATGTCAGACTTTTCTGAATGCAGAATATTCGGTAGGTAAGTTAATCATCCCAGAAGGTAGGATTGAGTGAGACTGTAACTATAAGAGATAATCCTGTTTTTTGTTTCTATGGGTGCCAGACTCTCAACCATCTCAGCTAAATGTTTCATAACGTACAATACCTCCAAACATACAATACTGGCATTAACACAAAAAAGGTCGAAGCAAATCCAAATACAATTCTCAATCAAAATCACCACAAACCAAAATGAAAAAACCTAAGTAATAATATAATTACTAAAAAAATATTTTAATACCATTAAAAATGATAAGTGTAATAAAATAATCAATTACATTCCAAAAAAATACCGATAAAATAATTAATACAAAAATTATACAAAACCCTAATTCTAATAAAAAAGTATTCTTCAAATGCTCAAAAGGGTAGATTGATTGATTTTTTTTTTTAATTTAGCTTTGCCCCTTTATATTCTGCTTAAGATGAAATAAAATTATTTATAGAACATTTAGTGAAAAATATATAAATTTTATGGAATACAATTATAAAACTATTCCACAGAAAAGTCAATATTATGCATTGATAAAACTGAATTTTACCCATTTTAATTCCTCATTTAGTTTTTATTAGGTGGATTAGCAGATGATGCCATTAGTATTTATAATTGAATTGAACAAACAAAAAAAAACACGAACTAGAACAACAAAAAACCTTAATTTGACAATAGAAGGTAGAATTTGAGAAGGAACTGTAGCAAAGAGAGATAAAGAAACCCAAAATGTTTATAATAATTCCATTATCAAATTTCGATATGGATAATTGTGTAAATAATTAAACACAAAACATTTTAGAAATTTTTATATGATAGATGAATTAACGAATAAAACAAATGTGCAATTGAAAATTTAGATATACAATATCTGCAAATTCTGGTACTCTTTGCAATTTTTATTATAAAACTAATAATAATATTTATTATTTCGATGCATTTGGTAGAAATATTACTATCAAATTAATTAAATAATTTAATAATATGATATTTGTTATAATTATGACAGACCACAAAATTTTGCTTCTGTTATATATGTAGTCATTTATGATTATATTCATTTTCTAAATTATATAATTTTTTTAAACTTAATTTCTCTATTATCTTAATTTCTCTATTATCTCTAATATTCTCTATTTATTAGGAAAACCATTAATAAGTCGTTCAGATTAATATTTTGAAATTTGTTATAGAATAAAATATTCATTTCAAATATAGGCCTACATTTTAATGCATTAGTTAAAAATTAACAATTTAATAATTTTGAAGTTGACTAAAAAACTATCATAGAAATCACAACGATTAATTCAATAATAATCGATACCAATATTCCAGATGACATTGAAGCTATGTTAAGTGAATTTAATTCTAATTTAGGAAAAATCTTAACTCAGAAATCTAATTTGACAAAATATGGTAAGAGTTTTGTTTTAATCATTTTAAATACGACATCGCTTTGAAAAGTCGATAAAATAATTATACTAAAATAGTTGAATTTCATAAATTTTGAAAATGATATTGCCTTGAAATATGAATTAAATAACTATATAAAATGTTAAATATGGTAATTTTAAAATTAATGTTGCATTGAAAATTTAGTAAATAATTCGATATAAATGATAAATTAAATTAATATGCTGAAAGAGCAAATAAATACCACACAAAATGTTAAATTATATTAGCAGTGAAAAAATTGATTCAAAGGTGAATGGTTATAGTAATACAATAAAACAATTCTAAATATTTATACTTTTAAAACTGAATTGAATAGTTATTTTAAAAGTTAAGATTTAATAAATTTCAACCAGATGTTGCTTTGAAATCTAAGTTAATTGATTACATAACAAAAAATAATTTGCACAATAATGATGTCAGATTTAAAGTTATATATAAACGTTAGTAAAATTGGAATCAAATGATTATACTAAAAAAACAATTCTCATAATTTAAAACAAATACTGCTTTAAAATCCAAGTTTAATAATTATGTAACAAATAACAATTTTAATAATTTAAAAAATGAAGTTGTTTGGAATTTGAATTCAATTTCGTTAAGGATGGTTAATTGTGCTGTTGATAAAAAATGCATGATTATTACCTTAATAAGTTTAAAAAAGGAGTATTTTCATTCTTATGATAAATGTATTAAAAGTATTAATAAATTAACTAGTGAAAATAAAAAAAATAGCTGAATTGGATGGAAGAATACTTATACTATTAATACTTTGAAATAAGTTAATCATATCAAAAATAATATTGTATAAATGGGTAAACATTGCAATTAATTATTCTACGAATAATATAAAAAATAAAAATTATTGTAATGAAAACAAAATACTAACAAATATTTCAAATCCAAAACCTCCTAATAGTGCTGAAAATTTGGAATATTTGCATATGAATTGAATGCAAACAATACATTTAACTGTAAAATTAACTACTGAAGAAGCTAATAAATATTTTAAATTACATATTTGATTTTAAAAAATTTTCTATTTTATTTTACTATAAACTTTTAGAATTAATACTGATAGTTCTGATACATAGATTTTAAGAATTGTTTGAATAGGTCATGATATTGACTTTTCAAAACCATTTCCTGTAAAAAAATTGTGATTAGATGAGTTTTAAATAAGTTGTTGGAATTCAAATTAATGAAGGATTTAAATTATTGTTTGAATGTATATAGATTTCAAAAATACAAATATTGGTTTTATATAAATATAAAACACTTGGTATTTCAAATGTTAAAATTAACTACCAATAATAATATAAAAATTGAAACAGAAAAAATGGGAAAAAATTACAAAACATTATTCTGTATGTGGTTCTAATAATCATAATAAAAAATGTAAATTTGAGCATTCATGAAGGCTTGATTAATTAAGTATATATATAATATTTAGAAAAATTCCTAAGAGGAAAAGTCATTCAATTTAAACCTGATGATTATTTTCAACTGATTTAGTTCAATTTGATTCAGGAAACTTAAGATATCTCAAAAGTTAATAAGGGATATAAATTTACTATTTTAAAGAATTTATGATTTTTTATAAATATGGATTTGCTATTCGCTTTAAGATAAATCTGATGAGAATATAATATAAAATCTGAATCAAGTTTCAAAAAAAGATACCAAATAATGTACAAAATGATGATGGTAAAGAGTTACAAAATACAACATGAAATTAATTAATGAAAATGTATAATATTAACCCCTTTTCAACATTTACTTAACTTAAAGCTAGTGTTGTTGAAATGATGTTCAATAGTACTTTAAAAAATAAACTAAAAAATATTTTCTTTGGTTGAAATTTATAAATGGGTTGAAATTTTTGAAATATTAATTAACTAATATAATAATACAAAACAGAATAATAAATTGAAACCAATATATGTTAATAAAAAACATAGTTAAAAAATTCAGAGAATGAATATTTATTTGCTAAACCATAATACATATTTAGTAATATAGATAGAATTAATAAAATGAAAAAATTTTAGAAAATGCATGTACTGCAAATTGGTCAACATTATTAATCAAAATTTACAAAATTTTAAATAATTTTATATAAAGTTATATTTATAAAAGGAATAATGAAGATATTAAATTACATTTTTATGCATGTGATATATATTTTTCTAATTATAAATATCAGTATTTAGAAGAAAAATTATTAAAAACAAATTGTGATAAAATTTATGTTAATTAGTGTGACATAAGTCACATAATAGTTAATTTCAGATTTTGTAATTATTTGTTTACTGTTTTAAATAACAGGAAATGCTAAATATTTGGACAATCCTAGATTTTCCTTTCCATTGTATTTTTAAGTTTATATTTACTAGTTTTTCTAATTGTTCGTAATATATCTTCATAAACCCCATCTTGAAATTTTTCTGCAAATTGCATGTTTGATTTGTAAATTATTTGATACAATCTGTTTGTTCAGTAATAGTATAAAACTAATAATTAAAAACAGTGATCTTGGGTTAAAATTACAAAAGTACCAAAAATACAATGTCAAAAATATATAAATGTAGTAGCTAAGTAGGTATATCTTTATAATCTATAATGAAGTTATATCCATTGTTTTTTTAAGAATCAAAATTTATTACTATATATTAGAGTTTAAATATATATTACTTCATTAATATATATCTATAAAGTGAAAAATTTTCTTAGTCTTGATTATTTAATATTACAATAGTACCAACAGGTCGAAAGTACCAAAAGTATAATAAAGAAAATGTAAAAATATAGTAGCTAAAAAATTTTGCCTTCATAACATAGTATAAATATTGATTTCCAAAAATTATTAAACTTACTCTCTTTGGATTATTTTTTATACAACAATCTAGGGTGTTAATTTTAACAACTTGTATGTTTAAAAAAAGCCAAAACCAACTTATGTAAAAAACATTAAGAATTTTATCTAATATTATAGTAAATTGAAATATTAATGTTTAACAATAATTTAGAGTTTTTATATTATATGGTTTATAGTACATTTTATTTATAATTATAATTTTGTGTTTTAATTATATATAAATCAAACATTTAATATTTAAGAATAAATAACTGTGTTTATAGGAAAGATATTTATAATTTAGTAATTTACATTCTATATTTTTAGATTTTCTTCATTGTTATTTTGGTACTTTTTTAGTGTTAGTATATGTGTGTATATATATATATATAAATTACATGTAATTAAAACCATATTTAAAGAAATTATTTTGTAATTTATATATATATATAGAAATTATATTTAAAGAAATTATTTTATAATTTATATATATATATAAATTACAAAGTAATTTCTTTAAATTTGGTTTTAATGATATGTAGTTTTTTGTTATTCTGTAATTTCATAAAATTAAAAATTAATACGGGTTTCAATGTAAATGACTTTTTTATAATTTAACATTTTACTTTCTACATTTCTACATATTCTAAATTGTAATTTTGGTATCCTTAATATATTTTTTTAATTAAACAAAGCTAGTTTATTAGAATTGTAACTAAGAAAAATTATTAAGGAGTATGTTTAATTTAAAAATGGCTATCTAAAAATAATAAATGTGATTTGGATTAGCAATTATTAACTCAGCAAGACATTAAAAAAAATTAGAAAGAGTTAAAAATTAAATAATTGTGATAGAGAAATAGTATATAAACTGAATGGTTTATTGAGGATTATTAATTAACTTATATAAATTTATATATTTATTTAAAAAGTAAAAAAATTAAAATAAAAATTTTAACACTAAACTTAATGAAATAAATTCTAAAAATAAAAACATACTCATACAAAATTAATGTTTTCAAAAGATGAATCCATAGAATATATATATATATATAATCAATTTTTATCAAAAGAAAAGAATAATAATAAACAGTAAAATATATCTATAAATAGAAAACCACTCGATCAATACATTTTTCAATCCATTATTATTACTATTAACAAAGAAAAAGTATTCTAAATAATTTCTTACTATAGAAGGCATTCACAAAATTTAACAATTTCAACAACTGTTATAAAAAATAAATATTCAATTCATTAGAGGACATATATTAAAAAATAAAATTTTCTTAATGATTTACTTTTGATGAAAATCAAATAATCGAGCTTGATGGATTTTCTAATGATGGAAAACTTAAATAATCTTGAGAAATTATAACGGTGTTCTCAGAAAAGATATATATTTTTAATGAAAGAAAAGCTGAAGATGTTTTTTAATAATTTTATAATAATGATCACTAAATTTATAATACGAATTTTTATCTGTTACATTTCTAAACTAATTGTATTGGACTTTTGGTAATTAATTAATTAATTAATGGAAATGATTATAATAGCTTTAGTATAGATGCATTAAATTATATTATATTTTGAATATTATTTAGAGTTTTATTAATAAGCAATTTATAATTTAATGTTTTGCAATAACATAGTGTTTGCTATTGTATTAATATATTATAATTTTTAAAAACAATTTACAATTTAGTAATACATATATTTATTAATTAAATTTTTGTAATATGCAAATTTATAATTTAATTCATTACATTCTACATTGTTATTTTGGTACTTTCGGTATTTATTAAAATATAATTAAAATAATTTATAATATATTTTTTTACAATGCATATATTTACTATATAATATTTCAACTTCTTTTGTACATATTCTACATTGTGCTTTGGTATGTTTGGTAATTTTGTATTTATTGATTAAACATACCTATATAAATTGTATAATTATTATAAAAAATTAAAATTTTTCTTTTAAATTATCTAAAACATTAAATATACTTTTTGATTCTATCAATAATTTCAATATAATTATTACATTTTATACTTTATAAAGGAATGTTTTTATGTGGTGTAGTTTAATTGAGTAGTGAATTCATTATATTCATAAAATCTACCATTCTTCAATAAATATAATAAACCATTCGTTCATCTAAAACAAGATAATTAATCATCTCGCAAATGTAAAAATTTATTGTTTATTACTCCTATTTGTTTTCTTCTGAAACTACATTCACCTAATTGAACACAATACACTTAACCAAAATGATAACATATATGTTAATAAAACTGGATTATTATTTATTGCATTAACTATTACATATTTAATCCAACAATGTGTAATATAACAATACATTTTCATATTTAGTTGCTGTTTTGTTTTTTGACTCTATTACCGCTTAGAATTTTCCATTGTTGTAAAAATATAATATTTTGCTTGTTTATGGGTAACTTGTCTTTTTTAAGTATTTTTTCTTGCTCAGTCCTTTTTTTTCATGACAGACATATGCATCGCAATGGCGAATGTCCAAAAATCTCTATCTAGTCATTCAGCCCATTGCACTATTCATTCAAAGATCGTATAAATGTGGTGTTGTACAATACTGATATGGATCTAATTTATAAGTTTATAAACAGAGATATTTAAAATTTTCAATTACATTAGCTAAAATTAATACACCACTATTACTATATAATGGTGTATATTCATATAAATTTCTATATTTAATATTTTCCAAACTTTTTAGAATAGTAAAAATCTTAAGCCAAAATTTTAGTGTTATTGTATTTTAAAAATTATTTGGTTATTTGTTTTTTATTTAAATTTCTCCTGGATCCATGTATTCGTACACATAAACGCTTATTTTATTTATTAAACCTGAGTGTTTGTTTTCAACATATTTTCCAGTTCCCATAAATTGTTCTTTTTGAAGATTTTTAAATAATTGATCTAAACTTGAATTTGTAAATTTAATGTATCTAAAAACACTAATTCTAAACCATATTTAACATTTTCACCACAATAAAAGAATTCATCTTCGTTATTAGGTATTAAATTAAAATTTTAATTATTTTTAACTTGTCCTTAATAATCAAACTAATAACATAACAGGATAAATTATGAAAAAAATGGATTATGATAATTTATATTACAATAATAATGAGCAGCTACTCTACATTTTCAAGTTAATTGATCACGATCTTTAAATTTTTCTACATGATTTTTAATATATTCATAAAATAATATTTATCAAAATATCAATACATATTTTTTTTGTTTTTAAGTTAATTTATTTTCTTTATCGAGTATTGAAAAATGTTCTGTTTCATTTTCTAATTCGAAAATAACATTTATTTAAGATTTGAAGGATTCGAATATGGCATTTTTGAATTTTCTAATTCTTATTTTTCTTTGTTAGTTAATTTTCACTTTCCAATCACACCATCATAATTTTACCTAATTGTTGTGACTCTTTTATTATCTTTTCAATAAAAGATTTGGTCGCATTTCTAACATATTCTATTGGTTTTATAATTATAATTAGAACATTTTATATAGTAATAATAACTATTATATTTATGTTTTGATATTTAACTATATAAGAATATTTTGGATTTAAATATGTGTATCAATTTATTTTAAAATACCTTCAAAATCAGCATAAATAATTAAAGGGAACTTAATGAACGATTAAAATTTTTGAATTATAATTTTTCCTGGAAATTTGACATTTTTATTCTATCAACTATATTTGTTAAATAATATTATTTGTGTTCGTTAAAGTTTCTTTAGAATTATATATTGTTAAAATCTATCAAAAGAAAAATTTTCCTTCTGATGATAATTATATTGTGATAAAAATTAATTTTGATAAAGTTTTAATCTGAAAATGATTACTTTATATTTGCATTTGTAAAATACAATAAATTTAAATATTTATATTTTTTTGTTGGTTAACTTCAATGGATTAATAATTAATTTTTCATCGAAACAATAAACATTTATATAAATATCAACTAGTTTCTCAAATTTAGGTATATCATCGATTTTCATTAGCATTTCAAATTTTTATCAAATGTCATCAATTTCTAAAACAGACCTTTTATATTTTTTAACTCTCTTAAAATTATCTGTTGCTTGATATAAAACTCAGTTTATATAACATAGAAAATATTTCAGTTCATTATTTGTTATGTTTATACAAGCTTTTTAAATTTTAATTGTATCTGGGAATTTTATATATGATGAAGCATTTAATGGATTATATTTATTAACACATATTCCTAAATTATTTATTGAATTTAATGATCAACCAGATCCTTGTTCTTCAAATTCTGTTGTATTTGTTAAAATATCATAATTTATTATTTAATTATGCATGTGCATTATTTTATTCTTTATGGTATTTGCTATATATCACTATTTCTAATATATATATATTCCATTTTCAAGAATTAATAATAAACAACAAGAAAATCTACATAGAGGAAGAAAAATGATTAGAAGAAGAAACGATGCAACTTTTAAATGAAGAATACAGACATTTGTAATTGAAAATTTCGTGTATATATATATATATATATATACGAAATTTTCAATTACGAATGTCTATTCTTCATGTAAAAGCTGCATCCTTTCTTCATCTAATTATTTTCCTTTCTTTATTTAAATTTTCTTGCTGTTTATTATGAATTCTTGAAAACGTAATATAAATGTCTCTACTTTATTTTTATTATTTAAATGTTTTCATAAAAATCAATAAAAGGGTTATGTTTTACATGTTTGTTTTTAATCCATTTGGAATCATTTTTTTGGAAAATTTATTTGTGTTTGTAATGAATTTTTATGCTTAATATTAATATACACATAACGAATTATATATTTATCTTTTAATTTATGGTTAATTGTGTAATTTTTTCCAATATTTTTTTTGTAGCTTTTAATTAAGTAAATTTAATAAAATCCGGTTTTGTTTTATGCTTTGAAAATCCTATTTAGTTAGATTTACAAAAATTCCTATTTTAGTTATTGAAAATTATGTAAATATATTTTTTCTCAACTTTCAAATGTACAACAAAAAGAGCTCTTGATGCCCAATTGTTTATGTAATTTAACCAATCTTGTATTAGTTGTTAATTTTTTTCAGATTTATATTGCTTTATTTGCTACAAAATTGATGTTAAAAAGAAAATTATTTTTAATATTTAAGAAGGAATTTTTTTCAAGCAGGTAAGTATGTCTTATTTTTGAAATTAAGTTTTAGTGTATTCATTAGTACAAGTTTTACATTTATGTGTATTTTCAATACTTTTATTCTGATGAGAAGAAAATAAATTAATATAGTTTGTTTCTTGGTATTGTTTAATTTTTTGTTAAAGCATTAACTGGGTCAATTCTAATTTGATGTAAATTTATTGTTTTGTGTTTTTCTAAATAATTTTCATAAATATATAGAATCTACAGTGGTGAACTACTTATTTTTGAATTAATTAATTATTCTTACATATTTCCTTTCATGTTCACTAACACCAGTTTTACATTTAGTAATATGTTTAATTTTTTTATGTAAAAATTTTTCCACCTTCAATACACTTTTCACATTTTTTTAAAACAGTTTATCCATTTATTTTGTATTGATTTGTTTTAATAACATTTATTTAACAACTGGATCCAATACACTTACAAGTTAAATTACTTTTCTTATTTTATACTTGGGTAATAAATTTATTTAATTTTATTTATACTAACAAAATTACTTTAAAATAAATGGACTCAATTCCCTTACAAGTTAAAAACTTAATTGTGTTTGTAAAACCAAATGAGTTAGAATTAAATAAAAATATAAAATACCTATTTTTAATATTATGGATACAATGTATGGTGAATACATTTGCTGTGATTTAAATGGACATTTTAAAATTATTTTATCCTATAGATATGCGAAAATTATTTAAATTAAAGATTTAAAATTTATAAGTGGAAAAGTTTATTATCTTTGTATAATGGTTTAGTAAAGACTAAAAAAAATCTTCAATGCATAATAATGAATTTTGATTTGGAAGAGTTTTATATTTGAATTTCATGATAAAATTAATATATTTTTTTCATTAAATTGAATTTTTCTTTGATCTAGAGTAGTATAAAAAGGCTGAAGCTAACTCAAATTCAAATTTCAATAAAAATTACCACAATTCTATTTTCTAAGCATTTATGGAACAATTTTGATTAGAATTTGTTGTTTTTTTTATTATATTTTTATTTGAAATTTTATTGATATTTTTTGTTTTTGATTATTGATCATTTTATTACAATACGTTTTAAATTATATTTTTAAAAAATGAGTAATTCATTTGTTTATTCAGATTTTTCGCCTTGAATTGTGGGGAAATTGATTGTAAATTTAATTTGGGTTAGCTTGGGTCTTTTTTATACTACTTCTGACATGTGCGTCATGGTGGACTTGTTTAAGAACAGAATCCCTCCGAGATCTACCATGCCCTTTATGTAAATATTCCTAGCCATTTGACAGGCACGAAATTATTTAAAAGTTGCATTTTGCACCGTGAAAGCAGGTGTTCGAAAGAAAATGTCGAACAGACATAGAACTGGCGGCAAGTTTTTTTCAGTGTAATTTCGGAAAACTATAAAATTTAGTTCTGTAACAGGTTTGCGTTTTAACATAAATAAGTCAACATAAAAATATTTAGGTGATTAAAAAAGTTTTTAAAAAAAATTCAAGACGAGAATGACATTTCTGAAGTTCTTTCCAGTAGTTACTAAGGTAATTGAGCAAATGCGGTGTTGTAAATTCTGCACTGGACCCAAAAAGCATTTATTATTGATTGAAATACATATCTATTCTGTTGGTGTTTTAATGTGTACTTTGCGGCTTACGTTTCTTTAATAAGCAAGTGTTGATTTTATCGTAATGTGACTGGCGTATATTGACATTTGAAAGCAGCTGTTATCAAGGTTACAAAAAATGTCTAAACCACTACGGAGTTACATATATACAGTGATGCGAACAGAACCGGTTGGATGACATCTAGTGTCACAACAACTGGCCAGAGCGTCCTGATGGCATTCTGGTGACAGTGCTATTTTGAAGTGAAAGCGAAGGTGAATGTCTGTAGGAAGCAGTGTCTGCGCTAATTAATTATCATCAAAGACACCGCATTAAAAGCCAGAATACTCGCGAGTTAACTTACCAACTGGGAGTAATTTGCGTCTGTAAATTTCCGAAATCAATAACACTCGGGGTAACTTAACAGCCAGCATGCCTCCATTACGTATTAACAACCACCGTTCAATTACAAAAGAGGTTTAACTACTTCAAGCATAAGTCTGTGAGTAGTCAGAAAAACATCATCAAAATGCATATAACATTTAAGAGAGTCATATTTTCATTTTTTATACTCAAAAGCACATATTTTTATGCATGAATAGATTAATTCATAAATGTAAACAAAAATATAGACGTTTATACATATCCGCTCATTAATACACAGATACACAGATTATATATATATATATATATTCATGCATAAAATTATGCTATAATTCCATGCATGTTTTACGTGCTTCGTGCGTAAACAGTTTAACCTATTCGGGCAAATTTTTGTATTTTAATTCAAAGATGCTGCAATTCAATAGCAATAAATGGTAGTTAATTTAAAACAAGACAAAATCTTTTTGTTTCAGTGGCAACAATGACAACACAGAAAAAAAGATTGACTATGACCAATTACCGGTATTCATGTGTCTATAATTATTTTCTAAAATTTTTGTGCTATCGCATCCCTTATCGTTGATATATTAAATAATATATTTTAAAAAGCACTATTATATTAATATTATATATTGCCTTTTTGAAAATAAGTAAAACAACCGTAGGAATTTTAAATAAATATCTTTCTTTTCCTTACAGATCTACAAAATTTAACAAAACCAATATGTTAGGATATTGCTAAAAATAGTTTTTCATGTTATTGTAACACTATGAAATATATTTATTCGAAATTTTTCAAGCGGTTTGCATAAAGTTTTAGTTTAAATTTTTGAGATAATATTTAAAGTGAAATTAGTCAGATGTTAAATCTATAACCTCATGTGAAATAAGAAACCTATTTCAAATAAATTGCAGCGTTGTACTACTCTGAGTTCAGTTTACACTTACCAAACATTGTTTAATTAAGCAGCTTGAGACGAAATTATAACAAACAGGTTTACCCAAATGTTGTGTATATTAATTTTAGCATATTATCAGACTAGGTATACAATGTGATGTTAATATAATATTTTTAGAATACAGTATATGACAACCGAGTACTAAAAGTTGGTGTAAGGTAACGCACTTATTTTAATGAACTACATTTATGAAAAGCGTTAACAAATTGCATGCAGGGTTCACGTTGTCGTAAAGTCAAGCAGACTTTCACTTACAAATCTCCAGTTAAATTTTTCTTCTTTCAAGTGCCTTCAGCTATGAAGAATGAGGATATCGTGGTGGGCCTTGAAATGTTGTGATAAAATACAGCTAGCTGAACCACTGTTATATACGATAAATTACAGTTTAACCCGTATACACGGCGTGCACTAATAAATGCCCTCTAAATCCACTCTGTCGGTATTCTTAGCCTAAGGTCGAAGCTACCTGCTTTGCTGGAGAAAGGAAAGCAAACTTACGTACCAGCCCTACATAAGGTCGTGTCCCAGTTCCCTCCAAGTATACAGATTTTCTTGCTTAACCTAACTATTAACATCTTTGCGCTCTCCAAGTCACCACTGACAACACTTTCCACAAATAAAGGAAGTTGCTTACTTTCTGAGGTGCTTACATTTTTTGTCACACGTTTTGATAACGATATATCTACATGGTTACATTGAATTAACATCACATTTAATCAAAAAAAACATAATTAAATACAAATAAATTTATAATTATTCTCCGAAACTGTAAGATGTGTAGGTATGTACATGTGAGCGAGTATAAAGAACTGTAATTGAGCAATACATACGTCTCGATAGGAACAATGTGTAATTGTGTGACCTTAATTAATGTGATCAATAAATCTGTAAGTCATCTTGTTACAGTTTCTATACGAATGACGTGTCACAGAACGACTTGATAGGTCGAGGATTTTATGTTAACCTCTAAGAAGGGGGCCATGGTTGTGTAGTAGCCAGATTACTGGCCTCTCCCTCGAAGGCAACTGGGTTCGATTCCCCGGCGAGGTCACCCGAGTGGAGTGATTTCGGGAAACCATGGAAAATATAAATCAGCATGACCGGACTGGAACTCGAATCCAGTTCCCCCCGAATGCGAGACCAAAGTTTTATCCTTCACAATTTCGCTCGGTACATATGATTAAAGTTATCATGTTTATGGAAATGTTAATTTTACATATGGTGGAAAAAGACACAATATACATAGGCTTTTAGAAGTGCTAGGTTTGCCGTGGACATCACATGTCTGGCTGTACAGCGCGACGTTTTGCGACACCGGGAAAGCTTCAAATGTCATAAGATTCGTCGGGAGAACGTTTAGATATTAAACCATCCCAAAGTCATTCAAAAAATAATATATGTACAATCCACTCATACCTTCTCTGGATACATGTTCACTCCTCGTCCCACTGTAGGCTGAATGTAGCCAGTAAAACCACGGAAATTAGCGACATCCAAACATCCACTTTACGTAAGTACTAACTCGCAGTACTTTTGTCCATGCGGTATTTCCACTTTTACAATTTTCTTCATCACCGTCCAGCTCTAAGGTACATCGGACGACGTCGGTTCCTTTGATTGGTTGTCCCGTACTGACGCCGCCGAGTGACATACTTTATTGCAACTTATGACGTCGTAGTGAGCTGACGCCCAGGTTCATCGCTGCAGTAGCGAGACACAGCGGTAGCTATCGGCGACAGAAGCCCCTAGTAAATCACGTTCTTATGACTGATGACACACGGAGAAAGTAGAACTTAAAGGGATTCATTGACAGTATCACTTTATCCAGACGGATAACAACTAAAAAGCCGAGGAACCATCTCGTATTTTGGCCTAAATTCGAATAACCTAAAACGTAGCACGTGTACATATGCCAAGCACCTTTTAGAGTAAAATCCCTTGCAGTTTAAACGCCTGTAATGCGAAACATATATAGATGAAAAACATTTAGAGGAAATGCTGCTGAAGCTAATCGACATAAGCGAAATTATTTTATGGGAAAACATTTTAGGCAAGACGATTTTAGATTTATAACTTTTGAGTATTACGCCTGCTAAGCTTGTCAGTGTAGGCTAAACGATTTTAGGCGACGATATTTTAAGCTAAATGTCGTAACCACGAAACCAGATAAAGGCATTTTTATGTATAATACTTCGGCATGCAACGGATTCGAATCACAGCATTGGCTAAAATTCGGTCACTGGCATTTGTGCTACAACAAACGAACTTGTTAAACTCAGGGTTACAATTGTATCAGCACGTGAAAAAAAGTCCAATTTTATGGTCGCGTGTTGCGTACGTAATTTGTAGGCTACTCACAATACAGAAGATCGCAAGTTGCCGCTACCGCGTTACTCTACTGTGAACAGAATCCTGTATGGCCGCGTTAGTTCCAGTCGTTGTCGGGCTCTAAATGTTGGAGCTTTGGAACAAGGTACGCTCGGCACACATTATTCCCATTTCTCTGTCTAAAAACGTTCATAATAGACGGATCGTATGAAAAGGAACCAAACCTTATAGTATCTCGAAACAAATAAAATGACTTCAGTCTCAACAAGATTCGTACACAAAGCTCATTTCCGTTGGAAACTATGATTTTGCCAAATGGCGTTTCAATATATACTGCTACAAATCTCTGAGCGTTTTCAATTTCGTAGTAGTATCATGTCTTTTAATTACGTAAAATATCTAAATAGATGTTGCTTGTTTATTTATAGTCTAAGACTTTTAAAATCAAGCATTTACAAGAGACGAGAGAAGATTGGTCAAGCCCATCATTAACACTAACACAGTAGAGGGGTTACACTAGATACAGTCCAAAGTGTTCTTATCGATACTAACGACTGTGTTTACTCCAGCATCGGAGTAACATACGCACTGCCAAAATTTATAAATGGAACTAATTCTCATTTTGTCCCTACTTGTTATTATTGCAATAATACTGGCTTCATTCATGTAGTGTATTACTATATTAGGCAAATAATATGGTGAGCATCATCGGCTTACGCAGCATGGTGTCATAGTTGATCTGTTGGGGTGGCGTTCCTTTTACTTAAACGTGCAAGACCGTTAAAAGTAGGTATTCCATTTTGTGCATTGAATATCGCTACTTCGCGTTGCATTAAAAGTCGTTATAAAAGGCTCGTTAGCGGTTTTTAAGTATATTTGCGGTGGAACGAATATCAACTTTCATATTAAGTGTTTACCTATTTCTGCGTGCGAAAACATTCGTATAATAATACGTTTAGGGCTTCGTTGCGAAAATTGGCCCCCAAAAGAAGTGCAACATTGTTCACCCCTCCATCAATTACTCTTACAGATAGTCAGTTTCTTGGTTGTATACTTTTTACTTTTATTGTTTTCACAGACATTAGAGTTGTTTCTTGCTATTCACAGTGCATTATAAAACTACATGATTTTTATCAGCCTAGCTGTAGAGACAACTATTTCCTTTTCGTAATTTTTTTAATTCAGTTTACTCTTAGAGATATATTTGACAATATAATAAACTAAAATAAGCCCATAAGGTTTTCGTATAAAATGTTTTCTTAGATTCAACATGTTATTCGTGAAATTTCGATAAATCGTGAAGAAATAGAGTTCATTTTCACATAATATTCGTTATTGGCCCAAATTCTGCCAGCAAATAAGTGGCAACACTTCCTCCTTCATGATGTTTGCCCTATCCGCTGACCAGGCGAGCAGGTTACTGTTCAAGTCATGTGGAATGAGAAGGGAAAGAGAACAGGGAAGACGAGACATCAAGTGAAAAAATGTCTGAGCTGCCACTCGAGACCGCGTTCTGCAAACCAACTACCACTTGCTCGCTGGATATTTTTAAAGTTCGTAAAATTTTTTATGGATATGCGTTTGGAAATTTTAGTAAACTGAATAAATTTTTGGGGCAAAGGTACGATTCAAAATATTAATTTATTTACAAGTGTGCAGAGGCATAGAGAATTATATGATTCTTGTCTATGCACAAATTTTTCTGTTTTGCAACCCCTAATTTTGGAGATATTATAACAGCTCTGAATATAGGCATATTTGTAAATACAGAAAATTAATGATGCGAGACTAAAAATAAAGAAGAATTCCTTGAATGCAAAACACACAAACGTAGCACATACAACACGCTCATAAAATGAGCTAATCCGGAAATGCAATTGACCCCAATGTCAAACAAGATGTTACTGACATAATAACTAGAGACTACTTTCCTCAACATGGGTTACATTAATTTTCAAATAATTTCTTAAAACCTGAGTATGTAGGAACGGCTTAACTTCTCTTTGGAAGCAATAACTTTAGAAATGAAACCAGAAAAGTATGCGACAGTAGTGAGACAATTACAAATACACTTGAACCTAGAAAAATTCGTACTTTAAGCTAGCGTACAATCCACTACATTGTGGAGGTCGGATTCGGAACATCAACTTAGGATTTAATGAGGCTAATATTGCGAATGATAGCATTCACTAACCTAAAATATTTTCAGTGCCTTTGTTTTGAAAATAAGTAACCGAGCGACATAAAACATGTAAATTTACATGACCTACTCCAATTGTGAAGAATTTTATTGAAATAGGTGATTGGGTCCCTGAGATATTACATAAAAAGCATAATTTAATTATTTGGGGCTTCTAATGCATACTCTATACATAACACAATTTGGTTGAATTTCGTTAAATTGTTTAATATATGTCAAACTTACATAAATTATTTGCGAAGCTGCCGTTTGGAACATCGTTGTCTAGCCCATTTAAATCATGAAATATTACGTGACCTTCTATAGCATTTATAGTGTGTAAAATTTGATAATAATGTATTTGAAATATTCCAGTATAACATTTGGTGGAATCGGTTGATTGGTCCTCGAGAAGGGCTTAAAACCCATAATTTTCACGTGGCGATCTTCACAAATGGAGGACAAAAAATATATTACATAGTTTTGCAGATATCGCCCGAAAAATTAATATGATTCTATAGCCACCATTCTTTACATAAGTGTGTCCTACTTTAAAAATATATATTTGTTAATATGGCCTACCAGAGTACAACATCTTCGCAAAAATTGGTAAGAAAGGGTTGACTGTTTTCCGAGATACGAGATGAAACCATTATTTTATTGGTAGGGCTATCTTGCAAAATGGCAGAGAAATGTGTTTGCATAGACAAATGTGAAGGTTGTAATAGGTAATGCCAGCATACAAGGTTAAGTTGAAATTGGTTTCGTTTGTAAAATATTCATAGCTATATTATTTTTATAGCCACCATTTTGAAAATAAGTGACTCACCAACATAAAACATGCCAGTTTACACCACCTGCTTAGGTACTATTTGTTTTCCATATTTGAAAGTAATCTGTTAATTGTCCTGATATAATTATGTCCAAAAATTCTTTGTTTACTCGCATGGCACTATCTTACAAAATTGCGAATAAAAGAAGCTTTACCTACATATTGTTGATACATGCTATTCACGGTAAAGTGAGCACTTTCAAAAGACCTCTCATTTGGAATAATAGTCAAAAAATATATTTAATTTTAGCGTTATTTAGTAACTTCCGAATGAAGTGGAATATACAACCTGTGTTTGTTACATGCATGGCAGTATTTATTTTAAAAGATGTTAAAGAATAAAATATGGCTGAAAAGGGAAAGTTGCAAGTGCCTTTTGAGGCTCACTTTAGCATAACAGTGTATAGTAGTAATATCTACTGTCAGCATACAAAGTTTAATTGAAATTGATTACATGGTTTCGGCGATATAGCATACAAAACTATAAATGGCTATATGGACACCGTTTTGAAAATAAATGTCTGGCATGCTGAAAACATGTATGCCTCAGTATTACTTGCTAACCAAATTTGGTAGTAATTGGACAACTTTTTTCCCCAAGATATGAAATAAAAACTTCATTTTAATCGTATGGTGCTATCTTACAAAATGGCAGACAAAAATTGCTCCTTGGAGGTACAGTTTGTAGTTGTAATGTCTACTACCGTCATATGAAGTTATGTTGGAATAGAACACATAGTTTTGACGATATATGCTAAAATGTTTATATAACCGTGTTGGAAGCAATAAAATTCCGAGAAGTTCATGTTATGTTGACACTACGGAAAACTGTTATGATGTTGTTGATATTTTTTATTGACAAGATGGAGATGTGCGGTGTGTAGTAAGATGTGCAATAAAGCAGAGTAAAGTTCGAATATGTCCAGAGAGTTTGGTTGCTGCCTTTTATTTAACAGGTTATGGGCTCAAAAATTGAGCATGTGTCATTGAAAAAGTGACACGGTGTTTTTACTTCGTCAGTGATTATCAGTCGGTTTAGGACCGTGCGGGTGTAGTTAGCGCCCATCATGGAGTCAAATAACTGTATTAAGTTGTTTAATGAAACGAACCGGAGTGCGTGGAAGTTCCAAATAACTGTTATTCTGAAGTCAAGAGGATTATTTGATCTAGTTTCCGGGAAAGATTTAAAACCTGGTGTTGAAGATGGTGTTTCACAATCGGAAGTTAACAAGTGGGTGAAGGAGTGGTCTACCAAAGATAACAAGGCTCAGGAAATAATAATTACTAGGACAGAAGAGGGGCCTATGACACACCTCCTGATATGTGAATCAGCGCATGAAATGTGGGTCAAGCTGCTGTCCAACTTCGAACAACATTCTGAGGTAAGCCTGCACCAGTTGCAACAAAAGTTTTTTTTAGACTCAGATACGAAGGTAAAGGAGTAGCTGTTTTTGTCTCCAATCTACAAGAGTTGGAGGGCTGTCTGAAGCAATATGGAGATAAACTGTGGGAACAAGTGTTAATGACAAAAATATTAGTGTAATTGCCAGAGCCACAAAGGCATTTTGTATCAGCTTGGGTATCAGTGTCAACGAAGGACCAGGAACTGTCTGAGTTAATGGTACGCCTATTAATAAAAGAATAGCATGTATCTGACAAAGGCAGTCTTGAGAATACTCTACTCTCCCAAAGACAAGGTAAGCTTAACCAAGTTAAGTGTTTCAGTTGTGGCAAACCTGGCCACACAAAGGCAGCTTGCTTCCAAAATAAACAAAGGCCAGATAATGGTGGAGGAAAATATCTTTGTTTTTATTGCAAGAAACCCGGTTATTTTATTAAATACTGCAGAGTGTGGTAGGGAAGGAAAATGGCTCTAGCGTCTATCCTGACAATCCATATCGTAATAAAGGCAGCAATGTGAATGCCTTTATAAGTGCGGCAATGTTGAGTGAAAGAGTGAATTGCCAGAGTTGGTACATTGACAGTGGATCATCAGAACACATGTGTGCCCAAAGAAACCTGTTTTCAGACTTTAGTACGTTGGACCAAGAAAAACAAATAATGATCGGTGATGGGTCAACATTGGTAGCTGAAGGGATTGGAACAGTTCGAGTTGAGGCTTTTGGTGATGACTCATGGCATGTGGCTGAGATAACAGATGTGTTATGTATTCCAGACATCAAATTTAATTTGTTTCCAGTTGGGGCAGCATTGAAGAAAAGTTATAAGATTGAATGGAAGGAGGGAAATTGCGAGTACATTAGATCTGGCAAAGTTAGTGCACTAGGTGCACAAGAAGACAAACTTTATCAAATAATGTTCAGGTATTTTCCCGATAGCGCTTCTGTGTTTATTGCAACTATACCTTCTATAAAAGCTGGCATGAAAAATTAGCGCAGCAAAACAGAGAACAAGGGAGGAGAATTTTGAAACATTATTGTATAGCTGTGCAAGAAGTAGAGAACTTCTTCTGTGAGGTCTGTATCAAAGGAAAACAACAGAGACTGCTATTTCCAGCAAGTGATAACAAAGCCATTGAGACATGTGAAACTGTACATGCTGATATCTGTGGTCCGCTGGAGACCGCACCATTGGGTGGTACAAGATTTTTTTTTTTTTTTTGTTATTGAAAGATGATTTTTCAAAGTACAAGTTTGTGTATTTTCTGAAGGGCAAGTCAGAAGCTAAAGAAAAATTGAGAGTTTCCTTGCCCTAGCACAAAATGATACAGATAATTCTGTAAATGTTCTAACAACAGGGAATGATACAGAACTGGGTAGTCGAGCAATGGGAAAACTAATAAAGGAGCTAGGTATACGCCACCAGAAGTGGGTGCCCTACTGCCCAGAACAAAATGGAAAGGTAAAGCAGGAAATAAGGACAGTCGTCGAAGCAGCCAGAACCATGCTGGAAGCAAAAAATTTGGATAAAACTTTGTGGGCTGAAGCAGCACTGCTGTGTAAGTTCTCGACAGAACAGGTACAAGTTATGTGAAGGAAAAGACCCCACACGAACTAGGGTTTAAATCAGAGGCTGGCATCAGAGAGTTTCAAGCGTTTGGAATAGATGTTTACATGCATGTTCCAAAAGAAAACAGGAAGAAGCGGGACTCCAAAAGCAGAAAAGGATTGTTTGTGGATGTCAAGAGAACTCGAAGGCATATAGGGTGTATGTACCCAATCAGAGAAAGATAGAAATCTCAAGGGACAGAAATATCAGTCAGTATTCAAAATAAAAATTCCTTGGAAAATGAAGACGAAATCGTTCTTTCAGAAGGTCTAAAAGAAGAGACTGTAAAACTCTAAATTAAGAAAATCAAGTAATCTCAGTGATTTTGACATCAAATTCTTTATTTCTGACGAACCACTTACCTACGAAGAAGCGATGAAGCGTTGTGATAATGACAAGTGGAGAGAAGCAATTGACATTGAACTGAAGTCGATTGAAGAAAACAATACGTGGACGGAAGTTGTGCCTCCAGTAAACAGCTGTGTCATAGGAATCAGGTGTGTATTCAAGACTAAGCAAAATGAAAATGGTCAACCAGTGCAATACAAAGCGCGACTTGTCGCTAAAGGTTTTTAACAGAGTAGAAATTTTGACGTGGGTGATGTCTTGCTCCCGTAGCCAGGTTGGAAACATTGAGATCCTGTTACCAATAGCAGCTCATTTAAGTCTGTCAGTGTACCAGATTGGATGTCCGAAGTGCCTTTTTATATAGGGACACAAATTAAGAAATTTTCATGCTACAACTAGTGGGTGTAGAGGGGGACAGCAAGACAGTGTTCAAACTAAATAAATATATCTACAGATTGAAGAAATCACCCAAATATTGGAACAATAAGTTCAATCAAGTGATGAAAAAGGAAGGCTTTGAAATACCAAATCATGATTACCCGTTTGTACATCATGACATCTGGTGAGAAAAGATTATATGTGTTGTTATATGTGGATGACCTGCTGATTACAGGCAGCGATGAAAAACAGATTCAAAATTTGAAAGCAAGTTTGGCAAACAACTTCAAAATGAAAGACCTAGGTTTGGCATCAAATTAGCTAGGCATCTGTATATCGCAGGACTTGAAGTCAGGAATGCTACGTATAAATCAGACACCATTCTTGAAATCACTACTGGTTAAATTTGGAATAGAAGAATGCAGGCAGTCTCGACTCCTATGGACCCATCGTTTAGAATAAACAGTAAAACAGGAGAAGAAAACAGAGCACTGGAAAACTCAGTGTCGACAACTAATAGGATGTCTACTATATGTGGTCATTGGGACAAGACCAGACCTTAGTGCAACTCTGAGTATTTTGAGTCGGTATCAGAACAGACCAAGTATGGAGTTATGGACTGCCTTGAAGCGTGTTTTAAGATATATTAAAGGAACATTGTATATGATGCTGGTCTACAGACACCAAGCCACCGGAATAGAACTATGTGGGTATGAATATGCCGATTGGGAAGGGGATGTTGAGGAAAGAATGTCCACATCAGGGTTCATCTTCCAAATTCAGGGAAGCACAGTCACGTAGGCTTCAAATAAACAGCCTACTGTAGCTCTGTCCTCGATAGAAGCTGAGTACAAGGCTCTCAGTTGTGCAGCCGCAGAAGCTTGCTGGATATGTGGTGTTGTGAAGGACTTGGGCATCTGGAGAGAAAAGGAACACGTGGTGATGTATGAAGAAAACCAGGCAGCAATTCGAGTTGCAAAAAGCCCAGAAAAACATAAACGCTTAAAACGTATTGACATTCATCACCACTTTATTCGTGAAAAAATAAGTCATGGTATTATTAGAGTAGAATATGTATGCACACAAGAAGATAAGGTTACAGACATGTTAACGAAACCTTTAAGTAAAGCCCTTCTTTTGAAATTCATTACAGATTTAGGTCTTGAGTGAATTGGTCCTTTTATTGTTATATGTGGCTATGTTTGCATCTCTCGGGTTCTGGGCCTTGAAATAGTTTTCTGTTTGTTACAACTTTGCATATATAGTGAACTGTTTGGTTCCTTTTTTAATTTGTACTGCTGAAATAATTTTTAAATAATTTTATTGAAGGAGGGTGTTGGAAGCAATAAAATTTCTCGGTTAAGTGCATGTTATGTTGGCACTATGGAAAACTGTTATGTTGTTGTTGATGTTTTTATTGACAAGATGGAAATGTGCGGTGTGTAGTAAGATTTGCAATAAAGCAGAGTAAAATTCGCATATTTCCAGAAAATTAGGTTATTGCCTTTTATTTAACAATCCGCCATTTTGAAAAAAAATAAGAATATGACATGCTCAAAACACATCACTTAACATCATCTGCATCAGTACTATTTTTTGGCCAAATTTTGTATGAATCGGTTAATGATTTACTTAGTTATGACATAACTTTATTTATTAATGTGTCACTATCTTCCAAAATGCCCGACTTAAGTGGCTATTGGGTCGCATATATGATATTTATAATAGTCACTCTCGATGTACAAAATTTTGTTGAAATCGGTTAAATGGTACGATAGATATACTAAAGAAGATTAAAACATTTGTATGGCCGCCATTTTGAGAATAAGTAGCTTAGAAAAGTTGGTTATTTTCTTTTATATTGCATAAGACTATTTACATGCCAAATTGGGTGAAAATTTATTGAATATATTTCGAGATATAATATAAAAATATAATTTTTTTAATTCATGCTATTTTCCAAAATGGCTTACAAGCAACACTATCCATCTCAGAATTTGATGCTTACGCAATTGTCTGCCAGCATACAAAACTTAGTTTAATTCGGTTTAATGGTTCCCGAGATGTCATATCACCAAAAATTTTACAATGGCTGCCGTCTTGAAAGTAAGTGCCCGAAGTTGTCTGAAACAATAAAAGCCAGGTGCCCTTAATTAGTACTTGAAAAGGGAGGGCACACACAGACACATATACACACACCTAAATACACTCGCACACACTGACACACAGACAGGAAGGTGATCTCATAAGCATTTCTTTCCTTCGGAAAGTAGACTGAAAAGTCAAAAGTACAGCCAAATTGATAATTTCATGGCCAGTCTCGTGCCCTTAATAAAACAGTTACTGTTGTATTGTAAGCTCCAGGTTATTCCAATAGGATATTTCTAGCCCACCTTACGAAGGGAAGAAAGGCTTAAGATATCACTTTCCTGTCTGTATGTCTGTGTGTGTGTGTGTGTGTGTGTGTGTGTGTGTGTGTGTGTGTGTGTGTGTGTGTGTGTGTGTGTGTGTGTGTGTGTGAGTTTTTGTGTGTCCCCTTTCAATTTTTTAACACTTTTACCGAATTTCACCAAACTTGGTATACATATAGTACTTAGTAAGGACACCTGACTTTTATAGTTTTCGACATCGTAGTTAACGAGGATTTTCGATTTTGTACCGACATTTGTAGGTAAGCGAATGTTACAGAATTGCTCTCCAGTGACGTAAATTATATTTATCGTTAAAAGATGTTACCGATCGTTATATCACAGCTAACGAGTTGCAGAATACATCTGCTGAGACAGATAAAATGCAAAATTTCAAACATAGAAACAGTTTCTTGTTCCTTTACCGCCTGGGTCATAAACAAACATGTTCAGTTGTTCGAAGGTACCCGATCAGGTTAGCCCGGTTTTCGGTACCGAAGTGTGAAAAAATGACTGTGAATATTGTGTCGTGGGCGTCCTACTCAGTGAGCAATGTAGAGAATATAAGAACTACATTGTATGTATAAAGTTTACATCAGCTCGGGCCAGTTTGGCCAGCTGCCAGAACGTGACGGGCCGAATAGGTCAGTTTGCACGCACGCTGAAATCTGGTTGCGTGGGTTGGAATTCCTGGCAGGTTGCTGTAAGCCCATCTCAGGGAAAACTTACACGCAACTGGAAACATCGTTTTTCAACGTTGACAAACCACTCAGAGTGCGAGACAATTCAAAGTCCACTTGATGAAATAATCGTTTCGTGTGTGTGTGTGTGTCTATATATATATATATGCACACACACGGCATATTTTTTCCATCTGTAGTATATCTGACCCGCAATCTGGAGGAATGGCGGGTTGATCCCGACCTGCTGTAATGGGGAGGTTTGAGCAAGTGATTTTTCAACCCCATCCCAGTTAAACGCTATATATATATATATATATATATATAATATTATATTATGTGCTTTATATGTGCCTTCTCAGTTCCTTGTCTGTTAATATCTTCCTTATACTTAAACCAGCAAAGGAATTAAGTCGTTCTATGTCTCCGTGTCCACAATCAAGGAAATGTTGAACTTAAAGGATTCTTGTAGCTGCTACCGTGCACAGCACAGAACAACGTCTGGTGGTTTGGACAAGTTTTTCGTGAGTTACCTGAAATGAATTGCGGAATTTTCCTGCACCTCTAGTAAATGAATGGTAAATGCAAGAAGTTTGCTCGAAGTACGTTCGGCAAGTACAGTGGACATAAAACCATTACATGACTGAAATTCTTAAGTTCGCGAATAAATTCGGGACCGGCCGGGTTAAATAAATAGTATTAACTCACAGCTAGTGAAACTTGAAATACTGAATCAGGCAGCACGCGTAGTGTTAGGAAATCAGAATTCATATAGAGAAAGAGTAGGTGCCTACATTCTCAAGAATAACTGTATGAGCTTACGATACGGTTGGTTGCCTGAAGACTTGTAGAAACCCGAGGCAATCTCAGACATTGCCGCAGTAGTGAAAATCGTTGGTCTGACATTACGTTTTGTACATTGTTTAAAAAAATCCGTTCATTCAAGGAAATTTTTTTTATGAAATATGTATAAAGTTTACAGAAAGAAACGCTATCCATAATGACAAAAATGGGAACTGAGTTCCGTAAATATAACATGCGGGACATCTATATATGTATTTCCTGCAGCATCAGGAACGAACAATGTCGACTTTACTTTGCTACTGTAAGCAGAAAATCATAATTTCTGATGCAGTTAGGACATCCATACAACATAAAATTTTCATTCAAAAATCAAAAGTAGCGCCAATCTACTGTGACAGTTATTAACACAAGTAAACTCACAGATAAATAATAAACTGGAAAGAAAAAAGTGTTGTGTGCCACATTAATAGAAACAACATATTCATAGTTGAGATCGCCATGAGGAATAGTTAGTGAGAGGTATGACTTCAGAATTTTTTATTCGTGTTCAAATCTATCTTTCTAAATTTCTTTTTGTTTATTTTTACTCTGTAAAACATTAACATGAAAAAACTAAAGAATTTCTAGTAACATTTTGTACCAAAATATAGAAAAAATTGCAAACAAATTTGCAGAGGTTAAATGAATTTGCAAAAATTTCTGTGAAATTTGAAAGGTAATGTGTCCATAATGTTACAGAGATTCCTGGAAAATTATCTAAAATTGACATACCCACACAAATTGGTTTATTAAATTTAACATTTGTTTAAAATGTAATACTTAATTAAAAATTATTTTTTTTTATATCCAAATGGCAGTGTATGTATTTTATTTTATAATATAATTATTTTGTAATTATAAGGACTTACTGCTATTTTATTAACTTCGAATGAAAATATTTCATGTTTTTCACTCGTTATTAGATTCATTGTTGTATATTGTATTTTCTCTTTAAACAAACAATCCTTATACTCATACAATGTAATTCGCTTATTAACTACACATTTTTTCACCCCTTTAGAATTTTAATTTTTTTTATCTTCAACATTATAAGCATACATTTTTGATCATAAACCAACAAATTCTTTCATTATTTTACCATTACATTCACCTTTCATTTTTCCTAAAACTTTTTTATTCATTTGGGGCATGTTACTAATATTGTAATTTGGATAATCACTTGTATCAAATTTTTCTGTCATCGACTTCATATCGTCATTAAAATCTTCTATTTTTATATTTTAAATATATGAATTAGTATCTTGATAACATAAATGAAGTTTATCACAATATTTTGGTTTTATATTGTTATAATTAAAATCATACATTAATTATTTTGAAATATCTCAAATTTTCATACCCACACAAATTGGTTTATTAAATTTCACATTAGTTTTATTCATATGTACAGCTGCAAGATTATCATTAAATATAGTACTTCTTTTGAAATTTTTTATTGCTACTAATTTTTCATATAGACCATTATTTTTAAATTGCAATAGTGAATTACATATTTTTCTTTTTTATGTAAAGTTGTTAATAATTTAGATTGATTTGTTTTTGGAACTACCTTTTGTGGATATTCTAAATCACTTTCTAATATATAATCATACTCAGACTCATTATCCAAATGTATTATTTTTTTACACAAGTAATATAAATCATTTAATGTATAATAAACCCAGGCGAAACCACCATTTGGTAAATATTGTGACATTTCCCAACCATATTAATTATTAGCATCGAGATATGCTAAATAGTTTGATTCTTGAATACAGTTAAAGTCGTCTAAATATTTATTATTTGCTTTAATGTATCTTTTAAAACATTGTGATATTCCACCTCTAATTCCATTTCAATCATTAAAATAATATTATAATTGTGTAATAAATCTAGTGGTTGTTTAGTCATTTTTAACATTGCATCCCACGATAAACCTGGTGCTGTAAAATACCATGCAGAATCTAAATCATAACAATTTATAATTTATTTCTAAAATTTTCAAATATATCTGCTAACAATATTACATCACTTTTTAAATATAAATCATGGCATTCACCAAGATTATAAATATTGAATTGGTTCCATAGGCATTTTGCATGCTCAAAATCAGTGTCAGTTATATCATATTCATTTAATTTATTGTTAAATTCACTCTTTGGTGGAAGTTCTGTTTCTTCAAATTTTGCCAAAGATCCATATAACCATATGGATAAACACCTCTTTTAATATCTAAGTCTACATGTTCTTTTGGAAAATGTTTTTGTGTGTGTTTCATTTGATCTTTACATAAATTAGATGATAATTTATCTAAACTACTAGCCATAAATTTAAATTTAAATTTTCTGCTTGTTTCCCAAAACTAATAAAGTTTTCTTCGTTATTCGCAATTAAAACTATACTCTTATCATAATACCCTAACTCTTTAATGAATAAATGAACATCATACCCAGCTAAATTATGGAAATAAATAGCTACAAAATCTGGTAATTTTTGTTGTAGATTATAATTATTACATAGTGGAACAAAGAAATTTCCAGTTATATGATCGTAAGGACATATTTTTTAATTTTCCTCCGTATATTTTCATTCGCATACAGTACATCTTTTTGATTTCCTATATAATATTTTTTCTTCTTTTGTTAGTAGATGCATTGATTCAGTTTGGGAATATATTTCCCCAATTTCTTCTACTTATTTTTTATTGATCGTATAAAAACTTTATGAACATTTGGACCTCGATATAGTACTGGAGGCTTATAATCACCATAATTTGATACAAATTAATAACAAAAACAAGATGCTTCGTGTAATTGATATTTCATAGTGTATGTATGATTCATCATTCAATGTTCAAGTTATTCATATTTCATTTAATATTGATTCAAAATCTGCATATATTGTGAATGGAACCTTCATTGTATGTTTATAATTTTTTAAATTTTATTTGCTCTCCTTTTGAGGGTAAAGTGATTTTTACAGCTTCATTTGTCGAGCAATCTTCGGTATGTTTATTTTAATTCTCTATAGAATAAAATATTCGAAGACTCATATCACATATATAAGCTTTACATTTATGATTATCTTTTTCAAAGAAAGCAGTTTTGATAAATCTTTTATTTAACAATAATGCGAATTTTTATCATCTTTGAAATATAGTCAATTTATATGTTTTTCTTTTTTCATTTTCAATTAATCATTTATAGATGTATCACTTTGATTTTCTATTTTTGGTATGCCATTAATTTTAATTGGATATTCGAATTTATCTATTACTTTATCAATATTAATCCCAACATTTTTATATTTGGTTACTCTAACTGAAAGGCTGTCTGCTGGAAATAACGCAGATTTTGCAGCCCAGAGAAAGCATTTTTGATCATTGTTTTAACATTTATGCATGCTTTTTATTCTTAATAAATTCTGGTAGATCAATATATTATGCTCCATTTAGTTGATTATACTTATTTGATGCTAATAGTATTCCAATTATTCTATCTAAAGCCCATCCAGAACATCTTTTTTGAAATTCAGATACTTTTGTAAGTAATTCCTCTGTTACGATTTTATAAATCTTTGTAAATTTTCCTTCGTTTAATATTCTATGATCAAATGAATGAAATTTAAATAATTCTACTTGAATATTTTTCTGCTTATGACAATTGGTATATAATTTAATGCTGGTTTTCAACCCTCTAAATGTTTTAAGATTACTGTGTATTATCTCAAATACCTTATTTTCTACTGATCCTAAAAAGGGATTAGGCTCTACTAAATTAAAGTTATTTTCAATGTTATATGTTGATAACCTACCTTTAAAAGCTTTATTAACTCTGTAGTTTTTATTGGTTCTTCTACTTCTTTTGTTAACAAATGAATTATTATAAAATGGAAATATTTCTGTTAATTCATTTTTATCTTTCGGATATAATTCATACATTTTTGTATCAGTCAAAGGTAAATTTGTAAAAATATTCTTTGTTATCCCTTCTTTTACCCACTGGCTTTTATTTCTAGTTGTTTCAAATAGATTATTAGAAAATGGGAATGTTTCTTTTAAATCATTTTTCTCTTGTTTTGCAAATAGAATATTAGAACAGTGAGATGTTTCTTTTAAATCCTTTTTCTATCATTTTACAAATAGATTATTAGAGAACGGAAATATTTTTAAAAATTTCTTTTTATATTTTGAATATAATTCATTTATATAAGCATACAAAAATGGTAAATTTTCACATGTTCTTACTCTTTGCTCGTATATATTATATTGTATAATAGCTGTAATTTAACCATCATTCCTTAGAGTATGCCAATGTCTAATGAAATCATCGCGCTTTAGATTATAGCTATATTTATTTTTTTTAATCTCTACCTATAATTCTTAACTCCCGTACTGTCTTCTCACCCAGCTCAACTACAAGATTGTTAGCTGTCATTCTTGATAGTTGTATTTAGAAGAACAAAATTAATTAAATTCTTATTTTATGGGCTATTTGGTACCTTCCTTTTTTGATCAGATAACACAAAGTTTTAGTTAACGTTAATATAGAAAATAATATTTGATAATTATTTAACTTCTTACTATGAGTATATTCCTTCATATATTTTTTCATATATTCATTATAACAAGTTTTACACTTTGTTGTATAATTGTCATTATTTTTATGAGGAGGAGAAATTTTTAATGATTTATTCTCATTACCCACTTAAAATTGGTTTGTTGGATAATTAACATGTTGAGTTTCGTTTAAATGAACTAGTGCCATATTGCATAATTTAGAATTTTTAATATTTTGGGAACAATTTTAGTAACATATTTTCTAAATTCACACATTACTTTCTCTTTATTTAATTCATCATGCTTTGTGCCTTTTTCGATGCAACATTTTTTACAGATGATATAAAGCTTATCTTTTGTGTTTTTATTAAAGTAAAAATTTTCTATGTTTAATACTTCGCCACACTTTTTACACTGCTTAGATGTGGTATTATTTTCAGTTACATTGGCGCACAGCGATTACATTTTTATGTTTATTAAAGAGGGAAAAAAATTAAAAATAACGAATTTTATTTTATTAATAAAAGATATGACGAATAAGAAATCTGTTTTAAATTTCTAATTAAAATTTTCTCATGGTATTTTAATTTTTATAAATGATACATACATTTTTAAATGTTATAAATGGATCAAATTATAGAACTTTTAGAACTTTGGGATATTGGATATGAAATTGAAAACAGAAACTTATTTTGATAAACAATTGGACAACAATGCTCATTTCAAAATTGTTTTAAAAATCAATAAAAATGATTCCAGATAAGATCAATTTTCTAATTTTAAAGACGATGTTTATGGTTTGGATTCTTGTGATGGTTGGGATTATAGATACAGTAATGGCTTTGCTTCAGATTTTTCTTTATTTTTAGACTTTAAAAAACCTTATTGGTGTTTCACTTTTTTTAAATATAATTTATAAATTCCATAATTTATCTTTTTTATTATTTCATTTGTTTTTAGCTTAAATTGGTTTGTTTTTTATCGTTTTCATCAAATTTCAGATTTTAATTTTATAATTATTATCTTACACTTCGGTTACAAATAGCAAGAAATTGTTAATTCTCATTTTTCTTGCACTTTTGGTGAAAATTGCTTGTTTTTATAGTATCGAGATTTCTGTATCCGCCTTTTGTTAAATATTGCAAAATTTTTGTGATTTTGGGATTAAAATATTTGATTTTCGTTGAAAATAGCTTATTATTTAAACATAAAATTGTTGTTTCTAGCAATATGTAAAAGCTGATTGTAAAACGATAAATTTTCTTGATTTTAGCTTAAATTTGCTTCATTTTTAGCATTTTTATAATTAAGTTTCAGATTTTCAGTTTTTAATTTTTCTTGTACTTTTGTTACAAATTGCGAGTAAAAGTTGGTGCTATTTTTTCTTGTATTTTTGGGTAAAATTATTGGGAAAAGTGGGGTCGTCCAGGATCCCCATTATATATCTACTTAATTCTCTACAGAACGACAGCCAATTCAGTAAAATGTATCTTTCTGCCACAGTTGGCACAGATAGTTACGACCTTATCTTTGTTAAGTAAGAGAAGAAAATGTTTAAGATTTTCATTATATGATATGCATGATAAATTCATGTAAATACCAAATAGTTTGCTAAATAACAAGATCACGGTTTTTTGTTTAAATGTGAGTATTTTATCTTAAAATATTGAACTGTACACATTACAAAATTATATTTTCACTCTTCATTTGTTTTCAGGTAAATTAGTTATTGAAGTCAGAGGAGTGACATTTTGCAATTTGCTTGAATTCCCACACTTGATTCACCTGCCCAAGAATTTAACTTAAGGCTGTTTTGACTTCAGATTTTATATCCGAAGTTAAAATTTTAATGCAGGTAAGCCACAGAGAAGATTTTCAATAAATTCTCTTAATGACTTTCTAATAACTTGAGCAATTATTTTGAGCTCTATTGTAGCGTATTAATTTTCGCCCCATTTTGAGATATAGTTCGAATCAATATGGCATATGAAATTAAAATTACTATAACTTGTTACATTATTTTGTGAGAATTAATTTTTCTTCATTATCGTTTACTTTATCGGACGATTATTTATTACGACAAATAAAAAGTGTGTGATATGCTGAAAATGTATAAAAAATTATAGCCTCTTGTTATATCTGGTTGTCAGGAGCGCTGTTGACATCGCCAGCCCCGGAAAGAGACTCCCAGAAATTCTCTCGATCTCGAACGATGAGGGGATAAAATTACCAACGGTCAGAAAATGAATTTTGCTGAATTTACACGTCTAGGGGCTTAATTCAGTTGCAGAAGTAATATAGTTATACGCGTGTTGGAAATCTGAGTTATGCTAAAATTAAGTTTCAAAATTTTTTCGTCCGTACATTTGAAAAAATTCATTCTTTTCCAACTGAACTGCTAAATTTAAAGAATATATTGCAAATTGAACGAACCTTGCTATAAACATCAAAAATATTCGGAAGAATATTTATCCTGTGTTATTAGAATAATTATATACCTAAGCACGAAAATTTATGAAATAATATTTCTACTTGCGTATAAGCAGTTATCGGCATCAGTATATATTTTTTAAGCCTTCAAATACGATTTTTTTTATATATATGCCTTCGCATGTGGCTGCATGGGAAAATGTCTGAGAGGTGTCTGTCGTGAGTCCTTTAGCATCGCTTTAAGAAAGTATTTTATAATAATATTTGTGTTCTTTGTTTGTGCTCTCTGTAGCTATTAATAAGCAGTAGTGAATATTATGTCTAAATCTACTTGAATATGTAAGGATTCTGAAAAATGGATCAAAATAAACTTAACTGCCAATCGTGGAATTAATCAGTTCAAAACAATTGTGATGTGCTGGACCACGTCTCCACGCACTCTCGTATGATTATTAATTACAACTAATAATAAACTATTTACTCAACGGGATGGAGAACATTGCCAATTACCCATTCGAATAAACACTGTGTTTGGTTACCTGGCATTTTGGTTCGGCGAAATGCCTGACGACACGAACATTTAAACACGCTGCTTTTGTGTTTAAATACCTCCAAAATACTCTCGCCATGTTCACGTTACATTAAAAATACATTGGAAGTCATGTGTTAACCAGGAAAACGTGTTTTAATGTACGTACATTTTACCCACGTGCAGCAGCGACCAACCATGGCAGACAACTGTATAGCGGGCAGCAGTTTCGGCAGTTTACAGATTGAGAGAATCACCTTCGGCTGCAGACGCTGCGGACTGCTCGCACGTGCATGCGCAGAACGAAAATGTGACGTCTGGTTACGCCAGTTCCGGCAGCTTGGTCAATACGCTGGAAGTGTGATGTCGTATCTAAATACTATTGGTGGTTTATTTTTCAATTATGTAAACCCCCTGAGGGAAATAGGTGTCCGCTACGTCGGTTCACGTTATTAGGTAACATCAACCACCATTAGTCGTGAATATCACGACCCCGCTAGGGACAATTGAAAACACCATGTAATTATTGGAATCTAGTTATTTTTTTGAGGAAAATCTGTATAACTACTGTGGTTGGTAGTGCTAAGTGGCGGAACCGGATATATATTCCCTGTACATGCTTCGTTCGGGGTCAGTCAGCGACCTTGAGGGGGCACTCTTCTACCATATAAGTAGTGTTTTCTTGATTTGATACACAACATTTTGGCTCCTGAAGCAAATAGGATCTTCACGTCACTTTGACGTTAGGCGAGGGCCATGGTGGCCGGGAATTTTAAATTATTTTTAAAGAAATAGCGAAATGTTGGCCTCTTATCCGAAATTCGATAACGGGTGGAAAGTAACGTTACCTTCTGTAACCAGTTTGCACATCTCACAGAAAGTCAGTGGCCTAGTCACAACTAAAACGAATTTGTGGTTGTAAACATTTGTGACCAAGTTGGAACTTTGGAACCAATTCAAGTCTTATTGAGGCGGTTCTTTGTAACCAATTCACGTTACGTGCAGCTATGGCAGTCGATACCAGGGACCACGTCGTTTTTAAATAGTTGTAAACAAATTAAAAACTTTACGAAGTTGGGAAGTTTAAATACTAGTATTTGCTCGCGGGAGTTAAGGCTGGGGATTGTTTAGCAGTTGCTCCTATCCACTTGGGATCGCGAGCAGATGAAAGAAACATACTGTGTCAAATTTCGAGGTTACAATGTTCATTGATTCATGACCAGAAAGGAAATATATGTGTTACCATATTGGTTTTTCTGGTGTAGGCATAAACTTAATTCTTTAAAGTCCAGAGTATAATGTCGGTTCGACAGATTTTCATCCGCCATTTTGTGATGATTGTAATTTTGGGATTACTTTCCCAGTGTATATTGTGATGCCCTTCTGTATTTACCTAATGGCCAGTAATTTGCATAAACATAGCCCATATTTTTAGTGTAAAAAATTCAATTATTAGCTGAGTGACAGCATAATTATGTACCTGTAAACTATTTTGCACTATATTCCATTTTTATGGTAACATGGAGTTTTATGTATATATTAATCAAATTGAGATATAGGGGTAAGGAATTTCATGCTAACTTTCCCTCGTGTAATATTGAAACCAAATAAAAAGAATTGAAAGAAAACTTAACAAAAATAAAATAGAATTATGACACTTCCTTGTTTCTCATCCTTACATTACACAGTAATAATATATGATTATTTGCTTGGCGTTTTGCCATTTTGGTTTTCTGTGGATTTTGCTAAGTCTTTGTGCAAATCCGGCCTTGCCACGCCCTTGGCTTAGGACGTAGCACGGTCAAACAATTTCAAAAAATTTGTGTGCTACATTTTGGCGGTTTTACAACAGTCGAGTTTTCATACAAAAAATATATAAAGGTGCAGATTGTATTATGATTAAATTCAGGTGTAACTAAATTTCGGAGATAATATATACGATTAATACGACTACACTACTAATGATATGGGTTGTGTTATCACTGCACATGTTTTAATATAGTGGATATTTCATTACCAGATAATTTCAAACAACCAATTTCACTTATTATATTTTAAATTTTAATTATGGTAGTATGAAAAGGACAGTTCTGATGCAGGGTTTGGAGATATGGAGCCGTGGTGTCCCACTAGCTATCTTTGTTGTCGTTATTTCGCAAAGAAAACATTGTTTTTCGCAAAGAGAATGGCAAAAATCGCCATAAATGACTGCAAAACCACAAAAATTTCTCGCAAGAAACATGTTTTTTTTTTGTACAATGAAGCCGACTTTCACACACCGAAAGTGCTCACACAATCAGCCAGAATTTGCCTAATCCGGCTGGATCGGCTGGAAAGTGAGAAATATTCCGCCTGATTGAGAAAACATTCCCGGTGGTCATCTTGGTGTCCCGACTTAATGCTCTTGCATTCCGCCTATGACCCTGCAATTTGGTGTTGACTCCTTGGGTGTGGGGTCGAGAGGTGTGGGGTCACCCTGCCAGTCGTGCTCTGTCATACTAATGCCAGCAACATCCATCTTACCTGAAGAATGTTTAAGTTCATAGACCCCTGCAATATCTCTCCCAGGACCCTTTCACCTAGCATCCTGGCAGGTGCCGAGTCTTAAGATCGGGCTTAACCCCCCACGACGAGAAGGGACGCAGGGCCATGCCTGCTTTTAAGTATTGTTGGCTGTAATTTCTGGGCCATTTTGCGATATACTCGCCAAAATAATAACATAGACATCCCCCATTACAACGAAAAGGACCGAAGGGTAAAGTACGACTTATGTCTACTTATAATCATAGTTGACTGTAATTTCCGGACAGTTTGAGATACAACTGCCATAACCATAACATAGGCATCAATCACGACAAGGAAAAGGACCAAAGGGTCAAGTATGACCTATGACTACCTATAAGAATAGTTGGCTGTAATTCCCGAACTGCTTGAGATAGATTGTCAAATTCATAACACAGGTATCACCACCGACGAGAAGGATCACAAGGCCATGTATACACTATATCTAGTTATAAGCAATAGTTGACGGTAATTTCCTAACCATTTAAGATGCAAAATTCATAACATAGCCATTACCCTCGACATCGAAAAGGACTGATAAACAATTAATCACACAAAAAAGAGACATATCTGCCATGCATCCATACAAACAGCTGTTAGAGTAAATAGTTATACACAGTTTAAAACAACCAGTGTATATTGCGCGAACAACGAATGCTGTGTGTAATGTGAATAAGATTCCATTGTGGAGTGCAGGAATATAAGGACAACACTGCTACACACTAATGCAATATATATAAAATTAAAATATAAATTAAATTAGTTATAAGTACTTACCAACCAGCGCAATCACATATTACACAAGTGTCGGATGCTGTATGCTGTGGGTTAAAACGGTGTTAGACAAGACCAGGCCATCCTGGTAAGTACAAAAGAATAGCAAACACATTTCATACAAACCGAATGAAACGAAACCAGAAATTTAAAGTACACTCACATCACTAGCAGAAGAATGCATCTGACCTGACCGGCATTCGACGATCTACTAACACCTTGGAAATCTGAAAGGCTGCCCCAGGAGGTCGACCAACAATGTGAGCAATATGCAGGTATCGCCAAGTCGAAAGGATGGTATAGAACACTAACAGAGAGAGCTTAATGTGCCAAGGCTCCACGGTGGTAGATCAGCCAGGACACACACACATGTGCACTGTTCCATTACACGAGGAATTCAATTGTACTTTCCAAGCGAACAATAAATGGAATTTATCGTGCTACAACTATAATCATATATGAAACAACATACATTTAAACCATTAGTCACAAGCATTTAACAACCAGTTCATATTGCGCAAGCTTCGAGCATTGTACATTATGTTAAGTGACAAAATATCCATTGGCAAGTGAGGGAACAATAAAGACAACAGTGGTACACACCGATGAAAGCCGATGCAAGCCCATACCAGCCATTGCAATCATATGCTTCAGGTGCTGGTTCCTGCTTTAAACTATGCTGGACGACAGGGCCAGCCTGTAGAGAACGTCTTCTGTACGAGTCGAGTGAAACCAAACCGACATATTCAGCCAACACTACCCATGTAGCAAGCCACAGTCGACTGTCTGTCGTTTTACTGCTGGCACTGCTTGATGACTGCTGGAACTGAATAGTTATGGGTTCACACAACTTACCCTGTTATGGTTAACTGCTGGCACCAAGCCACTTTATATGGCATTTATGGTCCACTGATGGCATGTTGATGGAGATAAAACTGATGGTTGAGAATGGGTGACCTATTAATGGCCATAAATGGCTTACCAACTATATTCCAGCAATGGCCACACGTAACTTATACTTATTGCTGGTAGAAGTATAGATAACCTTTTATAGCCATTTGATGGCTGTGAAGTGCTATATCGATGGACCATTGCTGGCACAGTTTGTCTTATTATGGTGATTTTTATGGCTCCCACTCAACACAGATAGCTTCTTCAAACTACTCACACACACATGTGTATATATGCATGTGTCTAATATAATTATAGATCATATGATGCAAATAGCTGATTATTTGTATATGTATAGTGATGGAAATATCTATGGCAAAATGCTGTAAATACAGTATCAGGTGTGACTGCATGACTGGTATTGAATAATTTGACATATGTAATTTTTTACAGGTTTTATAAAATTAACAATAAAGGGCTTTTGTTGTTTCACATCACTAAAACATTCATGACAACTACATTTCAAAACAGATGAATATCATCCAGGTGACATATATACTGTGAGTGTTAAGATTAAAGGCAAGTTTTTGGGTTAGCAACGCAATTCATGTAGGAAGATTTCTCTCAATGACAGTATTTTATTTGTTTATCTGCATATTTTAAAAACTTATTTGATCGCATGTTAAATTGTAAGGCTATGAAATAACTGGTATAATTTATACTATATTAGTGATTGTTAATAATTCAAGTCCAAATATATAATCTAAATTAATTCATCTAAATGCAAGAATACACAGTGGTGTTATGGTTAGCATTCTTAGCATGCTTAGCTGTCATTTGCAAGTGTCATATGTTCGATCTACCTCCATGGCTAGCCATCAGTGGGCCATCTGATGGCTGTGAAATGATACATCGATGGGACATTGCTGTTGTAAGAATATGGGCCATGCTTAGGCCATCTGTATTCACCACATCTGGGCCAATTATATGCAGAATACGGCTAGTTAGTAGTGCTATTCCAGGACCAGCAATGGTGCCGGGTGCATGCCAGCTGTTGGCCAACTGTTTGTTGGCTTGGCATCCAACTCTAAACCATAAATGGGCCATATATGTTTTGCTATATGGGTAGCCGCACAACGAATCGGACCTGCCGCACGAGCAACGTGGCTACCCCAAGCAGTCGACCAACAGCGCGATCGTCGTGCAGGCAAGTCGAAGGATGGTATATAACACTATCCAAGAGAGAGAGACTTTTCAAGGTGGCAGACCAGTCGAGTCACACATGCATGTCCCTTTATAGAAGAAATTCAATTATACAGTACCTATCCCCAGAACCATACGCACATACGAAACAACATACATGTAAACCATTAGTCAGACAAGAGAGGCGAACAGTTACATGCTGGGGCAAGGTTCGAATTCGAACCATTTATAATGCTAGAACTGTAAGCTCAATATGAAACGAAATACCCATGAATCACTCGACACATAGGTACGAGCTTTGTAATGTAGAGTAAGGACGTAGCACAACACACATATGGGCAAACATTTTATCAATGTATGTACTTTGATTTTAGAAGATGCATAATATAAAGAGCAGAGATTTACCTTAACTGGTGAAGTAATGAAGACCTGTAGGTCACAAGCGCATCTCGTAGCAGTGTCATCGTAAACTCACTGGCAGCAGAGATTGCAATGACCGTTCCACCTTTCCGCATATGGTATACATCACCGACGAAAAAAATAACTTGGCATTTTCAAGTACTGTAAGTACATCACTACCCATGACAAAACATACTTAGTTGTTGCATATGCTACTGAAAAATTATAGGATCTGATGAATGTACCCTGAAGACAGTAGAGACAGTGCATTATACTTGAAAAGAAGGTATCGCTAGTTCAATTCCCATTGAGACTCCAATCACATCACAGATAAAATATCAGTGCTAATGTATGCCAACATGAATGTAGTTATTGCATGTTCGCTGCAGTTAATAGGCATTCATCGAGAAGTGACTGGAAGTGTTGTAGCAAGACATTCGCTAACAACCCCCCTTCCAAACATCATGAAGATAGTAACAATACATTGACCATCGTCTACAAGATCTAAATGTGCGGAGAGAGTATATGTGAAATATGTGTGCGCTTCGCATGCACACAGCAAGAAGTGTGCATATGAAGACTAACTTGAGCGTGTAAGATGAACGAGTGTAATGAAGCTGAGAGGACCAATTCACAGGCTAGACAGCAAACGACCAGCTAAAGTAACCAGTCCAGCAACCATGCAGCCAGCAGAAAGTAGTCATTGCATGTTAAGCCCAGCATATGTTAAGTTCCACTGTGATAACTGCGATGCTGTATTCAACAGTAGTGATAACCTGTACACTGTGTCATTTCTCGAATGCAGGTCCTTACTGACGATGTTTGCTCTCACCATCTTAGTTTCTCCAGTCGACTGCTAGAGCGCACGAAAGGAAAATGGTTAAAAACAAAACATATGTATGTGTTATATATTTAACTATCGAGCACATCATGGAATGAATCAACAAAAAATTATTTACACACATGACCGTTCTCAATGTACAATGGTCACAAACACTTGAATCCTGCCAGTGCCAGTCTTAGGTAGCAAGCAGATCACACTGTGATAACCCGAGACACGAACCATCATCATGTAGTGATTATCGTATGAAAGCACTTCGTCATCGAGCATGACTGGAAGCAGATCATTACATCTACATTCATATACAAACGGAAACATCTGTTGAAAACTTGCCATCTGTAAACACTGCCGGTATCGTCAACAGCAACGAGCCGTGACAAGCATTATGATACCAATATTACCAGTATGGAAATACCTTTACTTTAAATGTTGTAACATACGACACCATGATCTCCCATAGTGATAGCCTGCCTAAACAATACTTTTTCACATATGCATTACACAAAATGAAATCCGGCTACAAACACCTACCTGCAACATGATGAAGAAATTATTGGCTGTCTAGAATGTTACCAAGTTAGTTCTAAAGTTACAGACACACCCCATCTCAGGATCTGGTGTAAGACACAGTGTGAGTGAGCAGGAATCCATGACACCTCCAACACGGAAAGATGAACAAGTATAAAGAAGTTGAGCGGTTGAACTGAAAACTTCACAGGCTGGACAGCGAACGACCTGATAAGGTAACATAGGTTGGTCCAGCAACCACCCAGACGTATGCATCACATAAGCAGCAGTCATCGACTACAAGCCTGGGTCATGTAAAACAGATGTCAGTTTGTCGGCGAGCATGGAGGCAGTAAGCATATTGTTACATCTACCGCGATTGGGTACACTACTTCAATATGAAGATGGAATTATCAGTTGAAGACTTACTATCTATAACACCGCCGAGATCGCCAACAGCAAGGGATGCTGAAGATTCGCTACAAGCATTACAATATCAATGTTACTATTGTGGAAATACAGAACTTTTAGTACAAGTGCTGCACATCGACATGAAAGTCGCAATTGCCTGTTTAGCCAAACATACAAGGTATTCCTTTATGGTAACAATGATGTAGTGTTTATCAACAGCAACGTTCTGTATAAGTATAACAAGAAGTGCAAAGGTAATCTTTTTCGTTAATTGGGAAGCGAGTTCAAGTATTGCAGCAAGACATTCGCTAACGCACTGGTACTAAATGTTATGAAGATAGTAACTACTCGCTTGCAATCATCTACAAGACCTACACATGTATGAACTGTGGTGCGGTATATGAGAATAAGAATGCCTTGAAAGTTGACAGCTGGAAATGCTTCGAATGAAGTCTAAATCGAGCATGTTGGACTAAATAGTGTAAATAAATTGAGAGGCCTAATTGACAACTTATCAGGCTAAACAGCGATCGATCTATGGACACTATACAATCGAGCAACATGTAAAATTTATGGCAGTTCGTTGGTGAGTGTGGTGGTGGAAATAAGACCATTGCATCGACATTCACATAGTAAGACTGTGTACTCTACTACAATACAAAGATGGACTCAGTGGTTGACGTCTTATATCTGTAACACCATCAGCATCAACAACAGCAAGGAGACCTGAAGAGTCGCTACAGGTTTTACATTATCAATGTTACCACTGCGGTCACATACTCTGCTACAATGCGAAGACGGAAGCAATGGTTGCAGACTTGCCATCTATAACACTGCCACTATTTTCAACTGCAATGGGACCTGAAGTGTTGCTACAAGCAGTGCGGTATTAATGTTACCACTGTGATCACGTATTTTGCTACAATATGAACATTAAATCAATGGTTGCGACTTACAATCTGTAACGCCATCAACAATGTTAATATCAAGAGATCCTGAAGAGTCTTCATTGTCATTACCTTATCAATGTTACTACTGTGGAAATACATTTAGTAAAATTTGCTATGCATGTCGACATGAAAGTAGTGATTGCTTGTTTAGCCAGTATACAAGTTGTTCCACAGTGATAATTGGGATGCTGTGTTTTACTCGCATAGATAACATGTATAAACATATCAAGAAGTGCAATGAAAATGTTGCTCATCGATCGGGAAGCGAGTGGAAGTAGTGTGGCAAGACGTTCGCATATTAGTATGTAGTCTTATATCATGTCTGTAAAATAAAGATAAAGTATAATAATTATGACTATGTTATTCTTTTAACAAAACCCAGGTTCACCGCCAGCACTAGAAAAAAAATTACCAGATTTGTCTAGTCTGAAAAGGGTAGATAGGTACGTGGGCTTAACATAACGTAGACAATGGGGTTATTAGAGATGGCGCAAGTCGCACAGTGAAGAGGAATCGGGTAAGGAATGGGAAGGAATCAGCCATGACCTTTGATAAGTATCCAACCCAGCATTCACCTGGAGTGATTTCGGGAAACCATGTAAAGCTGAAATCAAGATGGCTGGACCGGGAATCGATCCCGGGTCCTACTTAATGCTAGTCCAGTGAGTTGCCACCACCCCTATTATATTGTAACACTTATTCATTGACATTCTGTATATAGTATACCAAACGAAATAACTTTTTACCTTGTCTTGTTTAACTGCAATCCTCTCGTAAAGTTGAGTGCATGAGTGAATGGTCGGTATGCCACCCTGGAGCCTGCCTCGACTCTCGACTAGTGTATGTACCATCCCTTCGATTCACTGAGACCTGCACGATGCCTACACCGTCGGTTGCCCACTTGGCTACCTTTCAGATTCTCGACTTGTTTGTTAGTTGATCGCACAGGGTGGGTATATTCCACCGCTAGTACAGTGAGTGTTGCCTGTAATCTGAATTTGACGGTTTCATTCTGATTGGTTCGTAAGGCAAGCGTTTGTTATTCTGCCTTACTAGTCAGGACTGGCTGGTCTTGATTAATATCGTCTAACGCGATGTACAACGCTCGATCCATGTGTAATATGCGTTGGTTGGAAGAGCATATAACCAGTTTCCTTTATATGTTTTTAATATTTGTTTGCAAGAGTATGTATTAGTGACGAACTAGTCGCTCCCATTGCTTCTCGACTCTGTCAAAGTATTTTTATTTTAGTCTAATGTGACATACGCTGCTCGATGATCGCATATTTTGTGTTGGTTTGTAGTGGAGTTCGTGTTCCTATGTACTGTAGCGTAGCTCGATCGGAGGGTGTACGTGGAACAATCGTTTGCTATTCTGCTGTACTAACCAAGGCAACTACTTAAGTTTTCAGTTACATGGTCTTGTCTAGCAATGACTGATGTGGTGTACAGTGCTCTTCATCGCTTGTGAAATACATGTTGGTTGGTAGGTGTTTATAGGTATTTTCCTTTGCATTTTTTTTATCTAATCCTCAATATGTAGCAGTGTTATCGTATCTTGCATGGCCACCAGTTTAAATGTATGCCTTTACAAGTCGTATAATATGTGTCTTCAAATTATTACCACTGATAAATAGTGTACAGTATGTAACATTCTGTAGAACTTTTGTGAGGTTGGTCCTTGTAATTGTAAACTCATTTGCTCCCACTAACAAACATTCCAGCTTTTTACCGAAGTTCGCAACACAATATCTACACTGATATCAATATTATTATCGGTATCGGTTTTATATGTTGCAGACCTTATGTGCTACCAGAATAGTCGAGCCGCAGTCCTCATTGGAGGTTGGATCGAAACCTAGTGCGTCTGCATACTGTACGTAGGCATTCGGTCATGTGTGTCCACACAAGTGCTCCCAGCGAACGTCATTGGTATCGCAAATGTTGTTAGTATCCCCCTCTGACAGAGGTTCCGAAGAAAGTCGAAGACCTTGGCGACCCTAGTAAACGATCATCGTGCGCTTTTGCGATCGACTGGAGAAACTAATATGATGAGAGCATCTGTGTGTGTGTATTGCTCAAACAGATGTCGTAAAGAAACAAGAGCTGAGTTTAAGACTTGACACTATACAAAAATATTAATTCCCTTTAAGACTAGACGAAATCTGGTAATTTTTTTTTCCTAGTGCTGGGGTTCGCCCTAATATTAGCATGGGTTTTGTTAGATGAATAACATAGTCATAATTATCATACAGCACCATTTTTGAGACATGACATAACATTTCATATTAATATGTGATACACACTCAACTTATTCTTCATTCGAGCAAAACATTAATTGTTAACTTTTTCGGGTATGCTTTGGGAATTCCAGGCACTCTTAATCACAGCACAACAGTTAACACATGGGTACGTCATGTAGACAGTGGCAAATGGACAATTACAATCTTCATGACATCTGGTACCAGCGCGCTTAGCGAAGTTCTTGGCACAATACTTACACTCACTTCTCGATTAACGACAAATATTTCCTTTTTATTTATTGATATGTCTATATAGATTATCGCTGTAAGAAACACAGCATCGCAGTTATCACAGTGTAACGACATGTATTTTGGGCTGAACAAGCAATGACTACTTTCATGTCGGCGTGCATGGCAACTTTTACTAAACATATTTCCACAGTAGTAACATTGATAAGGTAATGACTAAGGCGACTCTTCAGGATCTCTTGATGTTGACGTTGTTGATGGCATTTCAGGTTGTAAGTCTGCAACCACTGATTTAATGTTCATATTGTAGCAGAATACGCGATCACAGTGGTAACATTAATACCACACTACTTGTAGCGACACTTCAGGTCCCATTGCAGTTGAAAATAGTGGCAGTGTTAAAGATGTTAAGTCTTCAGCCATTGATTCCATCTTCGTATTGTAGCAAAGTACGCAATCGCAGTGGGTAACATTGATAATGTAAAACCTGTAGCGACTCTTCAGGTCTCCTTGCTGTTGTCGACACTGACTGTTACAGATGGTAAGTCTTCAACCATTAATTCCATCTTCGTATTGTAGTAGAGTACAAAGTCGTACTATATGAATGTCGATGTTATGGTCTTCTTCCCACCACCACACTCACCAACGAACTGCCATCCATTTTACATGTTGCTCTATTGTATAATGCTGACAGGTCGATCACTGTCTAGCCTGCTAAGTTGTCAATTCGGCATCTCAATTTCTTTACACTATTTCGTCTAATACACTCAATTTTGTCTTCATTCGAGGCATTTCCAGCTGTGAGCTTTCAAAGCATTCTTATTCGCATATACCACACCACATTTCACACATGTGTAGGTCTTGTAGATTATTGCAAATGAGCACTTACTATCTTAATGATATTTGGCACCAGTGTGGTTAGAGAATGTCTTGCCATAATACTTGTATTCGCTTCCCAATGAACGACAAAAATTGCCTTCTCACTTTAAGTTATTTTTATAAAGGACATAACTTCGGTTAAACACAGCATCGCAATTATCTCAGTGGAGCGCCTTGTATACTGGACTGAACATGCACTAGCATCTTTCATGTCGGCGTGCATTACAACTTTTGCATTAAGTATTTACACATTATAAACACTAATACCTTAATGCTTGCAGCGATTCTTCAGGCTCCCTTGCTGTTAACAATGTCGATGGTGTTACAAACGTTAAGTATTCAACCTCTGATTCCATCTTCAAAGTGTAGCAGAGTACATGTCAGGGTAGATTAATGTATTTGTAACGATCTGCCTTCCACCACCACGCTCGCCGACGAAATGACATTTGTCTTTACATGATGCTCACATGTATACTGTCCCCACTGCATGCTAGTTTGTGTTGCCCATCTCGGGCTGCCTTAGTAGATGACTGCTGGCTCTCATCTTCTTTACACTTGTTCATCTTACACGCTCAACTTAGTCTTCATTCGAACATTTCCTTCTGTGAGCTTTCAAGTGTCGCTTATTCGCATATACCACACTGAAGTTAACATATGGGTAGGTCTTGTAAATAACGGCAAATGGACACTATCCTCATGAAATTTGGCGTTGGAGCTGCTAGCGAATGTCTTGCCGCAATACTTGCACTCGCTTCCCATGAAAAACAAACATTACCTTTGCACTTCTTGTTATGCATATACAGAACATCGCTGAGGGTAAACACTACATCACAGTGGAATGCCTTGTAGGCTGGTCTGAACACGCAATAGCTACTTTCATGGAGATGTGCAATTCGACTTGTACTAAAAGTATTTCCACAATAATAACATTGATATCGTAACGCTTGTAGCGAATCTCCAGCGTCCCTTGCTGTTGGCGATGTCGGTGGTTTTATAGATGGTACGTCTTCAACTGATTATTCTGTCTTCATATTGAAGTAGAAAATGCATTCATGGTAGATGTAATGATCTGCTTTCCGCCAGCATGTTCGCCGACGAACTGACATCTGTTTTGTATGAAGCTCGCTTGTAGTAGATAAGTGTCGGCTGTGTGTTGCATATGTCTGCATGGTTACTGGACTAACCTATGTTATCTCTTATCAGGTTGTTCGCTGCCTAGCCTGTGAAGTTGCCAGTTCGACCTCTCAACTTCTTTACAGCCTTTCAGTTTTACATGTTTTAGATGTCACGGTTTGCTGCTCGCTCCCACTGCATCTTACACCAGCTACTCAGATGTGATGTATCTGTAATGGTAGCACTGCCTTGGCAACATTCTAGACAGCCAAGAATCTCTTCGTCCTGTTGCAAGTAGGTGTATGTAGATGGATTTTATTTTGTGTCGTGCATATGCGAGAAGGTATTGTTTAGGCGGGCAATCACTATCGACGAACATTACGTCGTGTATTACAGATTTTCCTGAAGGTATTTTGACACTGGTAATGTTGGTGCTGTAAACCTTGTCAGGACCCCTCGCTGTTGATGTTACTGGCTGTGTTTACAGATGGCAAGTCATCCACCGATGTTTCCATTTGTAGGTGAATGTAAATGTAAGGATCTGTGTCTTGCAATGTTCGACGACGAAGTGCTTTTATACGATCATCACGACATGATGAAGGTTCTTGTCTAGGGTTATCACAGTGTGATCTGGTTGTTACCTTAGACTAGCAGGCTGCATGCATTTGTGATGAACAAACATTGAGTATGGTCATCCGCACCATACAGGTTATCACTATGGGTAAACACAGCATCGCAGTTACCACAGTGGATCTTTACATATGATGGGCTGAACATGCAATGACTACTCTCTGCTGGCTTCATGGTTGCTGGACTGGTTACCTTATCTGGTCGTTCGCTGTCTAGCCTGTGAACTTGGCCTCTCAGCTTTGTTACACTCGTTCATCTTACACAATCAACTTAGTCTTCATTCGAACACTTCCTGCTGTGTGCATGCAAGGCACACACTTATTTCGCATATACTCGCACCACACAGGTAGGTCCTTAAGACGACGGCCAATGAGCAATTACTATCTTCATTATGTTTGACAGCGGGGATGTTAGCAAATATCTTGCTAGAATACTTCCACTCGCTTCCTGACGAATTACATATAGTGTCTATTCACTGTAAGAGAACATGCAGTGACAACTTTCATGTCAGTGTGTATTTCCAAATATTCTTTATCTGTGGAATGTTTGAAATCTTTACGGGAATTGAACCTGCAATACCTTATATTCAAGGATGATATGCTGTCTCCACAGCCATCAGGGTATATGCATTGGTTTCCTATAACCTTTCAATATAATATGTAACAAGTAAGTACATTTTGTCAAGAGTAATGATGTACTCATAGTACTTGCAGCTGTCTAGTTGCTTTCTTGGTTGGTAATGTATACCATGTACAGAAAGGCAGAACGGTCATTGCAGTCTCTGCTTCCAATGAGTTTACGACGATAGCTACCAAATGTGCTCGCGACCTACATGTCTCAATACTACGCCAATAAAGGTAAACCTCTGCTTTTTAAGTTTTGGGTCTTCTAAAAGTAGAGTGCAAACATTGTTGAAATATGTGTGTGTGTGTTTGTGTGTGTGTTGTGCTACATCCTTACTTGTCATTACAGAGTTCGTACATTTGTGTAGAGCGATTCATGTACAATTTGTTCCATAATGAGCTTATAGTTTTACACCGTAATTTCGAATCAGTGGAAAACCACTGATTCGCAGTAAAAAAGGCTCATCTTAGAATCAGTGAAATTTTTCACATCACTAATTTAATCAGTGTAATTTTTCCACTGAAACAATAAGTTTTTTTTTTTTTCACTGATTCTAAGTGGAGCCATTTTCACTGCGAATCAGTGGTTTTACATTGGTACGAATTTAGAGTGTAGCATTATAATTGGTTCGTATTCGAAATAAGTACATTTGCTATTTGCTGTTCTAGCCCCAGTGTGTAGTGGTGTAATCTCTCTTGCTTGACTAATGATTTACAGGTATGTTGTTTCGTATGTTCGTGCGGTTCTGGTACTAGGTACTGTATAACTGAATTCCTTTCGTAAAGGGACATGCATGTAGGATTCGACTGGTCTGACACCTTGACCCCTCTCTCTCTCTCTCTTTCTCTTTCTCTCTCTCTCTCTCTCTCTCTCTTTCGGCTAATGTTATGTACCTTTCTTCGACTTGGCTGCACGAAGATCGCGCTGTTGGTCGATGGCTTGAGGTAGCCTTACAGATTGTCATGTTGCGTGTACAGCTGGTGGGAAGCGCTCTGCTGCTAGTGTTGGCTGAATTTGTCGGTTTCGTTTTTACTCGACTCGTTCGGAAGGCGTTCTGTCCAGGCCAATCCGGTCTTGTCTAGCATCGTCTAAAGCAACATAAAGCACCTGTACCATGTGATTGCAATGGCTGGTACATGCCTATGTCGGATTGCATCGGTATGTAGCAATGTTGTCCTTATCGTTCCCACATTTCCCAGTGGTCATTTTGTCGCCTAACATAATGTACAATGCTCGATGACAGCACAATGTGCACAGATACTTAAATGCTTATAACTAATGGTATTAATGTATGTTGCTCCAAATGTGCTTATAGTTCTAGCACTATAAATATAATGTATTATAGCCTTGGACTGTATAATTAAATTCCTAGTGTAATGGAACAGTGCATGTGTGTGTGACTCGACTGGTCTGCCATGCTGGAGCCCTGATGCACCTCTCTCTCTCTCTCTCTCTCTCTCTCTCTCTCTCTCTCTCTCTCTCTCTCTCTCTCTGCTAGTGTTCTGTATCATCCCTTCGACCTGAGGAGACCTGCACGGTACTCACATCGTCGGTCGACCGCCGAGGGCAGCCTTACAGATTTCCTAGATGTTAATTGATCGCCCAATATCAGTCGGCTCGGAAGCGTTCTGCTTCTAGTGACGTAAGTGTTCCCTGGACTCTCTATTTACTGGTTTCGTTTCACTCGGTTTGTAGGGAAGGTGTTTGGTATTCTGTTGTACTGACCAGGATGATCTGATCTTGTCTAGCATCGTTTAATGGAGCATAAAGCACCTAATGCATGTGTAATATGTGTTTGCAATATATATTTTTAAGACTATTGTGATGTACGATGTTCGATGCACGTGCAATATATGCGTGTTGTTAAATGCTTAAAACTATTTCCTTTTTAATATATATATATATAATATATATATATATATATATATATATAAAAATATATATATATATATATATATATATATATGGGATAACGGAAGAATTGTTCAACAATGAGGAGCATCAGGCGACTGACAGAAAACACAAGATTTCTGGGAGACCGACCGAAACCAAGTCCCAAGAGAGTGTGGACTGAAGAACAGAGACTAGCAGTTGGAGAAAAAATTAGGAAGTTCTTGGAAGGAAGAAAGAGGAAGACGAACCAAAAGTATTGAGTTCATTGCGGTCCATAAATGGCCAAATTCATTATATATATATATATATATATAGCTTCAGCACATAGTGGTGACATCTCTCTTGCGAAGATAGGTTTTAAAGTATGCTGTTTCGTATGTGCTTACAATTCTAGCACTATAAATGGTACTTATTCAAAATAAGTTATCAGTTTATTACACAATGTCAGGCAGGACTAGTGCATTCTGCTCCTAGTTATGTGACTTTGAAAGTTTTGTTTCAATTGGTTCGTAACGAAGTCGTTTGCTGTTCTGTTGTACTCGCCAAGACGACCTGTAACAACATGTTAGTTGATCATGCTGTATTGGAGAGGATGGGCATGTTCTCCTGCTAGGGTACAGCAGTGCTGCTACCTGGACATTAGTTCACTTCGCCGCCACCATTGCAGTGTGCGGAGACTTCCCCTTGGCGGGCTCGAATACCTTTCTCCTTTGCTACACCCTCTCCCCCCCCCCCCCAGCCAACCAACCCACCATGCTCCTAACTCGGTTTGCGGCTAGTTTTCAAATCATTCTGTATGTGATTCTGATAATATGTGTGTGGAGCTTCAGGTGTAGGTCGACAGCTGCAATCTCATTTAATGATTCCTGCCAGCGACCACTTGCCAAGACAGGGAGGCATCGAGAATTTGCAATGCTTCAACTGCTAGTATTGTCTTAATTATGGGAATGCGAACAGCAGTGAGTGTGGAAGGCGTAATTTAAATGAGCATTAATTTGAGTGTGTTTGCTATTCAGAAAGTGTGGTTTATCTGGAAAGCAACTTTTAGATTTTTCATCTAGCAATTGTCTATGGTTGGCAAGATTTACGTGTAATTTTTTTAATTGGGTTTGGCTTGCAAGAATTTTCCAACATTTGGAAGTAGTTTGCTATTAACTGGTTGCCCTATTCGGCTGGCCCGGCCTCCTTACTTTATCAGCTGTACCACACACCGCGGCAGGAATACACATTTCATTTGTCTTTTTACGTCTAGTTTCTAACAGTGCGTCACTGTAATGACACTTATATAATATATACGTTTAGGGTGCCGGTGCATGAGTTTTTGGTATGGTTATAACAATAATTTAGCTAGGTGTTCTTTAATGGGGCTTATTCGCCTGCGGCGCCGGCAGTATTGTCTTAATCGTATAGTAATAATATGTTGCCTGGTTGTCAGAGGAAACTGAGTTAACCTGAAAGATATTTTATTGTATTTTTCTTAAAGGAGTATCTGTAGAGACCAAATTTTTATGGAGAAACAGAGTTATGAATTTACATTGTTGTGCAGTGTTAAAGCGCCAGGTCACCCCAGAAGTACCTTGAATGATAAGTTGATAAAAATGTTTACATATTTGGTTGGTGAGCAACATATCTCAGATCTCAGGTGGTAATATTTGGTAGCCTTTTACAAGAATTTAATGTGTAAACCAGATTATATTTTGTTTGTTAATTTTGGGTCAGATAGTCTCAAATAGGTTGTGGACATTGGCCTTAAGTTTACTTCACATGCGTGTTCATGTTTTTTTAAAAAAGGTTTCCATCAATTAGCATGTGACAATGGAGACAAATCACTGAGGATCTATGGTAAAATGGCAGCCTATCAATGGAGACATAAGGGTGATATATATACTATGCTGGAAAGGCATGTAATTGAAGTTTATTAAATGCTTATCGATCTCAATGTACCTGATTAATGTTATATTGTGTCATTGTTTTAAATGGGCCTTATGCTATTTTGATTGTGCCCTGTGGTTATCCACCCTTTTAATACCGTGGTTATCTCAATAAAATTTATTGCTGCCCTGTAAACGGAAACCTTTTATGGAGTATAAATATTTTTGATTTTTAACATATGTATTTTAAAATGTCTGGGGTGAAAAGAAACGGTATTTTTTTAATGAGATTATATTTGTAAATGGTGCATATTTCTCTCGTATTTTTAATACAAATATTGGTTTGATTGAATTCAATCGGTATGTAGTTATCAATAATAAAAATTGATTGAAACGAAATGTTTGATGTAGTGTATGTTATTTGTAAATTGGACTGCTGTGTCATTTCAGAACTGCGCAGCTCTGCTTTGTTTCTTTTGTGTTTGATGTACTCGACTGTCAACATGAGCCTTTCAGTTGTATTCGTCTACTCATTGAGCAAGACTGATCTACTGTCAATGCTGCACGACTATGAGATCACCGTGGACGACTGTTTAACAGTGGCACAACTACGCCAACTTGCTGTGCAATGTATGCAGGAGGAAAATGTAGCCTCCTTTCAGCAGACCACGCCTGGCCAGGTTTCCCTGGTGAGTCAATCGCCCGTTTCTGTAAACAAGCTTTTTATGCTATCCTTTAATCAAATCAGCTCTTTGACTTCAGTAGAACCTGTTGCTGTCCTGACTTTATTAATTGTGGTAGTTAAATTAGCTTGTTTACGTTTGTGTCCAGAGGATCACTTGTTAAAGGCACTCACAGTCAAGGTAGAAGGTGTTTTTTTTTACCGCTGTTGTATGAGCAGCTGTCGCTGCCACATAGCGGAACGTATTTCGGATTTAAGATGCACATATTGCACACGTTATTTCCCACGCGAGTTAAGCATCAGTGCGAAACGAACTTGGTCTATTGTTGTCAAAAACCTGATGAGACTGTTTGTCACTTTCTTGAATTAGTCCGTGCCGTTCACAATGCTTTATGTCTGGATGTGAGTGAACCTGAATTAGTATACACTTTTGTCGAAAATTTTGCTCTGCATGTGAAGGTTCAGTGTATGATGTTGCATCCACCCGCAGCTTTTAACGAGTTGCAATAAATTTCCATTGAGATAGATGATAGGTTGCGGCCGCACGCAAATATGTTAAGGATTTTCCACCTCCAGTTTATGTTTCCTCAAATACGTCGGCCAGTGGCGGGAACAGTCACTTCAGGTGAAAATGTCGTTGGAAATGAGCGACGTGGATTAGTGGAGTGTTGTGCTAACTGTACTATCATAGGTCACCATCAAGCTGAATGACAGTTGGAAAAATGCAGTTTAAGTGAAAGGCGATGCTTTTGCTGTGGTGATGTCGGGCACCTAAGATGTTTTTGACAAAGGTCGAGAAACGAGGCATGACTGGCACGCGACGTAGTAGCTCCGGTCATCAGCCTTGTGCAAAACCACACGGTTTATTCAAGTGTACAGTATGTTTCACCTGTGCTGGTTGTAATTTTACAATGCTCATTGATACGGGTGCTACCCATTCCGTTATGAGCCAAGGGTTTCTGAATAAATTGTTGGATTGTAAGATCTTGTCCAGTAGTCGTATTTTCAAAATGCCTGAAAGTATTGTTTGCATTGCCAATGGTGATGTAGTTAAATCAGATATCCTGGTTCATCTGCATTTTAAGATAGTAAGGTTCGCTTGGACCTACCCAATTTTGGTATTTTAACTGCTATGTCATAATTTTATTCTTAGTTTAGCGTTTTTAGGGAAAACACGTGCAACTGATAGTTTTGATGAAAATTTTCTTTCATTTGGCTTTGCATCAAATATATGTGTCGGTTTATGTTCGGAGGAAGCATTGGCAAATTTTTCCACCATTGAGTCGCTGGATAAGCGAGTTGTGAATTTAATTCCAGGCTTGAAACCTTAAAGGAATAATTTGCAGACGAGATTATGTCTAAGATTGGGAAGTGCGACATGCTGCAGTATCAGTTTTCCCTAACCGATGATGTTTTCGTTCGTGACGGGCATTTCAAGTGCCCGCCCCCTAAACTTCAAGCGTTTAGAGACATTATTAATAGACTTTTGGAGGCTGGGGTAATAGTACCATATACGTCTGATTACAGCTCGCCAGGATTTTTAGTTCATAAAAGGGACAGTAACAAATATTGTTTGGTAGTAAACCAATTGTTAGTCAATAAAAAAATACCTAAAGATCCTTTTCTGCTGCCCACGATAGACTGTGCCCTACAACATCTTGAGAAGGTTAGAGTGTTTCCAGTACTAGACCATAACAATAGTTTCCACCAGTGCCTGTTGGCCCCCACCTGTAGAAAATACACAGCCTTAAGCACTCCGTGGAATCAATATGAATTCATGAGGATACCCACGGGGTAGAACTTTGGTAGCCAGGCCTTGTCTCTCTTGATTGATTACATCTCGTCCTAATTTAAATATAAATTCGTATTTAATTATATCGACGATATTATCATATACAGAGACGATACGGAATCTCATTTACACCATTTGAGACAAGTTCTAGCTAAGATGTGAAAAGTAGGCTTTACTGTCAAACCTGACAAGGTGACTCTCGGTGCCAATAGGGTGGGATTTCTCGGTTATGTTTTGTGTGAGGGGCGCCTTCTTATCGATCCTGACAGCGTGGTTCCAATTTTGAATTTTCCACACCCTAGAAAATGTTAAAGGGTTCAGAAGTTTCTCGGAGTAATGGGATATTACTCACGTTTTATTGATCGCTATTCCCAACTGGTGGCACCATTGACCCACTTTAAGAAGTAGGATGTTCCATTTGTCTGGGGCGTCGAGCAGGAATGTGCTTATCAAAATCTGAAGCAGGTATTGTCATCTCCCTGGTTCTTCATTTGCCCTATTTCTCGAAGTGTTTCGTGGTCCAGTTCGATGTATCATCTCTGGCCTTAGTAGCCCTCCTGAGCCAGATGGCTGAACTTGGTTTAGCTCCTGTAGCCTTTGCTAGCTGGACCTTGGCGGATGGTGAACGCAATCTTGGAATCTACGAAAAGGAGACATTGCCCTCCATCTTTGGCTTACAAAAATTCGCGTCATATATAGAGCACGATGAATGTCATCTATATACGGATAATCAAGCTTTCAGCTGGGTTCTTAACTACCCCCAACAGCTGGGAAAATAGGACGATGGGTCTTCGCTTCTCGAGGTTCCACTTCAAAGTACATCACGTCCGTGGTTCTGAAAATCATGGGGCTGATGCCCTTTCGAGGATGTATAATACGGACGAATTTGAGGTGGAACGTAGGGAGAGTCGTGAAGCTTCCATAAACCTTATACAGAATATCTTTGAACTTTTTGTCAAGCTACATCAAGCCCAAGCCAAAGATGATTTCTGTGCATGTATGGTCGAGGAGGAAAGGCAGGTAAGGAACATGAAGTTCCCCTAAGGAACATGAAGTCATCTACGATAATGCAGGTACTTTCTGAACAGGTGTGGAAAGTGTTCAGTGCCCCAGCAGAGATTTTGACAGATAATGCTAGGTACTTTACTTCAAAGCTATTTAGTGATATGTGCTTCCACTGGGTAATCAAACATTTCACCTCCAGTCCATATTTTCCTAAAGGGAATCAAGTGGAACGATTTAATATGGACCTAAAGGCCTGTTTGACCAACTTTTATAACCATGATCGTACCCATTGGAATGAAGATCTTGACTTCCCCGATGTGGGCTTCAATAGTGCCATGCATGGCAGGGCCTATATAGTAGACAAGGTTGTTATTCATTACACCAGGAAGATGGGCAATGCTCGTAAGATTGTGGTTCTGCTGTCATTGCAAAGTATGGTGATCAGTTATTTTCAGTATTCAGTTTTTGGTGGGCATTAGGACATAGGTAAGACCTTCCAAAAGATTCCAATTTATTTCTCATGGCCGACTTTGAGAAGTGGTGTGTCTGCCTTCATGCGGTCCTGTGAAACCTGCCAGAAATGAAAACAGGCACGGCTACCAGAATTGCTATAGGAGACAGTCCATTTGGACATTTTTGGTCCACTGGTCCGTTCTTGTAAAGTGAACATATGCATATCTATTTTGTTGGGCACCTATTCCAAGTTTGTAATCTTACTTCCCCTAAGGAACATGAAGTCATCTACGATAATGCAGGTACTTTCTGAACAGGTGTGGAAAATGTTCAGTGCCCCAGCAGAGATTTTGACAGATAATGCTAGGTACTTTACTTCAAAGCTGTTTAGTGATATGTGCTTTCACTGGGTAATCAAACATTTCACCTCCAGTCCATATTTTCCTAAAGGGAATCAAGTGGAACGATTTAATATGGACCTAAAGGCCTGTTTGACCAACTTTTATAACCATAATCGTACCCATTGGAATGAAGATCTTGACTTCCCCGATGTGGGCTTCAATAGTGCCTTGCATGGCTCTACAGGTGTTCCACCTTCTTTGCCGTTTCTTGGGCGGTCCTTGACACATCCGTTACTTAATCTTTGGAACATTCCACCTTTTCCCTCTCCTTTGTCCGAGGCTGACCAGGACAGGCTGCTAGGTGAGGTCTGCCAGCGGCTAGAGTCTGCCAAGAAGCCTGAAAATGACAGATTAAAAGTTTCACGTTCTCCTCCTTTTGTGCCAGGTGATCTCGTACTCATGAAGTCTTTTCGGCTAGCGAAATTGGTCAATGATCTTTCAAGAAAACATTTCCCTATAGGATCAGTAAGTACTTAGGGCCCAACTTGGTTAAACTCATCTTCCCATCTAGTAAACAGTTTCATAAAGCGAATGTTGCGCATTTAAAGAAGCTTGTATCTAGGTTTTATTGTATATTTTGGCTCCCACCTATTGTCTGAATTTGTATGTAATAGCCCGTGCCATTTTCCGCTTTACCTTATACTTTCTTGGTTAGTTATTTTTATTAACCCCTGGTTATATCATGTTTGAACCCGTCTTCCCCTCGAGGCACGCTGAGGAGGCTCTCTGGACGTCGCTTGCTGAGCTTCATGGTTTTATCTTTCAAAAATCTCCTGCTGGAGTGCACCCCCCCTGCACCCATTATATGAGCTCGAGAAGAAATCTGGCATTGGTGTATTGAACTGTTCTACTGGATCTTATATCCAGTATATCTTCCCCGGCGAACAATTGCCGTTCGTCTTCAAGTGAAGGGAAGCACTGAAGAATTGTTTGTGTATTTGTTTCTGCCATGAACTGTGATGTAATATGTACTATTTCTTTGTTTTGCGAGACTGTTCCCATTTCTATTCTTATCTACTTCATTCTTCTTCTTCAGTCTTTATGAACTTTCTGTGTGCGTCAACGTTTAGGAAAATTGTGCCAGGGTTACCAGAGCCTTGACCAGATTATCTACTTTGTTTTTTCTGATCTTAAGTGTTGGTTGCTTCAGGAGGGAGGGGGGGGGGGGGTTGCAGGAGTGCTGCTATTTGGGCCTTAGTTCACCTCGCTGCCACTGTCGCAGCGCGAAGAGACTTCCACCTTGTCAGGCTCGAATGCCCCTCCTTTCTCCTTACTGCCCCTTCCCCCCTCACAACTTCACCTATCACGACTCGCGACTAATTGTTTATTCATTATGTATGTGATTCTGATAAGACTTGTTTGGATCTAGAAGTGCGGTTCGACAACTGCCGTCACATTTAATGTTTCCTGCCGGTGAGCGCTTGCCAGATCAGGAAGCCAACGAGAATTTTCAACGCTTCAGCTGCCGTGTGTGGTAATACCTTTTTGCGGCCACGTATCAGATACGTTTTGTAAACTTGATGATGGGGAAGCGACGAGTGGTGAGTGTGGAAGGCGTCATTTAAATGGGCATTAATTTAAGTGTGTTTGATATTCAGTAATTGTAGTTTGTTAGCCAGAAACCGGCTTTAGATTTTTCATTTAGTAAGTTTCTATAGATTGCAAGATTTACGTCTGTAGTATTTCAAAATTATGTTCGGTTTGCAAGAATTTTTCATCAGTTTGAAGTAGTTTGCTATTAACTGGTTGCCCTATTCGGCTGGCCCGGCCTCCTTACTTTATCAGCTATTCCACATGCTGTGGCAGGAATACACATTTTATTTGTCTTGTTACGTCTGGTTTTTAATCGTGCATCGCTTTAATGACCCTTAATTAATGTACTTTTAGGGTGCCGGCGCATGAGTTTTTGGTATGGTTTTAATAATAATTTTTAACTTGTTTATTTTAGCAAGGCATCCTTTAATGGAACTTATTAGCCTGTGGCACCTGAAGTATTGTCTTAATCATATATTAATAATATGTTGTCTTGTCAGAGGAAACGGAGTTAACCTGAAAGATATTTTCTTGATTTTTTCTTAAAGAAGGAATGTCTGTAGCGACCTAAATTTTTAGAGAAACAGAGTTATGAATATACGTTGTTAGGCAATGTTAAGGCGCCTGGTCACCCCAGAAGTACCTTGAACGATGATTTGATAAGAATGTTTAAAAGTTTGGTTGATGTGTGACATATCTCAAGTGGTAATATTTGGTAGCCTTTTACAAGAATTTAATGTGCAAACAAGCCTATATTTTGCTTGTTAATTTTGGCTCAGGTAGTCTTAAATAGGTTGACATTGGCCTTAAGCTTACTATAAGTACGTTTTCACGTATTTTAAATTTTATTTTAAACAATTAGTATGTGACAATGGAGACAAATTACCGAGGATCTATGGTAAAATGACAGCCTGTCAATGGAGACCATAGAGATGATGTGTATATTATGTTGGAAAGGCGCGTAATTGAAGTGTACTAAACGCTTATCGATCTCAGTGTACCTGAATAGTGTTATATTGCAGAATGGGTTTAAGTCGTCCTTATGCTATTTTAATTGTGCCCTGTGGTTAGCCGCCCTTTTCAAATTGTTTTTTTTTTCTATCAAATTTATTACTGCCCTGTAAACGGAAACGTGTTATTGAGTACGAATATTTGTGGTTTTTAACATGTGTATTTTGAAATGGCTAGTGTAAAAGAAATGGTGTGTTTTAAATGAGATTATATTTGTAACTGGTACATAATTCTCTAGTATTTTTATATGAACTTCGGTTTGATTAAATTTTACTGGGGTGTATTTGCCAAAAATAAACATTGATTGAAACGAAATTTTTGGTCTAGTGTATGTTATTTGTAAATTGGACTTCTGGGTTCATTCAAGTGTTGTGAGTGTTGACTATGATGGCTTCATTTCAATCGGTTAATATAAAAGTCATTTGCTGTTATGTTGTACTGACCAGGATGGCCTGGCCTTATCTAGTGTCGTTTTAACCCACAGCATACAGCATCTGATGTGTGTGTAATATGTGATTGCACTGCATGGTAAGTACTTATAACTATTTTCTTTAATATTTTTTTATATACGTTGCATCAGTGTTAGCAGTGTTGTCCTTATCGTTCCTGCCCTTCACAATGTAATTTATTCACCTATCAAACAGCAATCGATGCTCGCGCAAAATACACTAGTTATTGTTAATTGCTTATAACTATTTGCTTTTTTGTTTGTTTTTGTCGAGTCATGACAGTGATGTCTCTCTTTTGCATAACTAATAGTTTATAGGTACTTTTGGTTTTCGAGGTTGATGTCTGTTATGAATTTTACAACTACACCTTAAATGGTTCGAAATTTTCACCCAACTATGCTTATAAGTAGACCTAGAGTATACTTGAAGGTGTGTCCCTTTTAGTTGCTGTGGATGATGCCAATGTTACGAATTTGATAACTTTATCTATAATGGTTCGGAAATGACAGCCACCTATGCTTATAAGTAGACATAGAGTATACTTGATACTGTGTACCTTCTCATCGTCGTGGGTGATGCTTGTGTTATGAATTTGGCAACTATAACTTGCAGAGTTCGTAAATTACAGTCAACTATGCTTATAAGTAGACCTAGGTTATACATGACCATGCAACACTTCTTGTTGTCGTGGGTAATGCCTACATTATGAATTAGGCAACTATATCTCAAGTGGTTCGGCAATTACAGCCAACTATGTTTATAAGTAGACATGGCCTATGCTTGACCCTGCGATGCTTATCGTAGTTGTGGGTGGTGCATCTGATATAAATTTGACAACTATAATCTTACACAGTTCGGAAATTATAGTCAACTATCCTAATAAGTATACATAGGGTATACTTGACCATTCGACCCGTCTGGTCATCATAGATTACGCTTCTGTTATAAATTTGGCAACATTATCTTACATGCTTCGGAAATTACAACTATGCTCGTAACTTGACATAGGATATACTTTGCCCTGCGACCCTTCTCGTCTTCGTATGTGATGTCTGTTTTATGAATGTTTCAATTATATCTTAAGCAGTACGAAAATTACAGCCAACTAGGCTAACAAGTAGTCATAGGTCATTCTTGACTCTTTGGTCCTTTTCCTTGTCATGGGTGACACCAATGTTATGATTTTGGTAGTTGTACTTAAAACTGTTCGGAAATTAGAGCCAATTATGCTTATAAGTATACATAGGTCATACTTGACCATCCAGTCCTTTTTGTTGTCAGGTGCGATGCCTATATTATGAATTTGACAACTGTATCTTAAGCAGTCGGAAATTACAGCAAATTATGCTTATAAGTAAACATAGGTCATACCTGACCCTTCTGTTTTTTGCTGTCGCGAATTATGTCTATGTTTTGTTTTTTGTAGTTTTATCTCAAACGGTTCGGAAATTACAGCCAACTGCGGTTATAAGTTGATATAAGTCATACTTTGATCTGCGTTTCTTCTCGTCGTCGGAGGTTATGCCAGAGCATGAGACACGGCACCTGCCAGGATGCTAGGTGAAAGGGTCCTGGGAGAGACATTGCATGGGCCTATGAACTCGAACATTCTTCAGGTAAGATGGATGTTGCTGTCATTGGTATGACAGAGCGTGACTGGTAGTGTGACTCCACACCCAAGGAGTCAACGCCACATTGTAGGGTATGGGCGGAATGCAAGAGCATTAATTCGGAACACCAAAATGACCACCGGGAATTTCTCCTCAATCGAACAGAATATTTCTCACGTTCCGTCCGATCCAGCCGGATCGGGAAAATTCCGGCTGATTGTGCAAGTGAGCACTTTCGGTGTGCGAAAATCAGCCTCATTATTCAAAAAACATGTTTCTTGTGCGACATTTTCATGGTTTTGCAATCATTTATGACAATTTTGACCGTTTTCTGTGCGAAAAACAGTGTTTTCTGTGCGAAATGACGACAACAAAGATGACTGGCGGGAACCACGGGTCCACATCACCAATCCCCTGCGTCAGAACTGTACTTTTTATACTGCTTTTACCAAATATTTTTGACAATATAATTATTTTTCAACAAACTGTTGCGTTGTATCTATCAACTTACTCACGGGTGCTTATTTTTAATTGTTATCAAGAGACTATTAACTCATTTTGCCCGCGTTGCTGACGATCCACAAAGTCACTAATGTTACTTTGCGTACAAACTTAAAGTCAAAAAATGCAAGTTGCTTATATCTATCAGAGATAAGACACGAATTTATTAACGTACTCCGTTGGCAGGCAGAAAATCTAAATAGCACAGAGAGAAAAACGATCAAAATATTGTTTGTATCATGGTTTGTATAGGGCGAAATAAATATTTAGTTGCCGTAACAAAACATATTGTTGAGCAAACAAAATTTGAAAAGCAATAAAATTACTTTTGTTCGTGTAACAAAATATATGTTTGAAACAGTCAATTAAATATTCTTATGAATCAACTCTATATATTTGTTTGGCCACTCACTTGACAGCCTTCGTTCGAAAATACAGCTCGAGAGTTTGTATGTATTTCTTGTGACAATTAGTATAGTAACTGTGTTTGTTAATTCATCTATTGATGCTTTACAGTCGTATAAACACATTAATAAAATATTCAAGAAGAAACCGACAACGAAAGCTGTAAAACTATAAATATTTGTTGACACAAGTTGCCCAATATTTGAAGTATTTCTATTTAAAAACTTTCCTGTGATGCTAGTTATCACAGTAGCTGAGATTACTAAGACGTAGTGCATAACCGCAGGTGATCTAGGTTCGAAACTCGGTCGAATATGTAAAAAAATGTTATATCGTGCGAAATTGTTTAATGTACTTGTAGCCAAACAAATCTTTAGTTGCACCAACCGAATCGTACAGTTTGGGTCACAAAATGAGAACAACAAAATAATGTGGTTTCAGCAACAAAATAATTCATTGCCCCTATACAAACAAATAATTTGGTTGCACCAAACAAATCTTGTGAGTCAACAAAACCTTTTTCTCAGCGCACATACTGTAACTGGAGAGGCACGAGGCTATCAAGAATTAGTAACTGGTTGAATGGCAGAAAACTTTAGTTTGGTATCGCAGCTATAATTTTATTTACAACACAGGTAAGCAGTTCTTCATCACAGTATGTCTATTAATTATCATATTTTGCTAATTCCAATTCAAGTAGTAGTTGCTAATGAGTTCCTCTATTTTCAGTGTATAACCCCAGAAACTCCGAACGTTTGAGTTTATATAGTAGGCAACACTTATGAGTTTTCAATACTTTTGACAAACGGGGTTTAAATTTTTTAGAACAGTTGCATAGTCACTGACCTCAATCGATAACAATTATAAAAATTCATTTTCTCCTTTCACCTTTTTAATCTATTTCCCTGAATACAGCTAGAATATTTGGAGCGTTCTCGCCTCGGCTGCGTCAAGCGCCGAGAGTTATGTGGTGACTGCTCGTGATACAGAAACAGTTACGTAAGTAACTTTTATTGATGTCCGCGGAGTCATTTAAGTGCATACGTTGTAGAGCAGTGGCCCGTAATGTGTCTTTCGTCACTGCGATAAACCTCTCTCAGGCATACGTATTGGTTAGTTAGCAGCCGGTGCGCCGTGTAGCCAGCAATCGATGCAGAGGAAAGTATCTACAATTGGAATCACAGTGAAAGAAGACTTCCTGTTTAAGAAACTATTCTCAAACAATGCTCTGAAAACTGTTTCTTAAAACCATAAACGAAATATTATAGCTTCACCGTAGGCTCAGTTAGCAATAAAATTACGTAAAATCAGTATCAGTGATCTAGAATAAAAAAAATGGAAATAAATAGCAGAGAGTACGTTTTGAATTTCTGTATTTGCATTGTCCGGACGGTAAACTTTAACAGCTAGAACATCAATTAAACCGAACCGTTAGCCACTGGTTGAAGTACAGTTTCAATAATAAACACTGGTTTATGTAGGTCATCAAATGTATATTTATATCTTACACTTACCTCAGGGACCAATGATAATAGCATATATTATAATTAGGAAATGCAAAGCTGTCTTTAGAAATGTCTTTATAAATGTGTAACGTTTACATAGGTAGTCATTAAAAATTTGTAGCATATAGTTTTACAGGCATAAGAGTAAAAACTGATGTGAAGAAATATAAAATCTTCAGTTTCGCTAGACGCTAGACTCTAGTTATAACGTCCGTAGCAACGTGAATCTTCGCATGGATAAGCTGTTTACGGTCAACTGATCACTTTTGAGGCCCTAGTTACTTTTTCTTTGGCCATTTTTTTTATCCTTTAAACCAACTCTTTAAATAAATATTGCCATGTAATTAATAAACACAGTGTGTATATTCCACCTCATTCGGAAGTTAACGTATAAGGCTAAAATCGAAACATATATATTTACTATCGTTTCAAATGAGAGGGTCTTCAAAAGTTTTCACTTTACCGTGAATATACTATACAGATTTAGATTCCTAATAATTTCAATTTTTGTCTGAACTAGCACATGACTATAGTCATAAGTCCCACGATAATGTAAATTATACATTTGGTGGAAAGATAAAAAATGAGGAGAAAAGTATATCTTTATCGGAGATTTCAAAAGTGCACAATTAACCTTGAGCAGTGTACCGTAGAAATATTTGGCCGACTTTGGGACAATGGCACCCGGCACAGGAACGTAGGAGTCGATCGGCTACCATGTTGTCACGTCACTCGTTCGCCATTTTGGATATATGTGATATTTAACTTTGACATTGACCTTTGACCTTCAACACAAAAAAAATTCAGAATAATTCTAATAAATCCCAAAAAAAATTATTAATGAATTATTAAAAATTATTAAACATTAGTAAGAATTATTTATAAATTATTTAAAAATCCCAGTTGCCGTATGGCCATTTACCCTAAAAAATTTCCCTTTTTCCATAAAAATTTTCCTTTTTCCAGAAAAATTCACTTTTTTCCCTTAACATTGCCCTTTTTCCCAAAGAAACTAAAAAATTACAAAAAATTTATAAAAATATATTATTAAACTTTTTTAAACTGAAATTTATGGACCAACTCATTCCGCCATCTTGGTAGGTGTCCGCCATATCGGTAGGCTCTCTCTTACCTGCGTTCGGACGCCATCTTGGTAGGTGCGGCCGGCAGCCGAGTCGGTTGGTGCAGTAAGCCAACTTGGTAGGTTTCACAGCCAACATCCGCCATCTTGGATCTTTGTCTGTCATTTGTTTATACATCACCTATGTGGTGCTAAATATTAATTCCCTAATTACCCACCAGACAATGCTAATTTCTGGATTTAGCCACTGGCTGGCGGATGCTTTTGTTTATGTTTTAAAGCATCGGTGGTTCTGTCAGTGCCCTCCATATTGGATTATATTTTGAATGCATATCTAACATTAATTTATTGATTATGCCACCTGCCATCGACCGTACAGAATGGTCGTATTTACCATTCCTGCAAAGTACTTAAATTGACATATTTAATTTTTTTAACTGTCATATTTAATAGTTTATTAATTTTTATTCTTAAGTACGAATATGTTTATTTAAAATAATTAATTTTTTATATAAAGCAGAGGGTTTTTTACAAAATAAATTGAAAAATTGTATTACATAAAATTTATTTTATACATAAATTATGCATAATTAGCAAAAAATAAAAAATATATATAAATCTTGTTTGATTCGGAAGATTTCGTGTCTACTCCTAGGCACCCGATTCCTGGTCCAAGGATGAGATGCACCATTTGTGTAACAGCAACACATTCTTCAGTGCGCAGGTCCGGTCAGGTTTTGACCTGTCGCAGTCATGACGACGCGAATCGCCATACATTTTAAAGAGCTTGCAAAGCGAAGGACATCCATACTCGGCCTCTTCTCAGGTCCAGCTACATAAACCAGAGCCTTCGGGTACTGCATCAGAAATTCGCGCTGCACATTTCCCATCTGAGGCTAAGGAATTTTGCCTTCGTATCATTCCAATCCGTGGTAGTACTTGCTCTTCTCATCCAACAGCGTCCAGGGATACGGAGGGCGGAAGGAACGAGTTCGTGTTTTACCATCATCGTTGTAGGACACTGCGATCTCCTTGAGTACGAAACCATTTTGGCTCTGGAAACTTTGCAGATTACAGTACATCTTGAAGCTGACGATGCTCGAAGATGACTAAACAATCTAGCGCATGAACAGTTATATTTATATATTCTCAGCTGCACTCACGACAGTGTTATGATGGTCTTATATCGGTAATTGTACGATACAATCCGATCGTGAAGTATCAGGCAGAATATGTACGTGTTACCAGCAATATTTCCATATATAGTAACTTCAATCCTACAGTCGATCATGTTGGAAGTAGTACGCTCGTCCCGTTTACTCAAGTCGAATGCGAGTGGGGCCAAACTCCACAAAGTATCAGGACTCAATATCGTGAATTGGGCACGCCCATAATATGAATTTTGGAATTTAGTGTACATTTGATATGCCAGCAGGTGCTGCCCATTTTCAAAGTTCATGTTCATGTCCACGTACAAGTAGCTTTGCTAATCAAAAATATTTTGACATTTCCTATGTGACATGTGTCGAATTGCGAACGACTCACTCTCACATTGTGCTTTCTTCCAGTCTATATCCCAACGGTTTCTCGGAAGCAAAGTTGGAATTCACCATCCAGTTGATGCGCTGGCTTGCTGGTAACCCGGGTATATCTCGAGATTCCACGACCTGAAAGCTACATCAATATATTTACCATCTTCCGCATTCTTCAACATGTTTATGCATTCTGTAGTGTTCAACTACACATGAGATAGCATCCATTTGATGGACTGTAGTATCGATCCATTGTCTCCAGGTTTTCTCCCTACCCACGAGGGCATCCACATGTGTATTGGCTAGGAGCAGCTCCAGATCCTACTTCGAATTGAAGATAATTCGTTTGTAGACTTCGGCAAATTCCAATAGCATGGTGAGGGGCAGGCACACTTCGAACTTGCCTCCAGGGTATATAGGAACACTGTAGTCATCTTCGATTACCCAGCCTGCCATTTTGCTGCAGACAGCTTATTCGGCATGAGCGAAAGGTAAATTTTGATCACTGAGGTTATGCCCACATCTCGCAACTGGTTCACCTCGTTATATTGAAGAGTTTTTAAGGGAAACTAGTACACTCCACCTTGTATTTATTGAATTTTCGCCGCAGCTTACAAATCAACTTTAGTTCTATGTTTCACAGCTCGAAAAAACAATAAGCATATAGTTTTACATTTTGTAATGAAAATTCTGCCAAAAAAAAAAAAAAACAAGAAATCCAATTTTGGTGGAAGTTTAATGGTTAAGATTATATGCCACATTTTTAACGATTCACGTCATATTCCGTTATGGTAATAAATAACATTCTGGGGAAACACGACGGGGAAAGAAAATGATTTTTCGAAAATAATGAAACGAGATACAGTAATTTTAAAGTTATATATTTTTTCTTATAAATCTTACAATTTTACCAAAAGTAATACGTTAGACCACAACTTAAAAAAAAAAGTATTTATGTCATTATAATGCCATGAATGATAGATATTTCTTGGAAATGTATCATGCTGTTCGATAGTATTTTAATTATAATAATTTAAATACATTTTGAAGTCAAAATAGTTGAAAGTTGAATCCTTGCAAGTGAACAAAGAGTTGGAATTTAAAAAAAAATATTACTATTTTTTAAAACTCAGTTAGCTTTAATAGGTACTTTAGGGATGAAGTTCTTAATTTAATTAAATAGTACACTCTAATTTCTTAATTTATTTACAATAATTGCCAAGAAAAAAGTACTCTTGTCTCAATAACTTGCATTTAATTAATACCACTTGCTATTTACAATTAACAAATTCGATCAGTACGATTTACAATCACTCTCACTAAACAATGCTTCAAAACATATTGTATTATTTTGTAAGTAAAATAGCAATATATAACAGTACCAATATTTACAATAAAATCCCTATCACATGTTCATTCAGTCCCACCTCAGATCAGTCCAAGTCCTACCAGTCCCGAATGTTCTAGAACTATCCGAGCGCCCTAATGCACAGAAGCCTTCACTCATTGGGTTTCACACCCTTTCGTCCGTTCACACCATAAATCCCTCGTCCGCCGTCGTCTCACAATCACTCGTAGCCATCCGTCCTCTTCACGATGTCGTTCGCCAAACCAGACTTTGCTCGGCCACCGCACTCAGCCACATGACTTGTACCAAAGACTGCCGAGCCTCTAGCTGCAGTGGTATTAATAGTGTCGTTGGCGATGGCCCAGAAATTTCTCTCAACGCTGCGTTGCGCCGAGTGTCCCAGTTCCCAGAATATGCTTGCGCTTTCTCCCAAGCCGTCAACTTCTCCAGCAGCTTGGTCGGGGGGGGGGGGGACTGTGACACCATCCATGTCAGCTATCAATAATTCCCAGCCACCCGGCGATGGAAGATAGTGGGTCTGCTAAGGGGGTGAGGATTAGTTCACCCCCCACAGAGCCGAGTCCGGGTTTGACAGTGTTGACACAGGGCCCGTGTCCAGTGCGGCAGTAGGCAGGTAACATTATTATAGCCTTTTTTTACAGTTTCTGCATACTTTTTTAATCGTACATTTGAAAAATCACCCCTATTATGAGGTATTTGGTTGTTTCGTAGTAAGTTATGTATCGCAACAGCTTTATACTTGTGTTGGCAATGAAAAGCCTTTTTTTCATTTAAATTCGAATTTTATGTATATTTTATTTAAAAATTAAATATTACATAACAATTAACATGAATAAAAACATTGGGAAAATAGGTGTGTTGGTAATGCCTAGTAACAATTGGTCCTTATGAATAATATTATTAACATGATGAGTACGCACGAACGCGGTGCATTGTCCCTTTGTTGTTCGCAGCACACCTATTTTATCTCTTTTCTATTCATAATAATGATGAATGAAATACTATATTATAATGATAAATACGGGTAGAAAATAATTGACCAAAAATGAAGTATCTAAATGTTAATACATGTTAAAAACGCGTGTGACACATGACCTATTTAGCAAACAAAAGAAATATTAATGTGGTGATTTTTCAATGTTTTGTTTGAAAAATGGTTTAGATAGAGCGAGTAAACAATACACAGCTGCTTGCAACAAGCCCCCCCCCCCCCCCAAATCCTTTTTTCCCCACCCCTCGTACACTAGGTGGGACAAGCGGGGCGAGCTTTTTCTCTAGGCATTATACTCACTACAAGATATTTTCATGTATTTCCCTAGTTAGATACTTTAAAAGTAGATATTACATCCGCTATACTGTATCACATAAGATGTCACATATTATTCTGCATAAGACTGTGTGCTGGTAGGTAGGTAGATATGTTGGTTGTTTGGGCTCATACACTATGAATGAATAAACAGTCTTCGTCTTCTGCGCATGTACCCAACATTGAAATAACCCAAAACAACATAACTGTGAAAGTCACATGGTCAACAGTGATGAACATGTTGGTTTATATCGTCATTTTCAAAAGATCACCCATTACAAAATAATAAAATACTTTTATCAGTTTTAATTTAAAATCATTGTATAAAAAATTTACTAGAGGAAGTATACAAAAAACTCGAAGCACTTGTTTACCAAACAGTTTTCTATCCTGAAATCCAATTCATGCAGTTTTTGCTAATCGTGTTGCCACAAAATCAGTTCAGTGTCGAGACAGGGAGACTGGTTCTGCGCAGCCAGCGTGATCGCTCTATATGTTCACTCTACAGTTTCACTTATCGTCTCGTCGACAGCGGGGTCATAAGGAAAGGAGCGTCTTGCCCAGAGAAACAGGAATGGAGAAAGTATCGGTCATGGCGTCTAATATGTAACCATCACACCTGGAGGCTGTTACACTCTCAGAAATTATTCGCACGTTTACCATGTCACTGGTAGAGCTATTATTTTCCGGTACATCCATGGTAGCGTTCCTACATTTGCTCGAGGAACAGTCAGATCAAGAGGGAACGTCTCAATAATTCATAACAGTGACGCTCAAAATTTCTATACAGTAAGTTTCAAAACTCAGTGGCCAAATTTCAGACTTAGTTTCTTCGGACCAATAGTAACATAAGATCTGATATACTTATATCCGGCAACGTGTTTGTATATCAAGTAATTGTGTACACAGTTGCGGCGTACAATGCCAGGAGAACAAGGCTGTGCGATCTTCTATGTGTTATGGAAGTTGTATAGGTCGTAGGCGCACGACACTGCATTATTACTTACGCAGACTCGTGCGCCTTCTTATTATGCAACTTGCCATACTTGCATGATCACGCCACCTTGTTGCCACGTGTTGTACGCCGCAACTTGTAACACTATTGTTTGATATAGAAATACGTGTACGGATATAAGTTAATAAGGCTTTTGTGTTTTATTGGTCCGAAGACACTAGGCATTCAGTGTGGGCACTGAGTATCCGAACATTCTGTACATGCAGCCTGGTATGTATCCAGATAACATTTAAGCTTACGGCAAGCTTGCCATATGACTTGCCGTATGAATTGCCATATGATTTCCCGTGCAAGTGCGTCATATCATGTGTAATTCAATATTCATTTAAGCTTAATTTCTCACGACTGGCTCATGCTTGCTAATGGCAAGCTTCAAGATGGCTTTAAATATACTTGAGACTAGTTAGCCCGATTAAAGCTTGATTCGAGCTATCTGGCTTGGAAAACAAGTTTCCTACAAGCTTACAGGCTTGTCAAGACAAGATTGAGTCACGCTTGTATCAAGGTGACTATTTTATTGGAGTGGTATTATTTACTTACACAATAAAGGTTTAAAACATCCATTACAGTTTAGGAAGATTACTGGCAAAAGTTTTACAGTGCATACAAGAGCGAAGTCAGGATAGCGGTACGGGGACTCGAACCCAGGTACTCCCGATGGTGAGTTTGAATGTGTACTACTGCACCACCTCGACCGGCCTTATTATGGTGACACTGCCGTGAAAGCGCCTTTACAATATTAATGAATTCGCTTTTGTGAATGTATGTTAATTGTTACAATGCTGAGTTCAGAGGTTTCATCGACGCTTTAAACGTGAGGTTTTGAATGCCACTGAGGGTGAAATAAATAAATGAAGTGAGGATAGATCAGTGGCAGAATGCAAGGACCAGGGTAACGGGAGTTTACCGAGAAAACCTGGAGGTCAACGACAACTTCCACCATATATCTCAAAGGCAGAAATCCGGGAGTGAGCAGGTCCGTAAACTAACCCGGTTCGATTCGGCGGATCGCGACTAATCGAACCGAGTTATCTTGACGCTGCTCCCTTTTACAAAGTGGTCACGTCAGCGAATGCACATACATCTGAGTGCAGGATTCCTGTGGCGCTTACGAGAATGCGTGGAAGTGATATATTACACGTAACTGCATATTTGGAGCATCATTGCCTGTATAGTTGAGTACCCCGTCCTCCCATCACAGCGATCAACTCCATCTCCAGCGGAATCCGGGTCCTAACTCCTCAGGCGATAACCATGTCGGATGTTTCCGAGATCGTTTTGTTGTTTCTTGGTGATCCCATTTCCTCAGCCAATCCAGTCAGTCGTGTGTCTGTGCTAAGACAGCTCGTGTGTGCAGACTACATGACCAGCCGAATGAAGACTCTTGCATGTGTTTTCTATAGGCTGTTCACTGTCATAGTCATTTTTCTACATCTTCGCGATTTTTGAATCAAACCTTTAAAAAATCATCCCATTTATGCCGGGTTTGGTTATTTCCTCAATGTGGCGCGTATCACAGGCGTTGTAAACTTTTGTTTACATAAGAGTATATTATTTTGCTTAGCTCTAATTTTTACTAATAATTGGTTTTTAAATTTATTTTATTTATAATTAATACGAATAAAACTAAAAAGAAAATAGGTGTGTTTGTAATGCCTACTAATAAATATTTCTCATACAAAATATTATTTCATTGAGTGCGAGCGAATGTGGTGCGTTGTCCTTTTGTGTAATTTGATGCGCTTAGTCAAGCAATGTTTGCATGAGGCGGAGGAATACCCTGTAAGTAGAACTTCAGCAGGGCTTCAGAAAAGTTGGAAGTGACAGTGTATGAACTATAATGAAGCACTTCTGAACGCCTTGCTCAGGAACTTGCTTTCTTCTCGGTCTGCCAAGTATAAAGTGAACATTGCAGTGGGCGTTATCTCTTTATTAATGCTTCGTTGAGGTGCTACTGTACAATTATGAATTCTGTAAAAGTGTCATTGATAAACATATTGTTATATATCCACACTATATTCAGGGTTCTTTATATTTCAAGTCTCCCCCCCCCCCCCCACCAACACCTGGCATGCTAGAACTGCACTGCAGAGTTTCAAGTACCTACTACGTGTAATGTGCTTATCAACGAAACGAACACACAAGGTGCTTTCAGGAAGGTTGGGTGCTTTCAGGAAGTTACGTAAATTAGAAACACTATTTCACTGTACGCCAAAATGGCTAAAAAAAGTATTTTTTTAATTGCTATATCTCAAAATATACTCGTCATATATACACAAAGTTACTCAATGTCCATGCCCTGAACTTCCCTACAGACCTTCCGCCAATAAAACAGTAGCGTCACCGCTCAAAATCCCATAGGTAGACGCAGTGCGACGAGAACACAGCACTGTGCCAGTTAAGAGGCTTGCGCTTAGGGACGATGGCGCACTTGCTGCGAGTGGCAGTATCGTCCTTATCTGTCCCGCGGTTCTCGGTCTCAGACGGGGGGAAAGGATGCTACGTAGGCGAGAGCCTTAATATTATTCTCGAATTGAAACGTCAAAACTCAAAACTAGTGTTATGAGTTTGCTAAACTGAGAGCCTGCGTGGCAGTGTACCATGCACGTAACTCACGAGCAATGATATTAGCTCAGCATCGTCCGGCACGATTCCCACTTGCGAAAATATGGAGTGAACCGGCCGAGGATTGAACTCGGTTCGCCTTAGTGGAAGGCGAGCAGTCTAACCGCTCAGCCACAGTGGCCCTTTAAAAATATTGGAGGAAATATTCAAGAATGAGCGCTGAGCGTCTGGAAAATGTATAACGTATCAGAGATGTGTAAACTGCACAACATCTCTCTGTGGCTGTCATGGAAATAATCACGTTGTCTGCCCTTACTGCGACTTACAGTAGTTTCCACAACGCTGTGCCAAACATGGCATTTAAAATATGTATTATTAATATAAAAATCACAATTAACTTTATACGTTATGCAGACACTCCATGATCACGTCCAGTATTATAGGCTGTTCGCGGTAAAGTGAGCACTTTTTAAGGCCCTTCTAAATTTTTCCTTACATCCAATTTCCATTTTCCTGCTGTTTTTTAATATAGATATTGCATGTGACCAATAAACACAGTGCATACATTTCACTAGCCTTAAACTTTAATTCATGAGGCTGCATTAAGATATATTTATTAGTAGGTAATGCCTGTTGGGAGGGCCTTAAAAAGTACTCAAATTTACCATGAACAGCCTATAGTAATGAAATAGTGTTTCAGGCCCAAACTCAAAGATGCTGTAAACCGCCATTAGGACTCACTTAGACCGCAGGTAGTTTATACGTTTTCACATTTATTTTTTTGTCTTTGACATGCAGTCGGAGTGTATCGGTATAATTAAGATACATAATTTATTCACGATTATTGAAATTTACGTGCTTCTCGAAGCCGACAAAGAAGAACCACGAAAAGGGAAATCAAAGCCAGCAATCGTTACCAACTTTGTGTATAAATATTTTGCTATAGTGATGCATTGCTGTTGTGCTGTTTCACACATTGTAAGTTTGTATACTTCTTTACGACGCAACATCTCATGTTTAAAAAATACATCACTATCGTTACATATTTGGTGACAAAGTTAGCAAAACTTTTCTCTGGCATTGCCGTTTCTTAGCTTTTCAACACTTCCTTAGAAAAATCTGTACAATACAGTTTAGTGATATCAAGAGTAGAAATTATATTCTAAATGTTTGCGTATTACTTCCTTTTTATAGGTATACGAAATAACAGCCTGGAAAAAGTACGAAAATAGTGGAAATAACTCCTATAAAACTTCAAAAAGAAACTACATTAACATTAAATACATATTTTTATTCGTACAGATCTCAAAATTGAACAAAAATAAATACATAGGCTCCAGTCTAAAATAATTTTCCATGTAATCAAACTGTCTGTCATTAGAATATTTTATTTGTAATTCTGTTTGCTGTAATACCGTATTTCAATTTTAACTTTTGAGATAAAATTTACAAACAAAATAGCGAAAAGTAAAAAAAAAAATAAGATTTCAGGTACACCAAGTGTCGGATTTCAAATAACTTGCTAACATAAAACCCCTATGGCTTCAGAAAACACCTTAGCTAAAAGCTAACCTTGTGCCGAAATAATTTTTTTTTTTCAGGGGAGAAATGAAAGATGATATTTTGTCACCTATTCATAAATTTGGTTACACAAATATAATTGCTAAAGAGTACGAGAAATATACAAAAATAAGTCGCCCTCCGTGTAAGATATTCCTTCTTCTGTAGAAAAGTGTTTCGAACTACAGCGACACTACCGAATATGATATGAACAGATTGGTGTATTAAAACCGTACTGTCAGCGTTTGAAGTTGTGAGGATGAAACCGGACATACGAGCGAAGTTTGTTTATGCCATACTCCGTGACCATCGCCATGCTTCCATGTCATTGCAATGTTTACTAAATAGGTGCGTTACAAAATATTAGTAACATTAGTCGCAATCTTTTCTTTTTTTGCTCCAAGTTATATTTAATAGGGTTTAATGTATTTTTTCGCAACACACAAAATAAATAACATTGTTTCGTGCTTTATCAGATTATTGCACCTGCACCGCTGCTATTAATTTTTGACTTGTGAATGCTAGCAGGAAATTAATAACAATGTTTCATGCTTTATCAGATTATTGCACCTGCACCGCTGCTATTAATTTTTGACTTGTGAATGCTAGCAGGAAATTAATAACAATGTTTCATGATTTATCAGATTATTGCACCTGCACCGCTGCTATTAATTTTTGACTTGTGAACGCTAGCAGGAAATTAATAATTTTGAGAGCGTTTAGGGAAATGGTACAAGTAAATATAATCAAGCAATGCGTACTTAAATAAATGCGTAAAACAATGTCCTATATCTTGTCGATAGGCTACTAAAAAAAAACACAGTATCTAATTTGTAGATCGCGACAAAAATTCTAAAATGGCGGAGACTGGTTTTCGTTAAAACTTTCCACGCGAGACGAAATAAAGTAAAGGAATCATTACTTCCAACTGGTTTAATGCGCAACGTCTAAACGTGCGCGTGAAAACGTGAACATAAGATTGTCTGTAGCACTTTACTTACGTCATGTGTTCATTTCCTTTGCCACTGCAGGGAGGTGTCACGTGATACTGGCTGGCATGCGTGTCAAGAGTGCCATCGCCGCTAGGCGCAAGGAACTTAGATACTAGCGTGCAAGGTTCTCGTCTCACTGCCTGTGCGTGTGTGTGTGTGTGTGTGTGTGTGTGTGTGTGTGTGTACGCGCGCCTCTATGGCAATTCCAGCAACGACCCTGTTATTTGGCAATGGCGCAATGCAGGGCCATTGAGTAGTTTCATATCTATCTGAATCATATATTTTGAATCACAGCACTTTGAAAACGTCGTTTTTAGCCATTTTGGGGTGGTACTACGAAATGGTGTTCGTAATGTGCCAGACATCTTGAATTCACTCAACAGGCCTTGTCTAAACTGTGCGTTGTTTTATTAGAGCAGCACGTTGGACGCACGTTTAATATTTCCTTAGAAAAACGGACATTTCGAACACACCACAATGCATCTCAATCATCAGGTAAAGGGAGCGTGTAAGTAGCAGTGCGCGTGGACACGTAGGCAACACGCTATGCCTTGGTGTGCACAGCTCCGGCAAAAAACCTTTTATTAAGAAACCGTGCAATGTGTCTGCGTGAGGTCTGTTTACGAATAGCATTTAACATTGTTACGCATATGTATAGGTTTTTCAGTTCCTACATTTCTCTCTAAAGCATATTTAGTGATAGTGAAAATGGCTGAAGCGGGTGTTTTCATGGTTATATATATATATATATATATATATATATATATATATATATATATATATATATATATACATATATATATATATATATATATATATATATATATATATAAGTATAAACATTCAGGTACAAAACATTTAAAAAAGGAAGAGAGACGTGCATCAAACCATTATTTTTATTATTGCGTCATAAAATAGTAGGGTGTCCGATGAAAGTCTCATAGAGGCACGTTATTGACGGCAAGACTGCACACCAGTTCAGTGCTTTGCGCATAGAGGCGATGAGAGAGTTGGTGCGCATGTCTCGTTCACTCCTAGTGCTCCCACACTTTAAGGCCTCAGAAGAGAACACAACATATTAACTTGAATTTAAAATAAATTTACAAAATAGTCAAAACATAAAATTTGTCGCGTTATCACATTTAAAAACAAGATGAATTTTAAAACAGAGGCTAAAAATGATTTTTTCTTGTTAAAGTTTAAAAGGAAAATTACGTTATAATTTTAAATTGTCGAAAGTGAGAGTTCATCTGCCTCCACCCTTGAACCCTCACCCCGCCAGGCATACAAAGTTCCTTCAAGCAGGTGGCTACCTTAGTGGCATGTCGAGGTGTTGGCAGGGCAGGGCGGTATCTGAGAGTGCGAGGGTGTGGCGGGAACTGAAGCCAGGGCCCGGTGATGAGCGCGACACTCGACACCGCACTGCCACGCAGACCTTTCACCACTGGCCGGGGCGTGTGGCGGAGGTCTAGGAGGGGTCGACCCAGTTGTAATGGGCCGGACAGCGCTGTCCAACACTGGTGGGAGGGCAGGCCCGTGTGGTGGGAGCGGGCTGCATTACAGCAGGCCAGCGCCACCGCGTGGGGTATATAAGACCCGCGTCACACCACCACACACCATTCATTCACCACCAGACGTCTCCTGGGACACGCCGACTGGTGAGGTCATCACGTCTTTGCTAACGGCTAACTCTTCTAGGTTATAGTTGTCGGGACTGTATGGTAACGCACTTTCGATCTCCTCAGGTATGTAGGTTCGACTAAATTGTACTCCCTATCAAGCCCTCAACATATTATCCCATTTATACCCGTTTGCGTATGACGTGCTCCAGAATAGGCAGCTAGTGCTGTGCGAAGTTAGAAACTAGCGTCGATAGAGAGAGCGTATTTCCCTGGGTAATACTACTGGCTGTAATTTTTATTGGTTGCTGCCGATACCATAGACCAATAGAAATCGTTTTCATAACTTGCATCGTGTAAGTTGTTACAATCAATTCGTAAGTACGTGTTGAACCAAAAATCAACACATGGAAGGAAATATTAATGTGTAAGTTAAGGTGTTTAAATGTTGTCTATAAAATTATTTTGTGCGCGTACACGCGTATGTGATTATTTCAAGAAAATTTAAAATAAAATATCTACAGTTACCACTTGAAGTAGTGGTTAGAACGCTAGCCTCCCACAAAGGCGAGACGGGCTCGATGCCCGGCGGGGTCGCTCCCCGGTGATTTGCATGTAGGTATTCTTGAGGATATCTCCTGATCTTGCATTCCGGCGCTGCTCCTTACTCACCTCGCTTCACCCTCGTCGACTCTAAACACCTCGATGTTAAGAGCCGCCTAAATATCTCCACTCCAATCTGCTACAGCAACTACTTTTAACTTTCATCCTATTAAAAAATGGTATTCAAAGATAAAAAAACAGTGAAACATGTTACAAATATAATTCGTAGTGGTTTCTTGCGCAGTTCTTACATGACGTAGTCTGTAGTTTGATCCATTAACTTTCGTCACGTGTAACAAATTCCTACTGTTACAGAGCTCATTTGTGAGAAATTAGGCTTCCCGGTAATGCAATATAACAGCTTCCTTGTAGCCGGATGTGGCCTTAATGCGTTTAAATATTTCCCTCGACGTCTAGTCAACAGCGAGGTCATTAAAGACGGACCAAATTTTGTTCAGAGAAATAAGAACTTTCCATGGCAATCCACGCATTCTTCGCCAGCAGAGCGGTTTCGGGAAACCATGGAAATCGAGATCAGTACGGCTGTTCCGGGATTCAAACCTACGCTCTCATGAATGCGAGGACAGTGTGTTACCACTGAGCCACCTTGCTCGGTGTAACCTCTTGATGGTAACACCTTAACGCTTAAGTCCTCCCCGGACCCTGGTATACAGTTGCCAGCCCTACGTTTGCGAAGTGACTACCTTTCTTGCGTGTCTTCAGTTAGTCCTGAAGAGGAATTACAGAAGCAACGTATGGGTTTAAGTGCATGATCGCTCCTTTGGTAACACTTTACATCGTTGCAGATCATAGTATGGTACTTTCCTTGGCAAAGAGACGTGGAATAGTTTCGGCTCCCAGGTAGGGCATTGGTTCTAGACCCCTCAGACTGCGATAGACTGTCTGGCTTCATCTCATCATCTGCCCCCTGTTTGTAGCAGTGCATCGAGGGCCAGGAAGAAAAATCATTGGTAACGTTTAATTTTCATATTTTTACTTGACATTAATATGCAACGCCAGAACGTTAACGTAAGCTAAGGTATAAATTAGTAGGGCGGTGTACAGAAACGTACAGTAATTTGTACCACAATTTTTCTTTTAAAGCAAATATCATGTTACTGAGCAAGGATTCTTCGAGTCTTCATTTTTAATTAAATTAGTGAGATGGTACAAAGTTTCTCCAAATGACTGTAACTGGTAGGAACGTAAAATTACTCGCTGAAAATCATTCGCGCTATAAACACTGATCCACTGATTTTCTTCATGCCGACACGGCATTCCCGGGCTTTCCTTCAGAAACCGACAACGGCAAATAGGATATTGTTTATGGCCAAGATCGCTGGCATTGTTTTGACAACTGTTTAGAATCAAAATTTAACATTGAAGCCAGCTAACAGGAACACATCATTCTTGAGTGACGGTAAAGTGAACTGTACTCCCGTGATTTGCAGAATGCCAGTCATGCACGCTAACCACAGAACCAGACGCTCTTTTGTTACTCGCTTCAGTTTTGCATAACAGACATTCAGGACTGTAGCTGGTGGATCAAAGAACTTCACAACCTAGAAGAACTGCATTATCAAATAACAGAACAAATCTTTATCCGGCATCTCTGCGCGTGTGTTATAAGACATGTCGCACACTACAAACTGAAAGTTCCGTGTTAAAAAGCACTTTTATCTAATCACTAACACTTATATTTAATGAAAAATGGAATGGGTATTATTACATAAGTTTACTTGTCCGAAAATCTGGTAAATAGCACTTTGTTTAGGTAAGAATGTGAAATTATGTACATGTGTAGCAGTAATTAGAAAAAGAAATTATTAAAAGGTAGAACTTCATGACAGAATTCATATTTTTCCGGTAAATATTTGTTTTTCTCAACTTTCGAGTTTTCGTTGCATAGAGTCAATATTTCATTTTGTAAGCTTGTTTGTTATATATATATATATATATATATATATATATATATATATATTATTATATATATATATATATAGACACACACACACACACACAAGTTTATTTATTTTACACGTCAGTGTTATTACTTCAGATTTTAGTTGAGCTAAATTTTAACTTCTTATAGGTTTTACGCGTTAGAACATAAATGTGTGTTGGAATTCGTTTATAGTAAGCTATAATGTAAAGCTAAGGAACTTCAAATTGTCTTCTAAATCAAAATTTTAACACGTAGATCACTACTCGCAAAAAAAGACGAACTTTCAGTAGGCGGTTATGCAATACAATATTATGTCATTTAATCTATTTGGGGCACAGAGGTTTCGAGAACCTAAGACTTACATTTCAAATAAACTCGTCGGCTTCTGTGCTACTTCAAACGGAAGTAGATGTTGCAAACTGGTGCTATACCGAGCAGCTAAATACTTCCGTGTCTACACGATCTTGTATACGTGTAGGTACGCAATGCTACATTCGCACGCAACAGCTGTTAGTGAAACAGTGAGAACGTCCTGAAAACAGCCAAAACATGCAAGCGGTCTTGTTGTGTAGTCTGTGGAATAGTTAATATTTTACGTTCCGCGAACTTTCCTCGTATTTCCCGCTAAATAAATTTTCGTCCGTCTCCAAATAAATTAAATTAGCCTGGCGGCCTTTGGTTTGTATCTTATATTGAACCGACATGGTTTTTCGACTAAATATCATTAAAGAAGCAAATCAAACTGTTGCATTATAATTTGTGGAGTAAAATTTGTTAAAGATACTTTCTCAAAATTGTTCTGACATTCCACGAGAAAAAAAAAACTCGTAGTTGTATTTTAGAAAATACAAAGTTGTGGTATCTGTTTTACGAGTTATCGCGAATAAAAATTGCATGTTAATGTCAAATTATATATTTTTCCTGTCAAATTATTTTGGAACAACTTTTAACAGGTACTACGAATACTATAAATCTACTGTGTATATAATTTAACACGAATCGATGAGTTAAAACGACGTTCGTCGTTAGACTGATAATTTGATCAAATACTTTATAAACAAATCGTAAACGTTTATGAGATGTTGAAGATTAAATAATTCATTGCCTAACAAAAGTATTAACGTTTGCATATGAAACTGAACCGAGATTTGCATCTGTTGAAACAAATTGTAGAATTATGAGAATTGTTGATCCAGTGGATATTTTCGGGGCTTTTATTTTATACTATTTAACTTAAAGGCCGTACAAATCAGCAGTAATGTTTTCAACCGGTTCTGATCTAAAAACAGCTTTGTTCTACGAAATTTGGTGAAACTTTGTATTTTATCGAAATCAGTTTAGCGACAGCTGACTTCTTCAAATAGTCACGTGCACACGCACTGCAATCCACACGCAGACACAAAGATGATCTCGTGAGTATTGTAACCGACTAAAATATTGGCTAAAATATTACTGCATGACGACGCTACACACTGCGTGAACTCTCCTGAAGAAACTGAAGTAAACTGCCAGAATATTTCTTAAGTCACCGATTTTTAGATAACTATATCGTATCTACATTTAGTTTAATGAAAATCCGCACTTAGGAAATAGTTACTAAGTAGATTCAATTATCCATTGCATTACGCGCAGGACAATTTGTACAGCCAGTACAACTGTTGTTAAACTCGAAGGAAGCTCTCAAAAAACTTCCACCTTTTTTTCATTCTCTTCAACGTGACTGAGAAACGAGTTCCCTAGGCCTATCTTTTTTTTTCATTCCTTTTTCCGCTGTAAGCCGTAACGTGTAAGCGGTATTTGGACGCAATGACGCAGTAAATATTATTATTTTAATGCAATTTTTCTTTTCGATTCCTTTATCCGCATCGTTCATCATACAGAACGGGCACTTGGATCTTGACGGGCAGTTACATGTACTCGTGGTCAAGCGCTCTATATGTCAGCACGAACACGATATCTTGAAGGCTATCGGAAAGGAAGGCTGGCTTTCAAACTTTCGAAAGACCTCATTGTAGCCCGTCGCAGGGCGACCTCTCTGCACCTTGCTGGGAGCTGAAGTCATGCAGCGAGGTTTGCTCGCGCCTCAGAAGCTAAACTATAGCAAGAGTGTTTATAGGAAACGCTTTATTGTCTTTCCATCGTTAAAGGAGCACTTCAAAAGTGCAACTTGTGAGATATGTAACTAACCCTTGCAGTATATAGGCCCCATGTGTTTCAGCAGGCGCACTGAGCGAAATGCGCCCTGTGCAAGTTGCTAACGTCCTCCACAAGTTGCCCAATGTCAAAACGCTGAGTTTTAAATGTCAGGCCAACATTTTTGAATACTAAAATGGTTTCTTTTGAATTCTCAGTTTTCATGCGAATCAATTTAAGAATTACCAATTTTGGAAAATATTTTTCATTTTCTAATAATTAATTGTGCAGTTTCACTAGACGGACGCATTAATAAAGTGATGAAGCCTACGACAAAGTTCAGGTTATATAAGGTGGACGAATACATTCAAGCATTCAAGCAGATTTGAAGCAGGGCTTTCAAAAGTGCCCATGTTATGGTGAACAGTCAATAAATGAAGTAATAGCGTTTGTTTCGTCAGCGAAGTTGGCTCGTGCGGCCTACCGCCCAGCGTAGCGGCTCATTGGGCATTTCCATCACGCACATCCTAACTGTCTCTTCGCACGTTCTGTGTCTCCTGTGTCCATGTACACGTATCAGTCTGGCACTCGAACACAGAGCAGAGAAGTGTACAGAGGCGAGGTCGCGCGGCGGATACTTTCATGTGGGCGAACCCAGTCTCTGATTGGCTCCGCCAGACTCTGGGTACGACCCGCCCGCCTCCTCTCTCTCTCTCTCTCTCTCTCTCTCTCTCTCTCTCTCTCTGACAGGCAACTGCGTGCTGCCTATTGGCTGTGCTCCCGACTATCGAGTTCAGTAAAGTATAAGCTGTTCGCACTGAGCACTTTTGAAAGATTGGCTTAACATCTACATCCATATGTAACATTAACATTGCAATGGGACTGCCTGAACACTTTATTCATGCGTCGATTAAGAGAAACTGCGAAATTATTACAAAAGAATCCCAAGACTTAGACCCTTGCGGGTGACTATCTAGTGGCTTAACAGGTAGAAACAAATGCGCTTTATTTTACAGTTTAGTTATTACAGAACCGCCAGAGAACCAAAAGGTTTATTTATAATAATTACGAAATAAAATACTACTTTCCAGTAGTTAGTCTAAAGTTACCCACTAGGGCGAAAGTTGCCCCATCCTACGGTAAATGTTTCACGAATTCGCTCAATCCTACACTTATTTATATGCGTTAAAAATAGAAAGCAAAATTAATTGTTTAACGTTCGCAAATTATTTTCTAACGCATTCAATTGAACGTCAAGACACGGGATTATTCTCATTCCGCCGCGCCGTTGCCAACTTTACAGCGCGTATGCCACTCAATGTGCACGTTACAATACATGCAGATAGCAGCAGTGCCAGTTTTCAAAGGTTCATTTCAAAAGTTCTCACTTTACCGTGAACAGCCTTTACCAAGCGTTTGCCAATGAACGTAGCTCCAGCCTTTTGCTGAGCAGTGACGCCATTTTGGCGGTAAGTGTGGCTAGAGTTCGCAAAATATGAGACTATTTCACCTCTGTATTGTCACATACTATGTACGGCATTCTGAATTTCAGTGTGGCTTTACTTACGAAACGTGTAATTCTTTGTCACCCTCAATCTACGACACTAACTGCAAGATTAAACTCAAAATTATAAATATTTATTTGCATTCTATACATCTCATAGGTGCCAAGCGAAATCCTAATAAAAGTGTTTGCGGCAATAGGTGTTGGAATGAAAAGAAAAATCATATTTATTCAAGCATTACGTGCCAACAGAAGGATGACTCAAGAACTAACTCGATAGAAATCTTCCAAAACGGGCAACATGAACTTAATCAACTAAGCCCAGCGTAAGGCAGAAGGTCTTACGTTGCAGGTTGTAGCGTTATCAATATTGCCCAATAGATTTTATATATTATATATCTAGCACCCCTATTGTGCGAAACATGCGAATATTGTGGAATACTTTGAATGTCATCTTTTAAAGAAAGTTTCCTTCCAGTAAGGAGCTATTATAAAGTAAGCATCTTCTTTAACTTGACTCAGGCCCTTGTACTTCAGTAATAACCGTAAAAAGTATCTTACTATACAAGTTTATTGTTTATTATTTAATGAACAGCAAAAGCCATTTATGTCCCACCAATACTTGTCTATTATTTTAATAATACTATATATAAAAATTAAGTCAACAGTTTATGAAGTTATAATTAAGTTTCTAATGCTAGATATATAAAGCAGAAACTAACAATTGAACTTATTATAAGGAAGAGAGGCCAAATGTTGATCTAGCCTTTCTAACTTTAATAAAACGTTCGTAGCTTATTTTTCTCTATCAGCCCGGTCTTTAACACTGTACACATACTGTGCTGAACACAATACCTGTGGCTGGCAGTGAGAAAGCAGTCATAAGTATCTCATAAGATACTATGCGGGAAGAGCTCTGTATATGTGGGTGAGTGATTACAAACAACGAAATTTCAATCGCTGTAATATCAGTAATGAAGCTGCCGTTAATTGCAAAATACGTTGAAGGCACTAACGGTATAACGTATAGAAAGTCAACAAAAAGAACTATAAACCATTAAAAGTCGGTCAGTGAAATTATTAGTAGACTATGCATGATTTAAGTTGAGCATTTTTCATCTATTTTAGTTTTGGAGTGTGCGCAACGAAATCAGCATTAAAAGAAATTATTAACACCACATCCACCCTCTCACCTTTTATTTCACAGCACAATGTTCGCCCCTTAATATTCATGCCTTGAGTTAATGCACAGAACACAACAGCAAAGAGAATTCGACACCATCATTTAAGTTGTCTTGCCGTCTTGCATTTATGTATTTTCCTACATAACCTAATTATTGTAATGAATATTTAAAAACCAAGCTGAGCTAGTCAATGCACAGGGAACATCTTAACAGTTATTTTGAAATAAAACTTATTTTTCTTACATAAATAGTTTCACACATGTAGCCGCAATCAAGTATTACCTAATCATTTAATAATTTCAATCGTACATGGGAAAATAAACGTATAAGTGAAACCGTATAAATTTTTTAAAATCATTAAGTAGTCATCTATGTCATGTCTAGCTTTTATTTTTGTGTCTGGTCATAAATTTTTATTACGAATATTTGTAAGTAAAATCGAAGATGGAATGTGTACTGCCCCCTTATAACAATGTGTACAGCATTTTTGAAGCCTTGCCGTTCACAATTCTCATTCACTTTTCCTGTTTATCGGGAGAAAAATGACGAGAGCATAGCTACTTGAGCATAGCATAGTTGGCGATATTATTAGAGGCGGGTGAGTAACTTCCACCTCGTTAGTGGTATCCACGATGTGGAACGCTCCCGATAAGACGTAGAGTGGATGAGAATGGCATCGCATGTTCCGAGCCAGGACTGATAGCTCGCTGTGTTTGCAGGGAACCATGATGAGGACACTGGTGCTGGTGGCCATCGTGGTACAAGCGGTGCTTGGAGGCGGCAGTCAGTTCGCCGTCAGGCTGCCCTTCCTCAACCCTGCAGGCGTCACCTACGTCAATGGGCCTGCCCCCGTCGGACTGGCCGCCGGCCCGGCCGTCGGCTACGCCGCCACCGCCCCCGCTTATGGGTACGCTGCCGCCGCTCCCGGCCCCTTCGGATATAGTGCCGCCCCCGCCGCTGTCGGCTACGCTGCCACTGCTCCCGCCGTCGGATATGCTGCTGCTGCACCCGCCGCCGTCGGTTACGCCGCCACTGCTCCCGCTGTTGGATACGCTGCTGCCGCCCCCGGCTTCGCCGCCCCCGGCTACGCCGCCGTGCCGACCGTGCACCACGTGCCCGGCGTGGCCGACGTGCCGGTGACGCGTGTCGAGGCGCAGCCCGGCGTCATCCAGAAGCTTGTCGACGTCGCCAAGCCCGGCGTGCAGACACGTCGCTTCGAGGTGCGCCGCCCCGCCATCCAGAAGCAGTTTTACGACGTGGAGGAGCGCGTCGTGGTGCGACCTGCTGGCTCGGCCCTCGTCGAGCTTGAGGAGCCACTGTCGCAGACACAGCGTGGGCCCGCCGTCATCAGCCCAGCCGCCCCCGCCCCCGCACTCGCCTACGCTGCCCCCGGGGGACTCTTCGCCGCCGCCCCAGCCGTCGCTCACGCACCCTTCGTCGTCAGCGCCACCCCCAGCCCCGTGATCGTCTCCTCCACCCCCGCCCCCGCCTTCGACTATCCCGCTCCCACACCCGCCCCCAGCGGTCCTCCCTCCTTCGACGACCAGGGCTCCGACGACTCCGTGGTGATCGACTCCGATTTCGCAGCCCGCTCCCGCGCTCAGGCTGAGGGTCAGGCCCAGGCCCAGGCTCAGGCCCAGGCCCAGGCCCAGGCTCAGGCCCAGGCCCAGGCTCAGGCCCAGGCCCAGGCCCAGGCTCGGGCCCAGGCCGAGGCCGACGCCCAGGCGAGGTACCAGTCCACGCCCGCCCCCAGGCTGCTGCTGTCGCCCGCGCCCACCGGGCCGGCCGCTCCCAGGTTCCTGCCATCTCCTGCCCCCACCGTGCAGCTGCGGTCGAGCGCCGGCTCGTACGAGGGGCTGATCCCTGTGGCACGCGCGGCGGGAGAAGTCATCCCCAGCCAGCGCGACCACATCCCGCACGAGGTGTCGCAGGCCAACCAGCAGAGGCTCATCCAGCTGCTGACGGCACGAGGCGGCATCGCCGAGGTCGGCTTCGGCCGCTCTGGCCCCGCTGATGCTCCCGTGGGAGACGCCGGGCTGACACGCGCCCGTGTGCTGTCGGCGACGCCCGCCCCTGAGGGAGCCGCCCCCGCCGGTGAGCGTGTACAGACTCGCCGTGTCGTCGTCAGCCGCCCCATCGAGACGGTGCAGGAGTTCGACGTGGTGGAGCCCGTGACGAAGCTGGAACGTGTCGCTGTGCACCATCCCACTCTCTTCAAGACGCTGAGGCACGACGTAGCACGCGTCCCTACGTCATTCCCGGTGCTGGGCAAGGAGCTGGCCCCCGCCGTCGGTTTCTACCACTGAGTCCCCTCCCCTCCCCTCGAGCAAAACTTATCCCCACAGATCAACTACCCTCATATAACAAGCCCATAATTACAGTAGTGATATTACGCTAGACAAGATTCCTTTCGAAGCACTCTAGGGTCGTCCATCTTTCTTGATTGCCTCAAACATGTTCTGGTCAGTGTCAACAGTCTGCTCAGGAATCACTAAGGCTACAGCAGCCAATGGAGGTACATAGGATGAAAGTCTACTGTGTGCTCCCATTTTTTTTCTTTTTCCCACGAAAAATCACTGTCTCTACCAGTAAGTAACGGCGGTTTCGCGCAAAAGGTAACAATTCACGGTGCCCGTCTAACTGGCACGCGCTGTCAGTTTGTACACGAAAATAAATAACACTTTAAACTAGGTGATAATACAATGTCCAAAAGATCACGTTTCCGAAATTCTCAAAAAAATTAATTTTCCGTACTGTTATAGCCTACAGTATGACGAATGAATTCATGCGAAGCTAATATAAGGGTCGTGCATTGAACTGTGCCACAGACTTCCGTCAATAAAATGATAGGGTTCTCGTAGCGTGACGAAAACATTGCACACGGGTTTTCCGACGATGTTGCACTTGATGCGCATGGTTGTCTCACCCTTATTGCAGTTTATGCGTGGAAAACAGTTCCCGGTAGATGGGCCCCTTTAAAAAGGACGTTTATTAACACTGAACAATTTTGACGATTCTTCTTGTACACTCTTGCGAAACAAAATAGAGATGGCCATTCTTTATCTTATATCAGCTACTCAGGAAAGCCCTAGCCGTTTATTTGGTAACAGTGGCGACGAAAGATAAATGGGCATCGGCAGCCACTTCGTCGTTCACTAGAAAATTGCTTGCGCGGGCCCACCACTTCTAGATTTATCTATGAGTTGATTAAAATATTCTTGCTTGAGATCAAACTTCGTGGTAAATGTGTTATATTTTCTGCAAGAGGTATAAATTTCAAAAAGGAAAATCGAATATAACTATGGTATATTTTTTAAAAGTTTATTTTACACAACATTTCCGTATTTTTCGAAACCACAAAAAAAATTCTACGTATCGGAGAATTTCAGATTGAACTTAGGTAAACCACGCGGAATTCAGGAACGACAGATATTTGTTACTTTCAGCCTCTTAAAACACTTTATTCACATGCACAAACCTTATGTGAAAAACATCGCAACAGGGAACCTTAACATAACGCCATATTGGCAGAAATATTCTGGGAGCTACGACTTCATTCCTTATGTGCTTCTTGTTCTGCGACAAATCTCTTGCCTACTAACTTCACATTCCGCAAGCACCCATTTATTTCCTTTATACTTCTATTTTATCCTTTACTTTTGTCAACACCTTGTGCACATTAAAATTCAGTCTCACTATCTCACTATTTATAAAAATATATCCCCGCCTAGAATTAGAAATTTAAATTCTAGCCAATCGACTGAGGACATCAAAACTTCAATTTTAAAAAAACACACTGTTTTTTGTGTGTAACGTATTGTTAAATTTTCTTATTGAACATTATGAAAATGTTTTTTATAAAAATGAATTTTCACGTGAAATATTTCTGAAACACATCTTTGATTGAATAACTTCGTATAACGTTTCAGTGAAACTACTTACCTCTTGTAAAGAACCAAGTCTAAATTCATATTTTTACGAAGAACTGGTGTGTTTTAGGGATTTTTCTTTCGCGTTTCATTATAAATGCGATTTTTGTACTTCTTGTTTACTGTACTGTAATGTATCGTCTGAAAAATTTTGTAACATCTGTCGATGTCACACGCAATGTATTCTTACCGTCCAATGCTCTACTTGTACATTTAAGCTGTACATAGTGTGAATGTAAACTGTACAGGGATATTACATTTTTTTAATATTTATACTTATAGAATAAAATTTTAATTGCAAAGTTAAGATTTATTCATTTTACTTCCTCTGATATTATGTTCAAGATTTTCTTTTACACGTATTTTAGTCGTAGTGGTCAATAGAGCAATGTGTTATCTTTACATCTTCATGGGAGCTAAACATATATTCTGTAGTATGGATTACTTAATCATGAATAATAATTGCATTTTAGTTTGCATCCAAACAGAAATGTTACACTATTGTCTGGGGCCAAACCCTGTAACCTGGCGAGTGTCCAGCAGCAGAGTTTAGAGGAAAGTTATTGTTTACCTTATTCATTTACTATTTAACTATTTTATATATAGCAGTCGATCCCCGGTATACTATTGTTCTAAAACCAAACAAATTCTTAAATTCCAAATACTATCTTTTCTAATACAATAGTGCCCTTACAACATAAAAATGAGTATGAATTTGAGAAACTGGTTGTTACTGTGGGTTTAAATACACTTAAATATGTCTTCGAATGTACATAGTACTACCTTGAATGGTATTTACTTAGTTTTAAATGGGGAAAAGGAATCAAGATTTTTTATAACATGTGTCATTCTGGTAACCATCATTTAAAAATTACTAAAAATATGTTACATCTCAGTCTACTTTGATTACATAATTTTCATATGGACAAAGAGAGAACCGATCAAAACTCTAATCGAAACATTATAAGAACAAATCAACAGCTAGTTGGTCAATCGTGGACGTAGATCCATCCTCATTTGAAGTCCCTGTTCATAGCTCTACACCACTGGTAGTTGAAAAAAATCTAACCTGTTGTTTGTACATCTATATACGACGTGTGAAAGAAAATAATCAAATATTATAGGGAATATGGTGTGCAGACATTGCTGAACATCATAGCAAAAATAATTTTGATAAAAATTACAGTATCCATAACACCGAGTGCAGGAAACTATGCCTACCTATAAAACCATCCAGAACACAACACAAAACTTGAGGGACTATTGTTTCAGGCACCAATTAGGACCTATATGTCCAATAGTGTTATAAATATATTTAGTTCGATTTTTATAGACTATAATCTTTCTCAATAAATTGGATATCTTACACGATCTATCTAGTTAACTTTGGGGTTCATAAGAGATAAAAAAATAAAAAGATAAAATGTTATCGGTATTGTTGATGAGGTGACTTCTATATATAATACAATCACCTGTTAATTACAGATCATTAAAAGAACTTACCATGTTTAGGAACTAAAGGTTTTGAATGATACGTAACTTGAATATGTTATATGGAATGGCTTGCCACTTCCACGTTACTTTATCTCTTCTTATTACAAACACTAAATGAACTATCGCATTTTACACGTTTGATACTGCAAAAAATCGTAAAAACATTTGACAATGCACCTTGCCGATCCCAAAATAGCGTGCTGAACGATAACAGATAAGCAATAAATAAAAATTTGTTCATTGTATTTAATCGTTTTAAGGCAATGACAGTGGCCTGCATTGCGTTAAACTTTCCAATTTCTCCTTGTTTTTAAACATGACTAGATTGCAAATAATGTTCTTTAAATGATCTGTAACAAAATAATGGGGAAACAGTTTATCTACTTGTATTCTTATTTCTATGCCTCAAAACTATAAAGAACATTGCGCAAGTTGTTTTGGTAGCAAAATTTTACCCGTCAAGGTTTCCACGTTAGTTCAAATAACCGCGTGTAAAGACTACGTAATATTTCGCGTGAACGACAAGAAAACCTTTAAGTATCTTTAATCCTTTTCGAAACCCCACTTCTCCAAGTACGCGTTGCGTTCGAACTGATTTTTTTTTTCTTCTATGGCATACAATTAAACCAGTTTCTCATACGACGCAACCTGAATCACGTAGCAAAAATGCCACATGGAGCCTTCGGTGACAAGAATACCTGGTAGCCAAATGTTCTTGTAGTCATTTTCTGCCACCCATTACATTCTTTTACCAACACTCTTTATTAAATACTTACCATTAATATGTGCATAAAAAAACGCATTTGGCAATCTCCTAAGGCACGGTGAGAATGGAATGAGACTGGCTTTAAGCATAACTATATTCTCCAGCTACGTGTATGAGTGACATCCAGTCGCTGATGGCCAGTCTTTTCAAGTAAAAGTTGCGTGCCTCCCAAAGGAGTACTCCACCCGACTTTGCAAAACGCAGAAATCATTACAGAGTAGAACATACTATATCAAAATAGTCTGTAAAGTTCGATTCGCGTTGCACATTAGAGAATAATGCATATATTTTGTGATACTGAAAAATAATTTGTTAAAATCTACTTATTAAAATGCTAAAAAATATAAAAAATCAGTATATTTTTCTTTATCAAAATTTAAACGTAAGCATACCCATTCTTGGCGCTTAAGAATGGATATTTTGAAAGTGAAAACCCCGTACATTTAGCAAGATGATCATAATATTTACTGTGGTTGTTTGTGAGCGAAGCAAATTTTTGGCAGAAACACTAAATGAAGGGATGCGCATAAACTGGTAGCAAAATTAATGGCGAAGAAAGACCCACAACATGTAGCACATGAGCTGATCAAAACAGGTTTTTCAGGGTCAAAGGAGCACTTTTGAAAGCCCTGCTTGAGATCTACTTGTATGTGCATTCTGTATTCTTCCGCCTTATGTAAAATAACATCACCGTGGACCTCATCACTCTATTCATGCGTCGGTCAAGTGAAACTGCGAAATTATTACAAAAGTAAATATTTTACAATGTGGTTATTTTTACACTTCCTATGCATTAAAAAAACAGAAAACGAAACAAATAATTTAAGTTACGACAAAAGGTTACGTAACGCTTTTTATTCGACTTTAAATATGGAACAACTTTCTATCCGTCTTTACCAACTTTACAGGGCGCATGTCACCCAGTGTGCCCGTTGAAATATACGCAGACAGGAGCAGTGACATTTTTCTAAGGTTGATTTCAGAAGTTCTCACTTTATCGTGAACAGCCCTTATTAACATACAACCAAGAGGAAGAGGGAGTTTTTCCTCGCATGCGGGCGGGTTCCGTAGTATTCGCCTCCCACCAAGCCGAACCGGGTTCGATTACCATAGGCGTTACTTCTCGAAGTTTTGCAGGTGAGAATCGTGCCTAGGCGTTACTTCTCGAAGTTTTGCAGGTGAGAATCGTGCCAGACAATACCTCCGGTCCGCGGGTTTTCTCGAGATCTCCTGCTTCTACCGCCCTTGCAGTCCAGCGTGTTCACCTCGCTTCACTCTAGTCAGCGCTCAATACCTCGATGTGAAGAATGGTCCAAACATATCCAGTCTAATTCACTTCTAGCACCCGTGAGATCTGCATTCGATTCCCGGCACTGAAACTTGGTCGAGACTACATCCACAATGCGAGGCTACGGTATTGTATTCGCATGACTGGACCAAGGGCTGGAGTATCTATCTGCCTGCCGGCTGTCAACACATACATTATGAATCGAATTTATTTCATAGCGAAGATCAACTAAGGTAAGTAATTTTATTCATTTTTAGCTTATTGCATTATTTTCGTTGTGGTATGAGATAATACTTTAGAAGAAAATTTAGGCCTATGACAATGAAAAAGAAATACTTTACAAAAATAATGTTCATAAATTGAAATTTATATATATATATATATATATATATATATATATATATATATATATATATATATATATATATATATTCCTACCAATCTCAGAGTATATAACAAAATAAATACGTCATCGTGCAGCTCAGAATAACGTTTATGCAATTAACATATCACAAAAGATGTTGTTGGGATATTTGTTTTTACGGTTCGCCCCGTTTGTCAATTTTAATTTTTGAGGTAAAATTGCAACATGTCACACCTGTAACTTCAAGAAACACTTTTTTTCAGACCCAACTTTATGTTTAGATAACGTTTTGAAATTTGCACGAAACAAGGTTCTATATAAAATTCTCGTGTTTATACAAAAAAAAAATTAGAGTGTTAATTGTTTAAATAATTGGGTAATTTGATTTAATTATCATCCATACATCACTAAATCATAAAAGTCCTTAAAATCAAGCAAACATATCTTGAGCAGCCTTAAGGGACCCGCCTAACCAGCGCTGGTTTAAAATACATATTTTTCCACAAAACTATAACATGAGTCAAAAGAGCTGACCAACAAATAGAACACAACAGTTTCTAAGAAGTGTGTTGAGTGCTTCCAACATGCCGTGCCCATGAGAAACACTATTTTAGAGCACACCGACATAGCTAAACATTTACCTTTACAAATAGTTGACTCTCAATATATACATATCAGTTACAAAAAAAAAAACGCAATGAGCCTGTAATGAAACGTGCTACAAACTACCCTCGAATAAATTGACAGGGCCGTGATTTAAAGACGTATAGTTTCAGCGGTAGGATGAACGCCATTTCAGAAGCTTGCGTGTAAATGCACTGAGGTGAGAGGTACGTGGTTTGCGTCGCCCTTACGTCTCCTGTGCCACTGACAGCTCCACGTGAACACGGCTCTTGAGGCCGTATTTAGCGATAGTTTTATCATTTCAGTATCTGAAAGAGATTTATTAAGGACAACATAACTGCAATTATGTGAAGTCAAATTATTATAGTTTTCAAAATATAACACCGAAAAGTCGAAGATTTCGGAATATGGGAGCCCAAGTTTTTATGCTCATGATTAACTTTACCGAATAAATCACATACAATATGATCTATTCGTACAAGGGAAACTACAAAATATTAATATTATTCTCTCTCGAACAAAAAATGTGTTAGTTAAAACCTCAATACATATTTTAAAATTTATTCAGAATGGCATTACTTGAGCACTGATAGTCAAATATCCTTGATACTCAATATTTTGACAGGTGATTTAGTTGGCGAGATTAATTAGGCGCAAAGAAACATTGGCTCCCACATCCCCAAATATTTGACTTTTCGGTGGTATATTTTAAAAACTATAATAATTTGAGTACAAATGATTACCTTTATGTTGTCCTTATATAAACCTCTTTCAGATACTGAAATAATAAAATAGTTGTGAAATACGACCTTGATGCTGTGTTGGGAGTGCGACAGCGACAAGACGCCGGTGTTAGCTTTGGCGGTGGGTCTTTGCCTGGTGCGACCACAGTCACAGGTCGTGAGCCGAGCGAGGTGAGCTGCTACGGGCGACACCTGCGCAATGAGTCAAAGCGCAAGTCGAGACTGTTTACTTTCCCGTCAGGCGACCGCTAGAGGAAGGGGGGCGGGGGCCCCGACTGCCTTGTGCAACTCTCCCCTCCCTCCAAGCTTTCGAATTTTACAAGTCGAAATAATTATCAATACGGAATATAGTTCAAAACAACTTTAAAAATATTAATTCACGCCTTCAGCGCAATTATACAGCCCGATTTAATAGAAATAAGGCCCCGAAACTGGCCGGAATTTTCCGATCGGTCCGGGACAAAAATCGACCACGTTTAACAAAACTAGTTGGCGCTAGCATCGCGCCAGCCATATCGCTCTCGGACTTCCCCGAGTTAACATGTTTTACTTCACTTTTAGCCGCTCCTCACGGTACATTCAGACATGCATTTACACACCAATCAGATTATTTAATGGTTTTTTACATTAACTCATAAGATATGAAGTAATTACTGAAACCGAAACAACTACACTGATTTAAATTTTCGCGAAACTTAAATTCACCACTTCAATATACATATAATTAATTTAATTATATAAACCCTTGCCACTCCAGTCATGAGAAAGCTACTTATATCGAAAATTTAACTTCATTTGGCTATTAACCTCCGCTTTTTATACCAAACTGTCGCTAGCTCTCTCACAGGGAGCTCGTGACAGTACTTCACAAGTCCTGAACTTTAAAATTCCGTGCTGATAAATTCAATTAACTTCACCACTCTCTTTTATCCCGTACAGGTAGGGAAAAAGAGAGTAAAATTCAGCTATGGAAACAGCTCCCAGGCGCTACCCTGGGAATCCTGTACAAGAATGCTAGCTTTGCAGCATAAAATATGTTTGATGGGTGCGGAGGGGGGAGGGGGTTAGCTACTCCTCGCCTCCGCAATCTGACAACCAACTGGGTGGCCAAGGTCCCTCACAAGGAGCCGATCTACCCCCGCGCTGAGGGAGTAGCGTCCCAGTGATATAAAATGGCGGATCATCACATCCAACCACGAGACACTTCCGAGCTCGACACACTGCCTAACTATCATACAGAAACGGAATTTCGTAGCGGTATTTATATGTAAGCGAACTCAAGCGCTCATTGTCAGTGTAAAACTGTAGAAGAAGAAATTGAGCCTGAATGACTATTGTACTGTACCTATGCCACTACCAAAACAAACTCTGTTATTCATTGGTTCATAAATAGTTTAACTAAAAGAATATTAAAACCAAGCGAGCTGAACAGTGGCATAGTGCATATACTTAATTGACGTCAACCAAAATAAATAAATATGCTTAATAATAATGATAGATTACTCAGGGGTAAATTTAAGAAAATAAATTTAACTATATACTTAGCAATCTGGTGATATCCTTGTATATATTTTTTTGTCAAGTACAAAACCGATCAAAACTTTATACCACATCATCATAGGTTACCTTTAGGTGTTTCACTTCATTATAACAAAAACATTTCTAAAGAATTTTGTATCATCAGAAGACGAGAGAATTGATATGTACATGATAGTATTAGGTTAAGAAATGAAGATTATTTTCATTTTAAGAAATTGATGCCTTCCTGATTTTAACTTGCAAAATTGATAAATAGACTCTGTTGTGCGACTATAATAAGACATAATTATACAAAACAATTACAAACAATAGAAAATTTACTGACGAAAAAAGAAAATACGTAAGCTCATGTCTGAATTTCCAGTCCCATAAATCCGGCCCTCGAGAACTCCCGGCAGTCACAGTATTCAGCCGCTGCCATGGCCTGCAATGACAGGGGCGCATCAAAGTTGATTCGCAGGAAAGTGAGGTATGCTGACTGGTCACGGAGTTGTATTGCCAATAAAATAAAACTCGGAATGTAGTGGAAAATTGAGAAGTAGAATTTCAAAAACAACGAAATAGAAAAAAGGAAAAATTACCAAATCGTTCTAGTCCCGGGAGCACGGTAAAGAACATATGTTGTGAAACTTACCCAACTAGAGGGTTCACAAGTCGCTACGATGTGTCCACTCTAGCGAATCCATCACCAAAACAAATAAATAAAAGAAAAATAATTTAGCTCTTCTACTATACACAATGCTACATCTTGTTTAATTAACTACATTGTGGTTAGGTAAATCTCTTCAATAGGACTACACCCTTCACAGTTGCGATGTTCGGAAAGATGCTAGTCTCAGGATGTGCAGGTGTCACGCCATGTGCACTCCCCAGAATGTGCAAGGCCAAGCGGCGTCAGGCCAGAAATGTGCTAGCGCACCAGCGCCAGATGTAGATAAAACAAACTGGACTTTAATTTAGAGTGCACTTCTAGAGACACTGGCATGGTCAAACACCCTTTCAGCTGATGTATAGAAACACTTTTCTACAGTGTCGTGAGCAACGAACAGTAAAGTTAGCAGGAATTTACCGCATAGGGGAGCTAAAGCTGCAGAGCTCAGGCGCTACTGAAATTAAACACGGGAACATGACTGTAAGAGCAGCAACAGCATCCGGTGGTCAGATAACCGTGTGGGGACGCGACCAACTCTACCCGTGTAGCAAATGTCCTGCCAGGCCGGCTACTCTGCCTAAGCTTAACTGAGGCTGAAAATCTAACTTGAAAGTCCCAAAACATAAACTAAGATTACAGTTATCACCAATTAACTGAGTTAAAATTACCCATAAAATACTAATCGTTAACTAATTGCACTTTCAAGTAGAAATAAACTGAAACAAAATTTTTAAAGCAGACCAAAAAAACTCTTTCCTATGTGCCTTTTTAAAAAGGGCACAGCAACCTCCTTCCCCCCACCTAAAGGCAGGTGCTAGGTTTTTTTCCTTTCTAAACCCGTTTTTGACATAGATGCACTTGTGCCTACACACACTTGGCCGAGGCTAGGAGAAAAAAAAAGCAACAACTATTACCATAGCCGTTATAATCAAAACACAATTTCTAATAGAAAAACACCATCAAGCAACCATAGAGCACAACAATGATATACAAAATAAAGCATAACCGCAATCATAAACACCAAAACATTTACAAAGTGTATTACACAGTACAGGCATGGAAGTATTTGAAATTCAATCACTTTACGCTTCGATTGGACTTCGACTAAGAGTACCCTTACAATAACAAAACAGTGTACACGCTAAAAAATTAAACTAGCACCATGGATTTCTCATATTACTAGCGGAAAGGTTTCAGCCTCAAGAAAGCCACTAACCGCTTTAATTTTCTGGTCGACCTCTGAAATTCATGCATGTGCCAAGCAAAGTACTGCCCAGATGGGTGATCACTCCACCTGAACCATACTGACACAGCATAACTTTAACTTGGTCACTGCCCACTAACCTACTTAGGATTAGGTGCACTTTTCTTGAGTTGCGTTAAGTTCGCCCCCGCAAAAACTGACCATCTGATGGGTCACAAAGTGCCATGAGAAACCTCTGTAACTGATAAGGACATTTCCACTGATAACTGAGCTTAGCCATATTTTTATCGATGGCTTTGCTTAGTGCATGTGCTTTGCATATGACAGAGTCTCCCACTTTCAATGGGTTGTCTCTGCGATCCTTATAGTACCTCCTCTTGGACTTATCGTGTGCCAGATTCAGGTTCTGCCTTGCCCGTTTCCAAATCTCCCTGATATCCTTGGGATAACCAGGCAGGAGGTCGGCTAACGACCAAATATTGGACAAAGGGGTGTTGGGTTTATGTGTGAACATGACTTTAAAGGGAGTGGATTTATGCCCCTCACGACATCCATAGTTGAATGCCATTTGGAGCCATTCAACATTTTAATCCCATTTACCCTGACTATCCCAATGGAAAACAATGAGAGCCGAATGGAGATTCCTGTTGAATCTCTCCACATGGGAAGGTTGTGGGGAGTAAGAGTTCTGGACCATAAAAAAATGCATATGTACTACATTTGCAATAAATTTGCACAAATTTGAATAAATTTGCATAAATCAGTTTTGCATATTATTAAATGGTATTTGCATATATATAAGTCGGTTTAATTGATTGAGAATGTTTTTATTTATTTTGATATTTTGGTCTGACAGTCGACTGAGATGTGAGGTGTGTGGGCAGGGTGTGTGTATATATACGTATATATATATATATATATATATATATATATATATATATATATATATAGTGTTAGGTTTAATAGTGGTTTAATTTTTTTTGGGAGAGTGTGTTAAATATAGTATTGAGGTCAGTGACTGAGGGTGATGAGGGGGAGGAAGGTGTGTCGGGATCAGGGCAGGGGTTTCTGGACCACTTGGGAAGTCGGTGTATGAGCGAGGTGCGTGAGGGAGGGACACATCAATTCGCTTGGGATGCCTGTGGAGGACTGAGATGGGAAACTGGATGGTGGGGCACACGTATGTCCAGGTCGCTGTCTGAATGTATACTAAACTCTCGATACATGTAATGGCTGAGTTCGGAATTGCGTATTTCGAGATTATTAATAAATAAATGTTTTAAAATAACGAAATATAGAATTGAATGTATCCCGGCGAAATCAAATAATTACTAACGTATTTAACCAGGAAACACTACAAATAGAACATATTTTATTACAAATTAATAAAATGCAAAGAGAGATGAATGTGATATACATTCAAATACACGTCAACAAATGTTGATTTAATCACACACATGTGACAGATGTAGTTTACTAACCCAATTAAAACGACCTACTCTGAATTATATTTAAAATGCATATGCACATAACTGTCGAAACGCAGATACCTGACATATCACTCATCGACTTCCACAAAAAGAAACGAGTTAAGACTAAACTCGTAATGTTTCGAATACAAAAATGAATCACTTCATAAGCCACTAGTTCAAAATATTCATAAAGCACCAATTCACTATCCTATTTCCTTAATAATTTTTAGTTATCACAATCAATTAAAACCCAGAAATGTCCAACATACTTTCTATGCAACCAGACGACTTCCATTAAATCACACTTCACACGCAACGAAGAAATTAAATATTAACCAAGCAAAAAGGCACTTTACAGAAAACGAGATTCATAAAAACTTAGGAATGACAGGGAACATTAAATGACTTACTAAAAATGATCCGAAAAACGCACACTTCCAAAATAAAAACTCACAATTCACTAACAGCCTCAAGCAAACAATTACAATAAGTCCTACAATACACACGCACACACACCACATTCCAAATATTAAGAACACCTAAAGCTATTTTACTAACCTATTCCCTTAACAATATAATATATGACAAACGACAGCATATATCACACGCAGCGTTCGAAGTACTAAACATGAATTAAAAATCACTTTACATTCCACCAATATCAATATCATAAAAACTCTTCAGTAAAAATCGAAAATCACACGCAAATTACGTTTCACCCTCGTCGGTTCTCAGGTCTACTATGCAAATGCAACATTTTAACTGCGTACAAAGTTATTTTACTATGCCATATAATTTGTCAAAAATCAATTAAATCTCAGAAATGTACAAATAGCCAGAACGAAATACTAGCTAAACACGGTTTACCCTGACGACTTCCACTTAAACACAAACAAGGGAAGACTAAACCTCGACAACATGCAATGATTCAAATATGCACATTAAATATAAATTTAAAAAATACTAAACACGCCAAGAGCAATTGACCGAAACACTAATATAAACAAAAAATGTATGATTGAAACACAATACGAATTACCACTTAAACCAGACAATTTACCCCAATCCCATGAAAAATCTAACCACACACTTTAAATTTAATATAAAAGATCCACGCGCAAAATCACTTTACAACCCCGTATGACATTTGTCCCTAGAAAAAATTAATTTAAAAAAAATCAACACATTTGTGTCACAAACAAAAACGATGTATTCACACCCGCACATAACAACTCGTATTAAAACGCGTTAAGTAGATTTAAATACACCACACTCGCTTCGTTCTCGCGCAAACAATAGCTCGTCACGAGTCGTACACAGGCGGACCTGTCACAAGGACTTCGCTCTCACTGACTCGCGGTGATCCATCACACACATCTCGCTGAATCGCACGTTTATAAAAATATACCATCCGAATTTCTTTTGTGAACACGGGTAACTATTATTTTGTCTCATATCCCATTCTATGTTACAAAGGGAAGTTTATGAAGGATAAGTATGATTGCTCTCTGGACCTCTCTTCTGCATCCATCCAGGCCATGCGGGTAGGATATAATGTCCCGGTGCCGTTACATAAGGCGTTCGAGAAGCCTGCCTTGCCCTCCCCTGTCTTCAACCCACCCACCCTTACAGATACCTGGTCCAAGGCATTAACCTATTGCCAAATCAACGCCACGCTGGTTGTTGAAAAAAATTTCATATTTATCTCAACGAATTATAGAACGGAATCACGTCCCAACTGTCATTAACTGCTCGCTTCTAGGGAATATACACGATAATTGCACTGAAAGCCAGATATTTATTCCGAGAAACTTAAAATATCATTGTAACATTCATAAATTAAAAACACGAATTACCTCCTAAACACCAAGAATTACATCACACCTGTTATAATAACAGAAAATTATATCAATAAATACGACTAACCTCAGACAAGGCAAAACTTTTGGTCAAACAATAGGTAATGTTACGCGATTCCAAGACTTTACATTATTTGGGCTTGAAAAATACGTAAATATGGTTTTTCTAGCGTAACTACTTAAGCGTAAACAATTTTTTGAAATCAATATATGTCGATATTCAAGAAACAGTTTTCTGAGCGCCAAAACCTAATGTTAAAGTCTTATTTAATAAAATATATGTTCACGATACATAACTCAAAGGTTTAATGTATCTAACTAAAATGGTTAGTCACGCAAGTTTCAAAGTACGGTAAACAAACATGCCGACGCATTTGTATGTAACATCGTTCATATTTTCAAGTAATTTACTTTGACAAAGAAAATAAATTACATTTGCGTGTAAAGTTCCCTACGAGACCAAAGTTTAAAGAATTATGTATACGTGACATTAAATCCTAACAAATGACGTATGTCTGTAATAATATGTTCCTTTACAACCGTACATAACTCTTAAATATTTCCACAAAAGTCTAAAATGTCTTTTGATATTCCAATGTAGATATCTTATTGGACCGTTCATCCAATATATTATACCAGGAATGTGTATACATTGGCCAATATAAACTCAATTCAATATTAAATCCCCTAAATATTATAAAAGGAAGACCGCATATCATGTTTCCAGCCTGAAATTAAATCGATAGGTTATGTAATATGGCTAATTTAATGGTATCTAAACAAAATTTCCGACGACCACCATTTTGGATTGCATTGCCATATAAGTCGGGAAAAATGAAATATGGGCAAAAATTTCCGTTTCCCTACCAATTAGTTACATCTTAAATAAAGAGCTGTCCGAAACAGTTTAACACTGTTCAATATACAACTTATACAGCCAACATAATGGATTATCAAGCAAAGTTTATTGGATAAATTTACTGGGGAATATTAAATTCGTATTACATGCATACGTTTAAAACAGAACATATTTCAAACACTTTTGAAAGTTTACAACTTATAGTTGTTACCGTTAAGACAATCCTAGCTCCGAACGGAGGTTTAATCGTTATCTACTCTCCGAATGTGTTCCACACACCAGGCTAGCCTTCGCCTAACATGAATGTTTCATAAAACAATGTTTCTGAACATTCGCTACAGAAGACTTCCAAACCCATCTCCCCATGCATATAACTATGTAAAAGGGTAATACATTAAAACTTCATTTCAATGTCTACTTAAATTTAAAAAATTAATTCCTAAAATTAAATATTTTTATTTTATTCATTTTTAAATATCGAGACTAATCATACAGCAATAATATGTATATAACGATTCAAGAATCATATAGGGTATTTATATTGTCTTATTAATAGCGTATAAACTAATGTAATGGCATACTGATTATCCAATCTCAGATACTATGTAACGAGTCGAAACCATCGAATGTATGCCGTCATTCATATTACGTTTAAGACACATAGATTTAGCCACATGGTGAATTGACATGCATAATTACGCAATTATCATGCACATATATTAGAGCAGAAGGCTTTTTATCGTCATTAATTAAACCCGTTACAGTTTAAAGGACTACATGAATACAGAATTCATTTTACTTGACATTCTGACAATCTGAGGTGAACATCTATTCGGTAGTAAACTTTCGCCGAAGAGTATTCAGACAACCGAATTTAATGCAAATGGAGGCGGAAGTGTCACCGAATCACCTACGCTGCAACTACTGTGGAAAAATATATACGCTCACCTACAATACGAAACGGCATGAGAAGAGTGAATATTTGAAGAATGCATATCGAATAATTTTTAAATGCAAAAACTGATATAGACAGTTAGCACGAGAGGATAACATGCATAGACATGTCAAGATCTATAAAAATAATGTACCTACCGAGAAACGATATGTATCGTCTACACTACATAATATAACAGAAGGAGAGGGTACTAAAATAATTACAAAAAAAAAAAAAAACATAACATTGATTCAGATCGCACGAAATATACAATTTCTACACTAACACGTGGACGTAACGATCTTCGACATATTGTACCACAAATAGCTGCAAATACTAATGTCAACAATGATGCACCTCTTCAAAGCAAAGTAAACTCGATATTTATGATGAAACAGGAAGTGAAGACAACATGGATGATTTCTCCAATGAGTTTCTTTCGGTATGTGATGTGAATAATGAGTACATATTTCCGGAAGAATCCAACGAACTTGTAGACAGAGTTAGATATTTGCTTAAGTTTCAAAAATCGCAGGGAATACTCGAACATGAAAGAAATGGTTTCGATTATTGGTATACTTCAAGACAGGGGATACATCGAATGAAAGAATTGAAGTATTATCTACAAACAGCCGGGAAGTATAAATACTGCATATATCGGAAAATATGATAGTAAATTTATGCGATTTTAATTTAGTGAACCCTATTACTTTTTCTAAACAGTAATTATTTCAGAGGTGTATAATAGCGAATGAAAATGTTTATTTTAGATATACGTTGCATGAGAGGAATTTGTTTCGCTCTGAAGTAATATGCCTTTATCAAACAGTTTAAGTTGGTTTCATGAACTACCCAAATGGGAAGGAATGTTATCGAGATATGTTCTTTGAGGAATAAGTTATGTTATTGAGGAATAATTTTGTGGAATAAGGAACAAAATCTGTGTTAATCAAGATGGGAAACAGTCAATAACAGAAGAGGTTAACAGCATATAATTTGTTAACATATATGTTATGTAAGTTGCTAAAACATCCTGTATATATTTTATGTATGTTTTGAGACATTCTGTATGCTCAGTTCTTAATGAGTAAGTCACTACATATTTTTTAATTCTTATTTTTGTGAAATAAATATGTTTGAAAAATTAACTATAATATGCATTTAAAAATTCCTTAAAAAAATATTTAACTGTGTGAAAATAAAAGAGAGAGAATCATAATTGTTATAATTATGTTACAAATAACTAATGGAGTAACGAGTTCAAAAGTGTTTGGTTCCTATCACAACAAGTAGTTATTTACTCATACCAAACAATGTTTTAGTAATTAAAAATGCAGAGGAAAACGGGAGAGTTCCGAGATAATCTAAAACATGTGAAAAATCTGGAGGCGAGCTGCCAAGGAAGCGAGCATTCTAACCGCCTATTCCTTTGTCAAAGTACTGGTTAGAATTACTGAAAATACTAATTTTCGTAAGTAACGTTATAATATACCAAAGTATTTATTACGTAATTGGAGAGTGATTGAAAATTATGTGTTTAACCTTGTTATGTGTTTATGTACACGTGCCTGCCAGAATTAAGTTTCCTCGAAAGAAGGTTATTATTCTGGGAATGAATGGCATGTTTGAAGCTGATTTGTGCGAAATATCCTTGCTTTCAAAATATAATAACTAATATAAATATATTTTATCTGTGATATATGTGTATCCAAAATATGCATGAGCAGTTCCATTAAAAAATAAGAGTGGTAAACAAGTTGCCACTGTGATGTCGAGTGTGTTGCAATGGAGGGCTCCTGGAATTACTGAAATTATATAATTTGCGATATCGCAGAACTATAAAAATGGAAGACAACAGAAGTTTAAAATTGGCGATTATGTCCATGTGTCTAAGCAGACAAACACTTTTGAAAATAAATATATGATTAATTGGTCATATGAAATTCTAAAAGTTATTTCTGTTAAACATTCTTTTCCTAGAGTATATCTCCTTGAAATCAACATTGGCCAGTCGATTTGAGGTGTTTTATTAAATTGAATTGCAGAAAGATACTTTGCTAAATAAATATTTATTTAGAAAAATATTAAAACGGATAATAATAGGTCCTTAGCTAGGTGGAATGATTTTCCACTGGCTCACGACAGTTGGGTATCCAACAAGGCCATTAAGAGTATGGAATAGAGTAGTCATTGTGAGCAGTAAAGTTTAAATAAATGTGGATAGACTTCTGTGTGGTATAGCGAAAATAATTAAGTTATTGCTTTGGGGGTGGCCATCACTAATGGAAAAATCCCTCGGTTCAGAACAAAGGAATAATTCACTGCCTCAGGGTCGGCAAAATTAAAAAATAAAATGTAGATGGAACGCCATGGCTTTTGTGTGATAGAGCAGCAAAAAAAAAAGTAATTGTGCAGGGGGTGGGCCTTCAGTCATGGGAAAACCACCCCGGTATGCATCAAAGGGATAATTTACAGCCCCTGAGTTGGAAAAATTTAAAAATAAATGTGGATTGGCTTTTGTGTAATATGATGGCAAATAAATAAGTTACTGTATTGCGGCGTTATTTGTCTCGTGGGAAGCCGCCTTGTTGGTAAATTTCGAAAAAATTTTATATAGGAGGTAGTGGCTTCCTCCCTCTACTTTCTTTTATAAACTCAACCGGAACTGTTAGGTAGTTGTTATTGGTTTTAGAAGATGTCTCAGATCGAGTAAATGGTAAACAGTACAGTGGGAGATCAGTGGATTAATTTTAAAGACTATTCCACTGGATTAATAACTCAACCATTTGAGGAAGTTACGAAGTGGGAGACTAGCATAATTAATGAGTTACCGTCACCAACTAATGAAGAGGTACTTGACTTGCACATGGTTCGTGAGAAGCAGTGGGATAACCAACGGGAAGTGCTCGCGCAAGGACCTCTAGTTCTGCGAGTTTAGTGTCCAGCCAGCATCTCAAGGATCCAGGAACCCGCCATCGAGCTACTGCCTGCCACTCTGAGGGACGAAGGGATTGCCGCCGCCCCCTCTCTGGTGAGGGGTTCTTTTACTGAAAAACTTGAAGTGATTTTGTGTTTTGGCGGAGCACGAGCAGGTATGCGAAAAAATTTAAACATTTACCTCCACTCGCACAACCTAATCTCTCTCCGGCAATGAGCTAGAGCTCTCCTGAGATGAGGGCGATCACCCCTAAATTAAGAGGGTCGCCTTCACCTCCATGCTATAGCCCTTTAACACCAACATCCCCACTCCCACTTCCCCGATGGAGAGTTTGTTTTTCCAGTCATTACTGGCAGGAGATTCAGATGTTGCGATCGTAAGTAAATACAATGGAGGCAGGAGTGTATTTCTTCGATTCATTAGATAATTCTCTTTATATCGTTTTTAAATGTTTTTAATATGTATTATGGTAATTTTTAAATCGTTTTTATTATATTTTAAATTTTAAATTTCTATATTTGTTTCATTATTTCTTCAAATCTTAATTGTTTTTAAAGTAATTTAAAATGTAATGTAATATTGAAACATTTTCCAAATTTTACATCATTTCTACACACCTGCTCATTTGATGAAAATATTTCATGTGAATCATATATTTTTCTACAAAAAGTGTGCATCGAAAAATACAAAGAAGATTGTTTTATATGGAAGAAACAGTTTATGCCTGTGAAGTGTTTGTGAGAGAGGTTCACAATGTATATATTTTTAATTTTAAAAAGGATTTAAATTAAACATTGGGTGAGTCTTTTATTTAATAAACCCAACTTTATTTGTGAATTCCTTTTATTTAAATAATATGTTACATGGGTCATTTTTCTTAATAAAATATGTTCTACGTGAGCTAATATTTACAAGAGTTAATTTTCTTGTAATTAAATAAATATTGCTTATAACATACAAATGCAACCAATACTTACAACAGTGAATTTATTTCAATTAAATATCTACCCTTACACTCGTTTTTACTCTTACTAAAAATAAATTATAAATGCAATATACATGTCTTAAAGTTCAACACGATTACCTTACAAGCAAGTTTGTTATGGAAAAATAAATTTTTGCTTTCAGACATATGAAGCATTACTATAAGTAAGTTCTCGTAAAGCTTCACTTTTCGATTGCAAACAAAGTATTTGTTTTAAACAAATGTGTACATGAACTATTTTACACCTTTAAAAATTATAAATATAAAATGTGTATTGGTTTTGACAATCACAGCGTTTCCTTTGGTTACTTGTAATAATTTTATCCCATATTACCTTTTTTATAATGTCTACATTTTAAGTATCGGTAAATGGTAATCATAGCAACAAAGTTTTTCTTGACACAGTATAGTCAAAATGAAAAGAACTTTAAGTGCAGCATGGGAATTGTTACATGATTTCTGCTTTATAATGGAAAAAAAGAAAATTGACACCTCGTATAGCATAGTTTTATTCATTTTAAAATAACAGGACACCTGTGACATATTAACTACCTAGCTATTTAATAGCTTCATATTAATTACATTTACAAGCATTTTTATATTATTTATATAGTGTAACAAAAATTAAATAATAAGTTTTATCTGTCTACCTTAAAATTTTGCTTCCCGTAGTTAAAAGGTGTCAATGTGTGACCCTCGATAAGCTAGTGTGCAATAAACTGCATTAGAGAGGTCGAATTCGATCAGGAACATGGAATTTATTCAATATAATGTTTCGAATAATAGTTTAACTAACCTAAAATATTCACAGGGCCATCATTTTGAAAATAATAGAATGAACCACTTAAAAAATGTAAGATTACATTTCCTACCATAGCGCTACTTGTGTGAAGAATTTGGTGAAGATCGAGTGAATGGTCCATCAGATATGGCTCAAAATCTCTATACTTTTCATGTGACGATCTTCATAAATGGAGGACAAAAAATGGAAGTATTAGCACATTCGATGATTGTATACCGCCAGTATACGAAATTAAGCTAAAATCGTTAACATATTTTCTTAGATATAGCATACTAAGCGAAAATTATTTTATAGCCACAATTCTAAAAATAAGTGTCTATGGCATTAAAAAATACTTCTATTATATGACCCACCGCAGTACAACAACTTCGCCAAATCTGGTAATAATAGGTTGATTGATTCCCTAGATATGACATACAAACTTAATATTTATTGATGGGCTAACATACCAAATGTCACAGAAATTAGTCTCTTCATAGAAAAATTTAATGGTTATGATTGATATTGCCAGCAAACAAAGGTAAGTTGGAATTTGTTTCGTTTATAAAAGAAGCTGATAGTAAATATATATATAATATATATATAAATATATATATATATATATATATATATATATATATATATATATAAGCCAACATTTTAAAAATATGTACCTGAACTACTTAAACCATACCAGTTTACACCATTTGCATCAGTGTAAATTGTTGGCCAAATTTGGTAGGGGTGGGTCCATAGTTTTTCAAAACATGACATTTAAGGTTTATTAATACTTATGGTGTTATTTTACAAAATGGTGGTCAATATATGTCTAGTGTAGACACAGTTGGGAGTTGTAATATCTGCTGCTGGCATACAAAGATAATTTGGAATTTATAAAATTGTCTAGAATTTATAGCATTCAATGTAAAAATGGCTATATGTCCGTCATTTTGACAGTGTCTGACATACCGAAACATTCTGTTACATCATCTGCCGCAGTGTTTGTCAAATTTGATAGGAATCTATCAATTGTTTCCCAAAATATGACAAAAATAGGTTTTGTATGATTGGTGCTATCTTACAAAATGGCGAACGAAGTATGCTTCGTGTGCATACAGTTAATATTTGTAACATCCAATGGTAGCATACAAAGATAAGTTGGAATTCATTACACTGTGTCTATGATATATCATTGTAAGCTAAGAAGGCTATATAACTGGCATTTTGAAAATAAGTGTCTGGCATACTTAAAACATACCTTTTTACATAATCTGCCACAGTACTACTAGTCTGTCAAATTTAGTAGAAATCTGTTCATTGTTCACTGAGATTTGAAACAAAAAACATATTTATTCATGTGGCACTATCTTACAATATGGATGACAAAAATTTATATGTGTGCATATAAGACGTTTGTAATAAATACTTAAAGCATACGAAATTGTCAATCACTATTTTAGCTATGATAGGATACTTCCCTTGCCATGCCATAACTTTTGTTTTTGTACGAGATAGTTGCAAGTTATAGTCTTTACTAACAACATTTAGTATATGCATTGATTTTTGGAGTCCATTTTCATCTTCCTGTAGAATAAATTAATCATCTGCAAATAAAATAGTATTAATATATGTGCTATTACTTATTTTTATTCCAGGATGAACCTTTTCCTTCCATTTCTTAACTACGTTATATATATGTATGTATTGAAAAGTGTTGGAGAGAAACTACAACCTTGACGAGCTCTTTGGTTAAATGATATTTCTTCTGTTAACTTATATCCCAAATCTAATACAAATATTGTCCTTATATATATATATATATATATATATATATATATATATATATATATATATATATATATCTTGGATAACATGAATCAAATGTTTTGGATATCCGTTCTTTGCATTATATTCCATAATTGCTCCCAATTTACTTTATCGAAGACTTTTTCGTAATCGATAAAAACGATATAAGTATTTAAGTTAAATTCTCTTCTCTTCACCAGTATTTGTTTCAGGCAAAATATGTTATCTATACAAAATCTTCCTTTTCTAAATCCACATTGTTCTTCCAATAAAAAAGCATGTGTTATTTCCTTGAGCCTGTTGTTTATTATTTTTACATATATTTTATATCCAGTATTTAACAAACAAATTCCTCAATAATTATTGCATGAACTTCTATATCTTTTTATGAAAAGTGGAATGACTTTTGCATTCTGCCATTTTCTGGTATGATTCTCCTTTTCCAACATATATTAATTAAATGTATTTTAGAATCATTCCCCCATATTTAATCAGTTATAAATTAATTTTATCCATTCCTGAAGCTTTTCTATTTTTAAATGATTTCAATGCTACATCTAGTTCCTCTATATCCAACGGATCATTTTCTTTAATATCAGTATTATCTGTACCTCCATCCTTTTCTATTTCTCTGTGATTTTCATTATACCATGAATCTTAATAGTGATTTATCCACGATTCTTCTTCAATTAGATTTATGTTAGCGGTTTCCCTTTCCTCTTTGTTAAGGTGTTTCATAAGCTTATAACCCATCACTTGTCTACCATGGACATCGTCTTCTATTGAACTTATTAATCTGTCCCATGATTCTTGTTTCAGCTTCTTTGTTATTGACTTAAAAATATTTCTTCTTCTTTTATACTCATTCTCATTTTCTGGGATTCGATCTTGTATCATTTTTAAATATGATTTTGGCTTTTGTTTAACTGCTTCTGGAACTTCTTCATTCCATATTTTGAGTCCTGTTTTCCTTTTCAATTCTTTTTCTTTCCGATGGCTTCATTGGTTGCTTTCAATATTGCTAATGTTATAATTTCCCATTCTTTGTTGACATCATTACTTGTTGGATTTGCAAGTAAGTACTCTTGTAATCGGCTTTGGTATAGGTATCTTATTCCTTCATTTTGTAACAGATAAATTTTATAATCTTTTTGATGGTAGTGAAACGTGGGTAAATAAAGTACAATACAGAAAAAATAAATAAAATCATCCGAAATGAAGATCCTTAGATCAGTGATAGGTTATTCCCTAAAGGATAGAAGAAGGAATGAAGAAATTAGACAACAACTGAATATATTTTCTTTGAATGATAGAATTTTCCAAAAAAGAAAAAGGTGAATTGGATAAAGACCACGTTCTAAGGATGGATAACAACAGATTTCCGAAGCTTGCCCTGGAATACCATCCTACTGGAAGAAGAAATATTGGCCGACTCACGAAGAGATGGTCTGAAATCTGAGGTGGTAACAGGCTAAGAGCCTATCCGTGAAGAGGAAGTGAGTAAGTAAGCATACGAAATTTGGTCAAAATGTATTACATTATATAGTAGATATACCAAATAAATGTAAAATATTTTATGGCTGCCATTTTGAAAATAAATGCCAAATAAAATTTAGTCACTTGCGTTTTCCTGGACTATTATAATATTACTAACATGCCAAGTTGGATGAAAATTGCTTGGACAGTTTTTGAGATAAAATGTAAATTCTTAGTTTTTAATTTGGTGATATCTTCCTAAACGACACGCTAGGAACAATTCCCATTTCAAAATGTGATGCTCTGCCAGCAAACAAAATTGGGTTTAAACCTGTTAAATTTTTCCGAAAAATGACATATTAGCCTAAATATTAAAATGGCTGCCTTTTTGTAAGTAAGACCCTGGCGTTGTCGAAAACTATAAAAGTCAGGTGTCCTTACTAAGTACTATATAAGTACCATTCATATGAAGCGTTCAAATATTTAAAGAAGGGGATGTGCGTGCACACACACATGTACACACAATCTCAGACAGGAAAGTTATCTCATAAGCCTTTCATTCCTTTGGTAAGTAGGCTAAACACAGTATATAATTTTTAATTTAATTTATCTATAATATAAAGTATATGTAAATATTGAAATGTAAAATTATGTTTAAATTATTTTATTTATAATTATGTATATATATATAAATGTACAAATATACAATTATTTAAATGTATTTTTTTTCATAATTATGTATCTATAGAAAGATAATGTTCCTTTAAATTTATTTTACACATATTTATGTATATATATATATATATATATATATATATATATATATATATATATATAGAAATATTAGATTATTTTATAATATATTTTACACAAATTTGTGTATAATTTAATATTAAAAATTATTTTTAATTTTTACAATTGTATGTATATGTGTCTATAAGCATATTAAAATAACTTATTGTTGTGTAAGTATATGCGTGTTTTTTCTGGGACAACTGAGTACGTGGGTTTTCTCAGAGAGCTCCCATATTTTTTGCATATAAAATGTATGGTAGAATGTCTTTTAAGGGGACGAGCTGCAATATTCTACATTGTGTTGGCTTGTATAGACGTAATCAAACCACGAATTAGGATCGAACATGCAGCAGTCGACATCTACCACAAGATGAGAATCTGGAAGCAGGTCAATTTCCTCTCCTTCAGATCCTCTGTAGTCATCTACTTCGCACTGGTGCTCTGCTGGCTGTGGTGGTTGTTATCTGCGAGGCCGGTAAACTTCTTGTAACCATCGCATATGGAGTCTGGAAGACATGCTTGCTGGCGAGGCTGCAAACTAGTAGTGAGGCCAGCTGTCATTGCTGACATATCTAAAGGCTTTTCAAGATGGCTGCTGAATCACGACACCATTTCTAGATAGATGTCTCACATGAGTGGTGAGTACAAGGTCAGTTCATAATGGCAGTGTGCTCGTCGCCATTACAATGTTCCATGCATTTAATTGCATCATGTCGTCCATGCATATTTAGCTCGAAACTGATTGTTCCTGAAACCCTAAAATTGACGCCTTGGTTCTTCTGCCGCATGTTATATCAGCTAACTTGTGACAGTCATCGATGTGGATAACAAATTCGCCTCGGCAAGGCTAGTCGAAACGACGAATGCATGTATTGTCACCGAGATCATTGGTTTTGAATTGTACGATATGGGAGCTTTCTGATGGTAGATACTAATAAAGAAATAACTAGTAAACTCTATAGTGTCCAATACTAACAAGAAATTTAACTTGTCTTAGAATCGTAATTTAGAGCCCAGTCGACATATTGGGTGGAGGGATAATTTGTAATGTTGGGACAATGATAAATTTTTTTGGAGGGGTGAGTGAGGGGTTGGTGGTAGAAGGGTGAGTAAGGGAAAGGGGTCTAATGTTATATGTAACTCGATTTTTACAATTTCTTTTAATGTTTAATGAATTTTGGGGGGGGGCAAAGTGATTAAGGTTAAGGTCACAAACAATCAACATGGTGATTGGAGTCAGTGATGTAATATGTTCTTTCAATTTATTAGTGTGTTTCTATTTTTACTATTGTTTTTTTCTATTTTTATGACGGGGAGTGTATGTGTCGTGGATGGTCCTGGGCGTAGTGTGGTGTGGTGAGTGTGAGGTTAACAGTTTTATGTTCCTCAATTTTTAGAATCAATTTTTCAATGTTTTTCGATTTTTCTCGGAATTTTTTAATGTTTGGAAGATGTGGGTTTGTAGAGTGTGTGAGCGAGGGGAAGGGTAGGGAAACATTATATGTTGCTCGATTTTCAATTTTTTTTTTATATTTTTGCGATTTTAATATTTTGGGGGGTTCGAGGTAATTCAAGATCACGAGCACAGGGTCAAGGTCACTGAGATATATTATGGTGATCGGGTGCCATCACCACATGTCTGCCGCAGGCCGCCAGCCGCCGATTGCGATCTCCGTCTGTGACGTCATCGCAGGCAAGTAATACGAAAACCCGATGCTTGTTATCTGTTCCAGAACTCTCTTTATCCTACTACTAACATAACACTTCTAATCTTTTCAATCCTTTGATTGTATCCGCGAAAAGCATTCGTTTATGACATTAAATTAAATATCACGATTTTACACTCGTATACACGTCGAGGGTGTTTCACAACGACTCATAATGCAATGACCATTAACAGCTAAAGTAAGAATACATTATTTCATTTTGATGTACTTACACGTTGATTAAGTACACGTTTCACATCGTAAACCGACATTTAGTGGAGTTGAGATATTTGGCAGCTCTTAACTTCGGGATGTTGAGAGTTGATGAGTATGGAGCAGCGCCGGAAAGTAATGGTGGGGGAAACGGGAGATCCCCGAGAAAACCCGCCAACCAGCAGCATCGTCCGGCACGAATCCCACATGCGTAAATCTTGGAGAGACCCCGCCGAGAATCGAACCCGTTTCGCCTAGATGGGAAGTGTGTGGTCTGACCACTAGACCGCCGCGGCCCCCATGCGACTTTTAGTAGCTGGAGTGGAGTGCAAAGGTTTTTGGGCAGCGCTTAGTTAACAGCGTGTTGTTGAGAGCCGCTGAACGTGAAGTGAGGCGGGGATGGAGCAGTGGCGCAATGCAAGAGCGGGGAAAACGAAAGTGCATTGAATAATAACCCCACAGCACAACAACTTCTTCCACGTTTCGCTATTGTGAAAATCAGGTTCACCCCACCAATAATCGAGCCCCTACTTAGTAGCTCTCGATACATCTTCTACGCTTCATTAGGTGGATTGCTCTACCTTCAAGTGCGGAAATGCCAGTTCACAAAAAAAGTTTGAAACATCAACACTATGTCAAACATTTTTGTGGTGTATTTATGATCAGCCGAAGTCAGGTGCCTTATCCCAAATCAGAAAATGTTATTTATTTTTCTTATGGCTTCCCAAACGGCTAACAGAGTATTTATAAATGCAGATAAAAAAAACTGCTTATATCTCCGAACTGCACACGCTAACAAAATGGTTTCTTTCACTGGCTAGCCAAATGTTGGGACGGCGTTCGCCAGTCAACGGCCGGTAATTTACTCGCCAGCCGGTAGCCGAGACAACAGGGAATATTTCGCAGCGTGGATCAGCCACTCACACTCGGCAAGTTCTCAGAGCCCCGATCAGTCAATCAGCTAACGAGTACGCCCACTTCAAAGGAAACGCAGGCCATTTCGTGTCAGTGCACTCGTATGTTCTGTGGCCACATTGCGGGCTATCGGGACACCTACGTAAGTGCCTGAAACAGGTTACGAACCAGTGACCCTCAGTGTCGTAGCCCACCGCTGGAAAGTCACACGAATAAACTAAGCATTCTTGTCTTTTCTGTACAATTCTGTACTATTCATCAGTGTGATGAATAATATTTTATCTCTAGGAAGAAAAGAAAAAGATAAATTTGTTTGGTTTTAGACAAGCAGTTTTTAGCTGAAGTTCAGAAATGTCAAAATGACTGGGCTTACAGCGGAAAAAAATTTTGAAATGTTGATTCGGAACCGAAATTATTTCCTACAAAAAGTGCTTCACCACGCTGTCGTATTGATAGAGAGTATGTGCTTACAGAAATTCCAGAACATCATTCATCCCAATACAAACCAGTCATTCTTAGAACCAAAATTATTCTACAGCTAATGAGTGATCACGATGAGAAACGAGTACATGCTCAACGAGTACGTTATAAAATGAAAGTAATTACGTAATCGTTATTATATGGCAACCTTGACTCGCAGACGTGTGCGAATTAGCAACATTTTATTTCCGAACGTTTGGATGAGGACAGACAGTCATTGGGATCGCTCGAGAAACAAACAAGAATGCATAATTTATTTTTATAACTTACCATATATGTTGCTGATGTTATTTAGCGCAATTTAATTGTGTATTTTTTTTAGTACAGTTTAATTATCGATAGTAAACTTTTAGACGAAAGGAAATGAATGCTAACGACCACAGAAATTTTACGAGTCTTTTAAATAACGACAGTTTAATTGGAAGGGAAGTGAGTTTAAAGTATGACGGAGAATAGGGCCATAGTTGACTCACATCAGTGTTTAAGGAGTACCTTCATTTATAAGAACAAAAAATTTAGAGAGCTTCGGAAAGCTTATATGAAAGAAAATTAATGGAGAGAGAAATTAACTCTAATGAACATGAAGCATACGTACTTCAAATAGCACACTTGTTATTCAGTTTTATATATTCCTCAATCGATATACTTCGATTAGGTCTACTGTACAAATATAGACATTTCTGTTTCACCTGCATCCGTAATTTATACTGCTTTGTTTTTAAATTGAATGCATGCCAAAACGAATAAATAAACAAATTCTTTAGTTCCCCAAGTATCTTAATTGCCATCATTTAACCTCCTGACATCATGGAATGCAGTCTTCAGCGTCTTATCTCGCCAAGGCACCAACATAAGGTCCGAGTTTGATTGGCTGAACACGGCCGAGTAGGCTACAAACCATCGTTCGCACGAGGGAGTCATGCCAGACGATGCCGCCCATCGACAGGCTTTCTCGGGGATCTCCCGTTCCCCAGTGCCCTTACGTTCCGACGCTACACAATTTTGACCTCGTTTCGTCCTCATCGGCTCTCAAGACCTCGTTGTTAATATCTCTCCACTCCACTACACATGACAGTCGCGAGGCGCAGTTGTTTTCCTTCACATGTAAACTTTATTACGCACTCGTCCAACATGGACACGATTTTTATCGTGAACCAAGCTTAACGCTACAATCACAATAGTACGAGAGATGAGAAGCGAATAGCGAAACCCCCAAAAACGTTAAAAATAAATGTATGATAATATTGTTTAGCCACTACGTACTAACCTCTTGTAGGTTAGCCATTTATGTTTACCTAATTTTTTATTTTTTTATTTAAGACCACATGTTACGTTATTTTTATTTCATTATCTTTAGGAGATTTATATAACGACCAATAAACTTAAAATATTTGTAGTCGAGTGATTATAGATATAAAACAATACAGCACCAAAAGACGACGATTTTGGAATATGGGAGCACAAGTTTCTGCGCTCCTACTTAACTTTGACAATTAAATCACATCTCATGTGATCTATATCATATACACAACATATTAATAAGTATCGAGGGTATTTAACGATCATTACTCAGGTACTGGCACACTGAATATATCTGCAATATGTATTGATGTTTTTGCGAACACAATTTTAATCGTCCGAGAAAAAATATTGATATGTATTATTTTCTCTTGTAAGAATAAAACTGTCTTGGCAAAAATCTATTTGAAAATAGATGCAGGATACCAGTACCCGAGTACCCATTGTTCAATATCCTTTATACTTAATTAACCAGTTTTGTGTATGATATAGATCATAAGACATGTGATGTATTTGGCAAAGTTAATTAGGTTCATAGTAACTTGGGCTCTCAATATTCCGACATTTTCGACTTTTGGCGCTCTATTTTGAAAACTATTATCAATTGACTATATATATGGTACTTTATATAAATGTATTTTAGATAGCGAAAAAAATAACTATCGTGAAATATGCCCTTAATCAAATATTTCTTTTTATGCCCACTGATACACTACGGGTGAAAATACGGTTGTAAAACAGCCAGACATAAAAAGCGTTGATTTGCAAATTAATATGGTAGTAATCTTTCAGGAAACAACTTTCGACACAAAAATGATGGCAGGTTCAGGCATATTTATAGGCCTGGGGCTCACGCGATGCGAATAAATAAGAAATATTTTCTGCTAGTAAATATTGTTGCGCGAGCGACTTTCGCCGCGTTGACGCCACAGAAGTCTCGACGCGGATTGTCTGGAAAATTATTTTATTACCGTCGCGCCTTCCATCGCGTTGTGTCTGTCGTGATCCCAGCAGTAACTCTTATGCCCGGTTGCACCATCGTGGTTCGAAACTCGATCTCAGCTCGGATTTAAGATCGACACAGAAAACTGTTGCACCATTAGAGTTCATTGCTGCGCTTGAGATCGAGCTGAAGTCCATTTCGAACAATCGAAATTGGCGGTTCGAAATATCGATCCGATATCAGCAGCCCTCGTCGACAAATCTAGTTTGAAAATACGCCAACAGATAGAACTGCGTTTGATTGATTTCTTGGGAAATTAAAAATTAAGACTACAATATACGCACTAGAATATTATTCTGTGAAAAATTCGTACAACAATAATTCTCTTAAACTAGAGAAAATATCGCACATCTAGTTCTATTTATAGTGAAAAATACGCCTACTTCCATGACGTTATATATTACGAACCAATAGCAAAATTTGTCTCATACTTAATCTCGATCTCTCGCTACGGAACCAAGATCGACGAATCGAAGATACTTAATCACAAAATTTCGTTGGTTCAACACTTTTAATTTGGAACCAAGATCAAACTGGATCCTGATTAGGAACTAGGATCAGTCGATCTCGGATCGGGGAAGATGTTGGTGCAACCGGACATTAGTGCGCGTCGCGTGCTCGCGTTCGAACTCGTTCTCCACGCTCACACACACTCGCACACATCTTGCTCTGGTTAAGTGGACCAGAGCGGTATGGCGGTGGCTTGCGCAACACCAAGCTGGCGGACAGTGGGTTACAACGCCGCCCCAGTCGCCTGCCGAAGTTGATTGCCTTCCACGAGTCCAGCCGAGGCTCTTACTGCTCGCCCCAGCCTGTCTTCTTGCTCTCGGCAGATCTGTATCGCATGAAAGACAGGCGACCTGCGGAACGAGGCCACGAATTAATGCAGGCTATTTAAATGCGGGCAATCGGCGCGCTTGCCCGCGGTGGGTCGGCAGACCCGCTGAAGGTACACGACCGCATGTGCGGGTGGTGGAGCTTTTTTACGGGGGAGGGGGGGGGGGGAGTGGCAGGGAAGTTATAAATCAACCATTCAATCTGGCCTCGACGCCCACCGTGTCCCGAAGCTTGGTGTAATACTCGACCAACCTAACTGTGAAGCCGGGGAGGGGCGAAACTCGAGCGCTAGTGTAGCTGTTGAGAGGGGAAGAACAAAAGCAAGTACGGGGAATTGAATACCGTTAGAGACTGTTCACAGTAAAGTGAACACTTTTGGGGTCTTATTTGCATTTCTCTTTCAGTCATTTCTTATCCTTTAACCACATAAAATAAGTATTACTATGTAAGCTTAAAACCAAGTGTGTATATTTCACCACACCTGTAAATTAACGTTTAAGGCTAAAATGAAATATATTTATTTACTATTGTTCCAAAAGAGCAGGGTTTTTAAAATTGCTAACTTTACTGTGAATAGCCTATAACACTCTGCGAGAACGCGTGTATTTACTATCCAAGTGAATTTGAGCACCTTCTACAGAAGCATTTTGCTAATGTGTCCTTCTGGCTAGAAAAATCACTGCTTTAACTCTACAAAAATTCTCTACAGCGCTCCGAAATACAAAAAGATCTATATTATCTATAGAGATAGTTTTACATTTAATATTGTAAATATGGTTCGTCCTGATTTATGAGTTAAACCCTTTTATAAACAAAGTCATACTTTCCAAACCATTGAAGATATAGTCATCAAATTTATAACATACTTATGCATTGTACCCGATATCCACCATGATGGTAATGTAATTTAGGGATTAAGCCCTTTCTGGTAAGCTTAATTAACAAGACTCCGGGCCTATGGCGGCTGGATGATGGCAAGATGCTGGGCCAGCGACGGCTGGATGTCATTACGATGCCGGGCCTGCAATGGCATGATGTTCAGAAATAAGCAGTATTACAATTAAAAAACCTTAACTTTTCGATAAAAAATTCTAGTAATCTTTATTTCCTCATTACATATATTCTATTCATTTACTTCTCAACACATTATATAATACAAAAATCTTTTACTTGTCAAGTGCGGTATTCGAATATGTGACCCTTGAGTTGACAGTCCAGCATCCTAACCTATATACCATGGGGTAAACTGCTAGTATGCTGCAGTAATTTTAAATTTATCATGACACAAAATATTGTAAGTGAATGTGTAAATTCCATGACAATATAACAAATAATTTTAAAACACTGATTATTTAAAAACTGTGTCTTCGTAGGCTTCCATACGAAACAGTTTCTGTTAGTTTTTAATATATATGTCGGATGGTTGTACAAATTTAAAAAAAAATTCAAAGTAAAAAAGGCCATGGGCTACCAAGTGACACATATATAATCATGAAAAAAAAAACATGCTAATGGTTAACACATGGTATCAAAAAAGACATCGTGCAGATAGCTAACATCTTGCCTATTCAAAAACAGTTTCAAAAAGTTTGTCGTCAAAAAGACATCATATTTGTATCTTTACTGTGAGTAGCTGTAAAAGGGAGTTCTAGCACAACTCAATTTTCATCGAAAAATCGTGGTTTTTTGCTCCAAAATCAAGGGTTTTTGCTCCAAAATCAAGGTTTTTTGCTCCAAAATCCTGGTTTGAAATGTAAGAAATTGAGCATTTTAAAAAACAAGCAAATGTACTCCAAAATCAAGTATTTCACCCCAAAATCAAGTTTATTTACATCTTTTTCAAAAAATGTCCTAGCAGGATTTGTGCCACTTAAAAAAATAAGCTTTTGTACCCCCAAAATCAAGCAATTTTTTTGCTTTCAAGCAATTTTTCAAGTTTTCTAGAAATAGCAATTTTGCAAATGTCTAAATCAATCAAATTTAAGATAAAGTAAAGGAAATTTAAGACTACATCAAGTGAAAGTAGTTTTTAAAGAATTTATAGAATTTATATATTTTTTAAAGAGAACAATATGATGGACAAATTTTCCATTTTTCATTTCTTTTAAGCCTTTACACATTATAAAAACCTTCTTCTGGTTTATTAGTTTCAAATAATTTTTATCGAATACTTCACATAGCGCTCTGGCAATGGAATTTTAAGTTTACCATCTAGAATACAATTTTTTTTTTTTTAACCAACATTAGATTCATAAATTTAAACATCTGTAGCAGTAAACCATTTATTTGTTTCTAGATTTTGTAGTTTGGTGAATTCAAACAAATTGGTAAACTTGTTTAGCAGAGATTCCATTTTTTTGTGTTATTTTCAACTAAACAAATTATTAAAGAAAATATAATTATATTCTCTAAAGATATTTTTTTTAGTAAATAAAAAATGGAAAATAAAGTAAGCAATGTAAAAAATGAAGCGAAGTATTAAATATAGAAAGTTTTCACATGCATAAATACACAAAAGATAAGCATGTCAACACTTGTAAAAATTGTTATGCCGAATATGTCAAAAATCAATATGAGTTTGAAAAAAGAGAAAGTGCAATGCAAAAAGCATAAGAATACTTTACTACATAATACAAATGAAATTCGACATGCTGATTATTCAACTATGACGTGTGTAGTATGCAATGAGAATAAATCTATCGATTCATTTTATCTCCACAAAGTTACTATAGACAAACGTATAACAAAATGCAAAAAATGCTTTAGTGAATATGATAAAGTCGCTATAAGTTAAAAAATGAGAAAATACTATGCAAATGTGGAAAATATGTTTGTAATGGATATCTCGGAAACCATAGAAACAGTAAATCGCACAATGCAATAGTAAATATTCTAAATGAAATTCAAAGTGATAATTATTCAACAAAAATATGTACAGTATGTAAAGAGAACAAATATATAAATTCATTTTCTCGTCATAAAACTACTAAGGACAAACATACAACAATATGTAAAAAAAATTCTATAATGAGAAATATCCTCATAAGAAGAAGTTAAATAGTTAAAAACGATTTTACTACCATCAATCATTTAAGCACATATTTCTATTTTACACACTTATATTTCTAACCTCATTTTTGCAGTCTTCATAAATTTGTTTTCGTATAAATAGACAATAAAAATGAGATCGCGCAATATCGCAGTTCAGTTGGATGAGAAGAGATTGAGAGAGTTGAGAATTATAGGCAGACATTTTAATATAAATATTGGTACAGGCTACAGAAAGCTGATATAATTGCAGCTATTATACAATTTATTATAAATCAAAAAGATTAAGAAACTTTAAAAATTACCCTTTTCAAATTACAATAAAAAATATAGAAAAAGTAAAAAAAAAAACAATTAAAAGAAATTTTCCCAGTTTCTACGAATGTTTTCATACAGCCTAGAGATAAAAGTAAGCTAGTAACAGAGTGGATAACAAAGAATAATTTAACAAATTTACCTTTAGCTGATGCCAATATCAATGAATTATATAAATATGACAAAAACAATTAAAAGAAATATTCCCCCATTCTACTAATGTGTTTGATAGAAAAAGAAATAGAAAAACCAATAAAAAGCACAGAGTTAAAACAGCTTTTAAAAGAAGTATATAAACATATAACATTTAAAATTCCTTAAATTTAGTACACCCTAATCAATTTTTAACTTTAGTAAAAAATAAGGTTTTTGAGACAACACGCAATCATCTTAGGAACTTTATAGGGATGAAAACCAGCATTAAATTATATGCCAACTGTCGCAAGCAGGGGAATAATCAAGTAGAATTATTTACATTTCAGTCATAAAATCACACAGTAATAAACGAAGAAGAAATTATAAAGATTTATGAAATTATAAAACAGGAATTACTTACCAATTTATCTGAATTTCAGAGAAGAGATTCTGGATGGACTTTAGATAGAGTAATTGGAATACAATTACCAATAAATAATTATAATCCATTAAACGGATCATTATATATTGAACTACCAGAATTTATAAAAATTAAGAAAGCATGCAGAAATGTTAAAAACAATGATCAGAAAAGCTTTTTTTGGGCAGTAAAATCTCCACTGTTTCTTGCAGAAAAAGACCCACAAAGAGTATTTAAATATAAAAATGCGGGTCTTACCATTGAGAAAGCATTAGATTAATTTGAATATCCTATTAAAATTGATGATATCCCAAAAATAGAAAATCAACTCGATACGTTTATAAACGTATACTCTATTGAAGATGAAGGTAAGAAATGCATGGTATATCCACTAAAACTTACAAAAATAAAATCAGTATCCATATAAACTTACTTTATTTCAAAGATGACACAAACTCACATTATTGTTGGATTAATGATTTATCAAGGTCGGTTTCAGCACAAGAAAATTAATAAGCATGGCAAAATTTATATATGCGATATGTGCCTTCAATTCATTTATTCTCAGGAAAAATTAAATAAACATAATGAAGATTGCTCGAAAAATGAAACTGTGAATGAACTGTGTTCCCTTCAAAAAGCGAACAAATAAAATTAAAAAATTTAAAACACGCCACGAAAGTCCCATTCACAGTATATGCAGATTTTGAATCAATTTAAAAGAAAATATTATCAACTAAACCAAATCCAAAAGAAATTTATAAATTTAAACTAACCAAAGGATATCCAGTTTTAACAGAAGATGATACTGATAAAGACTTTTACAAGGAGGTACTCAAAGAACGATATAATATTACTAATGATAAAGTTAATAACACTGATTTAAAATTGAATGACTAATCATATCCAATGAAATATCAATTAAATGAAGCACCTGGTTTTTGCTATTATATTGTATCTGTTTATGGTGAGTATAATCCGCCAGTTGTATGTCGTGGCCCAGATGCTCATAAAATATTTATACAATCGATATAAAGAGAAGTAGATGAGATTGATGAAATATATTCACAAATTGAGCCAATGAACCCATTAACAAAAGAAGAAAAAATATTATAAAGGAAATCAAAAAAATGTACTGTATGCGAATGTCAATATACGGAGGAAAACAAAAAAGTACATCATCATGATCATATAAGTGGAAAATTCATTAATCCAGTATGTAATAATTGTAATCTAAAATTAAAATTACCAAATTTTGTTCCAATTTCTATTCATAATTAGATGGGTATGATGCACATTTATTTATTAAAGAGTTAGGATATGATGATAAAAATATAGATTTAATAGCAAATAATGAAGAAAAGTTTATAACTTTTGGGAAAAATGCAGAAAATTAAATATGAAATTTATAGACACATTTACATTTATGGCCAGTAGTTTAGATAAATTATCATCTAGTTTAAGTAAATATCAAATAAAACACACACAAAAACATTTTCTTGAAGATCAAGATGATTTAGTTATTTAAAGAGAGGTTTACCCATATTATTATATGGATAGTGGGAAGAAATTTTAAGAAACTGAACTTCCAACAAAGAGTGAATTTTACAATAAATTAAACGAAAATAGCATATCTGATGATCAATACGAATATGGAAAGCGTTTATGGAACCAATTTAATATTTAAAAATCATGGAGAATACCATGATTTATATTTAAAAAGTGATGTATTATTGCTAGCAGTTATATGTGAAAATTTTAGAAACACATGTATAAATTAATATGATTTAGACCCTGCATGGTATTTTCAGCACCAGGTTTATCATGGGATGCAATGTTAAAAATGACTAAACCACTAAATTTATTACATAACTATGATATTATTTTAATGATTTAAAAAGGAATTCGAGGTGGAATATCACAATGTTGTAAGTGATATGTTAAGGGAAATAACAAATAATAAGACGATTTTAACGCTTACCATGAATCGCATTATTTAGCCTATCTTGATGCGAATAATTTATATCGTTGTGCAATGTCGCAACATTTACCATATTGTAGTTTCGAGTGGGTGTACTATGCATTAAATGATTTAAATTACTGGAGTGAAAAATATTATATTTGAAGAATGATTCTGAGTATGGTTATATATTAGAAGTTGATTTAGAATATCAACAAGAACTACATAATTTACATAAAGATCTTCCATTTTGCCCAGAAAATAAGGTAGTTCCAAAGCCAAATCAATCTAAATTATTAACAACTTTAGATAAACAAAAGTATGTCATTCACCATCGCAACTTGAAACAGTGTCTAAATAATGGATTAAAACTCATTAAATTACATAGAATATTAACTTTTGATCAGTCTGATTAGTTAAAGAAATATATTGATTTGAATACAACAATGAGAACTAATGCTAAAAATTATTTCTAAAAAGATTTTTATAAGCTCACGAATAATTCTGTGTTTGGCAAAACTATGGAAAATATAAGAAACAGAGTAGATATAAAGCTAGTATGAGATGCTGAAAGATGTGAAAAATTAATAACAAATCCAAATTTCAAAAGTAGTACTATATTTAATGAGAATCTTGCAGCTATTCATATGAATAATACTAATGTAAAATTTAATAAGCCAATATATATGGGCATGGCCATTTTGGATATTTCGAAATAATTGATGTATGATTTCCATTATAAAGTGATGAAGCTAAAATATGATGATAAAATTGAACTATGCTATCAAGATACCGATTCAAATAATTATAACATAAAAAAGAAGGTTTTATCGAAGATATGTCTACAATAGAAAAATTTGATACAAGTGATTATCCAAAGAGCAATATTTATAACATGCCTCAAATAAATATAAAAGTTTTAGGAAAAGTGAAAGACGAAAGTAATGGTAAAATATTGAAAGAATTTTGTTGGTTTACGAGCAAAAATGTATCCATATAGTGTTGGCGATAAAGAAAACAGAGAATCTAAAGGTGTGAAAGAATGTGTAGTTAATAAGCGAATTACATTCGAAGACTATAAGAATTGTTTTTTTTTTTCGAGAAAATTCAATATATAACAGTGAATATAATAAGAAGCGAGAAACACAAAATATATACAGTAGAAGTTAATAAAATAGCTCTGAGTCCTTGTGATAACAAGAGATTTATACTTCAAAACACTTGGTGCTATACAAAAATTATTCATTACACCTATTTCTGAAAGAAAAGTATTCTAATTTATTAATGAGAATTTTGAAAGAAAATTTTTATATTTTGAGATATTAAGGCGTCCCTAAAACAGAGACGCCTTTTATGTTTTCCTATAAAATAGAAACATTTTTAACATCTTTAATTTCCAAAACACTTTCTATCTCAGAACCATCAAAATCAATTAAATATCCATTTTTGTCTCTAATTTCTATAACAATGTTATTTAATTGCTCATAATTATTTTATAAAAAATTGGATATGGGGGCTCATAAATAACATAGTCTCTAAAACCAAACATGGTTTTTGGTGGAAAACTAGCAATATATTAGTCTCCAAATGGTTAGAGTCATCATATTTTTTTTAACATGCCATATGCCAAGTTACAATGAACATTAATTGTTTTATATTTATTACAATTAGGCAATTTAGCGCCCACGACAACTTTGTCATTTTCAATAATTAATTTTCTTTCAAAACCGCGGATATCAGACAACGTATCATCAAATTTACTATCCAACTTGATTTTAATTGTTATTCTATTTTCCAAATTGTCTGTTGTTATTTCAATGTTGTTTGTTGAAAATGGCTCAATCGAAATTATAGCTTCTTTTAATGATTCGACATCATATAAACCTCTGGGAATATTTATATCAGTATATATAATTGTAGTTATAGTATTATTGTCTATAATTGATGTTAATAAAATTTTGCATGAAAACTGACTAATGTTAGCGATTTATCTTTATGAATTATATCATAGTGAAGTTTCTTCTTTAGAATAGAACTATTGTTTAACTTGAAAACTTTCTTACTATCCATTTATTACAAAATATATAAAAATCCTAAAATTCATATTGGTTTTCAGTGTTGGCAATCTTTAGAAAAAGAAGTTCCTACTGGGATAACTGTTTTTAACTTTGTTATAAAAGATCATTTTAATAATTTACAATTTGACATGCCAACTTTGTAATTGTGGGTTTCCAAATTAATAATAAAAAAATCGCGCTGAGCAATATGTGCATGCTTCAATGTTTGATCATTGTTATGTGAGAAGTATTTTTGTTATAAATGGAAGAAATGAAATTTTTTCGAAGGAAAATTGGATTCTATATATTGAAAATAATCTTTGTCTTAAAATGTTTCCGGCTTTTGATAATTTTAGAAATTCTAGAACAAAATTATATACTATATACAGAAATAATGAACTTTATTATAAGCCAACCACAAACTATCATGGCGATATCAAATATTATTCGTTTTGGGGATGAAGACCTTTATATGTTATTGACTGCCTATATAGAAAAACAGCAGTAGTTAAAGATAAAACAAATGTAAAATTAGTGCAGATTTTAAAAAAGCTGTTAAGGCTGGTACAATTTGAAATGTTGTTTTAATTAGCCAACGATATTTAACTTATGAATATTTGAAAGAAAATATCACTGAAGATATATAAGTTTTTAATTTTATTAAATGGGTAATGTAAAATATTTTACAGAAACAAGAAATAAATCGAAATTTTTAATAAAAATTTTCAGACTCATAGTTGGGTGGTTGCATTTAAAAGTTTTACATGTTTGTGATCAAATAAAAAATAATAATTATGATTAAAATTTTCTCATATCACTTTCTTATAAAACATAAATTTTTTAATATTATAAATTTATCAAATTATAGATCTTTTAGAACTTTCTGGTACTAGATATGAAATAATAAAACAGCATCTTCCATTGATAAAGAATTGGACCTTGTTTATTTCAAAATTGTTTAAAAAATCGATAAAAATGATCTATGATCAGATATATTTTCTAATTTTAAAGACGATGTCTATGATTTTAATTACTGTTTGGTTAGGATTATAGAATCACTAATGGCTATGCTTCAGATTTTTATTTTATTTTTAGACTTTAAAAAGTCTTATTGGTGTTTTACTTTTGTTGAATAAAATCTATAAATTCTATGAATTATATTTTTTCATATTTTCACTCTACTCTGTCTTAAATTTACTTTATTGAGATTGTTCGCAAGCGAATTGCTATGTCTACAAAACATGAAAGTTTTGCTTGGAAAGCGATAAATTTGCTTGATTTTGGGGTAAAATAGCTTGTGTTTATCCTGCTCGGACATTTTTTAAAAAGTGATAAATTTACTTGATTTTTGGGGTAAAAAGGCTTGATTTTGGAGTAAATTTACTTGTTTTAAGACTGCTTAATTTCTTAAATTTCAAACCATGATTTTCGATCAAAAAACCTTGATTTTCGAGCAAAAAAACACAATTTTTCGATTAATATTAAGTTGTTCTAGAACTCCCCTTTTACATCTACTATTGTGATAAATAGTCATGTCTCGAAAATTCTAGAGGGTCGGAATAAATAAGATGACAGGCCAGTTTACCGAAAAAAACAAAGATGCTATATTGGAATCGGGCCAGAATATTAATTTTGCTATTGGCGACATGTTGGCTGTGAGATATCACGCCGACATAATTTAGGTGATATCCATCTGTTAACCAAAAAATACAGTGGACCATTGTCTTTTTTCTAACAGCAAACATACTGTCTCAAGAAAGATGTCACGCCGTTGTCAGATGCCTATCCTCTGGCATTAAAACGAGTTTCCGACATTACAGGTATCGGGCCGACAATTTGCCGACACTTTGCCGACAAGTTGTGTTTGCTGGGATAGTCACAGTTTCTGAACCGTTGAAGCTATAGTCGTCAAATTCATAATATAGGCATTGTATATGATATGTATCGCTATGGTAAGATCATTGCCTTAGGGCCTTTCTGGTAAGCTCAATTATGTGTTAAGCCATTTTTTTTTTACATTACAACACTTTCAGAACCATTGTAACTATATTCATCAAATTCATAAATAAAAATATTAAGTATGTTAGCAAAGCTCTACAAGCATTCGAATCCTGCTTCGAAGAGGTTTCCTCAGGGTAATTCTCGAACATACAATAAAAAGGATCTGCAACAATATTTTGTGTTCCTCGGATGTGTTGAATTTTTAATTTAAGAGAATAAATGTTGTCTTTCCAGCGACCTAGTTTTCTTAACTGTTTGGGATGAGCTAATAACAATGAGAGTGCATAAATTTGTCTATTCGAAATACAAAACTCAAACACTTTGATTTGTATACAGATGAAGTGTGGGAAGCAAATGCAGTGGGCTGCCTCTTCCCATATATTTCCTGCAACAACGCAGCACCTAGTGCTGTACTGGAGGCATCAGTTTGCAGGATAAAAGTATTTTATAAATGTCTGCTGTTCTTAGCACAAGGACGGGGGGGGGGGGACTAGCAATTGCTTGTTTTAGATACTTAAATACTTTACTATTGTTATTTAAGCCAGTTAAATTTTGCTCCCTTCTTTCTGGGAGAATTTAATGGTCTGGCATTATGAAATGGGAAATACCTTTTACGTCTTTGGGTGGTGGGAAATTTCTGATCGATTTAGTTCTGTATGGATCTATAGACACACACTCCTCTGAAACTAAATTCCCGAGAAACGAAATTTCTTTGTCTGCAAAATTTTACCTTTTTGAGATTGGCCGTGAGACCTTCCTTGCGCAGTCTTGCCAATAATTCCCTCCAATGAGTGTGATGCTGATCAAAATTTTCAGAATACACGACTAAATCATCCAAATAGTTAAATACGTATTTTAACTTGACATCGCCCAAAACCTGTTCAAGGAGACGTATGAGTACTTGGGCTCCTGTAGCTAAACTAAAAGGTACAACCTTGTACTGAAACAAATTACACGGTACACAAAATCCTGTTACGTGTTTTGAATTCTTGGTTACAGGAATCTGGTGGTAAGCAGAATCTGGATCAAAATACTGAAATACACAGCTTTACTGAACCAATGGAATGCTGAATTTTAATTTTGCAAAGGAACACTTTCTATGTCTATTTGTTTGCTTAGGAGAGGATAGTCGATCGCTAAAATATGGTCATTACCTTTTGGTACTAAAAAGGCTGAAGAACTAAAAGAATATTTGGGTGGTTCAATTACCTTATTATCTAGCAATTCCTAAATTTTGGTCCTCGTGATTTACATTTTTGGAGGTCCCAAATCGTAAGGATAATGCTTTACAGGTTTGGGGTCCAGTAGCTTGATATCATATACAATTAAATTAGTACACCCCAATTTTGGGCTCAAGACATTTGGAAAGTCAGCGCACAATTCTCTTATAACTTTTGTTTATCTTCATCGAGGTGACTCAACACAAGTGGGTCCTTGTTATTGTTAATTTCGGATACTTGCCCTCTTTCCTTGAGTTGACTAGAGCTAACCAATTCAATGGTAACCTGATTATTAAATTTAAATTTAAAAGACTTAGTTTGTATGTCAATTATCATACCTGTTTTTGCAATGAACTTTGATCACAGAATGAGATCAGTAGCAATAGAATTACATACTAAAAATGAAAAAACCGACGAAAACAAGTCAATTTTAATTTTTACCATGGCAGCAATACTGGCTGGTAAAGGTTGTCTGAATCTGTAACACATTTTATGTTTAATGTTTATGTACTTTTAACATGACCCTTATTGTCTAATTCCTTAAAGAGTAAAGCACAAATAAATCTACATACAGAACTTGTATCAGCAAGACTGTCAATCTCAAATAAATCTAATTGTGTGAGGAGAAAAGATAAAAACTGTTTGAGTAGTGGGAACATGTGGCACTTTCTATTTTTATGAGCATTTTTCTTAAATTTCTTACAATTTGTATTACTAAAGCAACTCTATTTATTTCCTAAAGTTTCCTCTACAAAATTTCTCACAATTCACACTGGTTATACTTTCGTACTCAATTTCTTGTTATTTTGTTATCTTTGTTTCTTTGTAGATTTCTGTTTTTTAAGTGACCTAGGCCTCGTTTTTTTGGGTTTAGACCACCACCCTACTTATTTTTTTACTCCTTTTCCGCTTTCTTTGTTTGCATAAATTCCTGAAATGTACTACAATTTTTCTGGAAATGACCTGTTTGCTGACAAAAGAAAGAGAGTTTATCTGATTGCTTCCTAGTGTCTACCTTTTCATTAGATTTATCTTTGATCCTGGCGCTTATGGAATCCTTAACTTTTCCCCTATCTTTTTCGTGTTGTTTTCGTCTTTGAAATGAGGTGGGAGGTCTCCTGAAATAAAACGATTTGCTTCCCTTTGTTTGGTCAGCAAATGCTACGATAGTGGAGGTAATGCAGAATCTGTCCGGATCTGCAAATGTGTGTTTGGTCTGTAGGAAAATACAGCACATGAGCGCTTAATGGGGTTCAATCCATCTACAATGGTCGATACTAATTCGCCTCTGGTACTGGCAAGCGTAAACCACATGGCTGCCCTCTTGATATCTGATGTATAGTTAGCCAATGGCTCAGAAGGTAGCTGCAAGCGGTTGAACCATTCCAACCGGGCTGGGATAAAATAATATAGGATGTCTTGGTGGTACTGTTCAAAAGTATAGCCATTCATAATGGCTAGCGTTGTTCTATCGCTCAAAGGTGAACGAGTAAAAGGAAAAACTATTTCCAACAGCTGATTCTCTGGTATATTACCCTTCTGTTAGATTCTTATTAATTCAGTTAATAACGTCAGCAATTTGTGAATATCTAGACCATCTGTTTCAGGAAAAACAGCTAAGATTCTTTCCAATGGGTGGGAAAGTTTTCCATAGGTGTTAAAAGAGGCTGACATGTGATGGGTGGAAGTAGGATGTGGTTGTGCATGTTGGAGGGGTAGGGGGTTGAAGGTGGTGAGATGGGGTGAGTGGTGTAACCCTACTGTGTTCTGTATGCCAAAATTTCTTCTATGTGTATTCGATTGGAGTTCTGCTTGTGATTGGGTAGGAAAGGGGGTCGAAGGATGTGGGGGTATGCGGGTAGAGGTGTATAAAGGTAGGACTGGTGTAAAAGGTGTGGCAACGGGTTGGGATGTTACTGCGGACTGTTGCTGAGTGTGTATCTGAAATTTATAACACATGTGATAGGGAAGGGGTTGATATTGTGGATTGAGGTGTTGGAAGGGGGTTAGGGGTAGTTGGGTGGTTGTTTTAATGTGGTGAGGTTGTGAGAAATTTGTAATGTGACTTTGAGTTTGCTGAGTGTCCAACAAAACATTTGTTGAGGGCTGAGAGGAATGGAATGTGATTAAGGGTTGAAAGGAGGTAAAGGGTTGGGATGGTATGACACACGAGGTATCTAGTGTATTCGGGTTAGTGGATACTACCACTACAGAGGTTGGGTTCTATGCACCAGCTTTACACTATGGTATGTTCTATTTCCGAGGTGAAACACACTGATGAGGTGGAGATAGGGTCGAATGGAAAGAGAGGGCATGATGTGGGGACGGCTGGGATAGACGGTAAAATGAGTGTGGTGGATGTGAGTGGAGATGAAGATGCAGTTAACAATGTTGCTCATGTTACCCATTGCAACTGCTGAGCCATACTTTGGTATTTAGTGTTAAACAGACTCTAAATATGGACTTATCTTAGTAGTTAAATAGGCTATATGAATCTGGTCATGACCTAGTAATTGAAGTATTCCTAATCGATAATGATATGAGTCAGTCTGGTCAAACATATTTGCAAATCAGCTTTACTTAAGCTATTGTGTACACAAACAACTATTCCATTAAGCTCGTAGACTTTTCTCGCACAAGTGGCAAACTCGTCCATAATATCTATATCTTTTAAATGTTCTACTGACGAGTAGATTCGATCCTTCAGTGCTACTCGTAACTTATTTCGCAACTGTTATGTGTCACCAGGATAATCTAGGTTATGAGATTTCAAATCGTAAATCAGCTCATATTTGAACATGTACTCTGCGATAACAGAACTTTCCATGATTGCAAATATAACATAAATCTTAACCACTAAACAACGACACGATGCAATAAAACACTTAACTATATAAAGACCCAATTCCCCTTTCATTTATTTACATTGTAAACTGCCCCCTAAACTCACTCTTAAAAATTATTATAGTTGTTTTTAAACTCGGGAAAACTTTAAACAAGTCCCATTATGCAACAAATGCTCCCGAAGTGTGTGTGTGTGTGTGTATATATATGTATATATTTATTTAAACATTTCAGGACAAAACGAAATTCCACTACGATGACTGGTAACCAAACTAGTGGGGACTGTTGTAAAATGTCGCTGCGCAGTTGGTACCACTGTGTTAACAAAACTGCAATGCCATGATTGCCAAATAGGAATCCTAAACGTAGATAATGTTGAGTAAACCAAACACTATAATAATAAGTGGACAACCAGCTTATGTTTATGAGCGGTAAACTTCAAATAAACTCACATATTTAAATTGCATAACAGCTCACAACTGTTACACCCTACGTAGTTTTCGTTAGTGTACAGAAAAACTTTACTGTAGGGCATGCAAATCGGTGTACACTCTGGACTATAAAATCGCGCAGAAATTCCGTTTCAAAGGGAAGCACATTACACTAAGTGATTAATTAAAATAATAATCATAGCAACACGAAAACATAGACACTTGAGTTTAAAAAAAAAATCGCTTTACCTTAGTTACTGTGGTGGCTAGGTTGGAACATGAGAGCAACAAGAAAACGGGGCTGATATGAGCGTACCCAACGAGTCACACAAATGAACATAAAAAGTTGCTTGAATAACTTGTGTGGCTCGAACTTACAGATCTTTCGCCAATTAATTAAATCATGGCTTGTAAAATCGTACTAAATTTGTAGCATTACCACGCAATTAAATTAAGTCTAAACGAACTCCAAACTAAGCATACTCTGCTACCCATTGCACTGCACTACTTCCACCATCAAATATATTCAAACAAATCTGCTACCTGTTATTAACTGATGTTAAGTATTCAAATACAAAGTTAACATTAAACTAAGGTGTGCTGAGTCTTGGTAGAGTACAATACATAAACTGATTACTAGACCAAAAATTAACTGGTCAATAAGTGTAAATTATAATGTGGATCGATCAAGGAATTAATGAAGTAATGAAACAGTGTTGGTGATATATTTCTTTTCTGTTTTCTTTAACAAACAAATAACATTTTATATAATTTTCTTGAACAACAATTATTACTGAAATCTCGCAATCTACAATAAGGTTAGATTACTTTGCATAAAAAGGGGTCCCCTCACATGAATAAGTTATGTGTCTATATAAACAGAAACCAGTTTGTTTAGCAAATTATTATTTTCTTATGTTGGATTGTGTCATATGTCAAAACAATTCTTACAACCATAAAAACAAATCTTTAAATTGATTATAAAGCAGAGATATTACATTTATATTTTTAAGTATTTCTCGTTTGTAAGAACAGTTTAAACAAAATGTCTTTATGTTGCAGTAAAGTTCCTAAAACTATAAATAATGTGGTGAACATATCTGTTTGCCCATTGCTGGTGAGTGTCCGCAAATCCTGTCACCGCAGCCGTCATACTGCCGGTTGACCCGAAATTCCTGTCGCTGGCAAACGCTGCAAGGAACGCAGAGCCACAACAAAAAAGATCATTAAATCTGAGGGTGGCCAGACGAGTAGAAGTGGCCAGACGAGTAGAAGGAGAAGTTAGAAGTTACATATAAGTTACACCATATAACTTACACCCTCTGTAACAAATTAACACAGAGAAAATTTAATCGGAAACGCATCCTAGTCCCGAAATCAGCAAAGAAGCAAACATTGGAAATAGACTTGCCCAGTTGGAGGTAAGTAAGAAGTTAGTCGCCAAACATAGTGCCTCTGGCTCCCGGTGATTCCATCACCAACACCACAAATAAACTAATTTAAAAAAAAAACTTATCTTGACTATTGTGCTAAACTATATTGTGGTAATCAGACTACCATCTAGTAAAATGAACATATTAGCAGACTACATCCCATAGTACATAGGTAGGAGTTGGAGTGGCAAACTAGAATTAAGGTCTTCTCAAGAGCTGGGCGAAAAGTGACTATACATCTGGCGGCGTGACCTGTGTGGATTCATCCAAGATCGATTGCTCGGTGGCGAGAAAACAAACTAAACATTGGTTAAGAGAGCACCTCTAGATGGCACAGGGGTCGCGAAATGGCACTTTCATGTGGTCATTAAGCAGCTCTTCCATCGAATATCTTGCTGAGAACCTGCATTTCAGCACTGCTTTACCTTGTAGGCATGCTAGAGCTGCCGAGCTCCGACGGTGCTGTAATAGCACCCAGCTTAGTGACTGAAAGCACATAGTGCAGCTGTGGCACTCAGATAACACATGTTAGAAAAGATACCACACTACTCTTGTGACAGCTGCCTTGCTATGGCCAGATAGGCTAGACTGGAGCTGTGCTAGAGACAGCCAACTCAACTGACAAAATCTCACAGAAAATTAATTTTGAAAGGTCCCCAATCACACTAATATGTAATTTTTCGCCAATCAAAATATAAAGTACCCAAGATGAAACTAATTAAAAGACTCTGCTTTAATTTAAATCAAATAGAACAAAAGAATTTTAATTGCTCCTTGAAAAAAAAAAAATTTCCATAAGTGCCTTCATAAAATGGCAAGGTACAACTGTGGATTTTTATGTTCTAGGTTCCTGGGCATAAATAGGATACACACAATGTAGAACCTGTGAGTAAATAAATATCAATTACGCTTATTGTAAGTGGTAACTCGTCGCAGCTGCATTCGGTATATTTTACAGCTTTGGAATTATATGGCCATTGGCAAATAAGCCTAATTGAATTTGTAACTTATAAATGGATTCCAAATATGGACACGCATAATCAATCATTCACATTATGCATTGATACTGAGAAACATATTAATATACTGGTTGCTTTATATCAGGGGTTTCTAAACTTTAGTTTATAACCCAACCCCCCCCCCCCCCCCCAGCAAAAAAATGACTATGCTTCCGTGTCACAACGTCATTATTTAAAGGGTAAAACTAAAACGAATGAAAGTCTCAAATGTTTTATTTAATCAATAAATTTTAATGCTTATTGAACACAAATGGTGGCGAACAAATCAATCAATGAGATGGATGAGCTTGCATATTTTTAACAAGATTCCCAATTCTTGGTTGAATACAAGAAATCTCACAACGTAAATCACTGGCAATATCGAGTTTGCTTCTATACCTTGGCGCCCACGCCCCCCTTAGCATGTCATCACACCTCCTTTGGAGGGTGTGCCCCCCACTTTGAAAATCAATGGTTTATATGAACTCGAAGACTTTGTGAGTTCTATGAAGTCTAATGTTCCTGAACATGTTACTTTCCTATATGTGGTAACCCGAATACGTTCATATCTCTAATTCATATCAATGTAAATATTGATTTCATGCAAAATGATTAAAACGCAAGTATGTGAGGTTACAAAAATTAAGTTTACATTGCAAATCAAATACATGAATCTTCAAACCAAGTTAACATCGTAGAAGTTAATGCAATCTGCGTAAATGTGAATATCATTGGTGGATTGTATTTGAATAGAAAACTAACTAACTAACACATTACACGAATTCACATGTGCTTTTTGTTCCAGGATAATAGATGATTGAAAAGCCAAGTACATTAATTTGCCTTCTGCTAATAGTAAATCACATGGATGAATTATGTTTTATGATCGTTGACCTAAATGGTAAACTAATAAACTTTAGGAACAAGGAAGTTACTGTGAGATTACATTTAAAGAAAAATTACTTTCATAAAGACCATATAAATTCTGTGCAATACAGTCAAACATAGGGTTTGTGTATCATACTCAATACATTGCAAAATGATGTAAAATGAATAGATTAGTTATGAAAGTAACTATAAAAAGATGTACAAGATGAAGACAAGTGCTTAGTTCAGTTAAGAACCCCATCCAATTAACACGAGATAACAGATTGTTTTTAAAATAACTACGATATGAAGTCAACTGTGATGGGAAGCATGCTTAAGGTAGAGGAACCTATCACTTATGAAAACTATAACCAACACAGAGATACCTATTTCAGAATCCTTCAGAGCAGGCCAATATAATTTCCCTTCAGAAATAGGTCCTATCCAGAATCACAACACCTATACCGTACCTTCGAAATCAGCTATGTGGTTCAGAGGAAAATTCACAAAGACAGCTGATGGGACTAATCCACTAAGCACGAGTATAGATAGAAATTGTATACTTCACATTATAGAATGAATTGCATACCTACTTAAGGGTGACCAAATCGATAAAACACAAGATGTATGCTTTACATCCTCGATAAAAAAAAACCATCTCTCACAAAATATAAACAACTTTAAAGCAGGAAGTGTGTCTGGGTGGAACTATGCCGACAATTGTAGACTACAAACCAATCCCAATGGGAAATACCAAGTAGTTATCCTACTGAATTCGCTGAAGAATATATACATATAATAGTGAATGCCAAACAAGAGTTAGTTATTATATTTAGTAATATGCACATTAATGCAATATGCGATGTGTTCAATGAAGAAAAGGGTGTCACTTTCTAATTAAGTAGTTTAGAATGGTTTCCGAAATTAAAAAACTGAGATATGTAATCATCTATTTTCAAACAAACTGTCAAAATAATCTAATGGCAGACAGATCATTGTTCAATCAATGCAATATGAGAAATATTAACTATTTTTAAATAGTCAAGCCACCCTTATTCAGTTTTAATACACATTTCGGAAATGGTGAATACCTTATATGCTACAATATGTACAAACAGTTCCAAGAAACATATTATGGAAAAGACAGTTCACTGATCTTAGACTCTGAATATTTTATGGAATAGAGCACCTTTATTAGCATTTGATGTTAGTAAGCAGATCGATTCTATGAATAACAATGTTATCATCTCAAGAATCGAAATATGTGAAAAAACACCTATACCCCCAAATACCCAAGCTTACACATTAATCAAACACGACAGATTAGTTTCACATTATGTCTGTGATAAGTTGGTTAAGATGTTATCGTGAATCAGTAGATGATGAACCACCATCGAGTAAAGATGTTCTGTAATATACAAGGTTTCCAATCTCCATGCAGGTTTATCGCCAAGGAATTGGCAATTACTAATTTAATAACATTACCACTGCTCTCAGTTTCAAACATAGTTTTGACTGGAAACACCTAAGTCGGAAATATAAACGAACCAAAATTTGGGTTACCAAAAAAAACACAGTTAAGTATGGGAGTGTTGAGTATGAAGATATACCGGATATATGCACCGCCTATTCTAAAGACGAAGGCTTATACGTGTGTGGCCATGAAAAAAAAAAGATTTTAGCAAGTGTGTCGGATGGAAAGATTACAGATACACAGAAAGAGTATAATTTCTCTTCATTGAAAAAGCTAGGTGAAAGGTTTGGATATAAAACTCAGTTCATCACTGTGGGCAAAAACTCACAATTAATGTTTAAATCGTCAGTGATGGCAGAATGGAGCAAACCCGAGCAAGGCTGCAATTGAAAATGCAAAAATATTAGCACAAATGTTATTACAGTGTGTGGTGGAGGGGGCAAGGTGTGAAGGGGAAAATATTGTGGTATAAATAGAGGTGCGGTTCACAAGATTAATTCAGTATGGTCTGTAATGGAGAAACTTAACTCAGAGTTAGAGTACGCGAGTGTATTACCAGGATATAGAAAAGTCTAGTTCAATATAGACGAAACTACTGCCTTGCAAGTTTAACTCTGCGATGGGGGAAAGCATTGGAGCGTCATCTTGATTATGCCAAACTATACTTATGAAGACTGACATGTTTGTAACGAGGTCAACTGTCCAGTATTTAACATGCAGCCTGATACTGATTTGCCATGTACTCCAAATTAACTAGTGTGGGAGGTTCAAGGCGAAGAAGTAACAAAATACTGAGCCTATAAATAAATAAAATACTAGTTATGCCGAGAGTGTTACACCAGCTCATTTGTTTGGACGAAAAATGTGATAATGTGGATCACATTATGGAAGTATCTAGTAAAAACGGGCACTTAGTTTCGCCTTGTGGTATGTGGGATTGCGAAGTGTTTCTAAGCAAGCTGTGTGCCTGCAGTTTCTGTTAATCCAAGATGGCCACAAACTGGCTGCATTTAGTTTCGAGTAATCCAAGATAGTCACCATCATGTATATAAAAAGGCAGGGGGATTATAGAGCTTTAGACATAGCTTGAAAATTCGATCCTATGTTTGACTACACAATGGTATATGTGGGCTATAGGCGAGTATATTTTAAACCCTATGGGGCACACTGCTGGTCCAGATATGCGACGATATCAAACACTGGTGCTACACCTTCGATTCCTACCTAGGTGCCCGATTCGGGTGGCATAACATGTAATGATTGTTTTCCCGAATGCTGTGCTGTCGATACCTATGGTCCAACAGTAGATTACCCTGCATGCTACAGAAATTAATGGTAGCCAGTGATAGTAAAATCATTACGGAAGAACGGGAAATGGAGTAATAAACTACCGACTTGACTGACCAGAGTGCGGATTTACCATTAGCTGGAAAAGAGGGCGTCTGTGATATGCGCAACTTTAATTTTCAACAGGGTACTGTTTCATTCCCATCTGTGTGTAACACCTACTCATTTGCCATTGCTAATATAAATGGAAGTTTAAGGGAATGTATTCGTTTTCCTTTGACTATATAAATAATTGTTGTTGCAAATCTCTTGCACATTAAGTTCGCAGTCTAAAATGGACATTAATTGTTTATGTATGTGTATAGAGAACTGTGTTTGCATTAAAAAATGTAAATGTAAACTTACCAATTTGTTTAGATGTTGGAATAAATTGACTATATGTTGTTTGGGAAAGAAATATTATCAGTTACAAGTTGGCTGTTAGACAGTAAAGGTGGTGCATTTTCATCCTACCAACATGTATGTAGGTGTTACACGTAAAAAGTCTAGTGTTGATTATTCGTACTGGTCAGGTGGAATTCTGCAGGAGTTCAGGGAAATGTGCCATTTAATGTTCCATTTTAAAATCATCCATTTCCTGTTAGGGAATGAAAAGACAGATGAACTAATTCCTAATTGTCCAGATATGAATAAATGGCCAGACTATTATATGTGTTCGACTATATCATTTCCTGTGAGTGTGGAAAATGTGTTCCAACACATTTAAGAAACATTTCCAGATTAAGTGGAATCAATAATCTTGCATGCTCCTGACTGTGCCAAAGACATGAGCATTCAAACCGATGACTAGTCTAACCTGGGCGTAAAAAAACATAGTACAACTTGTCAAGGAGAGGATGTAGATATAATTGTAAGGAAATGTCTTAAAACACTGTTCACTGATTTTGCAAACAGTTTGTAATGTCAAAGTCTTATGTCAAAGTACTATACCAAAGTGTTTACTGTAACCAAAGTGTAACCAAACATTTAAGAGAAGAAATATATGTCGGCTTATAAGTCTTGTAAGTTTAGAATATAATAAATAGCTTGAGAACTTACTTTTATGTTTATTTGCTTCCTAACAAAATAGGATTGTAGCAAGTATTCTACAATTAAAAGGAGTAGTTAAACCTAATTGAAAAGAAGGAAATTGATTGTTACGTATCACAATTTTAACATGCACAAATAAAAGAAAAACCTGGACACAAACACATGTTGTTCACATGATCGACACGTCAAAATGTGGTTTGTAAAATAAAGATGTACACTACAATTAATTAATGTGACATAAACCTAAATGAAAAGGTGTGATAGTTGCTAAATGTTACAATTTGTTTGTTACATACATTTGATAACACATGCTGTTCACGTGATCCGAATTTTCACACAAGTGATCTACAGTTAAAATGTTGTGGCATTCAGAATTATAGTTACAAATGCACAATGCATATGGGCGCCTAAATCCACAGTCCGACTACCGCATTCCATTCTCTCACAAACAACCCACGCCTACCGAGTATAAAAGAGCATTGAACAACCCAGATTTTTATCAGTCGCCCACCAACCAACAAAGTGGAAGGTAGGATCCACACATCACTAGTAAACTAATCAGAGCACACAGACCTCTGAAGGGTACACATCGCTCACAAAAGTTTAGAATGTAAGCATAAATTTCTTTAAAAAATTGAAATGGACATTAAAATTTTTCTGGACTCCAAATGTGTTGCCATCTTGTGAACTTAAAATTTTTTTAACATTTCTTGGACTCTAAAATTTTCTGAGCTCTTGTGGACTTTATAATCTATTTGATGTCTTGTAGGCTTTGACTTTGGTTGAAATTTCGCTTATGTGGACTTTGACTTTTATTTACTTTAACTTTTATGGAGACTTCACCTCCTCTGGACATTAACATTTATGTGGACTTTAACATTTGCTACACTCTTGGGGACTTTTCCCTGTTTTGACATGTTTTTACTTGTTGTGACTGGTCATAACTTACTGTGGGTGTTTGTTAGGTTAACACACACATTTGTTTTTCAAGTATTGTTTCATGTGTCTATAAATTAGTATTTTCTCTTTTTTCCATATCCAGTCGTTTTGGGTAGTTGTATTGGTGAGTAGAGATAATGGAAGGCCATTCAAGTAGTAAGCATCATCACATTAGTTTGGGATTGGATAGTTCTTCTGGATCATCATCCAATTCAAAAAGTTATTCTGGTTAGTCGTCTGGATCGGAATCCTATTCAAGTTCTGATTCGTCGATGTCCAGCGTATCTTAGTCGTCTTAATTTCCATACATCCTTTTGGATACAATGTTTGGACAAAGAATTCTTGATGTGCATATTTCCAATGATAGTGTCGAAACCTACATCGATTTTGCTATCTTTTTCAAGAGATGCAAACCATCAGTCATGGCCTTTAGCGATGAGGCACCATGGCCTTTCAAAATGTATGCCTCCGTAGCGGTTAGGTTTTTCAAAAATATGATTGCTGAGGAAAACATTACAGAGATGTTTTAGTTTTGCAGTGAATCCATTCATGTCCTCCATCGCTCCAATGTCTGCGATATTTATGATGCAGATATTGTTCCTGAACTAGGTACAAAACTTAGTGAGTTTTCTACGAAGGCAGCAGCTGGTGAATTAAACTGATATGGCTAATGGACATACACATTTCGCAATACAGACCATTCACAGTAGATGCGTCTCACACAAACCTACCTAAGTTCATTGCCAATAGGAAAGCCTGCATTAATCTACAGTGCTCGGAAGACCAGTGCTTTCTGTATGCAGTAGTAGTATCTTTATTTCCTGCCACATCACATCTCAACAATATCTATTCGTATCCAAAACCCTATGAGATTCTGAATACAAAGGGATTGTCGACTCCTGTAGTGTTGAATGAAATCAAACACTTCGAAGGGCTTAATAACATTTCTATAAATGTCTACTCTATAGTCGACAAAGATAGGAATATTGTTGACAATTCGCATGATATTGCTGAGGAATGGTTAGATGTACCCATACGCATATCTGTGAATCATAAGCGCCATGTAAACATGTTAACCATTCATGCCAGTGTTAGTACCGCCCACTTGCATTTTGTAATGATCAGAAGTATGTCTCGACTGCTAAACAGTCAATTAAACAAAGAGGGAACTAAAAACTTTATTTGCGATCACTGTCTCCAATATTTTAGAACCGAGGAGAAACTCATAAACCATACTGAATTATGCCAACAGCACGATACTGTGTGGTGTAGTTTCACACCTGAAAAAAAACCAAAGTATCTTACATTTTATAATTTTGTCAATCAGCAAAGAATGGCTTTTGTTTCATACTGTGATACTGAGACTTATATGGAACCCATGTCCACCTCTTTACCACATAATGGTGGTAGCAACCCAACAACGCACAATAATCATATACCAAATGCTTCTAGCATTCTGCTCATGTGTGCTTATGATTAATACTTGTCACAGTACCACGAGTTTGCAGGTGAAAACTGCATCTACATAATAGTTGATAGATTAGTTGAATTAAAAAAGTGGGTTGCAGACATATACAGTGTAACTGAAGCTATTGACGATAGCCGAGAAAACTAGGCTTATTGCTTTAACAAGTTGTCACATTTATAATAAGGCGTTCGGCAAAGTTTTTGTGATCGACCATGGTGATTTGACTGGCATAGTGCGAGGCCGCACACATAAAGAATGCAATTTAACTTTCAGACTTAAGAAAAACCAACTTGTAGCTGTATTCCATAGTCTGCAGAATTATGATGTCCGCTTTATTATTGAGCTCTTGGCTGAGAGACTTATCATGCAACCCGATGGAACCATGGAAATCGAAATTCCAAGTAAAATCCAGGTGATTGTAATGACATTGAAGATTTATAAATGCATCAGAAAAATTATCCCCTATATGGGGAACTTCGAGTTTGTGAAATTGCGCTTCATTGATTCTTTGTAATTAATGAGCAAATATCTGGATACATTGACAGGAAATTTGCCTTCTTCCAATTGAGTGTCACCCGCTCACAGTTTCCAGACAACACACAGTTTTATTTGGTTCAAAGGAAGGGAGTGTCTTCTTATGACTTTGTTTAGTCGATGGAGAATCTGAACTGTACCTCACTCCCGCCCGAGGACACATTAAATAATTTAATGAAAGGTGAAAGCATTAGCAATACAGATTGCACTCATGCCCAATCTGCATGGAATACATTCCATTGTAAAAATTTACTAGAGTACCCAACTCAATATTTATGTGTGGAAACGTGTTTGTTGGCTGATGTATTTGAAAATTTCATGACCATATTTTTTGCAGGATATGTTATGTAACCTGCCATATACGTCACAGCTCTGTCCCTCTCCTGGGATGCTCTTTCGCTAAAAACAGGTGTGCAGCTGGAGCTATTGACGGACACAGATATGTTTCTTTTTATTAAAGGTGCAATCAGGGGTGGTATTACCCAGATTTCCAAAAGGCACATGGAAGACAAAAATTTTTACATGGGGGATAAGTACAACCGTAGTGTGGCAGACAAGTACATTTGTTATATTGATGTAAATTACCTGCACAGTCACATGATGAAATGCAAGCTTCCTATTGGGAATTTCAAGTGGGTTGAGTCAGATGTGTTTTCGACGTGGATCTCTGCCACCATATAAAATGATAAGGGCACAAGTTTTTTCGTGGAAGTGGATTCGTCTGTTCCCGATGAGTGTCACGATTCCCTAGCTGATCTGCATCTTGCCCCAGTGTCTGGTATACCTCCAAATGGCACAACTCACAAATAGTTTTTAACTCTCGTAGAGCAGAAAAATTATGTTATTCACAGCGAACCACTAAAGCACTATTTAAAGTATGGAGCCCAACTAGATGCTGTTCATCGCATTCTGCATTTCGAGCAGGTAGCATGGATGTCTCCGTACATCGATTTCAACATTCAGAAACATTATTTAAACTCATGAATAAGGCAGTCTATGGTAAAAGTTTACAGAAAGTCCGCCGATAATGGGACATGCGTGTCGTATTGCGGTATCACCCTATTTAGGGGGTGGCAAAACTGATTGGGCGACCTACATTTAAGACATAGCTAATAATGTATGAAAATTTAGTCCTTATCGAAATGGAAAAGGTCTCTGTAAAATTCAACAAGCCTTAATACACAGGTGTTGCCATTCTAGACTTATCTAAATTATTCCTCTGCGATTTCCATTACAATACATACAAAAAAATTTCCTCAGCCGGCATGGCATCTCTTATATTGCGATACTATTCCCTGATTTATGAAGTTCATAGTTCTGATGTTTACAAGACTATCTCCCCCGATTTGGCTACACGATTTGATATTTCTAACTATGCACCAGATAAACCACAAAAGCTCCCATTCGTAAACAGAGGCATTACAGGGTTATGAAAATGGTGGTCGTATCATCGCACACTTTGTAGACCAATGCCCTAAACTTGATTCATACATTGTTTTGAATGAACAGTGTGCGAATAAATCAAAGGGGTTGAAGCCTAATGTGATGCAATACCTCCTGTATGTGGATTGTGTGGAGTTCCTCAATCAAAAATTACAGGTTATGGGAAACCAATTTTATTTCCGTTTATGTGGTCATGAGGTCTTCACCGAACGTGTAACTAAATTGGCATTGTCGAGTAATGACGACAAACGCTTTTTTTTAATGGGATAATGTAATAACTTTATCTTGGGGGCATTTTAAGATCCCAAAATAAATGTATCCCCTAATCACCAACGGCCACCGTCTGCCACCACCTGCCAACCACCAACACCTCTTCCTGCCAACCACCAACACCTCTACCTGCCAACCACCAAACCTCTACCTGCCAACCACCAACACCTCTACCTGCCAGCCACCAACACCTCTGCCAATCAACCATCATTACTAGCAGTTAACCAACGCCAGCTACATCTACAATCACCTCTACCAGTCGTTTCGTCGACTAACAGACAGCCACTGACAACTACCACAATCTACACCAACATCTGCTATGTGGGTCTATTCATCTCAGTCATTAAACCGACATCATCGTCTGCTCTGTGGGTCTACCCACCACCATCTACTGTGTGAGTCTATCCACCAATATAATTTCAATTCTGTCTTCCAAAGGTTCCACTCCGAGACCAGTTATTTCTGTTTGGTCAACACTAAGATTTTCATTCAGCAGAGAGGGTTGCATAAGAAGAAGAATTGTATTTGGAAGATATGGATATAAATGATTGTTTTGAAATAGGTGATGGTTAGTAAATGGTGTTTAGAATTTATTGTGTTTTTCAGTTCTTACCTTATCTTACCTTAACTTCAACAGATTGAGTTACAGAAATATTAATATTAAATAACTCGACTACAAAGTTTTTTTTCATATACACTGAGTGATGGGATTAAGTAAACATATACGGGGTTGGGGCTTAAGTCATGGTAACTATTAAATTTTGTGACGAACTGATATCGGTGCACGTAATGGTATGTGTAGTGGGGAAGACAAGCGGTCCTAGTGCGTGTTGACAATGTCAAATGGCGCAGGGTTGGTCTGTACGAGTGCAGAGAACAATGTGAAATAAGTTTACCGGTGACCACCGTGCTAGATGGATGTAACCCATGTAGAGCAGCGCTCGTACATTTATATAGCCGTTCTCCGTGGGAGAACTGACAGACAATACCACAGGGAACTGGTAGAAGCTGTTGGGAATAATGTCCTGCCATACGGGACAGTCGCGAGGTGAGTAGGAGTGTTTTAGTGAGGACGTGTAGCAACCTTTGATCAGCGAGCATTGTTGACGTGTTCTTTATTGTCCATACACATAGTGCTTGCCGTGTCCTGTCATGTGTATATTTCACATTATCCACATGCGCCGGTATTCTCACACTACAACATAGTTGCCATAACTAATGTCCCAACCTTTATAAAAATAATAGTCTTAATAATAGTAAAAAATTATATTAATATATCTACAACACAAAACTTTTAATATATTTTTATTTTGTAACACTTTTGGTCGAATGCCTTTGTGTAATTCGTTGAAATAAAGAGAGAGATAAACAAATATAGTGGAGATATAACCCTTCATATATGCGAAAACAAGTCAGTCGGGATCTGGCTGTCGTGGGGAGATGTTATGTGTGTAACTGGTGATTGTATAATTATGCATGTACGTACTTAGTAAGTATGCAAGTGTGTACTTGCCACTTGTGTACTTGTCAAGCGTGTACTTGCATGGTGCGTACTTGTATGGTTGTGCATATGCGATTACATAATATTTTCTAATTGCATAATGCAATTGCATTCCCCCTACTCTTAATTACTTGGGAAGCATCAGTCGCGATCCGCCTGTCGCCGAGGCGACAGCAGCAGAGCAACACCGCTGGGACAGCATGTGTAGTTGCATAAGAATGCACTTCCCCCTTCACACCTCATCAGTCTCCGCGTGCATCAGTGTGCAGTCGGCCGAGCGACATCGACGAGGCAGCATGTGTAGTTGTGTAAGAATGAATTTTCCCCTCCCCCTTCCCAAAGTTATGATGCATATGTTCCACACGCCAGTCTCTCTCCAGCAGTCGGTTTGTCAATACTTACGAGGTAACATCTGTGATTGCGCAAGTAAATTGTCCTGTCCGGGAATCGAATCCGGTATTCCCGAATCGTTCCAAGTGGGGTTCCAAAAACAAAAAAAAAAAAAAATCCAACATAACCAAATAAAACTTTTAAAAATGTTAAGTGTCATGTTCGGGAATCAAATCCAATACACTCAAATCCAAAATGTCCTAAATTGGTCTAACCAGGAACCAAACTAAAAATAAGATATTAAATGCCCTGTCCAGAATCGAACTAAAAACCAAATATTCCCAAATTCAAAATTTCGCAAATACGATGCTCTCATCGGGAATCAAACCCAATATTCCAAAACCAAAATAAAATACAAATTTGCCCTCACCGGGAATCGAGCCGGCCGTATTCTGCAATGGAAGTGCATGTGCATCGGAAGTGTAAGCGCACCAGAGGTGCAAAGAAATTCAAAAAGTTCAATCGGAAGTGCATAGTTGCACCAGAAGTGCATCTGCACCAGAAATTCACTTGCACTGGAAGTGCATCGCAACCATATTTGATTTATGTCTCAGTACTTGAGTTATGGCCCTACTAATGCCTGGTTATGTGTCGTCTAGAGGGAGTGACGGCAGCTTCAGGGAACGCCAGGTGAGCTCCCGAAATTTAGGACTCATACTAGAGTGAAAAAAATATGCTATTGACCTAAATGGGAAGAGATATCCTGTCTGAGTCTCACAGTGAAGACACTTTGTGCACAGTGGAGTTCTTTCACCCTATGAAATGGTGTGATCTATAATAACAATAATAGGAATGGTGGGTTATCTAAATATGTTCACAATAGCGAAAGGACTGATACAAAATACATTACGGTTCTATATAAGAATCGATTAGTCCGCTTTCTTTTTCTTGGAAATAATTGATTGTTAGGTAATGTTAATATTGAGACACGCACGTCTAAAAATACGTATGTGGTGTCTATATTCTCCCTAAGCCCCCCCCCCCTCCCTTTATATGGTGTTACAACCTGGTCTACCTGCAACATGTAACTTGTAACGAGCGTTTATGTTAACGGAAAGAATTTTAACTAGGCGCTGCACAACACATAGAAATGTTTAAATCTATTTAAATTTATGATGGTTCTTACAATTTATGCCTTTGAAAAACTTACATGCGCTTCAAGATCATCGGTGAAGTGGAATTCACAGCCAAATGTAGCATACGAACATAAAATTAAAATATTCACGAACGAACGACTGCAGCGGTGTGTTGTTTCGCCCAGCTCATAGAACACTGTGTTGGGACGGTCGTGCCGGTGCGAAGTAGAGCATTAGCAGAGGGCAGGCGTGTTCCTTCTTCAAGTGTACCAAGAAAGAAAACTTCTATATGATTGGTCGTCTTAGATGTGTATTGTTCTGGCGCCTCTAAAGGGGTATTTGTTTTCTCCATAGAAATAAATGTATTTTCATGCTACCAGATTGTTCGATAACATGTGGGAGTTGTTGAACCCCCTCCAGAACTAATGTTGTCATCACGCCTTGGTGCGCTATTGGTGGATGATTTGTGTGTCCCCTATAGCCAGTCAATGGTCGTTTTTGTATTTTTTATGGCCTGCAAATCCAAGAAATTTTTCAGACGCTTGCAATTGAGATAGGGCTTCCCCGTGGAGAAACAGGTCAGGTAGCTTGGTTTTTTGTTTTTTTTTTATTATGTAATACCTTTCAGAATGCAGGAACGTCACTTAGATGTTTTTTGGAATTTATTTTACAGTCAGGATAATTTTTTTAATAGCGTAATTTAATGATGCCTACTCAAACTCGTTGGAATCAAGCATCATTTTTCTTTGACAAAGTGAGTGTTCGGTGAAAGGCTTGGAACCAACTTCTTACTTGAAATATAAAGATAATTTTCTAACTTTAACAAAAACCTTGCTTGTGCTAGTTCTCTACAATTTTGTTAGATTGAATAGGGGCAGTAATGGTTTTGTTATGCCTACCATTTTGGTAGGAATGTTAAAAAAAAAAAATTAATGTGGCTTCGGCCAGTTTAAATGTTTCCTATTTTCGTTGCAATAATATATGGATTTGCAGGTGTGAGTGACAAATAATCTCACTAACTTAACCTAAAAATATTACAGACCTTTTGTGGTGGAAACGATCACCTGAATTGGCCAGGAGGAAACCCTTATGTCGGTGATTGATCTTTTTATATTGAGATATTTTAATTTTCCTGATAGAAGTAACGGTAGCAAAGATAGGCAAAGGTTTTATTGGTAGTAAAACCATGGTAAATGGAATATGCGTTTTTAGGGAGGTGCAGGAATAGTTGGAATCTTGAATATATATTTTTAGAAATGTTTGAATATTCAAAAATGGCTCAACGCTGTGCCTGATTTTTAGTGTAATACAATAAGTATTGCGTTCAAAAGGTAAAAAGAGCTTGAGGAGATGCAAAGTTACTATAAAGGAGTAAATTTATGGTGCCATGTGAACTTAATTTTTTCTAAACGGGTATTAGAGTTGATTCCGGGTGACAGACACCAAGATATGATTAAATTTAGATAGCCACGTGTTATAAAATTTATGTAAATTTGTGTAATTTGTGTGATATGAGAAAGGATATTACACAGTATTGAATAAAATACAATTATTGAAAGTTAGTTTTTCATCTGTATAGAGTAGCGTTAAACTTGTTTATTTTTTAGGGTATTTTCACTGTGTTTTGCTATGAATGATTACAATTTTTTGCCTCTGTTGGTTTCTCTTATCTTTGTATGCTAAAACAAATACTGGTTGATAGTTTTGTTTTGAAATTTGTGTCCTTGAGGGGTACTGGGTGATTACCCGGGCCACAAGATAAACTGCGCACTCTGCTCAGGAGCAGCTATTGACAGAGTTGCATTTTGTAGTCATAAGAACTTAGTTATAGTGTGTTGAGCCATTGCTTATTTTAGGTTCAGAGGTCCATGTCTAAAACAATAGGCAGGTGTTAATGTTTAATTGGTGTTCTGTTCTTGATCATGGCGACTAGTTGGATTCAAAAATTATCCAAATCCATGCTCGTTAAGGTGCTGACTGAGGTCGGGGTAGCAGTAGACAAGACAGAGGTGATAGATTCCATGCACGCAAAGATGAGTGACTTTGTGCTGAAAATAGAAAAGGAAGTTAGAGACGTAGCTCCAGCATCGGCTTCAGGAACTGTGGGTGAGCCTGTTCAGCTTTTTAAGCTTTTGAAGAATGTTCCATCAGAATTGACTTCTAAGATTCCCACTTCATCTCAGTTAAATTTGGAATCATTGGTTAGTTTTCTGGAGAAAAACCAGCAGTAATAGCTTTGCAACTTTGTAAAAGAACTGCAGTTTATGCAGTAGCCCTTTTTAAATTTTCCGAGAGTTTGCAGCTAATATTTAGCCAAGCCAGGGAAGGATGTTGGGAAATTTCAAGATTAAGTTCAGCATGTTTTAAAGAGATGCCGAGCGAGGTGGCTCTTACAAAATTTAAGTTGGGGTTGGTGGAATGGAAACATGTCCAAAATCAATCTATGGTAGGGTTTGTGAAATATGTCCAGGGATTAGTGTAAGTGTTAGGATTGCCTTGTGAAGAGGAGTATTTTGCGAATGTAGTGTTCCATATTATTCATCCCAGGAATAACTGATATTTTTGTTTTGCCACCAAACCGAAGACTTTGAAGGAATTGCTAGAGTTGGTAACCGAGATAGAGAGTACACTTAGAGATTGCACGGGAGAGGGACAGATGCCCAGGAGGTTAAATCTTTACCCCAGGATAAGGGGCGAGGGAAAGGTATTAAGGGTGTCAAGATTGACAATTCACGACAACACGGCATCACGAAGCGGAGGAGCTCCGGTCGTGTCGTAATCAACAGTGGTGAGGAGAAATTCGCTTCTTGGTGCAGGATAGATCCAGAGATGATAGTACGCGCATCGAACCCTAGAGGTCCCCCCATTAAGAGTCTAATAATTTGTTAATGTAATTTTAGCTTTGAGAGTCAACTTTTGTTTTATATTATTTGTTGAGATATTCCAAACTAATATTCTGTCAGTATTTCCTTGTTAATGTATTTGATATCATTTATTGTATGGGAAGAACGAATAAAATAAGTTGTAGTGTTTGTAATTATTCTTGTGTTATTGAGCCATCTCGTGTTTACCCCCCAGACCAGAGTAAAGAACATTAAAAGGAATAACCTCAGATTTGTATGGTATATAAACTTGTATTTAACAGTAAGGACATTCTAATAGGCATTCTCACTAAAGAGTGTTACACTTTGAACGTCCATTTACAGGGCAACAAATCTGATGATTGCAGAATCCATTTTTCTTCAACTGCTGTACAATTAATAGATTTGATACGTTAGGTTGGAACTTGCAAACTCAGTTGGTGTTTATCAATATTTCCCACCATCAGTTTATAACAACCGTATACATGCTCAGGTAAATTGATTTATGGCAACAATAAAGAGTGAATATTCTTATAGTTATAATTCCAGAACATATTTTTACACTGCAGGTTTTCAGGTCAGTATAAGACTGGCTGGTTTCTGGCTAGCCTAGAAAATGAAGAGAATAATCTGTCCTCACAGAAGACTACTGAAAAAAATAAATATAGGTTTTTTGATGTGTTACCTAGCTATCATATTTTTAGCGAAAAATCACTGTCGGTAGTCGTTATGGAATTTCTTCTGTAATTAGAAAACCAATAGTTAAATAATAATTTAGCAGCGCCGCAAACATTTACACCGGAAATGAAATTTGCGCATAAGGCCACAGAGACGTAAAGCCTTTATATTCTCGGTTTTCGCAATTAATATAACAAACTGAATCTACTCAAACTAGAAATACATTTTTTAATATATCCTTATGATTTATTCCGTAATTCGGTTTTATCACAAATGACCTTCCCTTTTTCAGGCTATGGGCAGGGTTTATTTGCATCATCATGTATGTGGTGATAAACACTACTAAAAAAATGCACATGTTAACGTCAAATTATTTATTAATTAAAGCAATAATAAAATTATGTTTCAAAGTTTTACTGCCAAACAATCATATTTTGTTTGACGGTTTTTCTAATTCCATCCACTGCTTGTTGCTGGCCATGTGTGTTGTAGTTCACTGTAGTGTCGGAACATGCCACCGCTTGTATCTTGTAGCCTTCCTGTTGGCAGACGGTAAAAATTAATTTCTTAAAAATGGAAAGAAGCCATATCAAATGTAAAATATGCCATGTAAGAACAGACGATTGTAACAGCCTAACATAGACGCCACAGCGTACATAACCGAGCAGGAGACATTGACCATCGTCCCAGTATATAGACAATTGTACCACGGACGGGGCAGTGTGCAATTTGGTGCTCGTTTTTTTTGTAGCTCTACTACTGATCCAGAGTCTTCCAATGTATGCACAGGGCCCGGCATAAATACTTCCTACATTTTGCAGGGCCATGAGAAAAGCAATATAAATTATTGGCAAACATTTATTATAAAATATGGTTTTACAAACAATCTAGTTTATTTGCATTAGATCTTGTAAATTATGTCCAAATGTTGGCCACCATTTCTGATGCAAATATTCAGTCGTGTTCTGGAATGTTCGATCACATCACATGGTGTGTAAGTTGCTGCGTAGTGTTGGAAATGTTTTGGTGCATTGCAGCGTTCAGTTGGTGAATGGTTCTTGGATGATAGCCGTGAACATTAACCTTGAGGTGTCCACAGAGAAATAAATTGCAATGACTCCGATCTGGTGACCGGGCAGGCCACTTGATATCACAATGTAATGAGACCAGACCACTCGGCCGGGGAACAATTCTTTCAAAGCAACGACTGAGATCAGCACTGTGTGAGCGCTAGCAAGATCCTCTTGCATCAACCACGCATCCGGGATGGCAAGTTGTGCGAGTTGTGGTTCCAGAAATGTGCGTGAAATTTGTACGTATCAAGCTGTCATCACTGTAACTTACTCCTTTTTCTTTAAATAAATAAGTTCCAATAATAACGTTATCACCATTTGCACACCGCACAGTAACATTGTTACAAACTACCTATGTGTTCACACACACATGCAGATATATATGAACGAATACACATACTTATATAATAAAATATAATATAGTCCTGGTGATATATAAACAAGCACTGCTACATTATTAATAAGATAGTAAATAATACAGTGTTCAGATCGAAACTTTTTAAACACCTGCAGTTACATCTGAGGTACACCTGTGATTACACTTGAGGTACACGTGCAGATTCATGTGCAACTGTAGATGAAAATGCATGTGCATCGTTGTACCGATACAAGTCCTAAGGTCAATTTGAGCCAGTAAGCAACCGTTAGCTCTACTCATAGCACCCTGCATATTTTAATGGCAGCTATTTTTATAATAAGCACCCGGCGTGATTGAAAACTATAGAAATCGGATGTCCTTTCTAAGCACTATATTTGTATCGAGTTTGGTGAAATGCGTTTCATGAGCTGAAAAGTTTTTTTGGGGAAGGGTAAAGGAGGGGGGGGGGGGTACGCACAAGATCACAAACAGGATCGCATAGACCTGTATTTGTTTCAGAAAGTAGGAAAAGATTTCACTCTGCAATTCAAGTCAAACACCAGGCGTTCCAAACAGCTTTACAGCTGTTAAAACTTTATCATCATCAGCTTCATTAACACCTTGTTGTTTCAGCGTACTTTGTATGATAGATTTTTGCGGCATAATAAATAATGAATTTAATCGTTTCTCCCAAAAATATTACGAAATATCTTGTAAAACACGAAGAGTAAATATATTGTAGTTGTAGAAAATGAATGCCCAAATGATGTATTTTCTAGACAGTTCTCAGGTGCGATTATTTTTGCTTTTTTAACACGCAACAATCCTCTTGGATAGGAGCATAAGAATATGCTGAAACCAAGGCTGATTTAAAGCTCAGCTGTGTTAAAAACTGAAAAAGAAAGCAGTAATTTCTTTGGCGATAATCTTATTTGGAAATATATATTCGAAGTATACTATCGTTTATATATATATATATATATATATATATATATATATATATTATATATATAAAATACATGCATACATACGAACTCCACATTTTATAATACATCTGTCAAAATAATGAATCTAAAAACTAAATATGGGTCATGGAGGCAGGAGTAAACAAGAAATGGCATATTGCAATGTAAGTGAAGCAACCTGGACATGGACCGTTTTACTATGGACGCTCTAGTCGCCCTCACTGTTACCCAAAACATTGTAGACGGTTCAATATAAGAAAAATAATAGCCGAACCCCCAAAAAATTGATACAAAGAGTTTCTAAATTGATTTCGGTTCCTAGGACTATGGTCAAAAATATATATAGTAAAAGTTTAGTTTTCTGTGGCCTTTGACCTTGAAATATGTTGTTTTTTCAAGATGGATGTCCAAGAAGCCTATCATGAGAAGAAAAGTGTTGTATCTCAAAAACTATTCAACCTTGGAAGGTAATTTTGGTGTCTAGCCCTATGTTTATGGACCCAAGAAATCCAATGAAATCAAGTTCAATACTCTCAGTTTAGAAGTCACCACCAACTTTTCAACACTGGGTTCTAGATGAGATTTTAATCATTTGGAATAGGCTGTTATTAATCGGATAGGTAACTCTTTGCTGGCTATTTGCATGTTTGATTATATTGTAAAGGCACTAATAATACATATAATAATGTAGTCAATAAGATTTATATTGATGGTTCCAGGTTAAAAATGAGTGCATTCAGTGCAGACGAATTTTTTCCAGTTTGTCCTATCCAAGTGGGTGATGGAAATGATGCAGTCCAGATTCGACAAAAGAGCACAGATGGAATAAATGCTGCAAGTGCGCAGAGAGGTGACACCATTGCTGTAACTGCTGGTAGTAAAGTGCATACAAAGTGCTGCAAAGTGTACATAAATAAAACCGAAATAAAAATTAATATTAAGGATATGGTTTACATGGTATAGTTAACAATGAGAGAGAAAACGGCACACATTCTCAGGACATATTTCAACACTTCAAAGAGAGGAGACTATGAGAGTCACAGAAGAGAGCAATAATTGAGTCAGCAGCAAGGCTCATTAAAAGTGACATCAAAACAAATGTGCCATCAGAGAAAGGCCATTATCCCACAACAGAGACTGTCGGTCTTCAGTCACCTGTTGATT